>CM035840.1:441851159-442464770 GCA_020510985.1 Pholidichthys leucotaenia
CATGCAGACCGGGGCGATTATCACACGTGACAGGCAATCGGCCACAACGTTGTTTACCAGCAACGTGCTGAATGTCAGTAGTAAACTCCGAAATTGCGGCCAAATGTCGTTGCTGCCGGGCCGACCACGGTTCCGAGGTCTTGGACATCATGTGTGTCAGCAGCTTATGGTCCACAAGTGGTGAACTCGTGTGCCTCCAACCAGAACTGGAAATGGCACTTAGCAGCTGGAGAGCAAGCAGTTCTCTATTGAATGGGCGCATGCGCATTCGCACACAGCGACCTGGGCGCATGCGCACGCAGCGACTGGCAGCTGGTGAAAAAGTCCGTCATCTGTGTGTCTTGTTTTATGCACTTTAATGTGTTTTTACGAAATTCTGTCGTTTCTGACCTGGAATGTTTGTGGACTGTATGGCGAAGAGCTCCCTGATTCCATCAACATGGACTTCCTCCCCTTTTTTGTATTGCTGCTACTTGTCCTCTGGCTATCTGTCTCTGAGGTAAACGCGATCGGCAACATGGCGGGCAGGATACATTATTCCAGGGACATGTTGCTGCATTTAAACACGGTTGATGCAGCGGCTGTGATTGAGCCTAAGCTGCAACTGCCGGACTTTATTTTGAGAGACGGACACAGCGGTGCAAAGAGAGAAGGGAGAAGGAAACGCGGAAAGCGTGGAGGCGTGAAATTGCACCTGAGAAGACGTCAGTTTGGTAACATTCCTCTTCCTTCTATGATTTTTGGGAATGTACAATCTCTGAGAAACAAGGTGGATGAAATTCAAGGGAATGTACGCTACCAGAAGGACTTTAAGAACTGCTGCGTCATGGCTTTCACCGAATCTTGGCTTAATGCACATGACCGAGACGCAGACCTGTGGATTGACGGCTTT
This sequence comes from Pholidichthys leucotaenia, assembly GCA_020510985.1. Classification (NCBI taxonomy): domain Eukaryota; kingdom Metazoa; phylum Chordata; class Actinopteri; order Cichliformes; family Pholidichthyidae; genus Pholidichthys; species Pholidichthys leucotaenia. Next base: position 441,852,052 of record CM035840.1, read on the forward strand.
GGAGCTCCACTGCGCTCGGATCGGCAGGAAGAGGTAACGGGGAAACGTCAGGGGGGCGGCGTATGTTTATACATTAATAAGCAGTACTGCACATCTGTCACGGTCAGAGAGCGCATCTGTACACTCGATGTGGAGCTGCTGTTTGTGTCACTACGCCCCTTTTATTTGCCTTGTGAGTTCCCCCAGCTTTTCATCACAACTGTGTACATTCACCCGAGGGCAGACGCTGACTCCGCCTCCAGCACCATCTTTGATGTGATCGAGCGGCTGCAATCAATTTCTCCAGAGGCGCCAAACTTCATTCTTGGGGATTTTAACCATGTTTCTTTAAAGAAGACACTTAAAAACTTTTATCAGTATGTCTCCTGCCCAACCAGGTGAAAAAAGACATTGGACCTGTGCTATGGATCCATAGAGAGGGCCTATAAATCACTCCCTCTTTCTCCTGTAGGATCCTCAGATCACAACTGTGTACATTTGCTGCACACATATAAAACTGCTCTCAGAAGAGGCAAGGTGGAGACGAGAGACATTGATGTGTGGATAGAGTATTCAGTGCACAGCCTCCAGGAATGCTTTGACTGTACAGACTGGGAGATGTTCACACTGTCCTGCGGAGATGATTTGGACTCTTTGGTGGATGTCACATGCTCATACATGGCTTTCTGTAAAAATTGTTCCACGTAAATGTGTCAAAATATATCCCAACAACAAGCCATGGGTTACAAAATCAGTTAAATCTGTCATGGTAGCCCTCGCGGGCTACCAATAAGACGCACACAAGTCCACCAGTGAGTTTTAGTGAGTTTTATTACAGTGATAAGGGTGTTTACACAAGCTGCTGAGCTGATGACGGAGTCCTTGCAGAACAGGAAGCATAGGCTATCCAGCACACTACGGGTCCAGGGCAGGAAACAGTCACACACAGACAAGCTAGGTAATATTGCACCTGGACTGCTAAAGCAGGGACCTACAGCACCAATTACACTGGAGGGAATAAGGCTATACAGCTCACTTACTATGCCGATGAACAGACGGTCAAGCCCTTAGGCAGCTCAGGTGAAGATAGTCCAGGCATCCGTGACGATGAGTGAACCGGAATAACGATCAGTAATGTGACCATTAGCGATCAGACACCGCTGCGTCGTAATGACGGCAGCACACAGCTTAAATAACCCAGGACTGATGACAGATGACACACAGCTGACCGACCGTTGACAGGCGGAAACCCCTCCGAGCACTTTTACAATAAGAGCCCGGAGAGGCCAAAATACCGCCCGCAGCTGTCAAGGCCGGCAGCGAGACATGACTTTAACCCGAGCGCGATCAGAACCGACGCTCAGGTCATAACAGTACCCTCCCTGCACGGGCAGACTCTGGACTCCCCAAGGGACCACCCTGCCCCCCCCGCCCCCCCAGGGTGGGAGGTAGGGGGACAGGTACGGAGGGAGAGAAACCAACCAACAAAAACAAGACGAGGCCAAACAAGAAATGCAAACAAACACATGACTCACGGGGAAAAAAAAAACAAGACTAAGACCAGACAAAAAACACATACAACTACATGATTCTGGGGAACAAAAAAAAAAAAGGACTAAGGAAAAGAAAACACATGACAAAACAAGGCTAAGACAAGACTGAGACTCACAAGGAAAAAAAAAAAAAAGAGACAAAAAATGCTCTAACATGACTAAGGCAAAGACTCACAAGGTAACAAGAGGCAAACACAAATTGCTCAGACTAGACAAAGACAATGATTTACAAGATAACAAAAAATGCTCGAACTTGACCTGACTAAGACTATGACTTTGAAACACAACAAAAAATTACAAGATATACATGACAAGAATTGGCACCATATGGGCCCACAGAAAATCTCACAGTACATGAACGGTCAGGTGGCCTGCCCCAGTCCCATGCCCCCAGGAATACGTCCTCTGGTGGCCGAACCAGGTCACCCCGTAACCCACACAGTATATTGGGTGGCCAACCCAAGGTGCCGAACGCTCCAAGCAGTTCCTCGGGTGGCCGACCCGCATACCACAACCAGCAGGACCGTGGAGGGATTGCGTGCAGCCGCTCACCTGAAAACAAAACAGGAGAGCGCCGATCCGTCAAACAAACCCCACTAATGGCCCCCAGCTGGTGGCTCCTGAGAGGGGGACAACCAAAACCCTGGGCCCCCTCGAATCCTGATTGGGTCGCAGCCGCACCTGCGCTGGACCCCCACTGGACCTCGTCGGACCCCGACTGGGTCAGGACGGACCCAGATTGGGACACCGCTGCACCCACGTTGGACCCCGACTGGGTCACCTTGGCCCAAGCGTCGGACCCCGACTGGGTCAGGACGGGTCCCGATTGGGTCACCGCTGCACCCACGTTGGACCCCGACTGGGTCACCTCGGCCCATACGTCGGACCACGACTGGTTCAGGACTGCTCCGGCGACGACCTCCATCTCCGAACCTGGAACCCCCGGTCCCGTGACCTTGACTGGCTCCGGACCGGCAACGCTGTGGAGGTGCTCAAAACACAAGGAAGAACCGGGATCAGTTCCACCGGCAGCGCCAGAGCCCAGCGAGACGAGCTCGGGTGCAGCGGCCGGCTGCCCCTCACTCGCCTCCCCATGAGGCAGGCAAAAATGCTCTAACACACCATACAGGAAAACAAGAAAGAGCACTTGCCTGCACTCGGGCTCTGGAGCCGTCCAGGACTTCGCCGATCCAGGTTCATGAAGATGCTCGTCGTCGGGCTCCCACTCGGCTGTGTCGGGTTCCACAACCGGCCTGATGGTCTCTGCAGCTGGATCCTCACGCGCAGACGTCCATGCCATTAACCCATATGGCGTGGAGGCAGAGGACCCTGGACCTGCTGACTCGGGCTGCATCCCTGAAGAACCTTGGGGACGCTCTCTCGTCGGCTCTGGCTCCTCACTGCAGTCCACTCTCCTCCTCTGTCCAACACAAGGCTGCAAGACCGGGATGTCTCCCAGAGCTGCAGGCCTCCCCCTCGTTCGCCGGCGTGGGACTGACGCCGAGGACCGCTCCGCAGGAGGAGACACAGAGGCAGCAGGTTTAACATAATTGGCTACAGCTGGGGAAAGAAACTCAGGGAGCTGCGTACCCTGAGCTTCACCCCCAGGAGTCAGACAAGACAGATCACTATTACTACAAGGAAAGTGAACTTGGACTTGCCTGTCTCCCGGGGGGAGGATGTTATCAGCTGTAGCGAACGTTGCTCCTTCCCTCGCTCGCTGAATGCTGAAAAACCCAAGAACGGAGCCCACCGGCGCAGGACTCAGCTCACACTCAGCAGCTGGCTGGTTGAGGGGGTCATCCCGGCGGCCCGGAACTTGAGCTGGAGCTTGCCGAAGATGCGCCTGGCCGTGACGCCGACGCCTTCGCCGGCCCCCAGATGGTGCGAACTCCCGAAAAGGATCCTTAGGCAAAAAACAGGTGTGCCTCTTCACCTGCTCCATGCCGCGTTCCTCCTCCATTATCAGGAACAGTTCGCGTTGGGCAGCGATGTCCTCCCTCCTAACGTCGACTTCCAGGTGGTTGGCGAAGCAGGGAGAGAGGTTACAGAGCACATCTTCGGCGGCGTCCAGGTACCAATGTATGCCGGGGGCGTAGTCCAACATGGAAGCGGAGATGAGTAACTCATCTACCGCTTCCAAGACACACGTCGGCACGTGACTCCTCGATGACGGCATTCCTCGCATACAAAGGTCCCAGACAGGGAAAACAACGTCCAAAACTCAACTCACCGGTGAAAAAGCGTCTCAAAATGGCGTCACCGTAACGCTGTTTGGGCAGCAGTGTACTGTCATGGTAGCCCTCGCGGGCTACCAATAAGACGCGCACACAAGTCCACCAGTGAGTTTTAGTGAGTTTTATTACGGTGATAAGGGTGTTTACACAAGCTGCTGAGCTGATGACAGAGTCCTTGCAGAACAGGAAGCATAGGCTATCCAGCACACTAGGGGTCCAGGGCAGGAAACAGTCACACACAGACAAGCTAGGTAATAATTGCACCTGGACTGCTAAAGCAGGGACTTACAGCACCAATTACACCGGAGGGAATAAGGCTATACAGCTCACTTACTATGCCGGTGAACAGACGGTCAAGCCCTTAGGCAGCTCAGGTGAAGATGGTCCAGGCATCCGTGACGATGAGTGAACCGGAATAACGATCAGTAATGTGACCATTAGCGATCAGACACTGCTGCGTCGTAATGACGGCAGCACACAGCTTAAATAACCCAGGACTGATGACAGATGACACACAACTGACCGACCGTTGACAGGCGGAAACCCCTCCGAGCACTTTCACAATAAGAGCCCGGAGAGGCCAAAATACCGCCCGCAGCTGTCAAGGCCGGCAGCGAGACATAACTTTAACCCGAGCGCAATCAGAACCGACGCTCGGGTCATAACAAAATCCTGCTTACAGAGGAAAGCACTTGCCTTTAAACAGGGGTCTGTTTCTGAGCTACAGGTTGCCACAAAAGAGCTGAAGTCCGAAATTTTAAGAGCAAAACAGAATTATAAATCAGAATTGGAAAGTAAGATGGCAACAAAGAAACTTGGTTCAGCCTGGGCCAGTATGAAAACTATTGCAGGCCTTCAGAGTACAGAGCGCAGTAATCATGTGTTTTTAGATGGTTTTAATTCAGACACAGAGCTGGCTAATGCTCTTAATTGTTTTTATGGTCGTTTTGACTCCTTTGATTTTAGCACAGAAACCCAAGATTTGAAACAGAAACTCAAAGACAATCAGCACTTTAATATTGAGGTGCAGGATGTTAAAAGGGAGTTCTGCGCTGTAAAAGTGAACAAAAGTCAGGGCCCTGATAATATATGTGGGTGCTTGGTAAAGTCCTGTGCACATGAACTGAGTCCTATATTTCATTACATTTTCAATAAGTCCTTACAAACACAACATATGCTTAAGATCTGGAAAGAAGCCGTGGTTGTTCCCGTTCCAAAATCCAGCTGTCCTAAAATGGTAAACGACTTTAGACCAGTTGCTTTGACTTCAATTTTAATGAAAATTTTTGAAAAACTGGTCAGATGTGAGGTCCTAAAGCAGACTGAGCATGCATTGGATCCTCTGCAGTTTGCCTATAGGCCTCACAGAGGAGTGGAGGATGCCACTGTCACTCTGTTTAACATGCTTTTTAAACATCTGGATTTTAATGGGACACACACCAGGCTTTTATTTGTGGACTTTTCCTCCGCCTTTAATACAATCCAACCTCATATCTTTGTTGAAAGGCTCCTGCAACAATTTGATTTGGGCAATAATCTGGTGGGTTGGATTCTGGATTTCTTAACCAACAGGACACAGAGAGTAAGGGTCAATGGTACATTGTCTGACCTAAAGTGCCGTTCTACTGGCTCTCCTCAGGGGTGTGTGTTGTCACCACTACTCTTCATTCTGTACACAAACATGTGTCGGGGCAGACATGACAACAGACACATTATAAAGTATGCTGATGATTCAGTTGTTGTCAGTCTCCTCCAGGATGGTGAGAGTGGCCACGGCCCAGTAGTTGATGACTTTGTTCACTGGTGTGAGGATTCCTACCTGCAGCTGAATACAACAAAAACTAAAGACATGATTATTGACTTTAGGACGAAAACTCCCAGGCACAAAGTCATCGTACTAAAAGGCCAGACCACCGAATGTGTACAATCCTACAAATATCTTGGGACGATTATTGATAGTAATTTAAACTTTGAAGAGAACTGTGAAAGGGTGTGCAAAAAGGGTCAGCAACATTTGCATTGCTTGAGAAAACTTGCACACTTCCAAACTGACCAAACCATAATGACAATGTTTTATCGGGCTTTTATGCAATCTGTTTTATCCTTTTCTTTAGTGTCATAGTTTGGTCAGATAAAACTGAAACAGAGGAAATCCTTGGATCAGGTAGTTAGATGGTCCATTCGTTTGCTTGGTGAGTCACAGCTGAGCCTGACATCCCTGTACACCAGACAAGTACAGAGGATGGCTACCTCCATTTTAAATGATGACTCCCACCCTTTGCACTGCAACTTTCAGCTTCTTCCCTCAAGATGGAGGCTTGCTGTCCCAAAAAGTAAAACCCAGCACTACAAAAACAGCTTTGTTCCTGCTACTGTCAAAGAGTTGAACAAGCTGTAACAATATATTGCACATAAATTAGGTACCTATTTATTAACTCCATTTTACATTTACTTATTTTTGTAGGATGTTACTTGGGTTCTAAATATTTTATTGGGTTTTAGACCTTTGAGTTTTTAACCTCTTTGACTAGTTTTTAACTTTTAATATGACCCTTCTCTCTTACCTCTGGTTTTTCTCTCATCTCTTTTTTTATACCCTGATTGATGGAGCCTTGAGTATTTTTATCATGTTTATAGTCAATTTCATGTGTGCCTGTGTTTGTGTCTATGTTGAATGTAATTTGTGGCTTGTAAATATGGATGTCACCAGACTGCAAAACAAATCTACCTACGGGTACAAATAAAGTAACCTGAACCTGAATGTGCTGTACTTGCACTCCTTGTCGTGCAAAGTCCGGCTAAAAAATGCAAGTGGCTGCCATGAACTTGAGACGCACTGCTCCACCACTGCCCCTATGGCAACATCAGATGCATCTGTCGTGAGCGTAATCCATGCAGACGGAGCCAGGTGAGCTAACAACGCGGCATCCGCAAGCACTGTTTTGCCGTTAGTAAAAGCCTGGACTTGCTTGGATGTGTGGAATAGGATAGGGATTGTGTTTCGTAGCATTGTTCAAGCACTGGAAATCACCACATTGTTGCCACGACCCATCGGCTTTAGGCACCATGTGTAGCAGGGATGCCCATGTGCTGTTGGAGCACCTGACGATGCCCAGCTGTTCTAAGTTGGCGAACTCCTAGCACACGCTGGCCAGTTTAGCTGCGTCCAGGTGCTAAGGATGCACGAATACTGGCGGCCCTTTTGTAGTTATGAAATGTTCGACCCCATGCTTCGTTATCATAGCCGAAAATGTTGGGACCGTGAGTGCTGGGAACTGTGCGAGTAACTGTTGGTACTTACCCCCTGGAGCTATAACATTAGCCAGTGTTGTGGACCCAGCTCCCCGAGCTGTACAGGGCAGAGAGGTAAAAGAGACAGCATCGACTAATCTCCTATTAGCAACATCAACTAATAACCCAGAAGCACATAAAAAATCTGTGCCTAAAAAGGGGCCGGAACATTTAGCTATCACAAAGTCCCACTGAAAGTTGTATCTGTGTAAGCATATTGTCAGTGTCTGCTCGCCAAATATCTTGATGGTGGATCAATTGGCAGCTGTGAGCTCAGGACCGCTGTGTCCTGCCACCCTGTCTGTGTTGATCGGCAGGATGAGGCTCTTGTGGGAGCCAGAGTCAACCAAAAAGCGTCTCCCCGAACGTGTGTCTGTGACATAAAGCAGTCTGTTCCTGTTGTCATCGGTTGCAGCTGCCACTGAATTCCGAACTTGCCGTCTTCCTGGCTTCTTGAATTGGCATGGCGACAGGCAGCATTGGGCATTCAAGCCAAAACGGCGATGATACAGATCACCCCGCTCCTTCGTCTTGTGGTGTCCATCCTGGCTACCACGAACGGCTCCTCGACCTTGCTGCAGTCCCTTATGGATGCCGGTGCCACTGTCTGCACACTGGGAGCTCTGGTCGCCAAGATGATGCAGTCCGTTTCCTGCTCCAGGGTGCAGTAGTCCTTAGCAGCCAGCCGTGGCGAGTTGGCCAGGATCGCCCTTGCTGTAGCCGGTAGGTTCCTGAGGAACAAGTGAGTGAACAGGAAAGATATCATTCTTCCCCCTCAGCGCCAACATGCTCTCCATAAGCTCCACTGCTGACTTGTCCCCCAACTCCAAGCGCGTTAGGAGCCTCTCTGCCCTCTCACTTTCAGAAAGGGTATAGCGCTGGAGAAGCATCCGCTTCAGCGCTTCATATTTTCCTTGGGCCAGCGGCTCCTGGAGCAGGCTTGTCACCTGTTGTGTGGCGTGCGCATCCAGCGCAGCGACCACGTAGTAATAGCTGGTATCATCCGTTGTTATCCCTCGGAGTGCGAACTGGGTTTCGATGTACAAGAACCACGCGGTTGGGTTGTGAAGCCAGAAGTCTGGGAGCTCGACTGAGACCACGCACGCGATACTGGTGCTCTCCCTCCAGGCAGTCTCCGGGGCGGTGCTCGGCTCGCTTTCCATGGCAGGTCTTGGGTCACCAATGTGGAGAAAGGAGGCAGGCGAGGCATCGAGCTGAATGACACAGAAACTTTATTCCTTCTCCAACATAATTCATAGCAAAAGAGAATCCCGGGTCTCTGTGCATTCCTCTTTTATATCTTTATTCTCATGCATCGGGACCCGGAACTTCTGATCATAACACATTGTTATATGAACAAAGAACTGTGTGGCACATTAACATGACATAATGCTGGCGCTGCTCCAACAACTAGTGGCACCGGCAGTTGTTTCTCTCCCCGGGTTGTGCATAGACCTAACCATCCCATCTGATACCCCCCGTGACACTCCTTCGGTCCATTGCTCTCCCTTCCCCTTGCCTTCTCTGGGTGGAGAAAAACCCCACACCATGCCCCCACACCATTAACTTTTAAAATCCTGAACTTTCTGGGGGAAATCCAGTGTGATCTGAGTGTGTGGCTGGTTTGATATCTGAACTTTGGAACAAAACACCTTTATGTAGGTGAATGAGTGACTTTTATCAGAGGAAGTCTGAGGATCAGACTGAAAGCTGTCAGAGATTACCAAGAGTGAGTTCAGCTTCAGTAGAGACATTGCTACTGCTTTAAAGGGCTGATGACATGATTTTGACACTTTTTAGGATGTTGTGTAAACCCAAAAGGCATCGTCGATGATCAATATATTTACAACCGCGCCTGCATAAACTAGTTATCATCAAAGCTATCAACACAGCACAGCAGGAGGTGAAATACTGTGTGAAGGAAGCCAAGGACAGCTATAGGAGAAAGGTGGAGCAGAAGCTGAGGGAAAACAACATGAGGGAGGTCTGGGAAGGTGTGAGGACCATCACAGGTCTCAACACAAAGACCAGAGTTGTTGAGGGGACAATAGAGAGGGCAAATGAACTGAATGATTTTTTTTTCAACAGGTTCAACCAGCCTTTGCCCTTGCCCCTCCCCTCCTCCTCTACATCAGTACGACCCTTGCCATTTATTACCACAGAACAGGTCAGAGGGCAGCTGAGAAAGCTCCGACTCAGGAAAGCTGCAGGCCCGGACAAAGTGTGTCCAAAAGTATTGAAGACCTGCGCTGCAGAACTGGGGGAACCACTACAATGGATCTTCAACCTCAGCCTGCAGATTGGGAGAGTGCCCACTCTTTGGAAGACATCCCGCATCGTTCCAGTTCCGAAAAAGAACCGGCCCAGCGAGCTGAATGACTACCGACCAGTGGCACTCACCTCACATCTGATGAAGACGTTGGAGCGGCTCTTCCTCAGCCTCCTCAGACCCCAGGTGCAACATGCCCAGGACCGCCTGCAGTTTGCGTACCAACCAGGTGTCTGTGTGGAGGATGCCATCCTCTACCTTCTTCATCGAGCCCACTCCCATCTGGATAAGGGAAGTGGCACAGTGAGGATCCTCTTTTTGGATTTCTCCAGTGCCTTCAATACCATTCGGCCCCCCTTGCTTCGGGATAAATTAAGCAAGATGGGAGTGGACTCCCACCTGGTGGACTGGATCTCTGACTACCTCACTGGCAGACCACAATATGTCGGGCTGAAGGATATTACGTCTGACACCATTGTCTGCAGCACTGGAGCCCCCCAGGGCACAGTATTGGCCCCTCTTCTCTTCACCCTGTACACCTCGGACTTCTGCTACAACTCGGAGCTGTGTCATATTCAGAAGTATGCCGATGACACAGCCATTGTTGGGTGTATCAGGGATGACAGAGAGGAGGAGTATCGGAGACTGGTAGGGGACTTTGCTGCATGGTGCCACACTAACCACCTACAGCTCAACACCTCTAAGACGAAGTTGCTGGTTATTGATTTTGGGAGGTCTAGACCAAGACCTCAACCAGTCCTGTTAGGGGGAGCTGAGGTGGAGGTTGTGGATTCATACAAATATCTCGGGTTGTGGTTGGATAATAAATTGGATTGGACAACATACATTAGCCACTTGTATGGGAAGACACAAAGTAGGATGTACTTCCCAAGGAGATTGCGGTCCTTCAACATCTGCAGCAAACTTACACAATGGTCCTCTCCGGCATACAACTAGGAACATACCGGTCGCTATGGAGGGTGAGAATATGTATGGGCACATAATCATACCATGTAGGATAACTAAATAGACGGTTATGCTGTTTCATCCCACCTAACAACAATGCTCTGCACTGTGTGTGTTTATATATTTACATATTTATTCCATCTAGCTACAATGCTCAGCACTGGGTGTGTTTATATTTATATATCTATACATTTATTCCATCTAGCTACAATGCTCCGCACTGTGTTTTTATATATCTACATATTATTCCATCTAGCTACATTGCTCCGCACTGTGTGTGTGTTTATATACTTGCATATTTATTCCACCTAGCTGCAATGCTCCGTACTGTGGGTGTTTATATATTTACATATTTATTCCATCTAGCTACAATGCTCTGCACTGTGTTCATATATTCATATATTTATTCCATCCAGCTACAATGGTCTGCACTGTGTGTCTGTGTGTGTGTGTGTGTATATATATATTTTATAGTAATATGTACATATGTATATTAGCTGCTCTTGCTTGTTTTTTTTTCTTGCCTTCTGATTGTTGCTCTGAGTGTTGCTATCCCTGTGCTGTTGCAATCCTGGAATTTCCCCGTTGTGGGACTAATAAAGGCTTATCTTATCTTATCTTAAACTTCTGCGGATGTTTTACCAGTCGGTGGTTGCCAGCGTCCTCTTTTACTCTGGTGTGCGGGGGGGGACAGTATATCCAAGAAGGATGCGTCCAGACTGGATAAACTGATCAGGCGGGCCGGCTCTGTGGTCGGCGCGAAGCTAGACACCCTGGTGACGGTGGCAGAGATGAGGACTCTGGATGAACTGTTGGATATAATGGACAACGTCAGCCACCCTCTGCACACCGTCATCAGTGACCAGAGGAGCCTGTTCAGTGAAAGACTGCTCCTTCCCAAGTGTCGGACCAACAGGCTCAAGAACTCTTTTGTCCACCATGCCATCACGCTCTATAACTCCTCACTTGGGGGGGGGGGGGGGCATAGAGTACAGAGGACAGTAGGGCATTCATAGTGCAATAACCTTAACTTAACCACACTTGTACAAGCCATATTTAGCCTTGCATTTACATTGTGTATATTGTTTTTTTTTGCTTTTCTGATCTGTACGCTCCTTTCATGTGCTGCTGGAAATTTTAAATTTCCCAGAGGGAGTCATCCCAAAGGGATTAATAAAGTTAAGTCTATCAAAAAACCGCAGCCGCTGACTGGACTGTGGTGCCGCCCACCGAATTAAGGGCAGCACCCTCATGACGCCAGCGACAGAACGGACTCCGGTGTTGTTGACTGGAATGACAGCAGCTTTGTAGCTCACAGTTTCTCTGGTTTCTTGTTTTAATTTTACGGCTATGCCTTTGCGTTGTGTCGCAGGCTTAGATAAACAGCAGGCCGTGAAAGACCACATCACAGACTTCAGCTCCAACTGTCATAAGCCTCCTCGTGTGCTCCTTATGCGCTTTTACACAGGAGGAGGGCATGAGAAGGGGAAGGATTGATGGATTTACGTGCAGCTTTGACCTACTTTCTGTGATCACATGCTGACTCTCGCCGGTCCGGCCACGTCTCCTCTCTCATTATCACCAGATGATTCCCCTCCTGCTGATCGTCTTTCCTGGTCCACGCCCAGGTGCTTCTCATCACACCATCACTAGCAGTGCATGTACTTCGCGGCCATTTGTCAGTAACGCACTGCTGGTCCATAGTATTGTCATCTTTGCTGTTAGTCTGCCATTATTTTCAGCACTCTCACGACGTGTTAGTCACTCTATGTTCGCCGTGGTTCTCGTGAGTCCTTGAAGCGATGTCGGCTCTGGGGCGCACCTGTGGCTAACACGTCTCCTCTCATTCGTTCTCTGGGCGATACCGGCCCCCGAACGCCATCAATAAGTGTGTTTGTGTTTTTTGTACATCTTCACCTTTTTGGGAATTGTCTGTCGTTCTGCATTAAATGTGCTGTGGTGAACCCTGCACGTAAATCCTCGTTATTTCATCCTCCCTCTCCATGCCCTGCGTAAGAGCACGCGGAGGGTTATGATGAATGGATTTACGTGCAGGATTCACCACAGCACATGTATTGAATATAAAGACTGATCCCAAAAGGTGAAGACTTACAAAAATACACAGAAACGCAAACAGTAGGCGTTCGGGCCAACATCGCCCAGCGAACATGGAGAGGAAATGTGTTAACCATGGTTGCGCCCCAGAGCCGACATCGCTACAAGGGCCCAACAGAACCATGGCTATGTGGAGTGGATAACATGTCGTGATAGTGTTGGCAATATTGGCTAGCTGACAACACGGCAGATGATGCACACAAAACATGAACAGCTGACTGTCACTGAGTCTGACTCCTAGACATGATGCCCGCTTGGCACGGCTCAAACCTATACCATTTGATGCCCCCAGATTCTTCATTGTCATTCCATTCTTTGGAAATATAATCGTCTGAAGATTAGACAACACAAACCAATTCCAGACTACATGTGCTGGAACCATCGTCGATGCTTTCTACCACTTCCATCCTGTGTGTACAAAGGGCAGCCAAGCGCTGTGTTCTGTCGATGACGTTACAACATGGCCGTGGGGTTTTCCAGCCACTGACGCAATTGGTGATGTGGCACTCATGAAAACGTTGGATATTCGCGTGAAAAAAAGCCTGTTTGATTTAGAACTGCACAGACCAACCTATTTCATCATATTGTATTATGTGTTGAAAAATTAGATGAAGTCAAAAACGTGTCATCAGCACTTTAAGGTGCTGAAAGAGAAGAAAACCATGATGCAGATAATCAGTGTTGGGCAAGTTACTAAAAATAGCAACTAATTACAGTTACTAGTTGCTTCTTTTCAAAAGTAACGAGTTACTTTACCAATTACTGAAGGATTAAAGTAACTAGTTACCTGGAAAAGTAACTTTCACATTACTTTTAAATGCATACTTAAATCATCTTGCACATATAGCAAGATAATTTAATTAAGGGATTACATTACAGGCTTATTAATGTCAGGCTGAAAACAGACTTTTGGAACCTGTTCACTCTGCTTTATCCTGCCTTGAGAGCTCTTATTGTGGGGAAAAATCTGAAGAAAGTCAACATGATATTGCCGGTAATTTCCTCATTTTGGAGTGAGACTTTGCAACACTGCATAAATCTGTCCATGTTTATATTACCTTTATGATATGGATTTAATCCAATGTGCAGTGATCCAAAGAAAATGTCCATTATCCACAGTCCAGATGTCTGCTTGACAGAGACATGATCCAGTCCCTCAAATTCCTTTTGGAGATCAAAATCCATTTTTGAATAATCTTTAACCAGGTAGCAAGTAAATGTGTTTTAACTTCAGTGGATCACAGTCTCAGCTGTCTGATGGAAAGTGGCTGTTTATATCACATCTTCAGTCTGTAATGACGTATCTGGCAATCAAGTTTAATTCTTTCTGGGTCACAAACTGTCCAGATGCATACCTGTGATTGAAATCCACTCGTGGCTGTTGAGACAAGAGTTTTTCCACTTTACATCCAACTGTGGCTGTTCAGATAGTGTAAATCCACTAACACGGTGTTGTTAGCATAGCTAGCCGTTACTTAGCACAAGCTTTGTCAGTGTAGCGGCTGGATTAATCATCTCAGACTGGATGCAGAGGGTAAACAGAGAAGGACAATAGGGATGGAGATTATGGTGAGGTAGCAGGAAGAAGGAGTTGGGCGAGAAGGGATGAATGTATTGTGATGCGAGATGTCATGCAGATGTGAGATGGGCGGTTGATATAAAGGAGAGCCCCTGGTGTATTGAGACATGCTTTTTCTGTGTATGACTGATGTGAGAGTGAATAAAGTCGTCTGCTGCATAAATCTGTTTCCGTTATTCACACTCTCCACACTGGTGACCCCTTGACGAATTATGGAACACGAGGCAAGAACCCCAGAGTCGGCCCGGACGGGAAGCCCCAGTGACGCGGCAAACATCCCAGAGACGGCCCCGACGGGAACCCCCAGCAACGCGTGCGCTGTTTCGGTCAAACTACCAGACTTTTGGCTGCACGACCCGCGGTCTTGGTTCCACCACACCGAGGCTCAGTTCGCCCTCCGGGGAATAACGGCAGACAACACCAAATATTACTATGTGGTCACAGTGCTGGACACTAGCACGTCTCAGCAAGTAGCGAGCCTGCTCCAACAGCCTCCAGCCCACAACAAATACGAGGCTCTCAAGGCCGCGCTGACCCAGTGCTACACGCTCTCGGACTGTGAGAGAGCGGAGAGGCTCCTGAGGCGCTCCGAGTTAGGAGACGGGTCGGCAGTCGAACTGATGGAGAAGATGTTGGCATTGATGGGCACGGACGACGGGCATTTTCTGTTTGCCCACCTTTTCTTCCGGAGCCTCCCAACAGAGGCGAAAGCGGTTCTTGCCAATTCGCCATTGCTGGCCACGTGTGACTACCGTGCGCTAGCCCAGGAGGCAGATCGGATCATCCTCGCCACCAGAGCCCTCACAGTCAACGCGGCGGCATCGGAACCCAGGGAGACGACCAGTGGAGGCGAGGAGCCGCCGATGGCAGCGGGGGCCAGGAAGCGCCAGAGAGACACGCTTTGCTTCTACCACCGCCGCTTTGGAGAGAACGCACGCAGATCTGAGCCACCGTGCCAATTGAAGAGTTCGGGAAACGCCAAGGCCGGCAGTCGGTAGTAGCTACGACCGCCGGTGAAGAGAACAAGCTGCTCTACGTGACGGACTCGCGCTTGGGGAGACGGTTCCTCGTAGACACCGGAGCCCAGAGGAGCATCATCCTGCCATCCTACGCCGACCAGCTAGCGGGAGCTAGCGGCCCCAGGCTGGTAGCAGTAAACAGCTCGGACATTAAGACTTTTGGTGAGAGAACACTGACTTTATCCCTACACGGCCGTATGTACGAGTGGACTTTTGTCATAGCGGCACTGAGTATCCCAATCCTGGGAGCTGATTTTCTGTGTGGACACGGGTTGCTAGTTGATATTGCTAACAGACGCTTGGTTAATGCAATGTCTTTTGATTCTCTACCCTGTACAGCTTGAGGGGCCGGGCCAATAACACAAGCCAACGTCACAGCTCCAGGCGGTAAGTTCCACACACTGCTCACTCAATTCCCAGCACTCACGGTCCCGACGTTTTCGGCGGCTATCGCTAAACATGGGGTGGAGCACTTTATCACCACCTCCGGGCCGCCTGTTTTCGCATGACCTCGGCGCTTGGACGCAACTAAACTGGCCATAGCGCGCGAGGAGTTTGCCAACCTGGAAAGGTTGGGCATCATCAGGCGATCGAACAGCCCATTGGCATCCCCGCTACACATGGTCCCTAAGGCCGAGGGATCGTGGCGACCGTGCGGAGATTTCCGCAGATTGAATAACGCCACAGCGCACGACCGCTACCCTATTACCCATATTCAGGATTTTTCCGTTCACTTTGCCGGAGCACGCATTTTTTCCTAAAATAGACCTGTTCTGCGGTTACCACCAGGTCCCAGTGCGCGCGGAGGACATACCCAGAACAGCGGTAGTAACTCCGTTTGGCTTGTTTGAGTTTTTACGCATGGCCTTCGGATTAAAAGGAGCGGCACAGACATTCCAACGCATGATGGATGCAGTGTTGCGCGATCTCCCGTTTGTGTTCGTCTACCTGGATGATATCGTGGTGGCCAACGCGTCCGAGGACGAACACGTAACCCACCTCAGAATGGTTTTCCGGAGGTTGGAGGAGCACGGGTTAATCAACCCGGCGAAATGCCAGTTCGGCGTGATGGAGATTGATTTTTTTGGGGCACCGCGTCTCACCGGAGGGAACGATACCCTTGCCCAACAAAGTGCGCACCGTGGCGAATTTTCCCCAGCCTCAGACGGTCAGGGCGCTGCAAGAATTTTTGGGGATGGTTAACTTTTATAACTGTTTCCTACCCTGCGCAGCTCAACTCATGCAGTCATTGTACGCCGCGCTCAAGAAACGGAAACCCGCAGACAGAGTCGAATGGACTCTGGAGCGGGAGCAGGCGTTCTGAGGTTAAAACAGCCCTGGCAAATGCCGCACTGTTGGCGCACCCAGACCCGGCGGACCGGATAGCGCTCACTACCGATGCCTTGGACATAGCCATAGGGGCCGTCGTGGAGCAACGTGTCACCGGTTCTTGGCAGCCGCTCGCCTTTTTCAGCAGGGCTTTGCGCGACAGTGAGCGTAAATACAACGCGTTCGACAGAGAGTTGCTGGCTCTCCACCTGGCCATACGCCACTTCTAGTTCTGGCTGGAAGGGCGCAACTTCACCGCGTTTGTGGACCACAAGCCGCTAACGTTCGCGATGGCCAAGGTTTCGGAACCATGGTCGGGCCAGCAGCAGAGACAGCTGGCCGCGATCTCAGAGTTTACGACCAATATTCAGCATGTGTTGGGTAAACTGAATGTGGTGGCGGACTGCCTCTCGCACGCAGTAGTATCCCCGGTCTGCGTGGGGATAGATTATACAGCCATAGCCGCAGAGCAGATTGGCGATACGGATGTGTGCACGCTCCAGTCTGGACCAACAGGGTTAAGGCTGGAGAGCAGAGTGCTGCAAGACGGCAAGCCCCCCCTAATCTGCAACGTCTCCACGGGACGCCCGCGCCCGGTGGTCCCAGTTGCTTGGCGCCGCTGCATGTTTGAGTCAGTTCACGCTCTGGCGCACCCAGGAGTGCGCGCGTCAGTCAAAATGGTGGGAGCGAAGTTCGTATGGCCAGGCCTGCACAAACAAGTGAAAGAGTGGGCTGCAGCCTGCGTAGCGTGCCAACAAGCCAAAGTACACAGACACACCAAGGCTCCTTTGGAGCCGTTTCGTATACTGGCGAAGAGGTTCGACCATGTTCACGTGGACCTTGTGGGTCTTGTCCCGCCATCGCAGGGGTGCACGCACCTTCTGACAGTGGTGGACCGCACCACATGCTGGCCAGAAGCAGTCCCGCTGGCGGCAACCACGTCCACAGACGTGGCGCGCGCTTTTTTGACAGTATGGGTGGCACGTTTTGGAATCCCGTCGGACATCACGTCTGATAGGGGCCTTCAGTTTGTTTCCGACCTCTGGTCCGCGATGGCCCATAGCCTGGGTGTTGCAATTCATCGCACAACCGCGTACAACCCACAGGCCAATGGGTTATGCGAGCGTTTCAATCGGTCACTGAAAGCAATGCTCAGGGCTTCGCTGACGGATGCAAATTGGGTAGACCAGTTGCCTTGGGTTTTATTGGGGTTGCGTTCCACACTAAAAGAGGATTTGGAGGCTTCCCCGGCAGAGCTTGTTTTTTCTCAGCCACTGCGGCTGTCTGGGGAATTTTTGCCAGATAATCCCACGCCAGACAACTGTCTGTCTCAGTGTTTGCAGCATAGCGCAGATACAGGCACGCTGCCCGGCCCAGCCCACCACTGTTTTCCACACTCGTCTGTGCCAAAAACTTTGAAGAACGCGACGTTCGTGTTTGTCAGGCACGATGCCCACTGCCCTCCATTGCGCCCACCCTACGATGGCCCGTTCAGAGTGCTGGAAACGGGGGACAAACATTTTTTGTTAGACTTGGGGGGGCATCGGGAGAAAATATGCATAGACAGACTTAAGCCCGCCTTTGTTGTGGCGGACGAGCAAGTGGTGTTGGCTCGGGCCCCTCGGCGTGGAAGACCCCCACTGAGAACTCCCCAGGTAAACGATTCATCAGAACAGCCACACGGGCAAGTCGACGGTTTCCCCCCCTTCACCATGGCCCACCCACAGACAGACACACCCCCAGGAGCCCCCCTCCGGCACAGCCGCGCTGCGGAGGCGGTAAACCCACGTTACAGCAGATATGGGAGGAGACTGAAGCCAATAGAACGTGAGGACTGAAACTCGGTCTGAGATTCTGGGGGGGGGGGGGGCGTGTAGAGGCTGGGTTAATCATCTCAGACTAGATGCAGAGGGTAAACAGAGAAGGACAATAGGGATGGAGATTATGGTGAGGTAGCAGGAAGGAGTTGGGGGAGAAAGGATGAATGTATTGTGATGCGAGATGTCATGCAGATGTGAGATGGGCGGTTGATATAAAGGAGAGCCCCTGGTGTATTGAGACATGCTTTTTCTGTGTATGACTGATGTGAGAGTGAATAAAGTCGTCTGCTGCATAAATCTTTTTCCGTTATTCACACTCTCCACAAGAGCATTGTTGCTGTTTTCAAGCGCTTCTCAAGATTGCAGTAGGTCTCAACCGGCACTTTACTTTGCAACTCACCAATATGCTTTTGTCCTTCACCCCAACAAAGGAAAAATAATTTTTCACAAAAACAAAGTAGCTTCATCTCTTCCTCTGCTCAGTAGTGAAGACTCGGCTCGCTGCAACAGTTCACGTCCACTGACGGCTATGTCAGCTGCGGTAGGGTCAGTTTGTATATTCATTTATTTGTGTTAAAAATATCTATCCATATTAATAAAATGAGTAACGAGTAATGTATCTGATCAAATTTCAGTAACTTTAATGCATTACTGAATTTTTAAACAGTAATTTAATTACACAGCAAGATACTGTAACACCACCACTTTTGCAGTAACGCGTTATTCCCATCACTGGTCATGACACAGCTTAGAGGTGGTGGTGGTGGGGAGGGGGGGCACTGGAGTCAAAATGATAGAGATGTCATAAAACAACAACATTAGGCTAAGGTGGCTAGGTGTTTGGCTGTTTGGCAAAACAAACTTAGTAAGGCCATTAATTTAGTATTTGCTAATACAAAGTGCTACCAAACACTCATGGGGAAAAGTAGAAATCATGTTTCTGTAAGGAAAATTAATGTGTGCTATAATGTGTCTCCCTGTGGTTGGCTACAATTCGTTTAAAACTACCGCAGAATAGGGTGTAGATGGAAGCTGGAAAAAAGTTGCATTCAATGTGGCTAAGTCCAAACTGTGTCATGGTAGTCTAGATAACAAAGCCAGAACGTACAGAAACATGCATTATGTCATGGAAAAATATTTTGGGCCCTTTTGAGCTTATGTATAATTATTTTTTTTTTTAAAAATGCAACTTAACCCTTTATTGGGCAAAGAACCATATTTGGTAACTTCAGGAAGCATAATATATTGTAACAGTATAATAATAACAATAATATTTGAAACATTTTAATGGTCTAGGGTTGAAATTTTGATTTTTCAAGTATATTAACCTCTTGCACTCCAGGATACCGCGGGCGGTCACGTCTCTGCGTCCTAGTGCGTCTCAGTGCACTCTGGGGGGGGGGGGGGAAAGCTGCATTTCCGTTCTTCCACTACAGACACAGCCGCGAACAGAAAGCCAAAGGAGTGTTTTGATTGGTTTAGATTTGATTGACCTCTTATTCGACTGAGAGCCTTGAATTGGGTTTCTGAAACCTTGAAGAACCAATGACTGAAAACCTAGCAAGAAGGACCCGCCTACCAACGACTGCGAATACAACGAGCCAATTGAAGCAGAGAAGTTCAACGATTGAAACGCGTGCGTCCCGTGGGTAAAATCTGTTTGGTCTAAGCCGCTGTGTGTAACGGTAGCGTTCGCCAGTCTTTTTTTTATTACTACTGTTCTTATTTGTTTTGAAAAATCGTTCGCAAAAACCACAATCATGGAAGCGGAGATGATTTGATCGGGTCACATGACCAGAACCACGAGTCCGTAACAAGCGGACGAGCTTCATGTTCGTCTGACAATGAGGAACAGATGTTCGCCAACGACACTGCTGTTGTGGACAGGTAAGTGTTATAAGCTAAATTATTCTTTATCACTGAAAATAGTACGGTAATAAAAATGACTTTTGACCGATCGGTAATTACAACGGTGCATCATTGCCACATGACGGACCGTTGACGGACCGTTTTTTGTGCACAGAGCTCCTCTGTAGCGGGGGGGAGGGGAGTTGTTATCCTCTACATTGCAAATATTAGTATAATTTTTAGTGCACTGTAGGTTATTTTTTCTTCTAAAAAAAGGCCACACATTTTTTACGTGGCATGCTTCTTTGTGTGTGGGAGGCTTGTTTGTTCATTCATTCATGAATGAATGAATAAACAACACACACACACACAGAGCCCTGAGTGTCACCTTTCATTAGAGCCCAAGATCAAGCTTCTGTGTTTCAGCATTCAAAAGTTATAGACGTTTTTCCAAACTGTGCCATTTGGCACAGTTCAAAAACGCCTGGGAACAACCTGAGAAAAAAGCTGTGTAATATATTCATTTTTTGTGGTATTGTTACAAAATTTTGACCTCAGCTGGATTACACTTGGTTCTACATTTCTGTTGTATTTTCCAGCCAGTATCTGACAGCTGTGTGTTATTTGCAAGCATTTGTATCTAAAAAAAAAAAAACAAAAAAAAAAAACCACCCAGGCGAACTTTATTTTCTTCAGATTCAGTATGTTTAGATGACTGTTACTCAGTGGCAGGAGCACTTAGAGAGATTATGAATGTTTTGCCAAAAAATTCAAAGTGTTTTCTTTTAAATGAGACCAACCCCATGAAGATGCTGCAAAGGGTTGAACAGCTTTTGATTTACTTTGGGTATGTTATTTTTAGGCGTTTTTAGGGAAATTGACCAGAGTGCAAGGGGTTAAAGGTGTACTGTATAAGAAAATGGCGGCATCTAGTGGTGAGGTTCTATATTGCAACAAACTGAAAATCTATTCCCCACCCCTCCCCTTCAGAATGCAAGTGATTCTCTACAGAGGCATCAAGATGTCAAGACTTGAAATTGCCAAACGCATATTTGCCAGGATGATGTCTCCTAGCGACTCTAAAACTACTGATATGTCAAGTGGTAAAAGAGAAATTTAGGAAATGTAATATGTAAAACTGTCCCAGACAATTCCAGTCAAATGTTCAGCAGTTCAGTAGTGTTACTGGAAATGTTGGCTAACTCTTCTATACAAACACGAGTTAATTAGCAAAGTGACCATTGGAGACTATTTCATGATGATATAATGTTGGCAGGGTACAAATTTTTCTCCATTTGCAGATTCATCCATTAATATAATGGTTGATAGATGGAGAGGGAGACGAAAAGGGAGAGCCACAGGTAGACAGGATGGAGGCGGAGGCAGAGGCAGGCAAGATGGTCAAAGAGAAAAAGAGGACAGGGTCAAAGCTCTGCAAAGGGATCATCAGGAAGTATTGGAGGTAGTGCCCTGTAAAGGGTAAAGGTGAAGTAAACAATGTGGTTACTAAGGTAACAGAGTTAATGACTGCACCAAGAAAAAACAGTATATGATCAGTCACTATTTTTTGAAATCTACAAAACTTGCTCTCTTCATCCTAGTGTAGGGGATTTATTTATTCTAAAATTGAAGAGTACATTATAATTTTCCACCAATCAAATCATTCTGACATAGTTGGTGGTAGTCTTCTTCATTCTTTCAGCTGCTCCCTTTAGGAGTCGCCACATCTGCCTCCATCTCACCCTATCCCTTGCATCCTCTTCTGTAACACCAACCCTCTCCATGCCCTCCTTCACTGCATCCATTAGTCTTTCATCCATTAATCAGAATATCTACCTTCCTTTTCTCTGTCATATCAGCCAACTCTCTCCCTTTACCAGTCATGGTCCCTACATTTAAAGTCCCTACTTTCACCTCCACAATCCTGCTTTCCTTTTCCCACCCTGCCTCCAAATACACCTTCCCCTTCTCCTGCTCTGTGATCCTCGACCGACAGCAGCCTCTAGCTGGTCGTAGTAATGTATGGAATACCTCATTATGAGAATAGTTTGCATAGGTCACATCCCCATGTAGCACTGTGACAGTTTGTCTTATGTGAGAAACCAGGACTGCTCATTTATGGTAGGCAGAGAGCACTAAAACGCACACAAAGAATACATCACTGAGTTTAATGAGGTCAGCAGAGCCTCCCCTGCAGCCCGTGAAGTGTTTAGATGTAACACAGCGGCGGTAAGGAGTGTCAGGCAGAATTAAACTCAATTTACTTCTCTCTCTCAGGCAAGAAAAACAGACCACGACACTATTATCTGACGGCTGGTGTGTAATTTCATGTCTCGAGTGACACCCCTGATGTCACAAGAAGCTTTTCATGTGCCATTTAATGCAGAAATTGTGCTGGAAATTGTTTGTTATATTTTAGTTGGCTGAATGGTTCTTGCAGATATAAACAAAGATTTTCCATATTAATACACATGGTCACAATAACATTTTGAAAAACAAAATATAAAACACCAGCAATATTAGTAACAAGTGTTTTTCCAATCTTAAATACTGTATAGTCTATTTCCTGATGCATTTGTGAGTATTTGTATGATAAATGCAACTTTTTGTAAGGATTCAAGGCTGCACACCCTGCTAATGGGCTTCTTCTCTGCAGCCACGCTCACACCTGCTGGCAATTAGAGAGGCCCTTTACAAGAGACACGCTCCTGCTGCTGAGTCTGGGCACGTCAAGTTATCTCCTACCAAGTCTCAGCTCCTCTCCTGTGTGCAGCCTGGAAGAACCTTGCCTCAGTTGTAGATTACTTTCGCCCCACTGTGTGCTCTCCCCAGGAATCTCTACCTGTGCGGCGGACTGGATTCCTGGAGGACTATTCACCTTCACTAAATTGTAAGTCAACTTACCATCATTCATAGTGCACTGTTGCTCACCCCTTTCCCCCCTCACTGTTCAGGCCTGGTCAGTCTGCAATGTATTGTCACCACCCACCTGGGTTACTGCAGTAGAGGCGATTAGAAGGATCGTCAGCCGAGTGTCCTGCTGTTCCATCTGCAGTCTGGAGTTTGGTGCTTCCATCCCCATCCGTTCCTGTAAGAAACCAAGCACAAATAATTATATTACTAGTCATATGATCATTAACAATGCTTGCGCTTTCTCTGCTCTCTTCTCCATGGGTTGCCAGACTCTTCCATGCCTCCTGCAGCTAATCATTATTTCACAGTAAAATTATTGTTAAACATCTACCTTTGTCTCAGCTGGTGTCTGCTTTTGGGTCTGGTTACACTAATCTTGTCAGTATGTGCCCAGCACTCAAACCCAGCAGACATGATGTCAGAGGCGAATAGTTCACGTCCTGGAATGGTTGAACAGCGTCTGGACCAGGTGTTGAATCAAAACCAGGTCAGCCTCTGTCCAGCTGTCAGAACTGTCAGACCGAGTGAATCAGCTGTCAGTCATGGTACAGGAATTAGTCGCCACCGCTGCTCTGGCTCCTCACACTGTGCCTGCCCATCTGGTTCACTCCACCCTGGTCCCAATACCAGCTCATTATTGTGGCAAGCTTGGGGGGGGGCTCCAGTGTGAACTTGTTTTTTGAGCAGGTGCCCAATGATTTTTCATCAGACCACAGTAAAATCAATTTTGTGACGGGTTTACTTGGGGGTCGCCCTCTCTCTTGGGCCCAGGCCATCGTTAGGAGGTCCGAAATTTCCACCTACACCTTTCAGCACTTCACTGACAAATTTACCCATATATTTAATCACTCAGACTGGGAGAGGTGTGCTGCTGACCGTTTATTCTTTCTCCGCCAAGGGGGTAAGAGTGTGGCAGAGCACGCCATTGATTTCTGGGTTCTTGCTACAGACGCTGGGTGGGGCGACAGCACTGTTAGCTCAGCATTTGTTCAGTTTAAATGCCACCCTGCGTGATGAGCTTGCCCGGCTCCCAGATAAGCCCAAATCATTTGACGCCTTAATTTCTGCCGTGATGCCAAGCACAGTGTACACACTGTGCTCATGCTGTCAGTTTATTCCTGATTATTTTTCTCACCTCGCTGTTATTTGACTTCATGTTTGGTTTCGAATGTTTTTGTGATTTTAGTTTTCCAGTTGTCCAGTTTGTGTAGGAATATTATTTCCTTACCTTGCCCTTACTATGTTGGCGTATTATTGTCTCTTTTGTATTTTGTCTGAATCTGGGTTGGTATTCTTCTGTTATGTCCTCTGTGCTTTAACTTTGATAGTGTCCTTTGTTACTTCCTGTATCTCCTAGCTAGTTTCGTGGTTGTCCTCAGCTGTTAGTATTTCAGTTAATTATCTTCGCTCCTGTTCCACACACCTGTTCCCTTTTGTCATCATTTCCTTTGCCTTATTTAAGGGGCTGTGCACTACTGTCCAGCGCAGCACCCTTCGCATCAACAGGACGCAAGTTTCTCTTTATTTTCCTCAGTGTTTTTTCTATGCAGTTCCACTGTGTGTTCTACTGTAGTTTTGTTCTCCAGGTGTAACCGGCGATTCCTCTTGCCTTAGCTGTTTACTATTTTTGGCTTCACCTGTATTCCCCTGCTTCAACTAGTTTTGTAAGCTTCTGTTCATGTTTTTGTGTTGTCACTATTAAATCTGAAAACTCACAGATGGCGCATGGTTCCTTAATTCTGCCCTGGAAAGGGAGTTTGTCACAGAAGGGTGCTGCCAGTTAGGACACCAGCAGCTGTGAGTTTGCTCTTTTTTGTTTTGTCCGGAGTTTTTTGGTTGTGATGACCACTATGGACTTCTGGTTATTTGGACTTCGTGAGGAGGAAAGTGGGGTGGCAGAAATTGTTGTGCATTATGCCTCAAAGGCTCGAGCCACCCACACTCCCGCAGTCGCCTTTGGTTTCGTGGACAGCACGGCCCGAATGACTGAGGCATGTCCCAGTCTCTGGAGCTACCCGGGTTTGACTGCTCTCCTCACCATGGTGGTCGAGTCCCAGCGGCAACTCGGTGAGCTGGTAAGGGATTCCCCATCAGTGCAACCTGGGCTGGCGAAGAAGCATTCCCGGGTGTGGACGGCTCGTCCACCTCGCCAAGAGCCTGTGTCCTCACCCATCCACCAGATGGCCCCTGGAGCTCCCGGAGGGACATTGTCTGGCTCTGGAACAGCAGCTGATTCCATCACGCCCAGGGAATTCAGGCAAGTGCTTATTCATTCTTTCTCTCTCTGCTGAAACCTCTTGCTATTTCCCAGTGGTGATGCTCAGTTATTACAGTCCACTGGGTCCTCACCATCAGCTGCTGTTAACCTCTCCTCACCTTTATCTTCTGCCTCCCTGAAATGTCCGTCAGTCCTGGGAGGGAGCCATCAGATGACGGAGGGGCTTGTGGATCCTGAGTGCCATGGTACGGCCCCACCACCACGCCCTGCAAGGGAGAGAAGTGCCTTTTGCGTCCTGAAGCCTGTGCTGATGAAAGAGGATCCCCTGGTTTTGGCACCACAGGACCCAGCACCATCAGTGAGGCATTCTCTGGCTCAGCTCCTAGGGTCCAGGGGCTTACCCTTGTCAAAGTCTGCACCGGCAATCCAGCATCCCTGGGCTCCAACACCTTGCCAGATGACCTCTGCCGATCCCGGGAGAACAGCATCTGGTTCTTTGATGGCAGCTTCAATCATGCCCCGGGAGGAAAGGCAAGTGTTTCTCCATTCTTTCCCTAATAATAATGAACAATCTTGCCTAACTCCCGGTGGTGAGACTCAGCTCCAGCAACTCGCTGAGTCCTCACCACCTGTTGCTGATGTCAACCCCTCACCTGCTCTCTCCATGCTTCCTCCTATCTCCCCTGAGTGTCCACCAGCTCTGGGATTCTGCTGCCGGATGATGGAGCCTGCGGTCCTGGAGGACTTGGTTCCAGCCCCACAGCCATGACGCGGACGGAAGGAGAGCGCCTCCGGGAACCTGAAGCCAGTGCCAACAGTGGAGTGTCCCGGTTCAAGGCCGCAACGGAAATGTGCATTTCCACTATGTTAAGTGGACCAATAAAGGAGCGCGTGGGGGATTAAAAAAATCAATGCAAGCTCTTTTTAATATCACAAATGAGCCTAGGTTAAGAAAAAATATCAATGCAAGATCTTCTTTACATCACAAGTGAGCACTGATAAAGTGAGTGATAACCTTAAAATAAAGGAGGGACCAGGGGGAAGCACCCATCTTGGCAAAGCCAAGGGATCTGGTCCTTGTCAAAGTCATCAAAAAGAAAAACTGGGCCGATGCTCCCTGGCAAGGATCACAGAGTCATCCTGGCAACACCAACAACCATGAAAATTGAAGGACGTGACTCCTGGGTGCATGTGACACATTGCAAACTTTACCCTGTACAAAACCCCCAGCAAGAAACTAATTAATCCCCATTCCCTCAGCAAGAATGTTTCTATTTTAATCCCCATTGCAAACTACATCACAAAAAAAGGGGATCCTCAACAAGTGACTGTTTAATTTTTTAACTTTTTTTCCTATATGGGTGTCAGCTGACAGTTTGTCCCAGTAACAACTTGTATAACTGTTGTTTAACATGGAGAGACAAAAATGCCAGAGAGAGAAGGTTGGCAACTGAAGGATGCGAATGGTACACCTGTTTAATCATCATCCTGACACTACTACCTATCTACCGTAGGGCTAGATACATTACACACGCACACACACACCATGACTGGCTAGAAGATCCAGGTCATCAGGACCACATTTATGCTGGTAATGCGTGATGGAAGTATGCTAATTATACAGCCAAATCAGCTAATCGTTCAAATTGCTGTTCTTTGCTCCCACTTTCAGCTTGTCAAATACCTGTCACTGCTAAACTAATGGAACTATCAGAAGCTGTTTGCTTCTTGCAAGAGGCTATATATAGAAATAGTACAGCAAACACTGATTTGAATCACACCTGTCACAATGCCTATGACTCCACTGACCGGCGACACGATGACACCCCTTACTCGGTGAAGGCAAGGTTAATCTCGCCGGGGAATTTCTCCTTTTGTCGAAAGGGGTGTGGAAATGTTTCTCTGGGCAGCTTACCACTCTTTAAGTGTGCAACGGTGCATAGTGCGTCTCGCCCCTGTACTGCTACCTGCTTGACCAACGAAGTGGGCAAAAGTTGTCCTGAAGATCTTTTTTGTCAGTCTAGGAGTTTGGATGGCAATGTCACCCTGCAGGAGCGCTGTAGCACTGCCATTTGTGATTCTCACAAGCATGGCAGGAATATGGTGACAGGGGGTTGGTGGCTGTGTGGCCATCATGCCTACTCACACCTACCCATGAATTGGAGGGGCGTGTGCCTCCATAGTTGTGACTGACCATACCATCATATTGTCAGCAGGGCAGGTGGGCAGGGTGAAGAGAGATGTCTCCTTTGCACCACATGATCCCATCTGGGGCACAAATGTGCCTAAGGAATTCAAGTTAGAAACTACAGGGCAGAAGGTACTTCATGCACTGTTTCCCTGGGTGAGAGTGGCTAACACCTTGTGGACTGAAACAACTAATTATAGATTATTCATTTGTGATTTTCTTTTTCTGGTATAGATGAGGAATTAACGACTCTTAGACTTATTCTGACCCAAAATAAAATGGTTCTTGATTAAATAACTGCCGTCCGAGGGGGCGTGTGTGCAACTCTAGGTGATTATTGTTGTACTTTTATCCCTGAAAATTATGCAGATGGTCGCATGATTGCCTCGGCCATACGTAACATCACTACCTTACAGGCTGCCACAGCCAAGGACAATGTTACTGATGAACAAACCTGGTTAAGTTGGTTACTTTCTTCATGGAGAAATCTCATGAACCTGTTAGTGATTTTGGTGGTATTATCTTTAGCCTTTTCTTGTCATTCCCTGTATCCGTAGTATGATGATGAGACTTGTTCATGTTAACTTAGTGATGTACCATGGAGCAGTTGCCGGGGATGGTGGGGATGATGAACAAACAGCGTGAGCTCAAGGTGTCTCTCCATGACCCAAGTACAGAGTAAAAGTATGAGTGACATGCAGTAACTGCACTAGGTGCCATGTGGCGCCTGGGGAAATGCAAGGCAACTCAAGCGCCCCCCCCCCCAGTGGTCAAGAGTGGTAAAAAAAAATTGTCAATAAAATAGTTCAGATTTCCAAGGCTATAACTTGAAAGTTATAAGAGATAATAGCTTACAGTCAGTTAGAAATATGTAGAATATGATCCAAAGTTTCAGATAGGAATAAATTTACACATCTAATTTGCATAATGTCGCGGCAGCTATATAAATTACATAACTCAGTCAAAGTGGACTTTGGACACATTTACATAAAGAATGGTGCAGGTTTTTTTTTTTTTTTTTTTTTTTTTTAACGCTGATTTGTCTGCGGGGCATGTTTTTATCTAATCTTCAAAGTATATGATCCAGAAAATCAATAAAATGTCAAAACATATTTCTCTCTTACCTGTTACTGGGAGGGGGGGCTCGGCCGTCCACGTGACTGGTCTGTTTTCGTCCATCGTAGCCGATGTATCTGTGTTTGCTCAGCCATTTACACCGTGTACCACATCTACAGACTCTTATAATTACCCCATGTGAATTTCATTTGTATTACATGGCTATTTTTTCTGTTTGGTGCATTTTTCCTGTGGGAATCTATGCCGCCCGTGGGTGCCGCCATCTTGGTACGAGGAGCTCAGTTTTTTGTTACATCGACCTGTAACACGTTTACTTAGTAATTTACACCCATGTACCACATCTACAAACTCTTATGATTATCCCACGTGAATTTTGTTTGTATTATGCGGCTATTTTTCCCGTTTCAAGCAGTTTCCATCATCTCTTTCGCGATGACCGATCGTGAAGGCATATACATTGGTGTGTGAGCTCAAAGCGGAAAAAGGAAGAAGAAGAAAAATGAGGATTTCTCCTTCTTTGTTATATTCCATGTTAGCCATGATTCCTTCGGCGCTGTCATGGATGGCCCTCGCGAGCCATCATAAGACACCACAAATCGCCAGTGAGTTTGCACATTTTATTAATGGAACAGAAAAGAACACAAAATAACAAGCCACGGGGGGCTAAAACACACGACAACGAAAACAGGTTCACAATAGAGTATACTTACGAATGTAGAAGATGAATGACAACGTCTGAGCTGAGGGATGCTCAAAGCGTCAAACAGTGGGGATTTTCTGATGAGATTGCCGCGTCTTTTCATTCCCAGCTGCCCTCTTAAGTGGAGAGCCGCTGATGAGACGAAATGCGGCTCAGCTGTCAAGTTTGACAGCTGGAAACCCCTCCGAGCGCTGTCACAACAAAGGCTCGGGGAGCCAAAAGAGACCCACAGCTGTCAAATAGCCAAAGAGTGCGTGGCTCGAGCACGGACGGAAACAGCGCTCGAACCATGACAGTACCCCCCCCCCCCCCCAGGGTGGGCGGATGGGGGGAAAGGCCCGGAGGGTGAGAATCAGCAGGAGAGAGGGAAAAAAAACCCACAACGATGGCAGGACACAAATGAGGTAATACAGAGTATGGTTAAAAGGAAAAACGCAACACTCCATAGTGCACAAATGATACTTAGAACAGGGCAGGAAAAAGCAACCACAACGGAGACAGGGAGCAAATGAGGCGATTACAGAGTAAGGTCGAAAGAACAAATACTCCATAACGCACAATGATAATTAGAACAGGGCAGGGAAAAAAAAAAACATGACGAAGACAGGGAATAAATGAGGCAATTTACAGAGTAAGGTTTAAAGAAAAACCCCTCATGGATCGTCACCTTATCGTGGTGGGGAGGTTTGCGTGCCCTAGTGATCCCAGGAGCTATGTTGTCCGAGGCAATTTGCCTCTGGTAGGGTCACCCAAGACAAACTGGTCCTGAGTGAAGGGCCAGACTAAGAACGATCCAACAGACTCTCATGATAAATTCTATATCAAGGATTCAGTGTACCCCGCCCGGTATGGGGTTACCGGGGCCCCACCCTGGAGCCAGGCCTGGGAGAGGGGCTCGATGGCTAGCGTCTGGTGGCCGGGTTTCCACCCATGGGACCCGGCCGGGCTCAGCCCAAAGGAGTTACATGGGTCCGCCCTCCAGTGGGCTCACCACCTGCAGGACGGATCATGGGGGTCCGGTGCTATGTGGATTAGGTGGCGGTCAAAGACGGAGACCTTGGCAGACTGATCCCAAGCTTTCTAAACTGGCTTTTGGTACGTAGAATGTCACCTCTCTGGTGGGGAAGGAGCCTGAGCTGGTGTACGAGGTTGAGATACCGGCTAGATATAGTCGGCCTCACCTCAACACACAGCTCCGGTTCCGGAACCAGTCTCCTGGAGAGGGGCTGGAGCATGGCCTTTTCTAGAGTTTCCCCGGGCGAGAGGCGACGAGCAGGGGTGGGTATTCTTGTATCCCCCCCACCTTGCTGCCAATATATTGGAGTTTTCCCCAGTGGATGAAAGGGTTGCTTCCCTGCGCCTTCGGGATGGGAAACGGGTCCTGACCATCATTTGTGCCTATGCACCAAATGATGTTTCAGAGTACCCACCCTTTTTGGAGTCTGTGACCGGGGTGCTGGAGGGTGCTCCTCTTGGAGACTCTATTGTCCTACTGGGGGACTTCAATGCGCACGTGGGCAATGACAGTGAAACCTGGAAGGGGGGGATTGGGAGGAACGGCCTGCCCGATCTGAACCCGAGTCGTGTTCAGTTATTGGACTTCTGTGCTAACCAGTTTGTCCGTAATAACCATGTTCAAGCCTAAGGGTGTCCATATGTGCACCTGGCACCGGGACACCCTAGGTCTCAGGTCGATGATCGATTTTGTTATCATGTCATCAGACCTGCGACCGTATATCTTGGACACTCTGGTAAAGAGAGGTGCAGAGCTGTTAAATGATCACCACCTGGTGGTGAGTTGGATCCGATTGCAGGGGAGGAAGCCATTCAGGCCTGGTAGACCCAAATGTATAGAGAGGGTGTGCTGGGAACGTCTGGCTGAGGCCCGTGTCCGGGAGGTCTTCAACTCCCACCTCCGGAAGAACTTCAACCACATTCTGAGGGAGTCTGGAGACATGGAGTCTGAATGGGCCATGTTCTCCACCTCTGTTGTTGAAGCGGCGGCCCAGAGCTGCGGCCGCAAGGTGGTTGGTGCATCTCGTAGTGGCAACCCCTGAACCAAGTGGTGGACACCAGTGGTGAGGGGGGCCATTAAGCTGAAGGAGTCCTATCAAGCTTGGTTGGCTTGTGGGTCTCCCGAAGCAGCTGAGGTGTACCGGCAGGCCAAGCGGAGTGCAGCTCGGGTGGTTGCTGAAGCAAAAACCCGGGTATGGGAGAAGTTCGGTGAGGCCATGGAACAAGACTGTCGGTCGGCCTCGAGGAGATTCTGGCAAACTGTCCGGCGGCTCAGGAGGGGAAAGCGGCTCCCTGTCCACACTGTGTATGGTGCGGATGGGGCGCTGTTGACTTCGACTGGGGATATCGTCTGGCAGTGGAAGGAATACTTCTAGGATCTCCTCAATCCCACTGATACGCCTTCCACAGAGGAAGCAGGGTTTGGGGACGAGGGGGATGACTTGCCTATCACAGGGGCTGAGGTCACCAAGGTGGCTAAAAATCTCCTTGGTGGCTGGGCCCCAGGGGTGGACGAGATTTGCCCTGAGTACCTCAAGGCCCTGGATGTTGTTGGGCTGTCATGGTTGACACGCCTCTGCAACATTGTGTGGAGGTCGGGGGCAGTGCCTTTGGCATGGCAAACTGGGGTGGTGGTTCCTCTCTTCAAAAAAGGGGACTGGAGGGTGTGCTCCAACTTTAGAGGGATCACACTCCTCAGCCTCCCTGGGAAGGTCTATGCCAAGGTGCTGGAGAGGGGAGTCCGGCCGCTGGTCGAACCTCGGATTCAGGAGGAGCAATGTGGTTTTCGTCCTTGCCGTGGCACATCGGACCAGCTCTTTACCCCCTCGAGAATTCTTGAGGGTTCGTGGGAGTTTGCCCAACCAGTTTACATGTGTTTTGTGGACTTGGAAAAGGCATTTGACCGCGTCCCTCATGGTTTTTTGTGGGGGGTGCTTTGGGAGTATGGGGTATCGGGCTTGTTGTTACGAGCTATTCGGTCTCTGTACGACTGTTGTGAGAGTTTGGGTTGTATTGCCAACACTTGGTCGGACTTATTCCCAGTGAGAGTTGGACTCCGCCAGGGCTGCCCTTTGTCACCGATCCTGTTCATAATTTTTATGGACAGGATTTCTACGCGCAGCCAGGGAATGGAGGGTGTCATACTTGGTGACCACAGGATCTTATCTCTGTTGTTTGCAGATGATGTTGTCCTGTTGGCTTCATCCAGCAATGACCTACAGCTCTTGCTGGGACGGTTTGCCACTGAGTGTGAAGCGACTGGGATGAGAATCAGCACCTCCGAGTCCATGGTCCTCAGCCGGAAAAAGGTGGATTGTCCTCTCCGGGTTGGGGACAGGCTCCTGCCCCAAGTGGAGGAGTTTAAGTA
This sequence comes from Pholidichthys leucotaenia, assembly GCA_020510985.1. Taxonomy (NCBI): domain Eukaryota; kingdom Metazoa; phylum Chordata; class Actinopteri; order Cichliformes; family Pholidichthyidae; genus Pholidichthys; species Pholidichthys leucotaenia. The sequence goes on from CM035840.1 coordinate 441,884,535, forward strand.
TCTTGGGGTCTTATTCACGAGTGAGGGGAAAATGGAGCGAGAGATCGACAGATGGATTGGAGCAGCATCTGCAGTGATGCGGACGTTGTACCGGTCTGTTGTGGTGAAGAGGGAGCTTAGTTCTAAGGCAAAGCTGTCGATTTACCAGTCAATCTACGTTCCTACTCTCACCTATGGTCACGAGCTTTAGGTAATGACCGAAAGAACGAGATTGCGGATACAAGCGGCTGAAATGAGCTTTCTCTGTAGGATTGCTGGACTCACCCTCAGAGATAGGGTAAGGAGCTCAGTCGTCCGGGAGAGGCTCAGAGTAGAACCGCTGCTCCTCCACATTGAAAGGAGTCAGTTGAGGTGGTATGGGCATCCGATTAGGATGCCTCCTGGACGCCTCCCACTTGAGGTGTTTCGGGCACGTCCCACTGGGAGGAGACCCCGGGGCAGACCCAGGACTCGGTGGAGAGACTATAGGGGCTTTTCCACTAGCCTCGCTTAGCCCTACACCGCACCACTCAGCCCGCGTTTGAGCATTTTCCATTAGCCCCAGCACCGGTTAGCAGGCGCTATTTTAGTACCTGATCCAGGGCAGGGTCTAACCAAGCTAAGTAGGGCTGAGTATGGCTGTGATGTGACTTTAACAGACTGGTCGCCGCTGATTGGTCAGGTTGTAACGTCACGAAAGCGACTTTCTGCTGAATCTACTACACCACCGCCATTTGTAGTTGTTCAGCCAGTGAACACAGTGCACCCCTTTAATACAGTATTTTCACACTCTGAAGATGTCTTCTCGTAAGGCTATCCCCTGGTCAAAGGAGGAGGTGTGCAATTTTCTTTCTATATTAGCCGACAATCGCATCCAGCGCGAGTTGGACGGATCTACTCAAAATGAAAAAATATACCAGCAGGTGTCCGAGCAGATGGGTTCCCAAGGGCACATCCGTACTGCCAAACAGTGTCGGGAGAAGCTGAAAAAGCTGAAAAGCGATTACCGAGCAGTGAAGGACCACAATGCTCGAAGTGGAGCGGATTGGAAGGAGTGGAAGTGGTTCGCTGAGAGACATTGGGCTCGACACGGCCTTGGAAACCGTGGATGGTGAGTGTTGTTTTGATATTGCGCGTCTTTTCGCCAATTTATCCTTTCTGTGCCAAGCTCACTGTTTTTAAGAAATAGGAAGGTTGTTAGATTGTGGGTAATGGTTGTTACTGAGGCTTACCTATTGTTTTGCAGCCAACTGCAGATTCACGCTTGCTTTGTGTTAAGTATTAGCGTGAACAAAATGCTGAATTGCGCTTATTGTATTCTGGTTAAAAACTTTAGAGTGTTGTGCACATGTTGCACTTTGGTGTTAAGTTTTAAATTGCGTGCATTTTCTTTCTAGAATCGCAGTTCATATCACAGGGGTCCACCTCAGGGGATATGGACACACCGGACTCTCCTGCGTCTGCGTCTGCCGGAGCGCCAGCTGGATCGACTCCGATGTCAGCCACATCACCAGCTCCATCTGGATCACGTTCAAGTGCCGGTAAGGCACAATAACCACGATTTTTTTTTTTTTTTTGTTGAAACAGGTCCAGCGGAAACCAGGGTCGGAAATCCATCCATCCATCCATCTTCTACCGCTTAATCCTTTACGGGTCGCGGGGGGGCTGGAGCCTAACAAGTTATGTACCAAACTGATTAATGCAATTTCCTGTAGCTGCATATTAATTGATTGAAAATGTCTTTTTAAATGAATAAAAAGGTTATTCTTTGGTCTTCACTTATTATCGGTGTTTCACAACCCGGTCCCATTTTTAGGTGTGGTGATTGAAGTGCTGTTGTAACTCCTGTTTTAGACAAACAAATAAAGCTGATGAACTGCCGTTGAAATCAACATCCTTCATTGAAATGCTTCGCGTCAGCAGACTGTATTAACCCATTCAGATTTCTGCGGCCACACTACAAGCAACTATTTTAAATATTACCCATCCATCCATCCATAATCTTAATCCTTTTTAGTTTTGCAGGGGGGCTGCATCCGAAGACAGCACCCTGCGTGTTGTAAAATCCACTCTACTGAGGGGCCGCAACATGGCAGTTCAGCTTATATACAGCAATGAAGCATAATATAATAGTGACATTCCACCACAGACTTTCACCAGTGTAATTCCATAATATATGTAGTGATCCAGTTTTAACAACCATGCCTTTCTGTCTTTCAGTGTAGCCAAGAGGAAAAGGAGCAACTCCATCGCTGACCTTACATCAGCGATGGTCAACATGCATGACGAGGAGATGCGGCTCTTGAAATGGCAACATGACCAGCGGCAAGAACACCGTCAGGAGTACATGCAGCATTTGCGACAGGCGGCCACAGATGTGCGGGCAGATGCGCGTGAAGCCCTGGAGCAGGACGCTGTGTTAGGAAGGGAAGAGCTCGCAGAGATGTCATCATTCAACAGATTTCCTGACCCTATTTGGCAGGCTTGTGGACGCATTTAGCAGTCGGCGTGTCAAACCATGTCTCCCCACGCCCAGTCTGTTTTTTTGTTTGTAAATTTTGCTTCTGGAATAAAATTGTATTGTTTGCATCAAAAGTCTAGTTTATCTGTTATGACACCGTATGAGAAAAGCCAATAATTACATACACATTCCATTCTCTGTTCACTCCACATGCTGCTGTTCATCAGGTCAGGTGTATAGCCTTCTAATGGTAATTTAATTTTTAACAACACAACAAAACGTAATGTCTTGGTAAGTTTTTTTTTGTTTGTTTTTTATTTTAAAGAAATTTGCAATGCTGAATCAATTTCTCTCGAACGGGTATATTTCTTAGGTTATAAGCAGTTGTACAGGTGTACTTTAACTTGTACAGTAGACACTGATAAAGGTAAGTACATGTAAATTGAATGTTGCATCACCAGTCAAAATTTAATAAATTAAGAAGGAATCTAGCAAAAATTTGGCACTAATGCCAGTAGACACATCGGACGTGACACAACTGTTTTTGTGGCACACAACTGTTGTTACCAACAAGCTGTGCAAAATTTATATTCCCTTTTCCCAAAAATTAAAAATCAATTTGTAAGTAAAAGTGAGAGACCTTTACATGGGAATATGACATGTATCAGCACATGATTTATAGTTCAATTTGCATTTCCACCTAAGCAAAAGTGGCTTGTCGAGCTGGATTTTTGTGAAGATGGCCTGTGTGGTGTTTCTGCATGTAATTACATACCTGTCAAGTGATACGGTTTCGCCGTATTTTAATACGGGGAAAATGCAATTTTAGCAAATACGGGCGTATTGCAATTTCTGTATGCCAAAAAGAAAAATATACGGGAAAAAAAATATTGAGTGTGGAGGAACATGTCATGTGTGTGACCCCCACAGCGTACGGGGCTGGCAGAGCGCTCAGCGTGAGCAATTATCACAACAGTGAGAAGTGTGGACTGATCATTATGCTGATGGCCTCGCACATTCTGTTGTCCTGCGGCTCCGGAACAGAGAGGAATCGCTGGATGGACAAAGGCTTCTCCAGAGGGCCCTACACACTCCTTCTGTGTTCCATGTAGGAAGAGAATAAAAGTGACTGCATCGGGGATTTTCGACCTGAAGTCGCACTTTGCTACACAGGGCCACAAAAACTGTGTAGCCAAATCGAAAACGTATTGATGGATGGATAAACATTTTCAGCCAGTGAGAGAACCGACGCCTTCCAAATCCAGTGCATCACTAGCAGAAGTGATGGTTTGTCATTTTGTGGCAGAGCACAATCTACCCCCATCGGTGGCAGATCACTTCTGGTCTTCCACCTGATCTGATCTGCCACTTCAGAAATGCTAGAGTCAGCAAAGGCTGCTACTTGGAACTATAACAAGCAGCATCAGTGAACATTTTCTTGTTTCAAGTTCATCCAAGTGCATTAGTGTAACAAAGCTGACAATTAAAAACTCTTTACTTCCAAGTGTATATACAGTATCTAGCTGACAAGAACTATATTCAGAATAATTCTTATTGTGTACTTTCAAATTAAGCAATCTACCTTGTGCTAATGTAAATTTGAAAAATATTTATTTATTTATTATTAATATAATTTATTTTTTATTTATTTTTTATTTTATTTTTTTGTGTGCTACTTGGCTTATTTTCACATTACCAAAAAGTTATGGCTCAAGATTGTGTCCATATAAGTGTACATTTGAATAAATATGTTTGAAATAGTTCATGTTGCAGTTGCTGTTTGTTTAGGGTTTTTTTTTTTCCTTCAGTTTTCTTTCATCTGCCAATAAATACAGTTTTTAAGTACTCAGTACAGGTGTGAAGGCCCCCCCAATAAGGGAGGCATGAGGTATGCCTGGACAGGTATGTAATTACCCGTACCTTAACAGATAAGCGTTATGAACAACAGAGGACAGGTAGATGGAACATGCACAACATTTTATTTACAAAAAACATTTTGAAGTATGTATGCACATAAATGTGGACAAAATTACATTTCTACCTATTGCTAGACAAGTACTGCATCACACCATCTCATATATCAGCACCCTGCTCCTCTGCTCCCTGGGTCGCTGCCTGGTTCATCTGCATCATCCAATGTAGTGTCATACGTCTCTCCATGACTCTCACACAGATTATGCAGAGCACAACAAGTCAGCACCATAGATTTCACCAGTTTCATGTCACAGTCATTCCTCTCTCCTTCCTTCTCTCTTCGTCATCAGCCATTTTCTTTGTTGTGGAGGATTCGGTCGCGTGTTTCACGTCACGAGAGTGTGGCGCCGCCTCGCTGTTCAAGAAATCCCACCCACCGCAGGTGTACCAGCAGTAATGTCGAAAAGCAACCGAGGCAGAACCGAATCGAAGTAAGTCGAGTCGGGTTTTCTAATCGGGGCTAGTGGAAAAGCATCTTATGTCTCCCAGCTGGTCTGGGAATGCCTTGGTATCCTCTCTGAAGAGCTGGAGCAGGTGGCTGGGGAGAGGGAAGTCTGGGCTTCTCTGCTTGAACTGCTTCCTCTGTGACCCAGACCTCCGGGAAAGCGGTAGAAGATGGATGGATGGGTGGTTTAAAGAAAAACACAATACTCCATAACGCACAAATGATAATTAGACCAGGGCACAAATGAGGAAAATGCTGAGTAGGGTTAACAGAAAACACAATACACAGCGCTACATACACAGATCAACCTAGAGGACAAAACACACCCGAGTGACCTTAATATTAACTGAAATTAAGCGACACCCGAGGATGACGGCAGCCAGAGTCCAACAAAGCCGGGACTGTTCCGGTGGTCTCCCTGCATCCATTGTCCAGCTGGTGAGCTGGGGAAAAAGGAAACGTTTGGGCGGCCTACCCCAGTCCCAGGCCCAGAAAGTTGGAACCTCTGGCGGCCGAACCAGGTCGCCCAACTGAAAGTACCGTACATTGGGTGGACGAGCCAGGGCGCCGAACCAGCGAAGAAGTTCCTCAGGCAGCCGACCCACATCCCTCAGCCACCAGAACCATGGGGAAACAATTGGTGACGGCCTCCCTGGCGAGGGAAAAGACGTGGGAGAGCTGGGCCGAACGTAGGGAATCCCAACGGTCCCCAGTGGTGATGCGCTGGGATGGCGACGATGATGATGAGGGGGATGATGATGATGATGAGCCAGTATCATGTCAGGCGGCAGAGGGTCTGCAGCTCCTTCACCAACCTTGAACCATACTGGTGCTGCACCCACGATGGACCCCGATTGGGTCACGGCTGCACCCACGATAGACCCCGACTGGGTCGGCGCAGCACCAGGGACTACCTCCAACTCCGAACCCGGCACCTCCAGTACAGTGACCGGGATTGGCTCCGCACCGGTGACCCTGGGAGAAGGCTCAGGAGAAAGGAAAGAACCGGGATCAGAATCAACGGTAGCGACAGAGCCCAGCGAGATGAGCTCAGGTGCAGCGGATGGCTGCCCCTGGCTCATCTCCCTGAGAGGCAGGCAAAAATGCTCCAAAATAGAAGAAAAACAAAGTAGAGCACTTGCCTGCACTCGGGTTCTGTCGCCGTCCAGGACTTTGCTGATCCAGGCTCAGGACGAAGAAGGTCGTCGTCAGGCTCCCACTCGGCCACGGCGGGTTCCGCAGCCGGCATGATGGTTTCCGCAGTCTGAGGACCCTCCGGCGCTAACGTCCACGCCAACGACCCGCACGGCGTAGTGGCAGGGGACCCTCGACCCGCTGGCTCGAACTGCTCATCTGTGGAGACCCGGGGACGCTTCCTCATCGGCACAGGCTCCACGCTGCAATGGGGTGGAACCAGGCTCTCCAGAACCGCAGGCCCCCTCCTCGTCTGGCGACGTAGGCCTGGCATCATGGACCGCTCAGCGGAGGGAGACACAGAGGCAGCAGGTCTAGTGACAGAAGCTACAGCAGGTGGTGGGAGCTCGGGGGACTGCGAATCCTGAACTCCACCCCCAGGAGTCAGACAAGGCAAATCACTACTACGGGGAGAAACATGAACTTGCACTTGCCTGTTTCCTGGAGGATAGATGGTGCCTGCTGTAGCGGACGTTGTTCCTCCCTTTCCCCGCTGGATGGTGACGGAGGGCCCCCTGGGAGGACGAGGAGGAGCCGCTCGCGATGGTCCACTAACGGGCTTCGCCGGGGCAGGACTCAAAACTCTCTCAGCAGCCGGAGATGACGTTGAGGAGGAGGGGATGACAGCCGAGTCGATCCGGGCACAATGAGCTGATGGGACAGTGGGAACAGGTGACCCGGGGGGGAGAGGTTGCGGAAATTCCCTCCTGTCGTGACGCAGAAGGAGCGGCTGGCAAGGAGGCAGAGTTCCTCCGATGACCCGGAAACGGATCCAGATGGGGTTCTCGCTGAGGTTTGCTCGGAGCGTGGCGCCGACATTCACTGGCTGATGTCGAGGCGAAGGTGAGGTCCGGAAAACGCCGCTCTTGTGCAGAAACGGAGGCGAGGAAGTCAGCTCATCCCGGATAGTCACTCAGCTCGGGATTCCTCTCAACAGCTGCCATCATGTGCTTCATGACTTGTGTGGGGTGGCCGGCGGAGCAAGCTGCAGCCACTCGGTCCCAGATGGAGATTGCTGTCAGCTGCAACCTCTCTTGGGGATTCCCGACTGACGTCATGCTCATTCAGGGATGACCCCTGGATGGTGTGAACTCCTGGACCGGATCGGGGACAGAAATGGGATCCCGAAACGAGGAGCGAGGATGCCTCCTCTTCGGCTTCCTGCCAGTGTTTCCCTCCAGCCCACGGAGTATCTCGCGTTGTGAAGCGATGTCTGCCTTCCTCGCCATGACTTCCGGGTGGTTGGAGTAGCGAGGAAGGCGATTAACGATGTCCTCAGCGCAGTCCAGGTGCCAGCGTACATCGCTGGGAGCGTCGCAGAGGGTAGCGGTGATGAGCGTTCCATCTACATAGTCCAGGGCCTCCGCCAGCTCATAGCCCAAGCTCCGAACGCGGCCCCTGAATGACAACATGACCTCCCAGCGTACAGGTACCCACACAGGGAAAACAAACATCCAATTTAGGCAAAACTCACCGGGACTGGCGTCTCAGTCTGGCGGCAGTCTACTGTTAAGGATGGCCCTCGCGAGCCATCATAAGATGCCACAAATCGCCAGTGAGTTTGCACAGTTTATTAATGGAACAGAAAAGAACAAAAAATAAGCCATGGGGGGCTAAAACACACTACGACGAAAACAGGTTCACAGAGTACACTTACGAATGTAGAAGATGAATAGACAACGTCTGAGCCGAGGGATGCTCGAAGCGTCAGACAATGGGGAGTTTCTGACGAGACTGCCGCGTCTTTTCGTTCCCAGCTGCCCTCTTAAGTGGAGAGCCGCTGATGAGACGAAATGCGGCTCAGCTGTCAAGTTTGACAGCCGGAAACCCCTCCGAGCGCTGTCACAATAAAGGCTCGGGGAGCCAAAAGAGACACACAGCCGTCAAATAGCCAAAGAGAGTGCATGGCTCAAGCGTGGACGGACTCGGTGCTCGAACCATGACAGGCGCGTGTCTGCCACCTTCTAAACTCTCAGATCAATAGATTAGTACAAATTCTCAGTATAGTCTGGGGACATCACTCAGTTGACACATGCAGTTGCTGCGCTGTGCCACTGGGGCCGCATGACCAGTCCATTTAATCTGGGCAGTTAAAAGGTTAAAGAACTGAGTGATGTGTGTTTGAGTCAGAATGGTGCGTGAAGGCTCTGAGACTATTTTTGCATTGTTCTCCACTGGCCAGTGTAATTAAATTTGCTGAAACTCTGATCCAGCCTGGTTATTGACTGAAGGTTTAGAAGGATTTTTCTAATAGAATAACAGGAAACTAAAAAAAGGAAACAAAAAGACAAACTCAGATAGCCACATACCCCAAACCATAATAAATACAAAATAAACAAAGACGCAGAGATACAGAAAATGACTGAACAGGCTTGAAGGCTGAGCACGGCTCCCCAACCATGCTCAGTATCGTGACAAATATGGCCCAGAATTCTTCCATATACTGGTACTATCACTAAAGTGTGCAGTGTCTTCTGCACTGGCAGTAAATAAAATAATTGTTTTTGGTTACTTTTTCTTAAAAATGAGCCATTATTTTCAACATCACTGATAAATGGCTTGTACTGTTGACTCTTTCCCACTCGTGTCTTAACAGACAAAATAGAAAATCTTGACGCAAACACATTAAGTCACTAAATTGTTTATTACAATCAGCAGCCAAATTCAGATTATTTAGAATGTGCAAATGCTGGATCCAGGACTTTTAGCTAACTATAGACCAATCTCTAATCTCCCTTTCATTTCAAAAATCTTAGAGTTGTTGCTACGCAATTATTTGACCACTTGCAGGGAAATGGTTTATTTGAAGGGTTTCAATCTGGGTTTAGAATCCATCATAGTACTGAAACAGCCTTAGTGAAGGTCACTAATGACCTCCTGATCGCATTTGATAATGGACTTGTTTCTGTACTTGTCCTTTTAGTCCTTAGTGCAGCTTTTGATACTATCAATCATAATATTCTACTTGATAGATTAGAACACTATGTTAGACTTAATGGAACTTTGTTGCGGTGGTTTAGATCTTATTTATCTGATAGGTTCCAGTTTGTTCATGTCAGTAATGAGTTTTCTTTCAACTCAAAGCTCAGTCATGGAGTTCCACAGGGATCTGTGCTAGACTTTACTCTTTTTAGTTTATATATGCTTCCGCTAGGCAACATTATTAGGAAGCACTGTATACATTTTCATTGTTATGCAGATGACACACAGTTATACCTGCCAATGAAGCCAGATGATGGTAATCAATTAGTCAAGTTAGAAGCCTGTCTTAAGGAAATCAAAGCTTGGATGACTTGTAATTTCCTGTTATTAAATTTAGATAAGACTGAAGTCATTCTTGTTGGTCCAAAAAAAACTTAGAAATACCTTTCCAAATCAAACTTTTAGTTTGGATGCAGTTACTCTTTCTCTTAATTGCTCTGTGAGGAACCTTGGAGTTATTTTTGATCAAGATCTGTTTTTCAATTCACATATTAAATTTGTTTCAAAGACTGCCTTCTATCATTTGTGTTATATTGCCAAGATTAGGAGCATCTGGTCTCAGAGTGATGCTGAGAAACTGGTCCACGCTTTTGTTAGCTCTAGATTAGATTACTGTAACTCTTTATTATCAGGTTGTCCTAAAACATCTCTGAAAAGTCTACAGTTGATCCAAAATGCTGTTGCAAGAGTTTTAACAGGTACTAGAAAGAGAGATCTTATCTCTCCGGTTCTGGCCTCCCTTCATTGGCTTCCCATAGAGTTTAGAATTAAGTTTAAAATCCTTCTTCTCACTTTTAAAGCTCTAAACAATCAGGCCCCTTTTTATTTAAAAGATCTGATATTACCCTATTATCCTAACAGAGCACTATGCTCCCTTAATGATGGATTACTTGTAATACCTAGAATCTCCAAAAGTGCAATGGGGGCAGAGCCTTCAGTTATCAAGCTCCTCTCCTGTGGAACCAGCTGCCAATCTGGATTCGGGAGTCAGACTCGATCTGTGTTTTTAAGAATAGGGTTAAAACCTTCCTTTTTGATATAGCCTACAATTAGGGAGGGATCATGTGTTTCTGAACCCTCTCTTAGTTATGCTGCTATTAGGTTTAGACAGCCGGGGCACCTTCAATAATTGCACTGGGCTTCACTCCTTTCTTCACTCTCAATGAAATATTTTTTTTTTGCTGGTCATTAACATCTGTTTGTTCTGTCCCATAGATTGAGTCCCCGTCATGCTGTTTGCTCTCTACATGTCTGTTCTTTTCATCTTCTCTATCCCCTCACCCCCCAGCCAGTCACAGCAGATGGCTGCCTCTTCCTGAGCCTGGTTCTGCAGGAGGTTTCTTCCTGTTAAAAGGGAGTTTTTCCTCTCCACTCTCGCCAAGCGCTTGCTCATAGGGGATCGCCTGATTGCTGGGGTCTTTCTGCAATTGTGGGGATTTCCCCTACAGTTGAAAGTGCTATGAGATGACTGTTATTGTTGTGAAACTGCGCTATATAAATAGTTGAATTGAATTGAAAATTCAAACTCTAAACTGTAAAAAAAAAAAAAAAAAAAAAAAAAAAAAACTTAGAATGGGTCGCACACGCTGGCCACGCTGCCTCACTGAGAAGCACCTGGTTGTGTCACTCACACTGGTCCTGGTTCAGCAGATCTTCAGCCTGCATGCCTGTAAGTAGTGATGCAAGGTCCAGTTTGAGGTGGATCGTTTTCCTCTTGCCTAGACGAAAGACAGAAATGGGTGGTGGTTAGTCAAAGCAAGTTTAAAACATATTTGGGAAATGCACTTGTTGTTAAAAGCTAGTGGTGGAATGTGACAGAAAAGTGCTTCATTGTTGTATTTAACCACAATTTTCATGTAGTTGCGCTTCAGTAAAGTTGATTTTACAAAGGCTGGGTTACGTTTAAAATCATTTTTACTGTAGCCTCAGCAATCAGAATGAGTTAATACTGTACATTCACTTCAGTGGAATCTAGTACTTTAACTGAGGGTGTGCATCCCTGAGTATGGAGTCGCTCAATCAAAATATGTCATTTTTATCAATAAATGTTTAGCCACCACTCTGTCACCGCTGTTTCTCTTCTGACCCTGTCTTGAAGTGTGGGCAGTATTTTGGACTTGTATTGCTAAAATATAAAAGGGTGCACTACAAGGGGTCTCAAATATTTGTAATGTGTCCTGTTATAGTGCTGCATGAGTTTATTGACAACAGACTATCAACTACACATATAAACTAAATTATAATGGTGAGTGAACAATACCCATTCCCCAAGGTGCAAGATACACTATTATAAATATAACTCATAAAGGATCGCACACGTGATCTGACAAAAAAAATAAACAAGCGGTTCTTAAACCGCTTAAATCAGGGGATCGCCTGATTGCTGGGGTCTTTCTGCAACTGTGGGGGTCCTCCCTACAGTTGATAGTGCTATGAGATGACTGTTGTGAAATGGCGCTATATAAATAAAGTTGAATTGAATTGAATTAAACAGTGGCTAATATTGGATGTTGCACTCATTTTCAATTATTCTGTAATTAATATTCACACAATCAAATAAATCTCAGTTCAGTCCCTTTCATATTAAGTGGAAATTGTGCTACTTTGGTTTTGACACTTTATCTGTACTTTAACTTAAAAAGCAACGGATTTGTCATAACACATTGCTGTGTCGTGCTACATTGCGGTGTCAAAGCAGGTGCTGGTCAGACTCTAGAACGAAAATACACACAACTTAAGTACATGCACAGCATGAAAGTGCAACATGTAAAAAAAACACCTTTTTAACCAGGATTAACACTAGCTTTTTCGTCAGATGTCAACACAAGCGCAAAATACAAGCAGAGCACAGAGTTGGCATTGATGACTAACTAACTAGCTCATTGTCTGCATACAGGAGACAACAGTGTCGTTTGTTCAAAGTGAACTTTCCACCATTGGGATAAATAACATAAAAGATGGATAATATCACAGCATACCACAACACTCACACCATCCTCTATATCCTCTATATCACGTTTTTTTCAACTGCTGTGGTCGTGTCCTCCCGTTATTTGCCGGTTGATGGCCGTAAATTCATTTTGGGTGGCTCCGTCTAAAAAAAAAAAAAAAAGTCTGTTGGACCACGGTGTTGATTTCTATGAAGCCATTTCTATCGTTGTTTATACTGACGCTTGCTTGCTCGCTGGCAGACGAATCTTTGTAAATGGCAGCTGAAGATTCTGTAGAAGACGTCGCTCTCATGACGTTACGCCCTGACCAATCAGTGGCCTGCAGTCTGTTGACGTCACATTTTTAGCTCGACTCAGCTCGCTTGGGACCCGTCTGGGACAGGTACTATTTTAGTACCGAGTACGAGGTACTTGACATGATTTAATGCATAAACCCAGATTTAATGCATAAACCCAGAAGCAGACAACAGACTCAATTATAATTTACAATGATTTTATTGTGAGCAAGTGTGTGCAGTGCGGGGAGAGTCTGGCAACCCTGCAAGGGAAGAGGGAGAGAGAGAAAGATGATCAGTCTGCAGCACGCAGTGGTACAATGATGTATTAATTATAGCCTTATGGAGTGTAGAGCAGCTGGTAGTGATTTATCAGCGGCCCCACATCTTCTCCAGGTTGCAACGGTCCCACAAAGGTGAAAGAAGTTCTTGTGCAGATTATTTACAGTGCGCTGTGCAGGAAGATAAGCCTCCGCCGAGGAGAGAAGGGTAACAGTTCAGTCCAAGTAATTATGTGCACTTACAGGGAGGCGACAAGAGAGTGGGAACTCCAGCTCCGAGGAGTTGATCCTGGTCCGCCACGGGGAATGGTTCCAGTCCGCCAGGGAGAAGGTCCACCTGTGCACAGGTAAGTCCAAAGATACACAGTGGTGAATGCAGAGGTGAGGAACAAACAGAGAGGTTGCTGATGAAGCCCCGAGTTGGAGGAGAGGGTCGTAGCTGGAGGGAGGTGAAGCTGCACACAGTATCAAGGAGCTCTCTTGGCTGCATGCATACGTTGATGTCTCCATGCAGGAGTGGAGGGCCCCTCTCAACTTAAAGGCTGCTTGATTAGGAAAAGCAGGTGTGGGTGAAACCGCAGCTATAGAAAATAAGCCATGAGAGGATGGAAAAAACAGCGTGCAGCTTGGATCACCACAGTACTAATGGAAAAGCCTACAAAGCATGCCGAGTCGAGGTGAGCAGGGCTATGTAGGTACTAGTGGAAAAGGGGCTTTTCTTGGCATGAAACCATACTGCTGCTCACTGATTGTCTCCTCTCCTCTTAACCTAGCTTCAACAACTCTTTCCCATATCTTCATAGTGTGGCTGATCAACTTTATGCCTCTGTAGTTACTACAGCTCTGAGCATCACCTTTGTTCTTGAAAATTGGTACCAAAACACTTCTTCTCCACTCCTGAAGCATCCTCACACTCTCCAAGATTGTGTTAAACAATCTGGTTAAAACCTCTACTGCCATCTCTCCTAAACATCTCCATACCTCCACAGGTATGTCATCTGGACCAAGCGCCTTTCCATTCTCCATCCTCTTCAAAGCTGCCTTCGTTCCCGGCTACCAAATCTTTGGGACTTCCTGATTCACTATCTTTCCTTCATCTATCCTCCTCTCTCTCTCCCATTTTCTTCATTCTTTAGCTCCTCAAAGTACCCCTTCTACCTTGTCAATGCAATCTTGTCATTTGTTAGTACAATACCATTTCTGTCCTTAATCAACCTAACCCGCTGTACTTCCTTTCCAGCTCAATCTCTCTGTCCAGCCAATCGATACAAGTCCTTTTGTTCTTCCTTAGTGTCCAGCCTCTCATACAACGCTGTAATTTCCCAGTTTGGGATTAATAAAGTACATCTATCTAACTCACTAAATGCCTTTTCCTTTGCTACCTCTCTCTTTGCCAAATACCTACTGTAGATTGTCATGATTCAGGACAAGTGAGGCTCAAACCCAAAGCTGCCAGAATGAACACTGAGAAACAGATGTAAAAATTCACCAGTTTATTGTAAAAATAAAACCTAACACACAAATTTAAATAAAGGTGCACAAATGAAGAAAAGTGCAAAACAAAAACTCATTTAAATTTAACACAAAAACTGGTGACACTGGAGCACACACAGCTGCTGTGAGCAGAGGAGCCCGGCAGGGGAACTCCTGCGTGGGTCCAGGGAAACGGGGGAAGACGGTTGACCTGGGTGGGCGTCTGCTGTCTTCTGGTCAGGTGAGGATGATCAGCCCCGGAGTACACACTGCTAAGGTGGCAGCAAACCTAACAATCCAGCGATGAGTTCTCCACACACTGGCTCTTAAATATGCTGGGTATTTAGGAAGCAGCAGGTGTGTAATCACGCAGGTGTAGTTGATACTCCGGAGCCAGGAAGACAGGAACAGGAGGGGAGGGGGAGCACGCTCACCTGATCATCACAGATTCCAAATTCTCCTTTCTACTTTCTTCATCTCCCTGACTATCCCACTTTTTCTTTAACCTCTTCCTTTGAATTCTTTTCTGTACATCCTCATTCCACCATCAAGTCTCCTTGTCTTCTTTCCTCTGTCCACTGGATACACCACATACTTTTCTACCCATTTCCCTTCAGTACTTTTGCTGTACTTTCCTAATCATCTGGCAATTCTTCCCTACCACTGAGAGCCTGTATTAACTCCTTCCTGAACTCTGTGCAACCTTCTTCCTTCTGTAACTTCCCCCATTTAATCTTTGGCTCTGCCTTCACTTTCCTTCTCTTCTTGCTTTTCAAAGTCATTCTACAGACTACCATCCGATGCTGTCTAGCTACATTTTCCCATGCCACCACCTTAGTCTCCTATCTCTTTCACATTTCTCCTTCTGCATAAGTTCATTTTTGAGCAAAGGTATAAATAAAAACCCTTTGAAGGCTTTTTTTTTTTTTGGCTCAGACAACAGAAGAAAATACGGCCCTTTTGGACTCTTTAAAAAAAGTCTTGCCCTCCAAACACAACTCAGGAAGAAAATACAATAATTAACCTTATGAATATGAGTGATAAAATCTCAGAACTCTGATAAGCCAGCTGCTCAAAACACTTGAGAATGAGAGATGAGATGAAGTGGTACAGATTTGTTTGGGTGATAGAAGAGAGCGGCAAAGCTCTATATGTCACCTCAGTGTGAAGAGAGCGCAGGTGTTTGTGAATGATGGAGGAGCAGCATGAGGTCATGTGGTGAATGTTAAGATACATCGTTAATAAAGCTGATGCTCTGCCTGTGGAGTCTGACTTCACATCCATCCCCACCCAGACAAAGTCAGTTAGCTGTGTGAAGTTAGATAATGAGAGGTCAGGTCTTGTGCTGGTGGCAGTTTTTCAACGTGCATGTTTATCCAACGACCTTACAAGTATTAAGGGTCAGCTCTCAGCGACATGGCTGTAGAGGAGGATAAGTGACTGTGTTAAAACCTCTGGTAGGGAAAAGCTCATAATAGATTCAGTTGGTCCTTATTAACATATTCACATCACAGCAGGACATTCATGCAGGTGAAAAACATATGCAGGGACTCTTATCCCAGCTAGTTTGTATAAATATTAGTGATGAAGGAGTTAAAGCACAACACGCCATCTGATGCTGACAATTTTCTTTATCTCGATTATTCATGGTTATTCACAAGCATGAAGAGGGCATTTTGACCTTGCTGCTTTTCATATTTAAGGACTCCATTAGGGAGCAGTTGAGAGTAAAGAGTGTGTTGACAACCATCTAGGATGCCCAGATTTATTTATTTAACATTTATTTATACAGGGAAGGTCCACTGAGAGGCAACCTCTTTTTTTCAAGGATGCCCAGTTCACGTTCACACCTGGAAGCTGCCCAGAACATACACTTATGCCACATTTCCACTATATAGTTCTGCTCTCCTCTTTTCTTTTCTTTTTTACTTGTTTCTCCCGCGGCTGCGCCTCCATCACAACCGCGGAAAGCCGAGTATTGCTGGGGGTGGGCGGGATTGAGGTGGCGCTACACTCTGCTGACGTAGTAAAGGACGCGACCGACTCCTCCACAACAAAGAAAAAAATAGCGGATTACGAGCGGAGGATTTCCACGGTGGTCACTATTCTTCTGTGGGTTTTTAACACAATGAATGTCTTTAACGAGACAAGAGAATTTTACAGGAGAAGACGACGTGGATTGAGACAACACACGTTGGAGCAGGAGAGGAGAATAGCGGTTGCCCAGGAGGAATCTGAAGCAGCTGCATATGAAGCAGAGATCATTCAGAGATCATTTCATTTGTTCAGTGTTCATGTGCATACATATGTCAAACGTGTTTTTTAAATAAAATGTTGTGCACTTTTCATCTACATCGCCTCTGTTGTTCAAAACGGTTAAATGTTAACAGACGGTTAAATGCTGAAACACCAGAGTAATTTAAAATAATGCAGAAGTTTAATCCTAAACCCCTTTAACTTACCAAATAATTTATAATATTATAAAAAAGCCAATCCAAATCTAGACCCATTTTGTGTATTGTGTAATAATGATAAACTGACTTCCCAAAAAAAGCAGCAGCTAGACAACGCACTTTTGGTTTGATGGAATTGCCAATTGACCTTGGAATTATATGTGGAAACTTGTTATACTTCCAGTTAACTTTAACTTACAAAATAATTAAAAATATTATAAAAAAGCCAATCCAAATCTAGGCCCATTTTTTGTATTGTGTATCATTTGAGTATCATTGTACAATCTATTGTTTTTTATAAGGGTTATCTGTTCAGTGGTGGCTAATTACACACTAAAACAACGTAGAAAATGACTGCAAAGAAAATGCTGCAGCTAGACAACTCACTTTTGGTTTGATGGAATTGCCAATTGACCTTGGAATTATATGTGGAAACTTGTTATACTTCCAGTTAACTTTAACTTACCAAATAATTTATAATACAGTATTATAAAAAAGCCAATCCAAATCTAGGCCCATTGTGTATCATTTTTCCCATCTATTGTTATTTATAACGGTTATCTGTTCAGTGGTGGCTAATTACACACTAAAACAACGTAGAAATGACTAAAAAAAATGCTGCAGCTAGACAACTCACTTTTGGTTTGATGGAATTGCCAATGAACCTAGAAATTTTATGAAACTTTTTTTAATCCTACTAAATACTGTGACATTGTCACACTGCCCAGCACCAAATTATAATTTTCTTTTTCAAACCAAAGATCACTATGGATCTATTGAATCACAATAGCATAGGTTTATCATATTCATGTCAACGTTTACAACATCGAAAATGTTATATTTGGTTTTACATGTATGGGTATTTTCACTTTATATTATACTAGACTGCTTATAATTTATTGGAATTCTCAGAATTTGGAATGCCGATAGAACATTCAATTCACATGTACTTACCTTTTACCCAATTCGACTTTCACCTTTATCAGTATCTACTGCTGAATGTAAATTACACCTGTGCAACTGCTTACAATTTTACTTAAAAACTGTACCCATTGTAGAGCAATGTATACAGCAGTGGTAATATTTATTAAATTTAACAATAACAATTACATTACCATTAAAAATCTTGACACCTTTATGGCTGAACAGCAGCATTAGGGTCAAATGAGGCAATGGAATGTGTATGTAATTATTCGCCTTTATCATCCAGTGTTATAATATACAAACCACACTTTTATCCAAAAGACTAACATTTTATTACATTACAAATATTCCCAAAACATGTTTACAAATGGGGAGCTTTCAGTACTTCGACCAGACTGCCAAAATGGTTTAGGAAGGCTCCGTGGAAGGAAGCAGTCTCTGTCAGCTCATCCCTTCTTAATGCAGCTTCCTGCTCATGGGCTAACTGCAGGTGTCTTTCACGCTGTTCGTGCTGCCGTTGATGCTGTTCGAGCATCCTTTCATGGATCCGCATCTCCTCAGCATGATTCTGGGCCATCAGTGATGCAAGGTCTGCAATGTTGTTGCTTTTCAGCTTGCCTATATGAAAGACAGAAGTCATTGTATTTAGATAACACTGGATCAAAACATGTCAGAAAAAATATTATGGAATTAAACTGTTGAAAGCCTGTGGTGGGATGCTTCGTTGCTGTATTTAAGCTCTACTGTCATGTTGCTGCCCCTCAGTAGAGTGGACTATATGCAACTTCTGTGGTGCTGTGGTTAGGCCCCCCTTCATTTCAAAAAGGATTAATTGTAAAAAAGTATTTTGATTTAATGGGTTATTTTTAAAAGAGTTTCTTTGTACTGTGGCCTCATAAATCAGAATGGGTTAATAGTGTTAGCTGACTTGAAGAATTTCAATCAAGCATGTTGATTTGAAGTTGGTACATGTGCTCCTTTTTTTTTTTTTTTTGTGAAAATACAACAGTATTTCCACCACCAACACACCTATAACACTGGGCCACTGTGGCTATGAACACCCCTGAATCTAGTATTTTTATAAACATAGACATTTTAAATTCCTTATTATGTGTCTATAGAAAATAACAATCACATATAAAAACAACCGGGTGGTAATTTTCAGTTTGTTGTGCCTTACCAGCACTTGACCGGGAGATGCCGGATAGTGATGGAGCTGGCGGTCCAGTGAGGCGGACCCCTGGGATTTGAAAACTGTGTATAGAAGGAAAAAACACACAATAAAGCTCACAAACAAAGTGCAACATGTACCGCAAACACAAAACTTTTTAACCAGGATACAATAAGCTTACGTCAGCGTTTTGTTCACGTGAATACTGAAATAAAAGCGCGATTCAGCAGCTTGATGCAAGGTAGCAGCAAGGTACAGAGGTAGCTAGCTATTAGCGGGCTAGCCATCACCACAATTGCCCACAATCAAACAACTTTCTTTATTGCTTAAATAAAGTGCGCTTTTGACCGAAAGGCAAGAAGACGGACAATAACAAAACAACACTCACCGTCACCGTTTTCCAATTGCGTGGCCGTGTCGAGTCCAAATTCTCTGCCATTGCTAGTAGGCCGGACACTTCCTGGTATATTTTTTCATTGCGAGTTGCCCCATCCAACTCGCTCTGGATGTAGTCATCGGCTACGAGGGACAGAAAAGTCCGCACCTCCCCGTTTGTTCATGGAATAAACTTGTGCGTGGACATAGTTATATGAGAACACAATTGTGAATCCAGTCACCGCGGTTACTCGCTGAAATTACAAATGGTGGTCGTGTAGCTTCAACAGAAAACAAAACGGACGCGTTTTGTGACGTTACGCCCTGACCAATCAGCGGTTAGCAGTCGATTGACGTCAAATCACACCTCGCTTTTCGCTCGGCTGTACCCTGCCTCTTAACAGGCACGAAAATCGTAACGGTTAAACCGTGAGGACTGAGGTGGAAATGGCGAAAAACAGAAACAAGTAAAAAAAAAAAAAAGAAAAAAAAAAAAAAGTAAAGCCAAGGTGATACTGGTGGAAATGGGGCTTTACTGACCTGTGGCCACTGAGCAGCTCCACGGGAGCAGTTGGGGTTAAGTACCTTGCTCAAGGAAGCCACAGTGGAGTTAATGAGGATGGGGCAAACACTGCTATGTGATCTGTCCCACCCAGCTCTGATCCTGCCGGTCCACATCCCCAACCATTAGACCACCACTGCCCCAGACGGTATGGACATGTAGAGAGAATGGATAGATGCCTCCAGGACACCAGCAAGTTGGCCCGAGTGGCACCCAAAGACAAAGAGGCCTAGCAGGAGCTACAGGAAGAGGTGGATGGATGACATCAGGGATGTGATAAATGTAAGAGGATCCATGTTGGAGGATGTCAAATAGACCACCTTATATGTGAAATGGGATGAATGGAGAGCTTTCTGGCAGAAAGGCAGTGATGCCTAACTGGTGTTTGAAGATCATGATGATGAGGATGATGATTCCAGATTTAAGAGACAGCCCACCACACAGAAATCAGGAAGTAAAGTAATATGCATTGGAATGCGATAAATGCCTTCATGAGCCGAAATGGATAAAGACAAGTTCATCTTAAAGAATTGGTAGTTGGTTCTCTCGACAACAGCAAAACAACCCTTGTCCACCTTTGAACCAAAGCTAGCCATTACCTGAGCACCCACCAGCAAGGCACATGTCTGACACAGAGTCCACAATGGAGATGCCCATAGAACTTCTCAATCAAACCCCTACGGTTCTGGGCAAGCCCTAGCAGGCTGATTGAACAGTCTGCACCCCATGGAACTAGTGATGTTACGTCTGACACCGAAGTCCCGAGGCCTGTCTTGAGCAAAGGGGGCGTGGCCAAATGAGGCCTGTGTCGAGGCCCGTATCACGTTTCAGAAGATCATGTGACCCAAGACAAATGAGGCCCCGTTTCCCTAGAAATCACATAATTGCCTCATTGTGTGACTCACTTGCTGAAAAAGGTTTGGGAGATACAGGAAGTGTTCTGCTTTTTTATTATTATTATAATGAGAAAAGGATACAAACAATCAGGCATTACATTTCAAAAAAGTTGAGAAAGCATTCTTAAGTACCTTAGAAAATGAACATTAGAACATTAATACATCAAAAAGAAAAACCAGAACACATCAAGCACTTACACGCAAAGACAGATTCAGTTACATTCATCACTGTTGTCATTAGTTAACAGAGAGCACAATTCAGTTGCATTTTTTGAGGTCAGAAGTGTTCTGCTTGATAGGTGATGCTGAGGATCATTATGTGCAGGAGACTGACGGTATTTCTTAGAAAATGGAGCCACCAAAAACGACGAAGAACATCTGCTGATTTGGAGCATTTTGACTTGGTAGCTCCAAACAAGGAAAACAAACCTATATCTTCTGAAATCACTCACATGGAGAATGGTTTTATATTAAATTATATTTTATTGACATGAATTCTTGTCATGTCAATTTCAATTATGTCCCATAACACAAGCATATTGATGTACTTTATTAATACACCGTGACTGATATATTATGATATATTGAAACTTTATGACATGGCTGTTTGACCCAGGAGACAGACACTGACACGAGTAGACTATTTTGACAATTATTTATTGAATTAGGTGTGTAATGTGTGTGAAGGTGTGAGTGAGTGTGATGCTGTGGAACCGCTGGGGCTGAGCGAGTCCTGCCGTGACCCAGCAACCTTGCAGATGGCGCTGGAAGGCTTGCGCTGGCTCTGCGGCTCGCAGTGGCTCGGTGTAGGTGACACTTGGTGCTGTGGAGAGGTGGAGGAGTTCCAAGGAGGAGGAGGAGTGGCTCCGTTATTCGGGGAGACTAGTCCGCCACCAGGGAGGTCCACCTGTGCACAGGGGATTACACTTTGACAAGGTAAGTTACTTTGATGCTTACGTGGCGAAGCTTGGTGAGACTGCGTCGTGGATGCTCTGGCAAGAGGACAACTCCGTGATGCGTTGCGTGGCGAAGTAGGCAGACGACTCCGTGCTGAGCCATCAGAGACTCTGGCTTTTAAGACCCGCTGATGATCGGCGGCAGGTGTGTGCGCAGCCGAGGCTGATGATGGCCCAGCGGCCGCCATGACAGTACTCCTCCCTCTAGAGGTGCCTCCAGGCACCTGCCCCATGTTACCTGGATATGCCCGATGGAAATCGCGGATGAGCTGTTTATCCAGAATCAACGCTGGGTGAATCCAGGAACGGTGCTCAGGACCAAACCCCTCCCAGTCCACCAAATACTGAAGACCCCGACCACGCCGACAGACATCCAAGATGGCAGTAACCCCCCAAGCTGGGTGGTCATCGATCATCCTCGGAGGGGGAGACGCCACAGGGGGTGGGCACAGGGGGTCGGAGATGCAGGGCTTCACCTGGGAGACATGGAACGAAGGGCAGATGCGCATGGAAGGGGGGAGAGCTAGGCGCACAGTCACAGGGTTAATAATACGAGTAATCTCGTATGGACCGATGAAACGCTTAACCAATTTGCGTTTCTCGGCTGGCACATTGATATTTTTTGTAGATAACCAAACCCGCTGCCCCACCTGATAATCCGGCGCAGGTCTCCTATGATGGTTGGCCACCTGAATGTTGTGCTCCGTAGTCTTGAGGAGGGCTCTGCAGGTGATGGTCCAAATCCGGCGGCAGCGTTTGGCATGAGCCTGCACAGACGGAACGGCCACCTCCTTCTCCTCCTCCGGGAACAGTGGGGGGTCATACCCCCGAGATGCCTTGAACGGAGACACTCCCGTTGCTGAGGACACCGTGGCATTGTGTGCATACTCAATCCAGGGCAAGAACGTACTCCAAGACGAACAACAGGACGAGATGACGCAGCGGAGCGCAGCCTCCAGCTCCTGGTTGGCCCGCTCGCACTGACCATTACTCTGTGGGTGATGCCCTGAAGAGAGACTCATCGTGGCCCCCAACGTCGTGCAGAACGCCTTCCAGACCTGGGAAACGAATTGCGGACCCCGATCCGAGACTATGTCCGCAGGGATGCCGTGGAGGCACACCACATGCTGAACCAGGAGGTCTGCTGTCTCCCGGGCCAAGGGCAACCCCCGGAGTGGAACAAAATGGGCGGCCTTGGAGAAGCAATCCACTATCATCAGCACAACGGTGAAATGGTCCGAAGGGGGCAGGCCTGTCACAAAATCCAGGGCGACATGGGACCAGGGGCGAGAAGGGACTGGCAGAGGATGGAGAAGACCTGCAGGGGGGGAGGATGACTATTTCCCAGTAGCGCACTGAGTGCAGGCCCGGACGTAGTTGGTCACATCCCTCCTCAGTCCTGGCCACCAGAAAGCTCTCTGGAGCAGGTTGACGGTGCGAGAGATTCCCGGATGGCATGCCAACTTGGAAGCGTGGCCCCACTGAATAACCTCACCCCTGACCGACGAGGGGACGAACAAACGGCCCAGGGGGCCCCCACCTGGGTCGTGCTCATTCTCCTGTGCCTTCCTGACTTTATCACGGATCTCCTACACGAGGGCGCCCACCACACAGGATGCTGGCAGGATAGTCTCATCACGGTCCCCAGACGGCTCAACCTCGAACTGCCTGGAGAGGGTGTCCGGCTTGGCATTCTTGCTCCCTGGCCGGTAGGTGATGGTAAAATTGAACCACCTGAAGAAGAGAGACCAGCGCGCCTGGCGGGAGTTCAACCGCTTGGCCGTCCGGAGATACTCCAAGTTCTTATGGTCTGTAAACACAATGAACGGGTAGGCAGCCCCCTCAGCCAGTGCCTCCACTCCTCCAGAGCGAGCTTGACAGCCAGCAACTCCCTGTCCCCTATGACGTAGTTCCTCTCGGCGGGCGTCAGTCGGTGGGAGAAGAAGGCGCACGGGCGAATCACTCCGTCCATGGAAGAGCACTGGGAAAGAATTGCCCCGACTCCAGAGTCTGAGGTGTCCACCTCCACCAAGCACTGCAGATCCGGGCCCACCTGGGTCAAAACGCGAGCAGAGGCGAACTCCTCCTTCAGCTTCCCGAATGCCGCGGCAGCCTCCTCGCTCCAGCAGAAGGGAGTCTTAGGGAACGTAAGGCTGGTCAGGGGGCGAGCGATGATCCCGAACCTTGGCACAAACTGACGGTAAAAATTGGCAAAGCCCAAGAACCCCTGTAACTGCTTTCTGGACGTAGGAGTGGGCCACTCCACCACCGCCTTGACCTTGGCCAGATCCGTGCGCACTTCGTTATGAGCGATGATGAAACCCAAAAAGGACGTTTTATCCGTATGGAATTCGCACTTCTCGGCCTTGACGAATAGCTGGTTCTCCAGGAGGCGCTGCAGGACCTGCCGAACATGCACCTGGTGCTCCTCCAACGTGCGTGAGAAGATCAGGATGTCGTTCAAATACACAAACACGAAGGAGTTCAGAAAATCCCGGAGGACGTCATTGATCAAACGCTGGAAGACCAACCGGAGCGTTGGTTAACCCAAACGGCATCACAAGATATTCAAAGTGGCCGCTTGGGGTCCGGAAAGCCGTCTTCCATTCGTCGCCCTCCCTGATGTGCACCAGATGATAAGCATTGCGAAGGTCCAGCTTTGTGAACCACGACGCCCCCTGGAGGGAGTCAAAGGCCGAGTTCATCAGGGGCAATGTATACCTGTCCTTGACGGTGATTTCATTCAAACCCCAGAAGTCGATGCAGGGGCGCAGGGACCCGTCCTTCTTTCCCACAAAGAAGAAACCTGCCCCCACCGCTGAAGAGGATGGACGGATGATTCCAGAGCTGAGGGACTCCTTAATGTACGTGTCCATGGCCTCCTGCTCCGGAGCCGACAAGTTGTATAAACGACTCGCCGGTAACGGGGCCCCCGCCTGGAGGTTGATAGCACAGTCATAGGGCCAGTGGGGGGGAAGGGACAGTGCCCGTGACTTACTAAATACCATTCCCAGATCGTGGTAGACCTCTGGTACTCTGGACAGATCTGGAGGCGGAAGTTTGGGTGGGGTCACCGAGACCGAGGGGGCACACGCTGCAGACCGGAGGCAGGCGCTGAGGCAGAAGGAGCTCCAAGCTGTAATGTTTCCCGCCTGCCAATCAAAAGTGGGGTTGTGAAGGCGTAGCCATGGATAACCCAGGATAACAGGCGACGTGGAGAACCGGATATCCTCCCGATGGTTTCCAGAGGTGATCAACGAAACAGGGGCTGTCTGGTGAGAAACAGTGGTGAGCGGGGTCTTAGACAGCGTGATTAGGTTGACAGGCGGGTGGAGTGGTTGACAGCTGAGGCCCAGCCGGGTTGCCAGGTCTTCAGAAATGAAGCTTTGCTCAGCCCCAGAGTCAATAAGAGCGTGTGTTGTGTGTTCTGTGTTTGTAGAATAGTCTAATGGCTACGAGACAACGGGTGAGGGGCTTTTTCTGGTCCTTGTCCGTGAGTCCCCCTACTGTGACCCACGGACCTCCCCTTTTTAACCGATAGTTACACTCAGCCACCCCATGGGACTCACTACCACAGTAAAAGCACAGGCCCAAATCCCTTCGGTGCTGCCTCTCAGCCGCCGAAACACCCGACTGTCCTATAATCATCTCCTCCTGCCCCGGAGGTCCCTCCAGCGGGGGAAGAGCCGGCAAGGATGGCCGAGAGGAGCGGGGGCGTGGTCTCACCGCGCGACTGGCAGTCCTACGTTCTGCTGCCTGCTCCTTCAGCCTGTTATCCACACTAACGGCTAGTGAGATTAGTTCACCCAGTCTGTCAGGTTTCTCCCGTGTTGCCAGCTCATCCCTCAGTTCTGAGCTAAGGCCGCGGAGAAAAATACTACACAGCGCTGAGTCCCCCCACCCCACCTCTGCAGCTAAAACCCGTAAATCCACGGCGAAATCGGCTGCAGTCTTACTGCCCTGCTGAAGATTTAATAGGCGGTCAGCTAACACCGTATCCCGATCTGTGTGATCAAAAATTTCTAGGAAATCTGCCACTAATTGTTGATAAGTTAATTGAGCGTAGCTGGGTTTCGCCATAATTGCGTAAGCCCAAGCTAACGCTCTGCCCTCGAGCAGATTGGAAATAAACCCGATTCTGCTATGATCCGTGGGAAAATCACCGGGGACACGATGGAAAACTGTCTCACACTGCAGCAGGAAACCTCGTGCTTCCCCGAGTTTGCCGTTAAAGCGGGCGGGGGTAGGCACGGAGGTGAGGCGAGGTGAGGAAGGCTGGTGGGCCTGACCAGCCGGAAAATTAGCAGGGGCTGGTGACGCCCCGGCGACCGGGGGGGAACGCCTGGAGTCCTTTCAGGCGATCCAGCCGGTTGGTAATTACAGTTAATTGATTCAAAATAACTGTCTGTTGATGGTGAATTAGGTCTACTCAGGCGCTAAGGGTGTTCAGACG
Source organism: Pholidichthys leucotaenia (assembly GCA_020510985.1). NCBI lineage: Eukaryota > Metazoa > Chordata > Actinopteri > Cichliformes > Pholidichthyidae > Pholidichthys > Pholidichthys leucotaenia. The sequence goes on from CM035840.1 coordinate 441,910,340, forward strand.
GCGCGACAGCGCGCTGTCTGCTGGGTCGTCTTGACGGAGTCGTACTGACATGGCTGTTTGACCCAGGAGACAGACACTGACCCGAGTAGACTATTTTGACAATTATTTATTGAATTAGGTGTGTAATGTGTGTGAAGGTGTGAGTGAGTGTGATGCTGTGGAACCGCTGGGGCTGAGTGTGTCCTGCCGCAACCCGGCAACCTTGCAGGTGGCACTGGAAGGCTCGCACTGGCTCTGCGGCTCGCAGTGGCTCGGTGTAGGTGACACTTGGTGCTGTGGAGAGGTGGAGGAGTTCCGAGGAGGAGGAGGAGTGGCTCCGATATTCGGGGAGACTAGTCCGCCGCCAGGGAGGTCCACCTGTGCACAGGGACACTTTGACAAGGTAAGTTACTTTGATGCTTACGTGGCGAAGCTTGGCGAGACTGCGTCGTGGATGCTCTGGCGAGAGGATGAGTCTGTGACGCGTTGCGTGGCGAAGTAGGCAGACGACTCCGTGCTGAGCCATCAGAGACGCCGGCTTTTAAGACCCGCTGATGATTGGCGGCAGGTGTGTATGCATCCGAGGCTGATGACGGCCCAGCGGCCGCCATGACACTTTATTGATATCCCATGTTCAGCAATAAATTCATCTGCCATGCAATGCCTCATATGGGGATTCTAACATAATACTTAAGTATTATTATTATTAGTAGTAGTAGTCGTAGTAGTAGTAGTAGTATCAAATAATGATGCAGTTGCATCATTATATTTACAGATCCACTGGTATGTTTACTATTGCTGTGTGCTGCTATCCCTTTGTTGCTGCAATCCTGTAATTTCCCCATTGTGGGACTAATAAAGGTTTATCTTTTCTTATGTAGCCCACATGTAGTATCACAGCAGGACTGCTGTACATCAAATGACCAGCAGATGTCAGTGCTCCCAAATAATAATAGATTGCATTTTTTAGCACTTTTCAAGCTACTTCTTCTTTTAGATTTGATTGGCAGTTGGCAACCAGCATACAGGTGCATTACCGCCACATACTTCACTCTGTATCATCATTGTTATGAGCAACAAAATATATACTTTAGCCTTAGCCCGCCTGATGTCACCACCCCAACCAGGCCACAGCCCACCTTTCAAGATACCCAAAGTGCTTTACAGTGAGTCCATTATTCATTCACTCCACAGACAGACAATGGTAGTGGTAAGCTACTACTGTAGCCACAGCTGCCCTGGGGCAGACTGATGAAAACGTGGCTGCCAATCCATGCCAATGGCCTCTCTAACCACTACCAATCATTTATATCCAGTGTAATGGACACTGGAGGCAAGGTGGGTAAAGTGTCATGCCCAGTGACACAATGACAGGATGGCTGGGGAGAGCGGGACTCGAACCGCCAACCGTCAAAATAAACCTGCAGTAGCAGAAAGCAAGCATGATCATGACTCCCATGATAAGAGTATAAAAAACTTGAAAAATGACTAATTTAAGGTACATTATATATAAAAATGGCTGCAATTAAAGTGTGATTAATCACAGTTAACTAGCAATTTTAAAAGATCATTGATTAATATTTTTAATCGTCTTTCACAATTTTCATGACAGACATTAGACCAGTTACTCTAGATACTTTACTTCAGGTGACATCTTGTCCGGGCCCAAGTGAGGAAAAAATGAAATACATACATCAAATTTTATACAGTAAACACCATGGTGAGTACTTATAATCAGATCAAGGACAACACATAACCTGAGATTGCCAAGAAACTGTCCTACAAAGATGGTAGGTTTCTGATCTTTGCTTACAAACATTAAAGGCCAAATTGCGATAGTCTAGTCAACAGTCTATTGTCTAAGGTGCAGAGAGCATTTATGGGTGTGTCCAAGTCCATATTGTTGTCACGGCAAGATCAGCCTGGTGATGCCCAGTCATTTATTTTAGAAGGAAGAGGAGGATATAATTGAACAGTGGTGCTGAATTTAAATGAATTTAGGTTTTATGTAAAGCGCACAGATGCATGCGTCATTAATTGTATTAAATTGTGCTCAGATTAATAGTACATTTAAGAGAAAAACAACAGTTGAGTGTGTGTGTGTGTGTTTTTTTTTCATTAACTGGGGCAGGACACGCTCTGACTGAATTTCTCAAAGTTCGACAACTATACCTAGATAATATGGCTGGAAGTCAAATTTCTCCTGCACTGGCAGAGTCCTCCCACATGCTCTCAAGTTTCTCCCTGTACTTTAACCTAGAGGAGAGAAGCCCCCGAAAGTTACTATAATTTAAAGAAAATTGGAACACAGCTGAAGCAGAGCAATACTTATCGAGTGAAATGTCCAAGTGTTGTTAGCAGGGAACATAGTACCTCCTGAAATTTCCACTGTCCAGTCAAATTGCTCAGTCAGAACTAACTGCTGTATAATTTATTGTATTGTCGGGCCCGATGTCGTATGAAGTCAGAGAGCATGACTCAGGATGACACAGGAGATGACGCTGTGGTCGCGAGACGCTTTGAGATTGTTGTGCAATAGTCCAAGATGACGACTAGCGTCGGCCAAGCATAGACAAACTTTTCTACAGGTAGCATTTTCTTGTCAATATCCCACTAGGTAATTGTCTGTTCTTCTCTTTCTTTTTTCATACATCATCTTCGCCATCTGCGCAACAGAGATGGAGGAACTTGAGGACTTTATTGACGAATTTTATCACTGCTTCTGTGACATGGCGGAATCTAGTGTTTCTCCAAGTAAGCCTCCCATTCCTCCCTCCTCGACTAAGCATCCTAGACCCGTGGAATCACCGCTAACGGCACCTGAGAAAATATGGAGCAGTCCAGACGTGAATGACATTCTTTCCTTCATTGAAAGTAAACTTTCCAGCATGGATGCTAGGCTTGCGTTGGTCGAGTTGCTCCATAAAGAATTCCAGGACGTCCGTGAGAGTCTGGACTTCAGCCAAGCACAGCTCGTCTCTCTCTTGGAAGAAGATAATACATTGAAAAAAATCAGTAAATACGCTATCCACGCAACCTGACATCGTTGTAAAAGAAAAGTGGAAAATGACGGAAACCATTCTTGACCTGCAATCACGCAGCATGAGACATAACCTGTTTTTTTCTGAAACTGCAGAAAAAAACAATGAAAATCCAGAACAGCTGATCTCTGAATTCATGTCTACACAGCTGAAAATGCCCCTGACTTTGTGAAATCATTTACCTTTCACCAAGTCCACCGCATTGGACAGAAAACCCCTCAAAACAAATGTCCCATATCAATTGTTGCCAAATTTGAACATTTCAAGCAAAAGGTTCTGGTAAAGAGGCAGGGCAGGTTGCTTAAAAACACAAATTATAGTCTAAATTATCAATTTCCACAAGAGATTGTGGAAAGAAGAAGGCTTTTCCCTATTAGGAAACAAAAAATCCAAGAATATAAACGAGCAATTATCTCTGTGGATAAATTGCTTATAGATGGCAAGCTGCTTATGGATGAAACCATAACCCCCTGGCTTTTCTAGATTCTAGTTCACTCCCTAGCTATATGTGAGAAAAGAGTATGATTGTGCACAGGTCTCTTATTGATCCTTGTTTAATCTGTTAACATTTGTCTAATGGTTCTTTTTTGTTGAGGTTGTTTGTTCGTTTGTTGTTGCTAATTACCTTCGCCAAGGAGGTAATGTAATCGGGGTGGTTTGTCTGTTTGTCCATCCGTTTGTTAGCAGGATTAAACAAAAACTACTTGACGGATTTTTATAAAAATTTAACCAGATATAGTCCTTGGTCCAAGGATGAACTCGTTAAATTTTTGGTGATGATCTGAGAGTGCATACTTCCACCAAGGACTTTGTTTGAATTTGTGCAGCAGGATTACACAAAAGCTACTGGATGGATTTGGATGACATTTTCACCAGAGGTGGTTCTTGGGCTAGAGAGGAATGCATAACATTTTGGGGATGATCCAAGAATGCATACTGTATCTCCGCCAAGGAGGTAATGTAATCAGGGTGGTTTGTCTGTTTGTTAGCAGGATGACGCAAAAACTACCAGACAGATTTTGATGAAAATTTCACCAGAAGTAGCCCTTGGACCAAGGAAGAACCCATTAAATTTTGGTGATGATCTGAGAGTGCATACCTCCACCAAGGGCCTTGTTTGTATTTGTGCAGCAGGATTGCACAAAAATTGCTGGGTGGATTTAGATGAAATTTTCACCAGAGGTGGTCCTTGGCTTACAGATAAACCCATTAAATTTTGATGATGATCTGAGAATGCATACCTCCACCAAGGACCTTGTTTGTATTTGTGCAGTAGGATTACACAAAAATTACTGGATGGAATTGGATGAAATTTTTTTTTTGCCAGAGGTGGTCCTTGCCCTAGGGAAGAACCCATAACATTTTGGTGAGGTCCGAGAATGCATACCTCTGTCAAGGCTATTACCTTCTCACAGTGTGTTAGCAAGAATCCTCCAAAACAACTGGATAGACTTTGCTGCAATTTTCACCAGAACTGGCTCGTGGCCTATACACAAACCCATTACATTTTGGAGGTGATCCATGACAGACAGAAGGAGCCTTGGTGGAGTTATGCGCTCTCTGAGTGCTTTTCTAGTCTTGCTGATGTTGTTAGGTTGTTGCTGTATGTTATCTGTTTTTCATCATCACTTATTAACCCTAGCCTGGGTTCCTCCACCGCCCTCTCAGGTTGGGTTATGGATTTTCTCCTATTTTTTTGGGGGGGGGGGGCTGTCTTTCTTTCCTTTTTTTTTTTTTTTTTTTTTTTATTCCTTGGGGTGGATTAAGGAAGAAGACCCCTTATTTTTAAAAATTTCCATCAGGCTGTCAGAGAGGAGCTAATGTTACTGCTTTTAAAACACTCATTGCACTTGATGCAGGGGCTCATGAAAGGTAAGTCAGAGACATTTAGTGACCCACAGAGAGCCTGTCCAGCATCAAACCATGGATTTCCTAGTGCGACTGATTCTGTCCGGTTAGAAACAAACTGCAGTCTATTGGTGAAGAAGTAATTTTAAAAATTTGGCAAATCTAAACCTCCACACTTTTTTGCTTTTTGAAGAGTTTTTAAACTGATCCGTGATGGTTTATCCTTCCATAAAAAATTACTTATATTTGAGTTGAGGGACTTAAACCAGGCCATTGTCAGGAGGCAGAGCGCGGTGTTCCTCTGCGCTCACACTCTCGGGTTTCCTGTTTATTTTCTGTATTTTTCGCAGTTCTGTATTGCTATTTTACTGTATGACTGTTCTTGTATTTTGAGTTTGCCTGTTGTAGTTTCTGTTCCATCTGTGTGATGATCTGCCTGTCAACATGAGCCCTCATCCGTGCCTTCTGTTTCAGTTTGCCATTTCCTGATTGTGCCTTTATGTTGACAATGTGCCCTGGCATCCTGTGCCAGCTTTGTTCGCAGGCTTACACACCTGTTGGTAATTCCCTTTACTCCTTGCTCTAGTGATTCACACCTGTAATCAGTTATGTCTATTATTTCCATGTCCTATTTAAGACTCGTACCGCTGCTCATTCGGCATTGCATCCTTCATGAATGCAGACGTAAGTTTGACGTGCTGTTCCTTATCCTTACCCATTGAGGGGCTGGACCCATGGAGATCTCGGGCAGCGAGGCTGGACCCATGAAGACCTCTGGCAAAGTTGGACCATCCTTGGTGACCCTGGGGAAAGGCTCTGACAGAAGGGATAGAGAAATAGGGTCATGGTCACCAGCGGCAGTGGAGTCCGGCGAGGTGAGTTCAGGTGCAGCTGACGGCTGCACTTGGCCATCCCCATCAAGAACCAGACAAGATCTCTCAAAAATAGAGACAGTGAAAACAAAAGAGAGCACTTTCCAGAGCTCAAGCTCCACCACTGTCCAGGACTCCATCGATCCAAGTGGCGACATCCTGTGCCCGGCCCTCTGGAGGTCCAGCTTCGGTCCTGCTGCGGTGGCCCCTGTAGCAGGCATGGTGGTTGATGCAGTCCTGGGACCCCCTAGTGAAGTGACCTATGCAGGTAGGTCACCCGGCATGGCGACAGGAAGTCGGCTCCCTGCTGGTGCTGGATCCTGCTCCGCTGAAGCCAGGGGACGCTCACTCGTCGGCACAGGCTTCAGCTCAGTGACAGCGCTCTCCCTCCATCCGGACTGTGGCTGCAGGGCTGGAACCAGGTCCTCCAGGGCAGCAGGCTCCCCCATCATCCGGCGGTTCAATCCTGGGACTGGTGGACACTCAAGGGGAAGAGGAGGAGACACGGAGAGAGCAGGTGAGTAATTTAAGGCTGCAGCAGGCAGTGAGGACTCAGAGGACTGCACAGGCTGAGCCTCAGCACCGGCGATCAGGCAAGATAATTAATGTTTTGGTGAATGAGAATGAAAAAACACATGGCTGAGTTCCCGGGGAATGTTGGTTTCTGCTGCAACCGTTCTGGAATCAGCCCTCTCCGTGGCTCCTGTGGTCGTGGGCCCCTCAGAGGATCATGGAGGAGCCGCCCCTGCAGACATGGAGGCGGGTGGAGACGGGAAGGAGACGACCTGACCCTCAGCAGCAGAGGGAGTCGTCGAGGAGACTGGGATCGCAGCAGCAAAGGAGGAGAAAGGGGCTGACGGGACAGCTGGCAAAGAAGAACTAGAGCGAGGAACTGCTGAGGGGATTGTCTGGCTTGGCGTGGGGAAAACTGCTGACCAAGAGGCGGAGGCACTCCTCCGGCGTTGTGTAGCTGGAACGAACAATGGGGGAAGAAGGATGTCTGCTGCGGAGAGCGCTTCCTTGTCGGCTTTGGTCCCACTGCAGGCGGCCCTATCGTCAGTCTGGGAAATGACCGCTGAAGCGAGGAGACTGTGGACAGCTGCTCTGCAAATTGGGGATACTTCCTCAACCCGGGATGTGCCTCCACAATCCCAACTGCTCCATTCACATTCTCCCAGATTCTTTTTGGGCTGCGGGAGGCGAGAGGTTCAGCCTCATAGCCCTGGATAAATTCGGCCGCCCATTCTTCCTCCAGGCTTGGGCCTCCACCTGCTGATCCCCCTTTGATGAATGAGGACCGGCGTGCTGGAGACATGCTGACCGCTTATTCTAGGAAAAGAAAAAGGTAAGTGAAACAGAAACCCACAAACCCACAGCAACTGGGTCACAACTTGGTTGCAGCCTTCTGTCATAAATGCCCTTCTGGGGCAGAGAGGAGACCCAGGTGCTGAATTATGAGTTTGTGAAGATTTATTAGGAGCACAAAATACTAGGTGTGCAAATAAACAATAAGACTTAAGGAGACAGGTGGAATAACAATGAGTAAGAGTAAGGAACAGCACGTCAAACTTATGTCTATATCAGGGGTGTCCAACCATGTGCCATGGAGAGCCAAGACCCTGCAGGTTTTCTCTTCTACCCAGTCTCTTCAGCAGGTGTTTTCACTTATCAGCAATCAGTGGGAAGAAGTTCACTGAAATCTGCTGTTGAAGACACTGGTTGGAGGTAAAACCTGCAGGGTCTTGGCTCTCCATGGCACATGGTTGGACACCCCTGGTCTATATCCATGAAGGCTGCAACACCGAATGAGCGGCGGTACTGGTCTTAAATAAGACATGGAAAAAATAGACAACTGATTACAGGTGTGGATCACTAGTGTGAGGAGTAAAGGGAATTACCAACAGGTGTGTAGGCCCGTGAACAAAGCTGGCACAGGATGCCAGGGCACATTGTCAACATAAAGGCACAATCAGGAAATGGCAAGCTGAAACAGAAGGCACGGGTGAGGGCTCATGTCGACAGGCAGATCATCACACAGATGGAACAGAAACTACAACAGGCAAACTCAAAATACAAGACCAGCCATACAGTAAAATAACAACACAGAACTGCGAAAAATATAGAAAATAAACAGGAAACCCGAGAGCGTGCGCGCGGAGGAACACTACACTCCGCTTCCTGACAATGGCCTCGTTTAAGTCCCTCGATTCAAATATAAGTAATTTTTTATGGAAGAATAAACCATCACAGATCAGTTTAAAAAACTCTTCAAAAAGCAAAAAAGTGTGAAGGTTTAGATTTACCAAATTTTTTAAATTACTTCTTCGTCAATAGACTGCAGTTTGTTTCTAACCGGACAAAATCAACCCCACTAGGAAATCCATGGTTTGATGCTGGACAGGCTCTCTGTGGGTCACTAAATGTCTCTGACTTACCTTTCATGAGCCCCTATGTCAAGTGCAATTACTGTTTTAAAAGCATTAACATTAGTGCCTCTCTGACAGCCTGGTGGAATTTTTTAAAAATAAGGGGATCTTCACTTGTCCCTTGTAAACTTACGCCCATTTGGAATAATCCTCATATTCTACAACAAAAGAGGATGTTAAACTTTCCACTATGGTGAGAGAAAGGAACAAAAAAAAACTTAGAACATCTTATTCGAGGTAGAAGCTTTATCCAATTCCAGGAACTGGTATCACAGTATGACATCAGCGATAAAAAAAAAAAAAAAAAAAAAGTTCTTGAATACCAACAGCTTAAATCCATAACTAAAGCAACATTCAACTTCAACCAGACAGATTTAGAGGTACCAGTTAAGGTGACAGAGTTTCTAAATCTTTGTTCCCCTAAATTGATATCAAAAATACATAGACTATTATCAAAACTGGATGAGTCAGTAACTCTTCCAATATTAAAATGGGAGACAGACCTATCCATTGTCACCATGGGATGAGATGCCGTCTCAGCACTCAGCCCATGTGTCCCTTCATCCCTGCTTCTCATTGAGCAGCGTCTCAGCAGGCTCCCAGCTGGCAGCATTACGGACGGCTGGGGCCAATTAATCCTCATCAGCTGGGGCGCTGCCAATGAGAATAAATAGGAGCAGCCTCGATGACTCGGGGCTGCGACATAAGCACTGCTAGGCTGAAGCCCCTTCGTCTGGTGTCAGCTTCTACTCCCTTTACAGCATTCCTGTGATTGTTACCCGCTGAGAGTATGTATGCCTTGTTACCCCTATGTCCGGTACGAGCTCCCTGCTCCTGCGCTGTGCAACCCGTGAGTGTACCTCTGTACGAGTATCTGTGCTTTCCTCATCCCTTACCTTTAATAAAACATCACGACTCACTGGCTCGCCCTTGGCTCTTATTGCGTGGCTCCCTAGAGCCGCGCGTGACATCCATCAATAAAGGTGAAAGTTTGTGGACACAAATATAGCCCCTTTTCCACTAGCACCTACTCAACCCGACTCGCCTCATCTCTACTCGACTCTATTCAGCTCGACATGGTGTGATTGGTTTTCCATTTCAACTGAGTACAACCTCATGCGGGTGGGGTTGCATTCATTACAGGAAGGCGGCCCGTTATCCTGTTATGCTTTTTTTATGCTGATAAATAACGTAAAAGCTGCTTAAAATCACAAAACACTCACCATCTTCCCTGTGAGCAGCCATCAGCTCGGAGACCTCCTGGTACACTTTCATATCGGGTCACTCTGCCGCTGCAGGGCCAATGGGGCTGAAAAGTTCATAGGCTGAAACTTTCATCATTGTCAAATTTGACCAAATGCAGTTTATTTTTCAAGAGCAGGGATCCAAGCGCTGCAACACCAATGGAAGAACTGTGTGCACTGATGGGAAGACTGTTGAAAAATAATCGCATTTGATCAAATTTGACCACTGTATGAACTTTACAGCCTATGAACTTTTCAGCCGCGGTGCCAGCGGAGCGTTCAGAAGTGATATACCTGGAGGTCTCTGAGCTGATGGCTGCTCACGGGGAAGATGATGAGGGTTTTGTGACGGTGCTGATTTGTGTGCAGCCATTGTTTCGTTGATTATCACAGAAATAATAAAAACTCATGGCTGAATTTACAAATGGTGGTTTTGAATCTTGTGAAGATGTCACTCTCATCCACTAACATTACGCCCTGGCCAATCAGTGGCCTGCAATCCGTTGACATCACATTTTCAGCTCAACTCAGCATGGTTGGAACCTCACTGAAGTAGGTCCCAAAAACGTATCTGGTGCTAAGTACCAGGTACTAATGGAAAACCCCAGAAACTGAGTAGAGTCGAGGCGAGTAGGGCTGAGTAGGTACTAGTGGAAAAGGGGCTTATGTTTAAACACTTTTAAGGTGACTTAAAAACTCTAATTTACAACTCAGAATACAAAGTTCTTACTGGAGTGGTGACCTGGTTGGTACAGCATCTGTCCCCCAACCCAGAGGTTGTGTGTTCAAATCCCAATGGGGTCATACCAAAGACCATATACAAAAATGGTACTTTTCGCCTTCTAGCTTGGTGCTCAGCATAATAGAATGGGGAAAGGAAAGTTAATGCACAGAGCTACCAGAGGACTGACCCCCCACTGTGGCTTTCACAACTTACAGTAGTTGTGTGGCCTAGGGTCAGTGAAACAGAGATACACCACATGGTGTCCCACATACTGTGGAAGGGGGGGTTAACGGTACAAAGTTCTACGTAAAACTCATTTCAAAAGATGTTCAAAATGGGCCTGAGTCACACAAATTTCAAGGATTCAAAGATGTTATTGTCAGTACTACTATACGTGCAGGACATATAGGAGAATTGAAATGGCATTTCTCTCTCTACATTGAGATTATCTACACAATGATTAGTGGTAACAAACCCAGCAATCCTATATTCAGATAGCTAGAGATGAATACCCGTAGTGCATTTCAATGCGGTAGTGTAGGTGCAGATAGTGACAGATATGATTGCACATGATCAATATTGCAGTGATATACAGACAGCAGCAGATATTGCATTTGTGCAAATGGTTGCAGTTAATGTGCAGAGACATATAGCAGCAAAAGTACAAGAGAACAACTGTATTATTGTTGATGTGCCAGTCTTTCTGTGCCAACATCTGATGTGGTTATTGTGCAGGTGTTACCGTCTGGGGGGGTGGAGGGAGTGAACAGAGTTCAGGGTCCTGATAGCCTGATGAACAAAGCTGTTCAGCAGTGTTGTGGAGTGGGCCTGGAGGCTACAGTACCTTTTCCCCGAGGGCAGGAAGCTGAAGAGGGAGTGTAGGGGATGGGAGGTGTCGCCTGTGATGTTGATGGCTCTGCGGGTGAGGCAGGTGGGGTAGATGTCCGAGAGAGGGGGGCAGGGAGGCACTGATGATCTTGCTGGCTGCATCCACTATACGTTGTAGTGTCTTCCAGCAGGCAGTAGTGCAGCTCACATACCACACCATGATGCAGATGATGAGGATTCTCTCAGTGGTGCCCCAGTAGAAAGACTGCATGATGTGGGGTGGGACTCGGGCTCTCCTCAATCTGCGGAGGAAATGCAGGCTTTCTCAGCCAGTGATGTGGTGTTGTGGGTCCAGGTGAGGTCCTCAGAGATTTGCACCCCCAGGAACAGGGTGCTGTTCACCCTCTCCACAGCTGCACCATTGATGATCAGAGGGGGATGCTGTGTGAGACCACTCCTGAAGTCGACCACGATCTCCTTGATTTTTCCCACGTTCAGGAAGAGGTTGTTGTCTTTACACCACTGGATCAGTTGGCTCACCTCATTTCTGTAGTCGGCCTCGCCGTTGTTGGTGATGAGGCCTGCTACCGTTGTGTCGTCCGCAAACTTGACAATGTGGTTGGTGTTGTAGGCTGGCACGCAGTCATGGGTCAGCAGGGTGAAGAGCAGCAGGCTGAGCACACACCCTAGTGAGGCCCCTGTGCACAGTGTGATGACAATGGCTGGCCGGCCTTGTCTCCCTGGTGGTGCTGGGTCTGGCCTTGGGTACCTGGTGTTGGGGGGGGCCATCCACCTCTCCGGGCTGGGGTCTGGTGAGCACCAGCAGCACGGCCCGGCCTCAGCGCGTCCGCACGCAGCAGAGTCGCTTCCTCCCTGGGCCCCTGCCGGCACTCCAGGGGCTGGTGCCTGGTCCTGGGGTGGGGGGTTGCCCCCCATCCTCCGGGGCCTATGCGGGTGTGACGGGTCCATTGGCGGGTCCTGGGTTGCACGGTCTGGTGCCCCTCACCCGGGGATGAGATCTGGGGGCAGTGGGTGGCTTCCAGAGCCAGTTTGGGAGCTGGCTTCTGGGGTGGGATGGGCTCTCTCTTGGACTGTCCCCCTCCCCAGTCTTACCTCCCCCCCAGTTCTGGGTGGATCATACATCTTATTGGATACACTGAGGGTTTTGGGGTGGGGGGATGCCGTACGGTGTTGGAGAAGAGGATCCCTCTGTCACCTCAATTTTAATTGCACTGTAGACACTGAGGGCTTGGGGGGATGGGAGATCTGCCGCCAATAGTAATGGGTAGCAATGCCCTATCACGCTATCCCCCCAATTTTAACTGCACTTTGGTAGTTCACACACCTGCACCCAGTGACACCACACAAATAACACTCACCCATCACGATTCACGGATGGGGGTGGGGCCTGGCTGGTGACCTGGGGCCCATCATGCTGTCATCATCCCTAGGCACTACCATGAGAGAATAGGTGAGAGCAAGGGAGTGAGCGAGAGAGAGAGTGAGTGAGCAAGTAAGAGCAAGTGAGTAAGTGAGAGTGAGGGAGTAATGAGTAGTGATGGTGGTGGTGGGTCGGATTTGTGTGGTGCTATGAATGTCGGGTAGCATCTCTGTGCGCTTGCAGTGTGTCCATTGGTCGTACGCTCTGGGCAGGCATTGGTGGCGGTGGGGTGCTCCTGTGGCCGCAGCTGCCGTGGGTCGGGTTGGCAGGGGTGTGGCTGCTGGGTGTGGCTTCCCGGTCCCTGCTAGGCATCGGTGCACGTTGGTGCCCACAGCATCTGCGCCGTGGCCACCCCAACTGTTAAGGGTGAATAAATGTGAGTGTGTAAGAGAGCACACGAGTAAATGTGAGTGAGTCAGAGCGTGAATGACAGTGTATATAGAAGTGAGCATGAGTGGGAGGAAGCATGTGTGAGTGCGAGAGACTGAGGATGAGCGGAATTGGGAGTGAGACTGAACAAGTATGGGAGTGGGTGAGAGTGAATGAGTGTGGGAGTGGGAGTGTCAGATTGTGTGAGTGAGAGTGAGTGAGTGAGTGTGAGATCATGAGGGTGTGAGTGCATGAGAGTGAGTGTATGTGCTGGTGAGGGGTGCTGGACTGAGGGGATGGCACCTCCTGATACCTCCTGGCCATGTGGACTTCCTTGGACTGGGATGGCTGCCCCCTATGGGGTTCCCCGCACCTTTCTGCCACCTATCCCTGGGCGTGGGGACTTTGGGGTTCCCAGGGCATGGGTTGGGGGCGCGGGCCCACTATGGGGGGTGTCCGGGGGCCCATGCCGGGGGGGGGGGGTTCTGGCGCCTGGGGCCCAGGGGCTGGCATTGGCCCTGCTGGGATGGCGGAGGTGCTTCGTGTCTCGGCCTCCCTTGGCCATCCCTCCTGGGGCGGTTGCATGGCTGTTCTGCGGCTTGCTGGATTCAGGGCATTTGTGCTCTGTGGGGGTTGGTGGCGCTGTCTTGCTTGCTCGGTGTTTCCAGGGGGGAAGGGGGGTGTTGCTGTGACCTGCCGCCCTCTTCGTATGTGTCCTAGTAAATCACTCACACACACACACACACACACACACACACTCACTTTGCTCGCACTCTCATGCACGGGCATGCAGACACATGCACACCCACATATGTTCTTTTAGAGGTGCAGAGACCAGATTCGTGATGAGACCTTTTCAGAAGAAGAAACAGTTTGTCTTCTGTTTGTTTCAGTTGTGTCAGTTTATTTGTTTTGTTTTTTTTGTTCCTCTCTTTTCTCCCCCATTCCACCCCCTGTCGGGTCTATCATGGGTAAAAAAAAATAAAGAATTAAAAGTTATTACAAGAAGAGTCTATAAAAAATATACAGGACATAGATACGTGCTGTATAAAGGCTCCTTTTGGCAAAGTAAATCTGTTTGGCACAATAAGAGAAGCAGATTTCTGTTCTGCTTACCAAGCTGCTTGATAGGACAAGGGGGAAAAATAATTTGTTGTATTTTCGGCAGCAGCAGACACCAGAGCTGCTCCAACAATATTTATCTCAGTCAGTAAATCCACACCATTTTACAAAAGCACGCCTTCAGGCGACGAATGCAGCCGAGAGTGTGTTCATGGGAGGAAAAAAAAAGTTTGATAAAGAGCATTAATGAGGGTGAAGGCAGCAGCCTGGTGAGGCTTGGAGGAGCCTGTTAGAGTGAAGAGTTTCTCAGTAACTGTGTGAATATTAAGGAAGGAAGAGGATAGCAGTGACCACGGGGACAGAGATGACATCACAGCTGAAAGGAGAACAAAATTTCATCATCAGAAGCTGCTTCAGAGTCAATGTGACTGACAGAGAAACTAACAGTTCTTCTAGATATGTAAGGCCAGGACAGAAAATGAAAGGAAACGGTCACATTTCTGAGAGAAGCAACTTTAAAGCAGGAAAAAAATCGCCCACTCAAAAAATAAATGAAAAGAAACTGATAATTTATGAGAAGTATGGGGAACATTTTATGTTATGGGGTACTAATGTAAATTTAGAAGCAAAAATCTTACAAATTTATGTGGAAATTTTTGAGTAAAAAATTCAAAGATTCAAGATTCAAAGATTTTTGTTTGTCAATACCTCTATATGTACAGGATATACTGGAGAATTTAAATGCCGTTTCTCTCTGTCTTAGTAGAGTGCAGTATGTAAGAAACGAAAGAATAAGGATAAAAACAACAACAACAGTCTATGCACAATAATGCTACCCGTAGTGAAAATAAACACTAAAAAACACACGGCGATCCTATGTACAGTAATACTGTAATACCGCTAGCACAAGTTCAGTGCAGTAGAGGAGGTGCAAATAGTGACAGTTTGGAAAAGGAATGATCAGTAGTGCAATAACAGACAGCAGCAGGTGTGGCATTTGTGCAAATGGTTGTAGTAAAGTGCAAAGAGATACAGCAGCAGATGTAGTGCTGTTGGTGTGCCGAGTCTTTCTGTGCAAACAGCTGAGGTCGAGTTACTGTGTGGGTGAATGTGTTATAGTGTGGGGGGCAGAGTTCAGAGTCCTGATGGCCTGGTGAACAAAGCTGTTTAGCAGTCATGTGGAGCAGGCCCAGAGGCACCAGTACCTTCTCCCTGAGGGCAGGAGGCTGAAGAGGGAGTGTGAGGGGTGGGCGGTGTCACCTGCGATGGTGATGGCTCTGTGGGTGTGGTAGATGTCCGAGAGCAGGGGCAGAGGGGCACCAATGATCTTGCTGGCTGCATTCATTGTGTGTTATAGAGTCTCCTGGCAGGAGGCGGTGAAGCTTCCCTACCACACTGTTATGCAGCTGGTGAGGATCCTCTCAATGGTGCCCCAGTAGAATGAGCACATGATAGGGCGTGGGACTTGTGCTCTTTTCAGTTTGCGGAGGAAATAGAGGCGAGTTTGAGTCTTTTTGTCATGATTACCGACCAGAGGACCCAGGTGTGAGAACAGCCACAAGAGGGAGGCACAGACTAAATATAGTTAAGACAGAGTTTTATTGCAAAATTTCTAACTAATTCCTGAGCGTTTGCCCTCACCACCGGGAAGCGGCCTAAGGAAAAAAAGGAAGACGGTAAGTTTGGGTCACAATTCACAATGGGCAATTTGGTTATGGAATAGAGGTTTACTGTTGAAAGAGCTGTAGCCAGCAGGTGTGGAATTAATAAGTGATCCCTCCTCCCCCTGTCGGTTTTGGAATGTTTGGGCTCCGTTACGGGATACCCGAACTTGATGTCTACGTCTGCTGCAAAATTCTTTCTGGGATGCTGAGGGAGGTGAGAGCCAAATACGAAGTCCAAGCGGGCCATTTGCGAAGAGCGGGCATGCGAGATCAGGGCGTCCTCACTGACAGGCTTGCACCACACCTTTACCCGAAACAAAGCAAAGAGGATTATCCGTAACAAGAGACAAATTTTCACTGAGCAAGATTCTCTGTGGCTTGACTTTGTTGACAGCTTTACCAAGTCGGTTTCACGCTGAACTGCTCTCCACTGCTCCTACCCATACTCCCAGGTAAGTGGACGCAAGTGGAGATAATTACGCTGGCATCAGTAATCAGGATCGCCCCGGTCTGCAGAGAGAGAAAGATGCTAGGATGATCTCACCTGGTACGACCAGAGGGCTCACCCGCTGAACGCCACAGTGCGCTCTTCTCAAGGGGTGCCTCCTGGCATCCCCTTGGGTTTCTCCGGGTGGCTGCAATGAAAAGCCCGCACCATCCTGTGGTCATAGATGTGGGAACGGGGGATCCACAACTGATCCTCTGGGCCATAACTCTCCCGATCCACAAGATGCTGAAGGCTGCGGCGACGGACATCCAAGATCCTGCTTATGGTGTAGGTGGTGAAGCCATCAATGATTTTGGAGGGAGGGGGGTTTAGAGGGGCGACAAAGTAGGGGTGGAAGTCATAGGCTTGATCTGTGACACATGAAAAACCAGATGAATCTTAAAGGACTGGGGGAGCTTTGTTCTAGCCAAGACATTAATAACTATTCCAGAGATGGGAAATGGACCAATGAAATGTGGCGAGAGCTTCTTAGAATCTGTTTTCGAAGAGAGCTCCCTTGTGGATAACCGAACCTGCTGACCAATAGAATACTTGGGGGCTCTGGACCTCCTGGGATTGGCAAACTTACAGTTGAGTTCTGTGGACCTGACCAGAGTGGCTCGAGGTTGTCTCCACAGCTGTCAGCATCAGCGCATGTGGTGTTCAACAGATAGGAAAGAAACCTCCCGTTACATCATCAGATGTATAATCGTTTATATAAACAAAAAAATAATCGTTTGTCCACTGCAGGTTAAATACCCTGCATTCTGAATCAATTTTTCTCTTACCTAACCTTTCCGCCATTATTCCATTTTATTTGACAGGGGTGAGTCTAGGATTTATTTTTTTTTCTGAGGGGGGCGGTTCAGATAGGGGAACAGACTGCAGAAGGGTGGAATAGAATGTCATGTTCTAAGCGTGTATTAGTCTCGATCGCGTGGCCACACTGGAAAAAAAAAATCATAATGCATCTCTGGTATTGTTCAGGGGGCCGGGCCAAATGTGGAGGCAGGCCGTATCCAGCCCGCGGGCCGTAGTTTGGGGACCACTGCTTTATAGTAATGTTGTTCAGTTCCCTATAATCTATGCATGGGTGCAAGGAACCGTGTTTTTTCCCAACAAAAAAAAAAGTCCAACTCCCATTGGTGAGGACGAGGGCCAAATTATACCTGAACTTAAGGATTCCTTAATGCCTATCGCTCCGGCCTGGAAAAACTGTAAAGGCAGCTTGACAGAAGCCATGCCCCCGGAAGGCGGTCGACAGCACAGTCATAGGGCCGATGGGGGGAAGGGGGGTAACGCTAGAACCCTCAACTTGCTGAATACCAGCGCCAAATCATGAAACACCTCGGGCACACAGCTAAGGTCAGCCTTCTCGGCCAGGGAGGGAGCGAGGGAGTGTCTAGTCAAGCATGTGGCAGAGCATAAGCGGGAGGCTAAACAGAAGTTGCTCCAAGCAGAGATTCTGTGATTGGTCCAATCAGTGGCGGGGTTATGGACCAGTAGCCACTGATACCCTAAAATGACCAGGAAGAAGGAGTCGCAGAGAACGTAGAATTGAAGGTCCTCCCATTGATTACCTGACAGCAAAATGGATACGGGAGTGGTCTGAGCTGAAACCAAAGCTGATGGATGGCCTGCCAGAGTTACCAATTTTAATGGGGATGAAAGGGAGCGGGTGGAAATGCCCAATTGAGTCACCACAGCTTGGGAGAGGAAATTTTGCTCTGCCCCTGAGTCGATTAATGCGCCAACTGATAACTCGGAGTGGGGAACCTGGATAAGTGCGGAGATAGTGAAATGTTTAGAGGGGTTTGGACCATTATCGCCCAACAGACTATCTAAAGTTACTGTCAGGCTTGGTCTTTTATGCAATTTGGGGCAGGATGCGCGAAAGTGGCCCACGATACCGCAATAAAAACATTTATTCCCCTCACTCTGGCGGTGCCGTTCCTCTGGAATGAGATGATCCCGACCCTAAACCATTGGCTCAGGGGGCGGTTGAGACGAGGATGTAGAAGACGTGCAAGAGCATAACTGGGACAAGGGGCGGGGAACCGATGTAGATCTTCGTTCTCAGGCTCCTTTTCGGTTGTCTAGGCGAATCGTAAGTGAAATGATGTCGCCCAGTGATGCCAGCTCCTCTCGGGTGGCTAAGTCATCCCGAAGGTTAGAATTAAGGCTGTTTTTAAAGGCACTACGTAAGGTGACATCATTCCACCCTGATTCAACTGCTACCACGCAAAACTCCACAGAGAAATTGGCAACTGTCCGAGTCCCTTGTCCGAAGTTAAGTAAGCATGTGGATGCATTTACCTCACTCTCCGAGTGATCAAAGATGTGCTCAAACTCCCTAAAAAACTGTGAGAAGGTATAGGTGTCAAATTCGGGACCATCCATTAAAGCCTGAGTCCAGGCAAGGGCACGGTCTTTGAGGAGCATGGCGAAGCTATTTTACTCTTATCATCTGGAAAGTCATCTGGAGAGCACTGGAACACAAGCTTACTTTGGAGGAGGAACCCCTTGCACCCCCCACCTGCCTCGCGTATGGGACAGGTGTGGTGATCGCAAGACCCCGACTAGGAGGTGGAGCAGGAGAAGGTGCAACGGCCACAGCAGCAAGTGGTATCGTCCTTAATGCTAATGGAGGTGGAAGGTGGCCTAACGAGCAGCACAGTGGTGCAGTGGTTAGCACTGCGGCAGCACAGCAACTCACCCTTGGCCAAGGGATCTTGGGTTCGATCCCACCCCCTGACCAATGGTGATCTTTCTGTGTGGAGTTTGCATGTTCTCCCCGTGTCTGCATGGGTTTATTCCAGGATTTCTCTGGTTTCCTCGCACAGGGGCCAAAAACATGCAGGTTAGGTTAATTGCCATCAACTGGGGAGGTGCGAATGTGAGTTGTCCCTTGCCCCTTCTCCCTTTACTCCAGGCCACAGTTGTAAATAAGAATGTGTTCTTAATCTGTCCTGCCTGATTAAATAAAGGTTAAATAAAATAAAATAAAAATAACTGCTTTGTTATTGCCACCGACTGTTGGGTTACATAATGTAGGTGCTGCTCGATGGTGTCGAGATGTGATGACTCTCACCCCGTGGCAGTGCTCACTGGGTCCCTCCCCTGACAAGACCGAACTGTCATGATTGCTGACTAGAGGAGTCATATGTGAGAACAGCCGCAAGAGGGAGGCAGAGACCAAATATAGTTTAAACAGAATTTTATTGCAAAATTTCTAACTGTTACTCCTGAGCGTTCGCCCTCACCACCGGGAAGCGGCCTAAGGAAAACAAAGAAGATGGTAAGTTTGGTTCATAGTTCACAATGGGCAATTTGATTATGGAATAGAGGCTTACTGTTGAAATTGCTGTAGCCAGCCGTTGGGCTGCATTCCGGGATACCCAAACTTGATGTCCCCATCTGCGGGCAAAATTCTTTCTGGAATGCTGAGGGAGGTGAGAGCCAGATACGAAGTCCAAATGGGCCATTTGCATGGAGCAGGCAGGTGAGTGTGCAAGACCAGGGCGTCCTCACTGACAGGCTGGCGCCACCGCTTCACCTGAAGCAGAGCAAAGAGGATTATCCCCAACGAGAGACAAATTTTCACTGAGCAAGATTCTATGGGGCTTGACTTCGTTGACAGATTTACCAAGTCAGTCTCACCCTGAACTGCTCTCCACCGCTCCTACTTATACTCCCGCATAAGTGGATGCAGGTGGAGATAATTACACCAGCGTCAGTAATTAGGATCGCTCCAGTCTGCAAAGAGAGAGAGATGTTAGGATGATCTCACCTGGTACCAGAGGGCTCGCCCGCTGAACACCACACATCTCAGCCAGTGATGTGGCGTTGTTGGACCAGGAGAGGTCCTCAGTGATGTGCACCCCAGGAACTTGGTGCTGCTCACCTTCTCCACAGCTTCTCCATGGATGATCAGAGGGGGGTGCTGGGTGTGTCCTCTCCTGAAGTCGACCACAATCTCCTTGATTTTTCCCACGTTCAGGAAGAGATTATTGTCTTTACACCACTGGACTAGTTGGCTCACCTCATTTCACCACCGTTGTGTCATCCGCAAAGTTGATGATGTGGTTGGTACTATAGGTTGGTACGTAGTCATGGGTCAGCGGACTGAGCACGCACCCTTATGAGGCCCCTGTGCTCAGTGTGATGGTCTTGGAGGCATTGCTGCCGACCCACACATTCTGTGGCCTCCCTGTGAGAAAGTCCAGCACCAAGTTACAGAGAGAGGTTTGAGTCCCAAGTGTCTGAATTGTTGTATTATGTGCTGGGGGATAATTGTGTTGAATGCTGAACTGAAGTCCAAGAACAGCATTTACACATAGGAGTTCTTTGAGTCCAGTTGGGTGAGGGCTGGATGGAGAGCAGCAGCGATGGTGTCTTCTGAGGAACTGTTTGACCTGTATGCCAATTGAGATGAGTCGTGGGAGGGAGGGAGGATGGACTTGATGTTCTGCATGACCAGCCACTCGAAGCACTTCATTATGATGGAGGTCAGTGTTACGGAACGGTAATTGTTGTAGCTGGATGGGACAGGCTTCTTTGGGACTGGTATTACGGTAACAGTTTTGAAACACGTGGGGACAACAGCTTGACTCAGGGACATGTTGAAGATGTGGGCCAAGACATTCTTGAGCTCCTCCACACAGTCCTTCAGAATGTGGCCTGGTATGTTGTCTGGTCCAGCTGCCTTGCTTGGGTTGGGTCCTGAAGAGGATCCTCTTCATGCTGGCCAGATCCATACTTATGGTTTGCTCGTCTGGAAGAGGAGTAGTCTTCTGTGCTGATATGCTGTTTTGTGCTTCAAAGTGCCCAAAGAAATCATTTAGGTTGTTAAGCAGTGTGATGTCACTCGCATGGGTCTGAGGTGGAGGTTTGTAGTTGGTGAGGGTCTGTATACCACGCCAGAGAGAGCGTGCATCTGTGGTGTTGCTGAAGTGGCCTGATATTTTCTTGCTATGTTGTCGTATTGTCTCTTTGATGCCACAGGACAGGTTGGCCCTAGCTGTTGTTAGTCCTGCAGTGTCAATGGCCCTGAAAGCTGCGTCCCCAGACCTCAGGAGCCTGTGGACCTCTGCTGTCATCCGTGGCTTCTGGTTAGCACGAACATTGACAGTTTTGCACTGTGTGACATCATCAATGCATTTAGCTATGTATGCTACAACAACCTCAGTTTACTCCTCTGTTTGTGTGTTCACTGTGAGTGGCTGCATGCTTGAAAATGTCCCAGTCTGTGGTGCTGAAGCGGTCTTTCAGAACATCAGAGGCCCCCTCTGGCCACACACGTACCTGCTTTTAGATGGTCTGATGGCTCTCTCCCTGGGTCTGTGTGCAGGTCTTAGCAAGATGGTGATGTGATCAGAAAGACCCAGGTGGGGGAGGGGGAGGCCTTGTATGCTCTCTATATAGATAGCTCAGCATCATGTTGTAACATGAAATTTATATTGTTTTAATGATAAGTGTCATGTTATAATGTGATATACTATAGCCCTGTAGAGGATGTGCTCGAATGATGAGGTTGAGTTTATTTCTTAGGTTCAGCTTTATTGACAGAACACATCATCTAGCATTCTCAAAGCAGGAAAAAGAGAGAGAATCATATCACATCACCCTTTTATATGTTTCCAGCATCAGAACTCAAGTCACATGATGCTTCAGTAAACATACAGTCACAAAGCATCCCTTTGAACCTTCACCACTGTCTCTCATTCATTGATGAACCGGAAATCCCTCCGGGGCATCTTCTGTGGGACAAAAAGGCAAATCTCACACCTCCTCGTTATCTTCTGCAGATTCGAGTCCTTTGTCCTTCCAGACGTGAAACCCCCAATACACATGCAGTCATATCTCTGTGGAAATGTGAGCCCAACATGTGTGTCACCCACACTACCCCCCCCCAAACGTCTATTAAGGGCAAAACATGCATGGCATAAAAAAGAAAAACACAAAACACTCCACATATCACTAATCAATCCACCAACTGCCTGGGTTTTAACCTTCTGCCGAATCTGCTGCAACCTGGCTTTGCTACCCCTGCAGCATCTCTCTGCATCTGTGGATTAAAGCTGTTAGCACGTCTCTGTGAAGATTCTGGAGAATGTCCTTTCGGCGGCCTGCCACGGCGGGGGGGCCTCGCGAGCTGCACTTGCTCATCAGCCAAAACAAAAGCGGGTTTGAGCCTGTTTATGCAAATCAACTCCCTTTTGCCCCTAAATCTAGCAGAAAATGCTTCTGCCCGGTCTCCAGCACTCTGAACGGTCCGTCATAAAACGGTCGCAAACTTGGACGCTGAGCATCATGTCTAACAAAAACAAACTCTGCATTTTTTTAAAGCCTTTGGCACAAAAACGTGTGGGAAACTGTGATGGACCGGGCCAGGGAGTGTGTTTGCTCCCGAGTCGCTCTGCCACGGCTGAGCAGGGGGGCCATTTGGTGCGGGATTATCAGGGAGAAATTCCCCCAGCAAACGGAGAGGTTGTGCAAAGACTAACTCAGCTGGGGAAGCATGCAAATCTTCCTTAGGTGCAGAACGCAACCCCAATAAAACCCATGGAAGTTTGTCCACCCAATTTGTATCCGTCAGCAACGCTCTGAGGGCTGCTTTCAATCAGCCATCGATGACCATAGTTCAGAAATAAATTGGGGACCCTTGTCGGATGTTATGTCCGACGGGACACCGAAACGCACAACCCACGCTGCTAAAAATGCTCGCGCAACTTCTTCCGCTGTGGTTGATGTCAGAGGAATTTCCTCTGGCCAACGCGTGGTGCGATCCACCATCGTCAAAAGATGTGTGTGCCCGTGTGATGGTGGGAGTGGGCCCACCAAGTCAACATGCACGTGATCAAAACGCTTAGCGGGGATGTGAAAAGGTTCCAACGGAGCCTTAGTGTGTCTGTGTATTTTGGCTCGCTGACACGCTACGCAGGCTGCCGCCCATTCCTTGACCTGTTTGTGCAACCCGGGCCAAACAAATTTCTCCCCCACCAACTTAATCGATGCGCGCACCCCCGGGTGCGCGAGAGAATGGACCGAGTCAAAAACGCGGCGACGCCACGCGGCTGGCACCACGGGGCGGGGCCGTCCTGTGGAGACATTGCAGATTAGTGGGGGCATACCAATTTGCTGCACCCTGTGCTCCAGCCTTAACCCTGTTGGTCCAGACTGGAGCGCGCGCATGTCCGCGTCATTAACCTGCTCCGCAGCCATGGCTGCATAATCTAACCCTACACAGACCGGGGCTGTGCGCGCTCCCGCGTCGCTGCCCGGGCCCACGGCCACGGCTACAGAGTCTGCCCCCATGGGGCTTGGTGTTGCTACCACGCGCGAGAGACAGTCTGCCACAACATTGTGTTTACCCGCGACATGCTGAATATCAGTGGTGAACTCCGATATTGCGGCTAGTTGCCTTTGTTGCCGGCCTGACCAGGGTTCTGAAATTTTGGCCATCGCAAACGTTAGCGGTTTGTGATCCACAAACGCGGTGAAACGTCGCCCTTCCAACCAGAACTGAAAATGGCGGATGGCCAAGTGTAGGGCCAAAAGCTCCCTGTCGAACGCGCTGTATTTACGCTCGCTATCGCGCAAAGTCCTGCTGAAAAACGCAAGGGGTTGCCAGGTACCTGCCACAAACTGTTCAACTACCGCCCCCACTGCTACATCGGAAGCGTCAGTGGTGAGTGCCATGCGGGCCGTTGGAACTGGGTGCGCTAACAAAACTGCGTTTGCCAGGGCTGATCTGACCTGGGCAAAAGTGCACTCCTGCTCCGGAGACCATTCAACTTTATTTGCGGGCTTTTGTTTTTTTAACGCAGTGTACAATGGCTGCATGAGCCGTGCTGCGCTTGGGAGGAACCGGTTGTAAAAATTAACCATCCCCAGAAACTCCTGTAGCGCCTTGACCGTTTGAGGTTGCGGAAAATCTGTTATTGCGCGCACCTTATCGGGCAGAGGAACCGCTCCTTCTGCCGAAACGCGATGCCCCAAAAAATCGATCTGCGCCACCCCAAACTGGCACTTCGCTGGGTTAACTATTAACCCGTGCTCTGCCAGCCTCCGAAAAACTGCTGTGAGGTGGCTTTCGTGTTCGCCTTCGGACGTGCTGGCTACTAAAATATCGTCCAAATAAACGAATACGAAAGGGAGGTCGCGTAAAACTGCATCCATCATGCGTTGGAAAGTCTGCGCGGCCCCCTTGAGGCCAAAAGGCATGTGCAAAAACTCAAAAAGGCCGAAAGGAGTTATGACCGCTGTTTTGGGTACATCCTGCGCGCGCACTGGAACTCGGTGGTAACCGCGCACCAAGTCTATTTTAGAAAAAATGCGCGCCCCCGCCAAATGAACAGAAAAATCCTGAATGTGCGGAATCGGGTAGCGGTCATGTGCTGAAACGTTGTTCAACCTGCGGAAATCGCCGCAAGGTCGCCACAAGCCATCAGCTTTTGGGACCATGTGTAGCGGCGAAGCCCAGGGGCTTTTGGAGCGTCTAACAATGCCCAGTTTTTCCAGATTAGTGAACTCCTCGCACGCGATGGCCAGTTTAGCTGGGTCCAAGCGCCGAGCTTTTGCAAAGACGGGAGGCCCGGTGGTGGTGATAAAATGCTCCACCCCATGTTTAACCACCGTCGCCGAAAACGTGGGGACTGTGAGTGCTGGGAACTGAGCGAGCAATGTATGAAACTTGCCACCCGCAGCTGAGACGCTGGCATGTGCAGTCGGCGGGGCCACCCGAGCTGTGCAGGGGATAGAATGAAAAGACAGTGCATTAATCAGACGTCTGTTAGCAAGATCAACCAATAAACCATGTGAGCACAAAAAATCAGCCCCTAACATGTTGAAACTGACTGCTGCTACAATAAATGTCCACTCAAATGAACGGCCTTGTAAGGACAGAAGCATGGTCCTCTCACCAAACGTTTTAATTGTGGAGCCGTTCGCTGCTGACACTGACACCCAGGGGGCTTTAGAAGGCGAGAGCCGTTCCGCGTAGGTGGGTGTGACGAAGCTCAGCTGCGAGCCCGTGTCCACGAGGAACTGTTTCCCCGAGCGTGCATCCGTCAGGTAAAGCAGCCTGTTCTCATTGCCGAGAGTCGCGGCTGCTACCGGCCCTCAGTCTTGGCGTTTCCCTGGCGCTTGAAGTTGCACGGCGAGACGCACTTGTGCGCTCTCTCTGCAAAACGGCGGTGGTAGAAGCACTGGCCGTCCTCCGCTCCGCGCCGCCTGGTCCCCATCGCCACCGCTGTTGGTGCATCTGGCACCACGGCTGCTGGATCTGCGCTGTCTCCGGACGCCGTTCCTGGGCTAGCTGCCGCGGCCGAAACCGCGTTCCGCTTGTGGGCGTCGACAAGCCGCTGCGCCTCTTTGCTCAGCCCATGGTAGTCTCGCCTGGCCAATCGGGGCGACTCTGCCAGGGCCACTCTCACTGCTGGCGGCAGGGTCCGAAGGAAAAGGTGGGTGAAAATGAATTTGCCATCCTCAGAGTCTTTCAGCCTCAGCATCTTCACCATCAGGTCTGCAGGTCTATCGTTCTCTGACTCCGTCAACGTCAGGAGCCCCTCTGCTCGCTGTTGGACCGAAGGGGTGAAATGGCTGATCAGCGCGTCCTTCAATGCGCTGTACTTGTCACTGTCTGGTGGATGATTAACCAGATCCTCCACTCTCTGGACCGTGTTGCTGTCCAGCTTCGCTACCACATGGTAGAATCTTGTGTCGTCGTTGGAGATTCTCCGGAGGTTGAACTGCGCCTCGACTGCGCTAAACCATGAGCGCGGGCTGTGCTGCCAGAAATCGGGCAGCCGGATCGTGGAGGCGGCCATCAGGCTGGCTTCCGCCGAGCCCCGCTCGGGAGAATTCTGTCTGCTCATTCTTTGTCGTAGGTCACCAGTGTAGAGGATGTGCTCGAATGATGAGGCTGAGTTTATTTCTTAGGTTCAGCTTTATTGACAGAACACATCGTCTAGCATTCTCAAAGCAGGAAGAAGAGAGAGAATCATATCACATCACCCTTTTATATGTTTCCAGCATCAGAACACAAGTCACATGGTGCTTCAGTAAACATACAGTCACAAAGCATCTCTTTGAACCTTCACCATTGTCTCTCATTCATTGATGAACCGGAAATCCCTCCGGGGCATCTTCTGTGGGACAAAAAGGCAAATCTCACACCTCCTCGTTATCTTCTGCAGATTCGAGTCCTTTGTCCTTCCAGACGTGAAACCCCCAATACACATGCAGTCATATCTCTGTGGAAATGTGAGCCCAACATGTGTCACCCACAGCCCTTTATTTTTTTTTATTTTTCTGGTGTGACAGCAATACGCTTACATAAAATATCACAAACTTGTACATATAATATACTGTATATAATACACTTGTAAACTTCTGGCCATACATTCAAACAATCTAAAATAAACACAAAAATCATAAAATGACTTATTTCAGTTCATGTAACAATAAAACTAAACTCTGGGTTGTTGTAATATTTTTTTCTTTCTATGCAGCAGGGATGTTTTCAGCGTTTTGAAGGGCCGTGTGCCACTGCTTTGGCAAACTGCTCACAGTGGACCCGGCCATCACCTCCAACTCCAGCATCCTTCAGCAGCTCATCAACTGAAAGGGAAAAAATGTAAATGTTCTGGTTATTGCCCTCCTCCCCTTATTATAACTGTATTGTTTTATTACAGAATCGTGTTTTTTGTGTCCTCTCACCCTCCTTGTGGGTAAGTTTCTCCCCCAGCCCGGTCAGCTTGGCTCTCAGCTCAGACTCCAGGATGAAGCCCTTCTGGTCCTTGTCGGCCATCCTCAGAGCCTCCAGGATCTCCTCCTCTGGCGCCTCCTGCTGGAGCTGCCGGTGCATGACACTCAGGAAGGTGGAGAAGTCCAGCTCGGATTTTTCATGTGCTGCAAAGATCAGCAACATTTTGAGCTGTTCTTGACTGTAAATTCAGTCGTTTCTTTCCATGTAAATTTTCAAATTTTACCAACACATTCACTACGTTTTACTTTTAAATTTGTACCTTGTGTCATGGAAATTTTTATTTTTCTTTCTGTAAATTTGCTTTTGTCCCCCCGCCCCGACTGTTTTCTTGTAAATATGGCACCTTGTTCTTTTTAACTATAAAAAGTTAGTTATAGTAGAAACTACAAATATAGTTTCTACTATATTTGACTTTTTCTTGAATGTATGGCACTTGTTTTATAAATTGTAGAATTTTTTAAGTGAATGTGCAACTTCTATTCATCCATAGTCTGTTGCAGTTTATTTGTTAATTTTCATGTTTTTTCTTTCATATTTGTAATTTTTTCATACATTTGCAATTTTTAAAAGTAAATTCAAGAGTATTCTTGTGTGAATTTTCACTTTTCCCATAAATTTATAGCGTTCCTTGCAAATGTGCACATTTTAAAGCATTATTTTTTTCTGTAAATGTACTAATGTTTCTCTTAAAACTGAGACTTTTCAAAGTTTTCCCCTTAAATTTTGATGGTTTTTTTTAAAATAAATTTGTTATGTTTTAATTGTAAATCTGCAACTTGTAACTTTTCAACTTTTTTCTTGTAAATTTTCCACTTTTTTCTCATATATTTGTGGTTACTTCCTTTTACATTTGCAACCTTTTTTTACATGAATTTGCAACATTTTCCCATAAGTTGTAGATTTCTCTCTCTCTCTCTCTCTTAACTTTAGTAATGTACATTTACACTTTTTTGATGCTATTTTCTTTCTGTAAATCAGCTTTTTTTTCCCCAACAGTCATGGGTTGCAGACCCCTGTGCTATTTTAACTGCCACACTCCAAACATTTGCAGAAGAAAACAGGTTATCACAGACAGAAAAACAGTCCACGCAGGGATGATAAAATGTGAAATAAGTTGTTCAAACACTGAAGCAGTAAAACAGAATGTGAAGCTAGATAATATGGTGCCAGTTTAAACACGTGAAATAAGCTGAAATCTGTTTATGAGAAGAGGATAACAGAAGAAAAAGTTAAATATGTAAAAAGAGAAAGCAGAGGAAATGTTAAACTAATGAAGCTTTATCAGCTGGTTCAGAGACAGAGTGGAGCATTCCAGGAGGTTATGTGAGCAGAAGTAAACCTGGAAAAAAAAAACACACCCCTGTCCCCAATATCACCATAAACCTTTAATATCATGTTACATAAGAACACCAATGCTAAATGAAAAAGTGGGTGCAAATTTGTAACATTTCTTGTAAATTTGCATATTTTTTTCTTTAAAATATGCAACTTTTTGCTGGTAAATTTGTTGTGATCCGCTTTGCGTGCCTGCTGCCCTAATTGCCTCCGCAGCTGCGCGCACACCTTGTAATGTTCTCCTGGAACATGTAATGACGAGGCGCACACACCGGGTGTCAGTTAGGACTTTTTACTTGTCACTTCAACAGCAACTCACAACTAACCACACAGTGGCACATGTACATCTCCTTTTATAGTCAGGTCATGGCCGGGGTCATACTGCCCTCTAGTGGTGACTCCATATGAACTTCACATATCAATACATCTCCCTTTTTTTTTTTTTGTAAAGGTCATGTCCAACTATAAACTTTTTCTCAAATTTCTATATACAAAATAAACTCCATTTCTATTTACATTTCTTTCACCTTGTACACTGAATCACAAGTTCAATTTTTTTTTCTTTTCTGTTTACAATTCAACATCAACACATTTTTTTCCTCTGTTTACAATTCAACATCAACACATTTTTTATTTTTTTTTTCAGTACTCCTTACATTTCCTCAATCAATCTTTTCGGTTTCACAATTTGCCTTTGTGATCTTCTGATTTGTGTCACCTCAGTCTGTTCGTTATTGTCTGTCTCTGAGTTTTGGTTCTCAGCCATTTCTGGTTGTTCGGTTTGGCTGGAAATTAGCATGTCGCTTGTTTCACTGTCTGTGACTCTCATTTTTGTCTGAGGCACTTTCAGTAAGTGACGTCGGTTCCGCCTCATTGTTTTCCATGCTCTGTGATGACTTCATATGATCTGGGAGTTGTTTCTTTAACCACTTTTGCCAGCGGTCCCCATTCTCCATCACATCTCACTCGCACTATGTCCTCATGTGCAAGTGGTCTCAGAGGTCGTGCTGTTCTGTTGTACAGTTCAGTTTGCCTCTCATCACGCCTCACATCTCTCTTTTCCATCACCTGAGATGCTGATGGAAGTCGCGTTCTGAGTTTTCTGTTCATGAGCATTTCTGCTGGGGACAGTCCATTCTCCAGTGGTGATGCTCGGTAATTCAGGATCGCCAGATGTGGGTCTTCTGCATTGTCTGCAGCCTTTTTCAGTATGCGCTTCACAATTTGCACCCCTTTCTCTGCTAACCCATTCGACTGTGGGTACAGAGGGCTTGAGGTCACGTGCTTGAACCCATATGTGTCTGCAAAGTCTTTGAAGCACTGACTCGTGAATTGTGGTCCGTTATCACTTACAACAGTCATTGGAATTCCATGGCGTGCGAACATTGTCTTTGTATGTGCAATCACCTTTTCTGCTGTTGTGTCACTCAACCCTGCAAACTCTGGGTAGGTGGAATGATAGTCCATGACTAACAGTCCTTGCCCTTAAGCTGAAATAGATCCATGCCCACTTTTCTCCATGGCCCTTGAGGCTTCTCATGGGGCCTCATAGGCTCCCTTGGCTGTTGATACCTGTGGCGCTGGCAAATCTCACAGCGCTGCACATATGCCTCAATGTCCTTGTGCATGTTGGGCCAATACAAAACATCACGTGCACGTCTTTTGCACTTTTCAATACCCAAATGCCCCTCATGCACTAATTTAACCATTTCTGATCTCATGGAGGTAGGTATGACTATCCTTGTACCTTTTAACAGAACCCCATCTAACACAGACAGTTCACCTTTAAAGTGTTGGTAAGGCTTGTCAATCATAACCTGTCCTGGCTGATGTATCTGTTCCATTACTCTTTTTAGTTTCTCATCTTTTTGTGTTTCTTTCACTATCTTCGTCCATTTTGCATCTGACACTGGCATGTGTGCCTTAATAGAGTCTACATGTATTTGCACAGCTTCCTCTGTTGTGCTGCTGGTGTTGCTCAAGCTAGCCCTACTCAGCGCATCGGCTACAATTAGTTGCTTGCCTGGTGTAAACTCAAATTTCAAGTCATATTTCTGTAATCTTAACATTAGACGCTGGATGTGCGGTGGTGCGTCACCCAGTGGCTTCTGTGAGATCGCAATCAGTGGTTTGTGGTCTGTTTCTAGTATTACTGACCTTCCATACACATATTCATGAAACTTCTCACATCCAAACACTGCACCTAGAGTCTCTTTCTCTATTTGCGCGTAATTTTTTTCTGCGCTTGTCATGGTGCGCGATGCGTATGCGACTGGATACCACTCTGTGTCATGTTTTTGCAATAGCACAGCTCCTAGGCCGGCTTTGGACGCATCTGTGGACACTTTTAGCAATTTGTCCTGATCATAGAATTTTAACACTGGCTCCTGTATTAGACTGCTTTTGAGCCACTCCCATTCTCTGGCATGCTCTGCCATCCACTTCCACATTGTATTGGTCTCTAACAAGCTTCTAAGAGCTATTGTGTTAGCTGATAAATTTGGGATAAATTTCCCCATGTAATTGACTAGCCCTAAGGCTCTTTGCAAGTCATTTTTTTCCTGCGGTACTGGCAGCTCTGCTATGGCCCGCACTTTTTCCGGATCTGGTTGCACGCCTGCCCCAGATAATTTCTCTCCCAGGTATGTAATCTCCCGTACCCCGAATTGGCACTTACTCTTATTCAGTTTCATACCTGACTTTTGCGCCTGTGTGAGAACTCTAGCCAACCTTTCGTCGTGCTCCTCTTTTGTTTTTCCCCAGACTACCACGTCATCAAGAAAAACTCCCACCCCTTCTATTCCGTCAAACAATTGCTGCACAGTTCTATGGAAAATTTCAGGGGCTGAGCTAATCCCAAACGGCATTCGTAGAAAACAATGCCTTCCGAATGGCGTATTAAATGTGCACAATTTAGCGCTTTCCTCGTCGAGCACTATTTGGTAAAACCCAGATTTGGCATCTAATTTTGTGAAGTAACTTGCTCCACTCATTGTGCTGGTTATGTCAGATTTTGTTGGTAGCCTGTAATGCTCCCGCTGTATTACTTTATTTAGATCTTTTGGATCTATGCACAATCTCAAATCTCCATTTGGCTTCTCCACTATAACTAGTGAGTTAACCCATTCAGTTGGTTCTTCTATTTTCCTGACCACTCCGTCTGCTATCAGTGAGTCTAGTGTTTCCCTCAGCCTCTTTTTAAGAGCTATTGGCACTTTTCTTGCTGCATGTATGACTGGCTCTGCATTCTCTTTCAGCCTAATTTTTTGTTTGCCTGGTAGGCGGCCTATTCCTTTGAACACCTCTTTGTATTCTTTCACCCAGTCAGTGTGTTTGTGCTTACTTGTTGTAGCCTCTGTATTTTCTCGTGTTGTCACTTTGTCTGTATCAATGACATTCACCCTTTTGATCAGACCTAGCTGATCGCATGTTTTTAAACCCAAAATTGCTTGTCTATTTCCATCAACAAGTACAAACAATGCATTCACTGTCTTATCTTTGTTTGACAGTGTAACCCTGCACATTCCCTTAGTGGGTATTGGCTTATCGTCATATGTTCTCAGATTAATCTTTTTATCTCTTATTTTCGGTTTGTTTTTCAGTCTTTTAAATTCTTTCATTGGCAGGATGTTTACCTGCGCACCTGTGTCGAGCTTCAGTGACATGTCCGTGCCATTCATCTCCAGGCACACTATCCATTCGTCAGCGCTCGTCTCTCCCTCGATGGCGTCCACGTAAAACTGATCCTCTTCGCTGTCGCTCTTTTTCTCCACGAGTTGCACCCTCTTCTTCGAGAAGCAGGTCTTTGCGAAGTGATTTTTTTCCGCCACACTTGCGACATTCCTTCCCGAATGCTGGACACTGTTTCAGCGCATGTTGCCTTCCACACCGCTCACAGTTCCCGCGCGCGCGCTCTGGGTTTGCCTCCCTTTTTCTTGCCTGCAACGTTCCTTTCGGCTTCGCGCGCTGCACTGCATCGACCTCAGCAGTCTCTTTTTCCTTGCTGCTAAAAGTCTTTAATTGTGCCTTTGTACTCTCAGACGCTTGGCAAATCTGTATCGCTTTCTCCAGCGTTAAGTTAGTCTCTTTCAGTAATTGCATCCGCAATTTGTTGTCTTGGACCCCAATTACAATTTGGTCCCGTATCATTGACTCACTCAATGTTCCAAAGTTGCATGACTGACATTTCAACCGTAGGTCTGTGACATACAGCTCGATGGACTCTGACTCTTTCTGAAGTCTTTTTCTGAACACATACCTCTCGTACGTTTCATTCTTTCTCGGTGTGCAATAATCGTCAAATTTCTTCATCACGGCGTCGAAGTTGCCTTTTTCTTCTTCCGTGAAGATGAATGTGTTGAACACATTTAGCGCCGCTCGCCCTGCTACTGTTAGCAGTAATGCTATTTTCCTCTCCTCGTCACGGAGACCGATAGCAAGCGAATAAAGTTCAAAACTCTGTTTGAATACTTTCCAGTTCTCGTTGATGTTACCGGTCAACTTTAACTCGTCCGGCTGTCGAAGAGCGTTCATCTTCGCCGTCGGTTCGTAGTTTTATCCTGGTACCATGTAATTTACTCCTGGTACCATGTAATGTTCTCCTGGAACCTTGTAATGTTCTCCTGGAACATGTAATGACGAGGCGCACACACCGGGTGTCAGTTAGGACTTTTTACTTGTCACTTCAACAGCAACTCACAACTAACCACACAGTGGCACATGTACATCTCCTTTTATAGTCAGGTCATGGCCGGGGTCATACTGCCCTCTAGTGGTGACTCCATATGAACTTCACATATCAATACACACCTGTTCCTCTCATAAGGCAGCCGTCTTAAGCCATGCTGCCCTCCGGTCTGCACGGAGACGTCTACGCTTCAACGGTCTGGCAAGACTTCCTCATCCTTTCTCCTCGACCCGCTCTGGAGTTTCGCCTCCTTAGCTTCATCAAGCCCATCGAGTCTCCTGGGAGTCTGTGCTCCCCACCGACGAGTAAGCCTTCAGGATTCCTTCCCACCTTCGCTACTCCTCTTTCTCCCCTGTGCACAGGTGGAAGCCTCCTGGCAGCGGACCTCCTTCTCCTGGCGGTGGACCTTGGCTCTAACCCGCACTCTGCACTCGCTCTGCTACTCACCTGCATCCCCTCACTTCATCAGCGGCGCCAGCTTGCACTCAGATCAGCTGGCTCGGGACCTTGGAAGCTCTTCAGTGCTCCAGCCCTTCATCCAACCCATAAGCCTGAACATTCACCGGTTAAATCCTCTAAACTTCAGTGTACTCATCCACCTGTCTGTTCTCTCTAATAGGGATGACGGTCTGAACCGTGCTCTGCTCGCCCAGCTGTTCACTCCGTGTCGCACACACACACACTGTTCAATAAAAGATAATTGTGTTTATTTCGAGTCCGAGTCTGTTTCTGGGTCAACCAACCATGTCAAAATTTCAAACTTTTTTTCATAAATGTACATCTTTTTTTTCTCATAAATTTGCAAAAAAAATTTGTTGACTGATTTTTCAACTTTTTTTCTCATAAACTTGCAATTTTTTTCTCTCAGAAATTGGTAACTTTTTAAAGAAAATTGCAACCCTTTTCTCATAAATTTGCATTTTTCCCTGTAAATGTTGAACTTTTTTCTCATGGATTTGCAACTTCTTTCTCAAAATTTTGTGACTTTTGTCCTGAATTTGCAACTTTTTTCTCATAATTTGCAAATTTTTTCATGTACATTTTCAACTGTTTCCTTATAAATGTGTTACTTTTTTCAAGATTCAAAGGCTTTATTATCATGTGCACAGTTAAGAAATGCAACATTTCCTGAGCAATGAAATTCTTACTCTGCTCTCCGAACGAATGCCAAGGTAACAAGATACACATCAATATTAATAAAGGTAATAAACACATCTTAATACTAAATACTAATAAGTACACATGAAAAGCAATTAGGACAGTTAAAGCAGTTAAAACTAGAGGAAACAAGAAGAATGGAAATTCACTGAATGACTATAACATGACTGTGAGTCGGTAAAAAATCACTGAATGAGTATGATTCACCTCTGATAATACCCAATAGACTGTAAAATAGTAATTTTAACCCTTTAGATGCCCCAGGCGCCGTATGGTGACAGGAACGCTTAAAGGGTGGTCCAACCCCTCCCCCCCCCAGTGGTCAAGAGTGGTAAAAAAAAATTTAGTCAATAAAATAGTTCAGATTTCCAAGGCTATAACTTGAAACTTTCAAGAGATAATGGTTCACTGTCAATTAGAAAGAATCAGAATCAGGTTTATTGCCATTGTTCATGTAGTACACAAACTAGGAATTTGTCTCGGTACAATGCTGCAACATTAAACATGATAAGATAAGAGAAATAAACTATACATGTAATAAAGTGTAGGATAAGATTAAGTGATACTGGTCAACAGTTAAAATATATATTAGCCAGCAGCAGATACTGTGGAGAACTATATAGTGCAGTCGGTAATGCAGGAAGAAAACAGTGATGATTGACATGAGTCTGGTTGAGCTGCTGTACATGGTGCACGAGAGTCACTTAGTGTTCAGCAGTCTAATGGCAGAGGGGAAGAAGCTGTTCATGTGACGGGAGGTTTTAGTCTGGATGGACCGAAGTCTTCTACCAGAGGGGAGGGGGGCAAACAGTACATGACCAGGGTGTGAGGGATCGGCTATGATCCGGCCAGCACGCCTCCGGGTCCTGGAGATGTACAGATCCTGGAGAGATGGGAGCTTGCAGCCGATCACCTTCTCAGCAGTGCGCACGACGCGCTGCAGCCTTAGTCTGTCCCTGGCAGTGGCTCCTGCGTACCACACGGTTATGGAGGTGGTGAGGATGGACTCGATGATGGCTGTGTAGAACTGCACTAACATCTTGGTGGGTAGCTTGAGCTTCCTCAGCTGCCGCAGGAAGAACATCCTCTGCTGGGCTTTTTTGATGAGTGAGCTGATGGTCAGCTCCCATTTGAGGTCCCTGGTGATGGTAGTGCCTAGGAAGCGGAAGGAATCAGCAGTGGTGATGGGAGAGCCTGAGAGGGTGAGGGGGGACAGAGGAGTAGTGACTTTCCTGAAGTCTACAATCATCTCCACTGTCTTCAGAGCGTTCAGCTGCAGGTTGTTATTGCTGCACCAGGACGCCAGCTGGGCCACCTCTCTCCTGTAGGCGGACTCATCGCCGTTGGAGATGAGCCCGATGAGGGTGGTGTCGTCCGCAAACTTGATCAACTTGACAGACTGGTGGCTGGAGGTGCAGGAGTTGGTGTAAAGGGAGAAGAGTAGGGGGGAAAGTACACAGCCCTGGGGTGATCCGGTGCTGATGCTAGTATAGTCTGAGACAGTCTTTCCCAGCCGCACATGCTGCCTCCGGTCCGTCAGGAAGTCGATGATCCACCTGCAGAGGGAGTCAGGCACGTTGAGCAGGGACAGCTTGTCCCGGAGCAGAGCGGGGCGGATGGTGTTGAATGCGGAGCTGAAGTCCACAAACAGGATCCTGGCGTAGGTTCCCGGGGAGTCCAGGTGCTGCAGGATGGAGTGGAGGGCCAGGTTGACTGCATCGTCTACAGACCTGTTGGCTCGGTAGGCAAACTGCAGCGGGTCCAGGATAGGGGTGGTGATGGACTTGAGGTGGGACAGGACCAGGCGCTCAAAGGACTTCATGACTACAGAGGTGAGCGCTACAGGTCTGTAGTCATTAAGTCCAGTGATCCGTGGCTTCTTGGGGACAGGGATGATGGTGGAGGATTTGAGGCAGGACGGCACGTGGCATAACTTAAGGGAGGTGTTAAAAATGTCTGTGAATACAGGAGCCAGCTGTTTCGCACAGAGTCTCAGGGTGGAGGGAGACACGCCGTCTGGGCCGGGGGCCTTGCGCGGGTTCAGTCTGGAGAACTGTTTGAGCACATCCTGCTCACTGATGATAAGGGGAGGGGGGGAGGTGGGGGGGGTGCCTTAAATGAAGTAGGGAATGTGGAGGCTGTGGAGCTGGAGGGAGGGGGGGAGTTGGACACAGATGACGAGGTGTCAAAACGGGCATAGTGTTGGGACAGTCTCTGACAAAGGGCTTTGTCATCCTGACCTTTAGGAGCCTGAGGCCGATAGTTGGTGATCTGCCTCAGTCCTCTCCACACGGAAGCCGAATCATTAGCAGTGAACTGCTGCTGGAGTCTCTCTGAATACACAGATTTAGCCCTCTTCAGCTCTCTGTTAAACCGGTATTTAACCTCCCTGTAGCAGTCCCTGTCTCCACTTTTTAGCGCTGCTTCCTTCTCCTTCCTGATCTGTCTGAGCTTAGCTGTGAACCAGGGTTTGTCATTAGAGTAACTCACCCTGGTGCGTGATGGAAGAATGTTCTCTTCACAAAAGTGGATATATGAGTTCACAGTGTCCGTGTACTCATCCAGATCATGCGTGGCTCCTTTAAGCATGCCCCAGTCAGATATTTCCATGCACGTTTCCAGCTTCTCCTCAGCATCACTGGTCCGTATCTTCGTAGTGCTCACAACAGGTTTAGTGAGCTTCAATCTCTGTCTGTATGTGGGAATGAGGTGAACCATCACGTGATCAGATAATCCCAGCGCAGCTCGAGGGACAGCGCGATATGCGTCTTTCACTGTGGTGTAACAGTGATCCAGTGTGTTTAATCCTCTGGTGGGGCATTTAATAAACTGTTTGTAGCGGGGGAGATCGTGGCTCAGATTGCACTGATTAAAGTCGCCAGCCACAATAATCAGCGAGTCTGGAAAACTCCGCTCTGTGTGTTGAATGTGATCCGCGAGCACGCGCTGAGCTTCGCGCGTGTCCGCGTCGGGAGGGGCGTACACAGCGATCAGTATAAAAGAAGCAAACTCCCGTGGGGAATAAAAAGGCTTGCAGTTGATAACAAGAAATTCCAAGGCAGGAGAACAGTGTTTGGAAATTTCCGTTACATCAGAGCACCAGCTACAGTTGATGTAGAAGCAGACACCGCCTCCTGTGGTCTTGCCGGAAAGCTCTGTGTCACGATCAGCACGGAAGAGCTGGAAGCCGTCGAGGCGCAGCGCGCTGTCCGGTATATTTTCCCGGAGCCAGGTCTCAGTAAAGCAGAGGACAGCTGAGGAGGCGAGGTCCTTAAAACGCATCAGCAGTCTCAGTTCATCCACCTTGTTAGAGAGAGAGTTGGTATTGGACAGAAATATGCCAGGCAGCGCCGTTCGCGAGCCTCTCCTGCGAAGTCGCACGAGAGCGCCCGCTCGTCTTCCTCTCTTCCGCCGTCTCACTTTCCGAGCCAAACAATAAACCAGATCGGCGGCAGGGGCTAGAAAAACTGGGAGGAGGTCCGTGGGGGTCAAAGTCCTGATATTTAAAAGTTCTTCACGGGTATAAGTGCAAGCAGACACACAATTGACAAACAAAAACAAACAAAGAGCGCAGCGAAGCACCATGTCGACCGCTGTGGGCGCCATCTTGGATTTGGTGTATTTGGTGGATTTGGTGTAAGATGTAGAATATGATCCAAAGTTTACATATCTAATTTGCATAATGTCGCGGCAGCTATATAAATTACAAAACTCAGT
This sequence comes from Pholidichthys leucotaenia, assembly GCA_020510985.1. Classification (NCBI taxonomy): domain Eukaryota; kingdom Metazoa; phylum Chordata; class Actinopteri; order Cichliformes; family Pholidichthyidae; genus Pholidichthys; species Pholidichthys leucotaenia. Next base: position 441,947,993 of record CM035840.1, read on the forward strand.
CAAAAGTGGACTTTGGATACATTTACACAAAAAATTGTCCTTTTTTATGCCGATTTGTCTACAGGGGTATGCTTTTATCTAATCTTCAAAGTATATGAACAAGAAAATCAATAAAATGTCAAAAAAAGCCATATATTTCTCTTACCTGTTGCTGGGTGGGGGGGGGGGGGGGGCTCGCTTGCCCCAGTTTTCGTCCACCGTTGCCGATGTTTCGCGTTTACTTAATTTACACCCGCTTACACATCTACAAACCCTTATGATTATCCCACGTGAATTTTGTTTGTATTATGCGGCTATTTTTTCTGCTTGGTGCATTTTTCCTGTGGGAATCCAGCCACCCGCGGGCGCCACCATCTTGGTAATGGGAGTTCAGTTTTTCATCCATCGTGGTCAATGTCTCACGTTTACTTAGTAACTTACACCCGCTTCCACATCTACAAACTCTTATGATTATCCCACGTGAATTTCATTTGTATTATGTGGCTATTTTCCCCGTTTCATGCAGTTTCAGTCATCATCGCTGCCGCGATGACCGATCGTGAAGGCATCCACATTGGTGCTGTGAGCTCAAAGTGGAAAAAGGAAGAATAATGAGGAGGATTTCTTCTTCTTTGCTGTATTCCATGTCAGCCATGATTCCTTCCGCGCGTGTCTGCCACCTTCTAAACTGTTAGATCAATATAGATTAGTACAAATTCTTAGTATAGCCCGGGGATATCAATAAGTTGACCGGTGCAGTTGCTGCACTGTGCCACGGGGGGCGCGCGACCCATCCATTTAATCTGGACAGTTAAAGGGTTAATAACAGAGATGATATGAACCTGAGATGGCATGAGACTATGTATAGCGTGCAAATGAGTAATGTGCAAATTTAGCATCCAGTGTGTGAATTCTTAGTTGCAAAGCTGTGTCTGGAATTGTATTATTTGTTCAGGAGTCTGATGGCAGTGGGAAAGAAGGAGTTTTTCAGTCTGTTTGTCCTGCATTTCACACTTCTGTACCTCCGGCCTGAGGGTAGAAGTGTCAACATTCTGTGCTGGGAGTGGGTAGGGTCCTGGAGGATGGAGGCAGCTCTCCTTTGGACTCTATGGTGATAGATGCTCTGCAGAGGGGGAGTGGAGTCCTGATGACCTTCTCCGCTGTCTTCCTCACTCTCTGCAGGCGTTTGCAGTCCAAAGCAGTAGTGGTGCCATACCACGCAGTGATGCAGTTGGTCAAGATGCTCTCGATGAAGCAGCTGTAGAAGCTGTTGAGGATCTTGGGGGACATGCCAAACTTCCTCAGCCTCCTCAGAAAGTACAGCCACTGTTGAGGTCTCTTAACCAGCTCTGTGGTGTTGTGTGTCCACATAAGGTCCTCGCTGATGTGGATGCCCAGGTATTTAAAGCTGCCCCCCCTCTCCACCTCAAACTTCCCGGATGAACAGCAGCCAATGAGGTCTCCTCCCCTTCCTCATGTCTACTATCATCTCCTTCATCTTGTCCGTGGTGAGGGTGAAGTTGTTGTCAATTTCTCAAAAATTTGCTACTTTTTTCTCACAAAACTGGATATTTTTCCTCATACATTTGCAGCATTTTATCCAAAAATTTGGGATTTTTTTCTCATAAATTTGCACATTTTATCTTGTAAATTTGCAATTTTTTTCCTGTAAATGTTGAATTTTTTTTCTCAAAAATTTGCAATTTTTTCTCATAAATTTGCAACTTTTTTATCATAAATTTGTTACTTTTTTCATCTAAGTTTGCACTTTTTTTTCAAAAATTTGCAATTTTTACCTGTAAATTATCTTTTTTTTTTTCTTGTAAATTTGCAATGCTCATCTGCTGGTTACATTTTTATTCTGTTGTAAATTGTAATTTGCAGCTTTTGAATTTTAAATTGCAATTTTTGATCATCTCTTTGTGTCTTTATACTTAAAAATTTGTACCTATATTACATTTATGTTCGTACCTCATGTTAAATCACCTATTGGTTTTAACTAAACACTGAAATAACAAACAGTGCCCATAACGCTAGCACATATGACCTTTACTGGTCACCTTAAAATTATTGATTTGTAGAGCTCCTGAAATATTTAAGACCCCCCCCCCCCCCACCAGGTGGTACCTAAATTATGGCTCAGCAGGTGCCGTTGGACCTCGGAGGGTGTGGGGCTTGATCCAAGGCACCGCATCACTGTTATCAGATCCCGCGCTTCAATTTTTCCCTTCCGCTGGCGGTCATACAGAGAGAAACATTCCTTAAACTCTGGAATGACACAAAAAGAGGAAATTCAAGGATTCAGTTAACTCATTGTTATTGCAAAAAAGATGTGCGTTAGGCCCAAACAAAGCCAAGTTGTAACACAACAGCTGAACTCAGTGGCATTGGGTACAGCTCCCAGACAAGCCCCCAATTATATAATGCTTTAAAAACATGTGTAAAAGCATAAAATCCCTTTAAGTGTCTTAAAAAAAAAACTAGGACTGGGAATTTATTTTAAAAAAATGTAATAAATTAATTGCTCATTTTCTATAATTGTGATTAATCATTAAAATCACAATGAAACAAGGAAAAACATTTTTAGCTTTAACTTTTAATTGCATTTTTTAAATAAAATATACTCAGCATCAAAAAAAAAAAAAAAAAAAAAAACAGGAACGGCCCTGACTACAATAATAAATATAGTGTTCTCCTCAATATTTACTTTGGAGATAATGTTCTGTTTATCGTTTCCCCCCACCCCAACAGTGAAATGAAATATCGGACCGTGGTGTGGTGTAAATTTAAACCCAGAAAAAGAATTGCCCTTGTTTTAAGCTGAGCCAGCTGCTGAGCCAAATCAATCACCACCTCAGGGAGTCCGACATTTTTAATGCATTGATTGGCATGTGGTGGACACACATATGTGACCTGCTTTGACTCACATTTTAGATCAGAACAAAGGCAGAGCTTCCTTGGAAATTACAGGAAGCTGCAAGGATGTTAGCTTTGGTATGCAAGGCTTGAGACTGTGGGGGAGTAATTAAAGGATTAAAGAGGAGATGCATTGTTACTGTGAATTATAATGCAACGTGGTCTGTGAGACATGTGACTTGTGAACTGTAAGAGTCCTGGTATTTAAGGACGAGAGTTTCCTGTGTTGGCCTCTTTCTTCTTTGAGATGTTGGTGATGTGAATAAAGCTGACTTGAGAGAGAACTCTGTCTCGTCATTCCCACATTCCCACACTGGTGACCCAAGATGTATCATGCAAGAGGAGAATTCCCCTGGGCCAGCCTCGTCAGGAGCCCCCAGCCAAGTGAATGCCGCTACAGTCCAGCTACCGGACTTCTGGCAGAACAATCCGCGCTCCTGGTTCAACGCGATTGAGGCGCAGTTCAACCTACGGGGGATATCGGTAGATGCCACAAAATTCTACCACATAGTCGCAAAGCTGGACAACAACACGGCCCAGCATGTGGACAGCCTGATCGACCAGCCGCCGGACAGCGACAAATACGACATGTTGAAGGCTGCACTCATCCAGCAATTCCCCCCCTCGGCGGAGGAGCGAGCAGAGAGGCTCCTGGCGCTGACGGAGTTGGAAAATGACATGCCCGCGAACCTGATGGAGAAGTTGTTGAGGTTGAGAGACTCTGACGACGATCACTTCATTTTCACCCACCTCTTCCTCAGGACTCTACCATCAGCAGCGAGAGCGACCCTGGCCAGTTCACCACTGTTGGCCCAACGGGACTACCGCGCGCTGGGCCGAGAGGCGCAGCGGATTGTCAACGCCACCAAGCGGCGCGCGGCCACGGCCGCTGCAGCGGAACTCGGCGCAAGACCGGAGATGACAGGGGGCTAGAGGCAGCGGTACCAGACTCACCGGCGGCGGCAGGGGCCAGGGAACGCGGATCAGACGTCCTTTGTTTCTACCATCGCCGCTTCGCAGAGAGGGCACGCAAATGTGTACCACCGTGCCAGTTCGGGCGTTCGGGAAACGCCAAGACCGGAGGTCGGTAGCAGCCGCGGCCCTCGGGGAGGAGAACAAGCTGCTCTACTTGTTGGACACACGCTCGGGGAGGCAGTTCCTCGTGGACACAGGCTCCCAGTCGAGTTTCATCACACCTTCCTACGCGGACAGACTAGCGGGTTCCAGAGGTCCCCAGGTGACAGCAGCGAACGGCTCGGAGATTAAAACCTTTGGTGAGAAGACTCTGCTTCTGTCTCTACACGGCCGTACATTTGAGTGGACTTTTGTTGTAGCAGCAGTGAATTTCAATATGTTGGGGGCTGATTTTTTTGTGCTCACATGGTTTGTTGGTTGATCTCGCTAACAGGCGCCTGGTTAATGCACTTTCTTTTGATTCTATCCCCTGTACAGCGCGAGTGGCCCCGCCAACAGCACAAGCCAACATCACAGCTGCAAGCGGTAAGTTCCACACACTGCTCACTCAGTTCCCAGCACTCACGGTCCCCACATTTTCGGCAATAGTCGCTAAACACGGGGTGGAGCATTTTATTACCACTACCGGACCGCCCGTTTTTGCAAAAGCTTGGCGCTTGGACGCAGTTAAACTGGCCATAGCGCGCGAGGAGTTCGCAAACCTGGAGAGGTTGGGCATTATCAGGCGTTCAAACAGTCCGTGGGCTTCCCCGCTACACATGGTCCCGAAAGCTAACGGATCATGGCGACCTTGCGGGGATTTCCGCCGGTTAAACAACGCTACAGCGCACGACCGCTACCCAATCCCACATATCCAAGATTTTTCCATTCATTTGGTAGGGGCGAGCGTTTTTTCTAAAATAGACTTGGTCCGCGGTTACCACCAAGTCCCAGTGCGCGCTGAGGACATACCCAAAATAGCGGTAATAACTCCGTTTGGCCTATTCGAGTTTTTACGCATGCCATTCGGACTTAAAGGGGCTGCTCAGACGTTCCAACGCATGATGGACGCGGTGCTTCGCGATCTCCCTTTCGTGTTCGTCTACTTGGACGATATTTTAGTAGCCAGCACGTCCGAAGACGAACACGAAAAACACCTGGCCACAGTTTTCCGAAGATTGGGAGATCATGGGTTAATAATCAACCCAGCGAAGTGTCAGTTCGGGGTGGCGCAGATCAATTTTTTAGGACACCGCGTCTCCCCCGAAGGAGCAGTTCCGCTTCCTGACAAAGTGCACACGGTGGCAGATTTTCCCCAGCCGCAGACGGTCAGGACGTTGCAGGAGTTTTTGGGAATGGTGAATTTTTATAACCGTTTTCTCCCCCGCGCGGCGCAACTCATGCAGCCGCTGTATGCCGCGCTCAAAAAAAAGAAACCCGCGGATAAGGTCGAGTGGTCCCCGGAGCGGGACCAAGCGTTCTCGGAGGTGAAAACAGCCTTGGCAAAGGCTGCGTTGTTGGCACACCCAGACCCAACGGCCCACATAGCGCTCACCACTGATGCGTCAGATGTGGCCATAGGGGCGGTCATGGAGCAACATGTAGCTGGGGTTTGGCAGCCCCTCGCCTTTTTCAGCAGGACCTTGCGTGATAGCGAATGTAAGTACAACGCGTTCGACAGGGAGCTGCTGGCTCTCCATTTGGCTATCCGCCACTTTCAGTTCTGGCTAGAAGGACGTTCTTTCACTGCGTTCCTTGACCACAAACCACTAACATTCGCGATGGCCAAGGTTTCCGAACCGTGGTCAGGCCGGCAGCAGAGACAGCTGGCCGCGATATCAGAGTTTACCACTGATATTCAGCATGTGGCAGGCAAACTCAATGTAGTGGCAGATTGCCTCTCGCGCACCGTGGCAGCCCCAGTCAGCGTAGGAGTAGATTACACAGCCATGGCCGCGGAGCAGGTTAGTGACGCGGATGTGCGCGCGCTTCAGTCTGGATCAACAGGGTTATGGCTGGAGAGCAGGGTGCTGCAAGATGGTATGCCCCCCCTAATCTGCGATGTCTCCACTGGACGGCCGCGTCCAGTAGTACCGGCCGCGTGGCGCCACCGCGTTTTTGACTTGATTCCTTCTTTGGCGCACCCTGGGGTGCGCGCGTCGGTCAAAAGGGTAGGAGAGAAATTTGTGTGGCCAAGCCTTCGCAAACAAGTTAAAGAGTGGGCAGTAGCCTGCACGGCGTGTCAAAGAGCCAAAGTACACAGGCACACGAGGGCTCCTTTGGAGCCGTTTCACATTCCGGCCAAGAGGTTCGATCACGTTCATGTGGACCTCGTGGGCCCCCTCCCACCGTCACAAGGGTACACACACCTTCTGACAATGGTGGACCGCACCACGCGCTGGCCTGAAGTTGTCCCGCTGGCATCAACCACGGCCGAGGAGGTGGCGCACGCGTTTTTAACAGCTTGGGTGGCGCGCTTAGGCGTTCCGTCGGACATTACGTCCGACAGAGGCCCTCAATTTGTGTCCGAGCTTTGGTCGACAATGGCCCGCAACCTGGGTGTCACAATTCACTGCACAACTGCGTACAATCCACAGGCTAACGGGTTGTGCGAACGTTTTCATAGGTCATTGAAAGCAGCTCTCAGAGCGTCACTGACGGATGCAAATTGGGTAGACAAGTTACCGTGGGTGATATTGGGGTTGCGTTCTGCGCCTAAAGAGGACTTAGAAGCCTCCCCAGCGGAGCTCGTGTTTGCGCAGCCACTCCGGCTGCCCGGGGAGTTTCTCCCAGATAACTCTGCGCCAGACGCCTCCCCGTCTCAGCTGTTGCGGAGTAACATAGAATCAAGCACGCTGCCCGGCCCCATGCACCACAGTTTTCCGCGTGTTTTTGTGCCTAAAACTTTGAAGAACGCAGAGTTTGTTTTTGTCAGACACGATGCGCATCGAACCCCGCTGCGACCGCCTTATGATGGACCGTTCAGAGTGCTAGAAACAGGGGACAAGCAGTTTTTGCTAGATTTGGGGGGTAGGAAAGAGAAAGTTGGCATAAACAGACTCAAACCCGCTTTTGTGGTGGCAGACGAGCAAGTGCTGTTGGCAAAGGCCCCGCGGCGAGGTAGACCCCTGCGGGGGGCTTCACAGAGTAATGTTTCACCAGAACACCTGCAGGGACTGATAAAAGCTTTCCACCCCCAGACAGCAAACCCCCAGCGTGACGGCGCCGCAGAGACATGAATCCCAGCTACAGCAGATACGGCAGGAGACTGAAGCCTAGACAGCATGTCGACTGATGTGTATTGATACTATCACGGCATGCATGTTGTTATTCTCTTGTTTGTTCTAAAATGTTGAGGGGGCTTGTGTGGTGGACACACATATGTGACCTGCCTTGTGACTCACATTTTAGATCAGAACAAAGGCAGAGCTTCCTTGGAAATTACAGGAAGCTGCAAGGATGTTAGTTTTGGTATGCAAGGCTTGAGACTGTGGGGGAGTAATTAAAGGATTAAAGAGGAGATGCATTGTTACTGTGAATTATAATGCAACGTGGTCTGCGAGACATGTGACTTGTGAACTATAAGAGTCCTGGTATTTAAGGACGAGAGTTTCCTGTGTTGGCCTCTTTCTTCTTTGAGATGTTGGTGATGTGAATAAAGCTGACTTGAGAGAGAACTCTGTCTCGTCATTCCCACATTCCCACAGGCATACATTAACTGAAAAAGTTAATGAGTTAATACTCCCAGCCTTAAAAAAGTCAAACTTTTTTTTGTAAAAGGCTTAAAAATAGAGTTCAGCCATGCCCTCATTTGGAGCTGCTGAACTCTCCCACTTCCACATCACAGAACCAGATAAACAATAAGGCCCTCATCCGTTCAAGTGGAAACAGTCTGACTTCAGAAGCACCTCATTAATGCAAACCGTGTTTGGGATTTAACCACATCAGCAGGCCATGAGGATCAGCTAGTCATTCTCCATGGGAATTTGCTCAGCTTGAACAAGAACAAATGGTGTTTTGTGCAAAAAACTCAGTGGTCTGAAAAATACAGACACTGTTACTGCTGAATGAGTTTGCTGAACAAACAAATGAATCCGCTGGATTAGAAAAGAAGCTTATTCAAATGAAATAAATTAAAAACAGCCATTTAATTCCACTAACGTAGCAATAATTACTCGTGTCAAAACTAATTTGTGCAGTAATGTGTGATGTATGAGAGTCTTACCGTTAATCTGATCCTGTGTCAGGAACTTTGCCTGGAATTTAAAAAGAAAAGAGGAAAATGGCTTAAGCATGCAATAAAAGAGCAGAACGGAGGAATATGGATGAAGGTGTGAAGAATAAAAGAAATCCTCTCACCATGGTGACTGTCTGTGCTGTGAGTGAGCGGCAGGTTTGGCAGCAGCGTCGCTCTGAGAAAGCTGATCCAGGATGGTGAAAGGTGAGGAATGTAATGAGAGTGGGTGGATGAAGGACTTCATATGGAACAGAAAGATAGGTGTACGTGGCCAATAAGTTACAAATAACTGTGTTTTATTCAGATATTTTCAAATAAAATAAAAATACTGCACAGAATGTTTGGAAACTGGTTTTCGTGACGCCTTGTGACTACTAAGAGAACTGCAGTTTAGTTCACTGTTGCTGCAGTTCACTTAGTGACCACAAGGTGTGAGTAATAACTGATCTTTCACAAAATTCTATATACAGTAGTTCCTGTTAAAAATTTAAGCAATATTACACTCAAGGTCGTTATGGTATCAATGAATATAGTAACTGCGGGTATGATACTCTAATGTCCTCCGCATAGCACAATACTGGACAAAATATTATGATTTGTTTGTTTAACCACTTATTTTGCACAGCTGAGAAAAAACAGTCCCTTCTAAATGTAGCCAGTCTATTGTCATTTCTACATCTATTGTCATTTCACACGCATGGAAACAAATTAAATATTGTCAAGTGCAAAAGTAATGTATTTAATAATAATAATAATAATACATCAGTCTTATATAGTGCTTTTCTAAATACTCAAAGATGCTTTACAAAGCAGCATAGGGACAAACATACAGAGAACGGGTAAACAGACAAGGTAGGTACACATAGGTAGAAGAGGCAGTCAGTTTTCAATGGTAGATTTGAAGAGATGGGTTTTGAGTTGACTTTTGAAGGAAGCAAGTGTGTTGGCGGACCGGATGTGAAGGGACAAGGAATTCCAGAGGGTTGGTGCGGCGATGGCAAATGAGCTATCACCCAGGGTGCAGAGTTTTGTCTTGGTGATGGGGTGAGAAGGTGAGTGTCAGCAGAGCGGAGGAGGCGAGTGGGGGAATGACGAGACAGAAGGTCAGTTAGGTATGAGGGGGCGAGGTTATGAAGAGTTTTATAGGTGATGAGGAGGATCTTGAAGTTGATGCACTGTTGAATGGGGAGCCAGTGGAGTTGACGGAGGAGAGGAATGATGTGGTCTCTAGAGTGGGAGTGAGTAAGTAGGCGGGCGGCTGAGTTTTGGACATACTGTAGTTTAGGGTTAGAACATTAGGTTCTAGGTTAGGTTAAAACATACACCTGTTGAGTTGGTACTGCAGAAGACCCGAGATCAAAATGTAGCCAATGCCAGTAGCTTGCCGGTGGCTAGTAGTTAGCATGCTAGCAATTTAGCACACTTCTTTTATCTGTGTAAAGCACTTTGCGCAGCATTTAATTGCTTGAAAAGTGCTATACTCACTGTAAGCGCTTTGAGAGGTCACTTGACATTTCCTTGTACTTGCAGGGAAATGGTTTATTTGAAGAGTTTCAGTCAGGGTTTAGAATCCATCATAATACTGAAACGGCTTTAGTGAAGGTCACTAATGACCTCCTTATCGCATCTGATAATGGACTTGTTTCTGTACTTGTCCTTTTAGACCTTAGTGCAGCTTTTGATACTATTGATCGTTATATTTTACTTAATAGACTAGAACACCATGTTGGACTTAATGGAACTTCTTTGTAATGGTTTAGATCTTATTTATCTGATAGGTTCCAGTTTGTCCATGTCAGTAATGAGTTTTCTTCCAACTCAAAGCTCAGTCAAGGAGTTCCACAGGGATCTGTGCTAGGCCCTATTCTTTTTAGTTTATATATGCTTCGGCTAGGCAACATTATTAGAAAGCACTGTATACATTTTCATTGTTATGCAGATGACACACAATTATACCTGTCAATGAAGCCGGATGATAGTAATCAATTAGCCAAATTAGAGGCCTGTCTTAAGGAATTCAAAGCTTGGATGACTTGTAATTTCCTGCTATTAAATTCAGGTAAATCTGAAGTCATTCTAGTTGATCCAAAAAACCTTAAAAATGCCTTTCCAAATCAAACTCTTAGTTTGGATGCAGTGACTCTTTCGCTTAATAGTTCTGTGAGGAACCTTGGAGTTATTTTTGATCAAGATGTATTTTTTAATTCACATATTAAACGTGTTTCTAAGACTGCCTTCTATAATTTGCATAATATTGCCAAGATTAGGAGCATCTTGTCTCAGAGTGATGCTGAGAAACTAATCCACGCTTTTGTTAGATGGTCCAGTCGTTTGCTTGGTGAATCACAGCTGAGCCTGACATCCTTGTACACCAGACAGGTACAGAGGATTGCTACCTCCATTTTAAATGATGACTCCCACCCTTTGCACTGCCACTTTCAGCTTCTTCCCTCAAGACGGAGGTTTGCTGTCCCAAAAAGTAAAACCCAGCGCTACAAAAACAGCTTTGTTCCTGCTGCTGTCAAAGAACTGAACAAGTTGTAACAATATATTGCACATAATTTAGGTACCTATTTATTAACTCCATTTTATATTTACTTATTTTCGTAGGATTTTTATTTGGGTTCTAAATCTTTTATTGGGTTTTAGACCTTTGAGTTTTTAACCTCTTTGACTAGTCTTTAACTTTTTAATATGACCCTTCTCTCTTATCTCTGGTTTTTCTCTCATCTCTTTGTCTTTATATCTTGATTGATGGAGCCTTGAGTATTTTTATCATGTTTATAGTCAGCTTCATGTATGCCTGTGTTTGTGTTTATGTTAAATGTAACTGTGGTTTGTAAATATGGACATCACCAGACTGCAAAACAAATCTACCTACGGGTACAAATAAAGGAACCTGAACCTGTTAGCTCTAGATTAGATGATTGTAACTCTTTATTATCAGGTTATCCTAAAACATCTTTTAAAAGTCTTCAGCTGATCCAAAATGCTGCAGCAAGAGTTTTAACAGATACTGGAAAGAGAGATCATATCTCTCCAGTTCTGGCCTCCCTTCAAAGGCTTCCCATAGAGTTTAGAATTAAGTTTAAAATCCTACTTCTCACTTACAAAGCTCTGAATAATCAGGCCCCTTTTTATTTAAAAGATCTGAAACTACCCTATTATCCTAACAGAGCACTACGCTCCCAAAATGCAGGATTACTTGTAATACCTAGAATCTCCAAAAGTACAATGGGAGGCAGAGCCTTCAGTTATCAAGCTCTTCTCCTGTGGAACCAGCTGCCAATCTGGATTCGGGAGTCAGACTCGATGTCTGTTTTTAAGAGTAGGGTAAAAACCTTCCTTTTTGATATAGCCTATAATTAGGGTGAGATCATGTGCCCCTGAACCCTCTCTTAGTTATGCTGCTAGTAGGTTTAGACAGCCGGGGGACCTCCAACAATGCACTGGGCTTCGCTCCTTTCTTCACTCTTAATAAAATATTTTTGCTGGTCGTGAGAGTGAATGATCGTCTGTCTCTCTGTGTTGGCCCTGCAATGGACTGGCGATTTGTCCAGGGTGTTCCCTGCCTCTCGCCCTAAGGTGCTGGGATAGGCTCCAGCCCCCCCGTGACCCGAAAAGGATTAAGCGGAAGAAGATGGATGGATGGATTAACATCTGTTTATTCTCTCCCATAGATTGAGTCCCCGTCGTGCTGTTTGCTCTGTAAATGTCATGAATCTGGGTTTGGCTGTTCCAAACCCAGTTCTGACTCATTATGTTTTGCCCTATTTTCCTTCTGGTGCGTCAGAGAGCTGTTTGGGTCCTTCGCTGTCTGACAGCTTGGGCACGCCTCCCCCCTCTTGTCAGTGCCATCAGCTGTTTCACATTATGGGTGTTCCCACACACACACACACACACACACACACACACACACACACTGTCTCTCTCCATTCACTCCCATTCACACGCTCATGCACTCTTACACACCGGATCCATCATGTTCAGCCCATGCTTCCTCGCACCGGCAATCTCTTCCCTCGTTAGCTCAGAAGCATTTATTCGCTGCATTTGTGGAACGAGATTGTCGGAGCATTCACCTCCATATGTGGCAGCGAGTTCTCCAAGTATGAGTGTTTCCACTACCGTCATGTCATTCAGCCAGTCACTTAAAGTTTGGTAAATCCCTTGGTGTTATGGCTGACCCTGCTACTCTCCATCCACCAGACTGCACAGATTAGTGCCGGATCACTCCAGCTCTGTAAGTTATATTTGCCTTTCTTCCTGTGCCATCAGCTGCCCTGCGGCACTAGATATTCCCGGCGCCAGGCTGGTCAGCATCCGGTAGACTCCCTGTATGTCTGGTGGCCTAATCTCACCTGTGCAACTTCCTGTATTTGTGTGGTCAAGCTGAACTGGTCATTTTTGTGGTTTAAGTTAATAAATGGCACTTTCTACTCTCGCAGCTGGGTTTTTTATTCCCTCCCTCGTGCGCCGCATAATGGCACAAGAGGCATTATGACACTAAATGTCTGTTCTTTTCTTCTTCTTCTCAATCCCCTCACCCCCCAGCCAGTCGCAGCAGATGATTGCCCCTCCCTGAGCCTGGTTCTGCTGGAGGTTTCTTCCTGTTAAAAGGGAGTTTTTAAAAGGGAGACACCAGCAATCGTCTGATTGCTGGTGTCATTCTGCAATTGTGGGGGTTTCCCTTACAGTTGAAAGTACTATGAGATGACTGTTGTTGTGAAATGGCACGACATAAAGTTGAATTGAATTAAAACGCCATAAAAATCTAATCCATTTTTTTTATTATTATATACAAATAAAGTTTGATTGATTGATTGTGTTTGCTTTTCTTCACATTTTGAGATGAAACAAAGAGTCCATCACCACAAAGGTATTGTGGTCTGTTAATCGAGACAATAAATCCAACTCTGGCACTGCATATTTTTGTAAACAGATGTGAAATAGCTTCACAATGTTTATAGGACAGACTTAAAGCTTTTTCAAAAGGGTGGGACTTGTGGGTCAGATAAGAAACCTTTTCAAACAGCGCCTCACTGTGAAAATTAAGGCATTCAACAGTACTACAGTGATCACTGAGAGTTCTAGCTGACAGTAAATTAGTGTTAGTAATTAACAGTTACATGAACAACTTTGAAGCAGAGTGATACATATCCAGTGAAATGGTTGGAGTACAATTGCCATGGATTTTGGTAACTCCTGGAATCCCTATTGTCCACTCAAATCGGATCTAGCTGTTGTATAAAAATAAATGAATCATTGATGTGCTCAACTAAAGCAGTGACTCGCCATCAAGCTGAATGAAAGAACTGATGTAGTGTCATCCTACAGTTTTTTGTGACCTTTAGTGTTTAGGGCAAATTCAAACTCATTTATTCATAGATACAACTATGGTATCGATTTGAAAATCCTTTCTTTCCATAGTTATCGCGTTCACAGTGTAGTGGTTTACACTGCTGCCCATCAGGGTGATGACAATAGCCTTTTAGAGGCTGAAGGGTTAAAAGTGTAAATGAATGCCCCATGTGAAACTCCAGTACCTCTCCCTTAAGACAAAAATGAGGGATGTGAACTTAATTTTTTTTTTTTTTTTTTTAAAAAGCAAAAATCTACTGTTATAGTAGATGAGAAAATAAATATGTCTAAAATATGTCTGTGTGTCTCAGGGACTGCAGATGGAAATGAGCACAGAGAGCTATAATCTGACACAAGGCATATTTTCCTCTGATTAATGCTGTTGTACATTGTCCCTGTTCAGCCCAGTCTCAGAGAAAAAAAAAAAAAACTGTTATAATCCGCCCTCGGATTTTTTATATATATATATATATATAGTATATATATATATATATGGGCGGCACGGTGGAAGAGTGGTTAGCACTGTGGCAGCACAGCAACTCACCCTTGGCCGGGGGATCCTGGGTTCGATCCCGGCCCCCAACCAACTGTGATCTGTGTGGAGTTTGCATGTTCTCCCCGTGTCTGCGTGGGTTTACTCCGGGATTTCTCCGGTTTCCTCCCACATGACAAAAACATGCAAGTTAAGTTAATTGGCATCAAACTGGGGATTCTAAATTGTCCTTAGGTCTGACTGTGAGAGTGAATGGTTGTCTGTCTCTCTGTGTTGGCCCTGCAATGGACTGGCGATCTGTCCAGGGTGTGCCCTGCCTCTCGCCCAAAGATGCTGGGATAGGCTCCAGCCCCCCCGCAACCCGAAAAGGATTAAGCGGAAGAAGATGAGTGAATGAATATACAGTATACTGCTCAAAAAAATTAAAGGAACACTTTTTAATCTGAGTAAGCTGGACTAGCCTGCCACAATTTCTTCACTTTAAGTTTTGTCGTGTTTTCATTTCTATCAAAAGACGTGGCGTCTTTTCATTCTTAACACATTATCCAGTCCATATCAGTGCAGATATCCAGCTTATTTTTTTCCCATTAAAATCTGATGTGTTTTCAAAGTGTTCCTCTAATTTTTTTGAGCAGTATATGTATATATATATATATATATGTGTGTGTGTGTGTGTGTGTGTGTGTGTGTGTGTATATGTGTGTATATATGTGTGTGTGTGTGTATACATATATACAAACTTAAATAGAATAAAATGGAGTTATTGTCTAGACAAACATAAAAAAAATTAACGATACATCGTCACCATCATCATCTGTCATCCGTGGACAGAGCAAAAGAAGCTGCAGCAACATGTTGGGCCCAAAGTTTCCTGTCCTTCATCAATCTTTGTCTGCCATGGCTAGTGTGACCACTGACTGAAGTCCAGAAGGCCAAGTGGGAAACAGGCTGGTCCACTGCACATAGGCAGTGTCCGGCAAAGCGTAGACGTGTCACTTTTATTGTCGTTATGAGGGGTAATTTTCCATACACAACTCTGTTAGGAATATGGCCTTTCCAACTTATGTTCAATGCTCTCCGGAATAGTTGTGTATAACATCCATCTATACGTGCCTCTAGTTCTCTTGTGACGGTCTATGTTTCTGACCCATATAAGAGGGCGGATTCTATGCAAGCTCCGAATATGTTGATCTTGTGTACAAACAGAAATCAATTCAAAAAGAGGTACAAACATTATTTGCTGAAAGGATATATGTTAGAAGGGTAGTATTTATATGTACGATTCACTATGCTCACTCTGGGACACTATGGAATGGTGGGTGGGACAGCACTGTGTATATCTGTGTTGTTTGAGGCTGGTTTTGATGTATGGACATCAATGTATGTTAGGATGGATGGGTGTTAATGTTGATATGTACAAAATACAGTTAATTGTTTACTTGGGGTCTTAAATGTGGTAATTTGTATATAATTCACATGGGTGTATTTATGGAAAAGAGGAGATGGAATTAATAAGTGTTCACTTCTTCCTTCTCCCTTTCGAACACTGTATACTGTTACTTTATTGCATTTGTCATTTGTTTTGTTTTTGTTATACTTTTTGGTTCAAAATAAAGTATCTATCTATCTATCTTAAGTTGTCAATCAAAAGATTGGATTTCCAAATTTTCTCCAGCTTGTTGCATGGCTTCCAGGCTTGAGCTTTCCTTGATTTGAACTCAAGAAAAAGAGTCAGGTCAGGCACATGTGAACCAAGACATTTGAAATTATGAACATTCTCCAGTGTGACCCCTTTCTTGGTTTTAATGTTATTTGTTGGGTTGATGTTGAGTAGAAGAGCCTTGGTTTTTACTTCGTTTAGATGAAGGCCAACTGCATTTGAAGCAGACTCAACGCTATGAAGGATTACATAGAACAAAAAGTTACCCAGCGTCCATGTGAATGTTCCAAAATTTAGTTGCAAATATGCATGGAAAAGATGCAAATTTACATGAAGAAAGTGAGGAAAGAACATGCAAATTTACAAAGAAAAAAATCTAAAATCACTGCAAATTAATGAGACAAAAGTTGCAAATTAACAACAAAAAAGTTGCAAATTCACATGAAAAAAGTTTCAAATTAACAAGAAAAAGCTGCAAAATAATGAGGAAAAAGGTGCAATATATATAGAGGTTGCAAACTAACAAGAAAAAGTTACAAATTTACATGAAAAAGCTGCAAATGTACAAGAAGAAAGTGGCAAATTTATTTATTGGCAAGATCCAGTATTTCTTCTTCCCTTGCAGCATTTGTATGAAATTATTTCACTTGCATCAAGACATTTCATAGTTAAAGCCAAATTTTCTTATTTCTTTGGCTATTTTAAGAAAAATTATTTTCATACAATTTTATGTAGCCCTAGACTGTATGGCATTTCTCAGAATATGTACATTAAGAGAAATAGAAGTGAATATATTAGTCCACTGACCCTAAGAAATACAAATGCTTTTCTGTTTTCCTTCTTTAAGTTACACGTGGGTGTTATGATGGAAGTAGAGGGTATAAACGGCACAAGGTTGTGGGACATAGATCAGACCGGGGAGTTTCTTCCTCAGGACATCGTTGTTCCACAGGCACACTACCCAGATCGCCACCAAGCCTAGAGCTGCTGAGAAACTACAAAGCAGAGACAGACATGTTACATTACAGACATGTTAACAACAGATAAAAACTTGATTTTTGCCAGATTGTCACTTTAAAACAAATGGCACAAAGTAATGAAAAACTGACAGTTATTTCTATATTGACTCATTCCAATATAATAAACTTTTATCATTTTAATCCTGTTCTGGTGAATCTATTTGCTGTAAGTACAGACATACAAATGGTACAACACTAGTGTTAAAAACTGAGGATTTAACTATAGGCTCTAAGTACCTGTAGATGGTGTATCCCTTTACTCTGCAAGGTGGAGACTTATTAAAAGAGGTGCAGCCCTGGTGCAATCCCAGCACATTGCTATTTTACTGCATTTCATGTCAATGCACTTTTGATTTTCAAAGTTCAGGTCTATCTTCAGAAGTGCATCGTTAATGCTATTTCAAAGGTGCATTTTATAATCATAAGATAAGATAAGATAAGATAAGATAAGATAAGCCTTTATTAGTCCCACAATGGGGAAATTCCAGGATTGCAACAGCACAGGGATAGCAACACTCAGAGCAACAATCAGAAGGCAAGAAAAAAACAAGAGCAGCGAGTATACATATGTACATATAAACATAAATATATAGACACACGATGCGGAGCATTGTAGCTAGATGGAATAAATATGAATATATAAACACACACAGTGCAGAGCATTGTAGCTGGACGCAGTCCTGCCGACAGGGGCACACGAGGAAACAGCATGCACTGGGATTTCCTGGGATTTACTAGATAGAGTTGTAACAGTTATAGTCTGATCAAAGTCTTGTTACCCTGTTACAAATTTACATGAAAAAAGTGAGGAAAGAACTTGCAAACTTACAAAAAAAAAGGCCCATATTTGAGTCTGAGGCCCCCTCATAGGGAAAAAAAAAAAAAGGAGTGGGTTAGAGGCCCCCCCTGATAAAAGGAGTTTGAGGCTCTTTAAAGGGACTGACAACACCTAAGGATATTTGGATTAGTCAGAACATTGTCCGTGTTTTCTTTTTTTTTCACGTATAAAAAGTAAAAGCAAAGGAAAGGAGGTCCAAGGCCTTCTAATGTGTAGATTCCTTTTGCACCTTGCTGTAATGTTTTGTTTTTATGTAAAACACTTTGAACTGTCTTGTACACGAAATGTGCTTTACAAATAAACTTGCCTCGTCTTGCCTTGCAAATTACTGATAAAAAAAGTTGCAAATTCACAACAAAAAAGCTGCAAATTAACAAGATAAAAAGTTGCAAATTTACATGAAAAAAGTTCCAAATTAAAGAGAAAAAAGGTGCCAATATACATGAATAAAGTTACAGAATAGTGAGAAAAAAAGTTGCAAATTAACATAAAAGAAGTTGCAAATTAACAAGAAAAAAGCTGCAAACTTACATGAAAAAAGTTCCAAACTTACATGAAAAAAGTGTGGAAAGAACTTGCAAATTTACAAAGAAAAAGTCCAAAACTGTTTCAAATGAATGAGACAAAAGTTGCAAATTACTTCACTTTAATTATAATGATGATACACTGAATAGATTTTTTAAAATTCTGTCCACATTTTCATCACAACTTTACAGGAGGACTATTGCCTATAGAATAGGCATTAATTTATCCATTTTAATGAACAGGGAGGGTGTGTTTTTACCACCACAGACTATAACATTCAGGAAAGGTGCGAAGGTGCTCTCCACAGAGCCTCGGCTGTGAAGCCTCTGTTGACGGTTCTGACAGACCACTTCCGGAGGCTCTGTGGCTGCAGTGGCCATTGTGGATCCGGTAAACGGAGAAGGCGATGTCTAAACACCTGCAGGACAATGTGAATTTGAAGATTTCAAACTACAAACCTCTGACCAGTGACAAAGTATTCTGTCCACATACTGTACATCATGTCTTGATCTCGTGTCCGTCTGGGTGCGCTTGCCCTGTCCCGGTTAATGAAAAACACACACACACACTCAGCTATTGTTTGTGTGCTAATTGTATTAAATGGGTCATTGACTCCACTTTTTCCACATTTTATTTATTTATTTGTTTGTTTTATTTATTTATTTGTTTGTTTATTTGTCAGGGACAGTGCAATAAACATAGACAAAAAAAAAATCTGATGTGTTGCACAAAGAGTGTATAGCATTAAGCTAATTTGCAACTCTTGTCCCTGGATGGGCTTTAGAGAAAAGAAACAGGTAAAAAGAGTGAAAGATGAGGAAAAAACAAAATGAAAACAGTATAAACAATATCCACATACATCAATGCAAACAAAATTATAAATACACAATATAATGATGAGTTCGGCGATTGTTTGGCGATTGATTAATGATGAGTTTGGCGATGATTATGATGAGTTTGGCAATTATGGCAGCACACACAGTTGCAGCAGCTCAGTGGTTTACCAGTCGGAGTGGTATTTGGATGTGTTTTTTGTTTTACGTGTTTGTTTTGTGCACATTCTGCACATTCTGCCGAGCGAATATCACCTATAGCCGGCATGATATTCTGAAGATTGGAATATGCTACGAGGGGCAAGTTACAAGTGAGTTTCTCCGCTCACACAAGATCCCGGTGGAAGTAGCGAGGAGTCCCGGCTCTCCGTGGATTACTATCCCAGTGGGGAGGAGGCGCAGGCAGCGGAGAGAGAGGAAGTAGAAGCGGGGCTGTAGGGCCGGCGCGCTAGTAAGGCTACGGAAGCAGCCATTCAAACCACCACTTCCCAGCCTTTTCCTCTCAAACGCCAGATCTCTTGTGAACAAGATGGAGGAAGTAAGGTTACAGATTAAGGCAAACAACTGTGCCGGGGATGTATGCATTCTTCTTATCACCGAGACCTGGCTTCAATCATTTATCCCGGACTCGGCTATCGAGCTAGCGGGGTACACTACACAGCACTATGACCGAACAGCGGATTCTGGTAAGAGCAGAGGAGGAGGGTTCTGTGTGTATGTAAATAACAGCTGGTGTACTAACTCAGTGATTATGGAAAGTCACTGTTCACCGGACATAGAGTATCTGACTGTTAAGTGCAGACCTATTTACCTCCCTAGGGAGTTTTCTGTAGTATTGGTAACGGCTGTTTACATTCCACCGGATGCTAATGCTAACTCAGCTATCGGATTGCTACATGCTAGCATTAGCTATATACAGAGTATTTACCCTGACGCCGTGCAAGTTATAGCGGGGGATTTCAATCATGCAGACTTAAAGACAGCACTCCTAAATTCCATCAGCATGTCAAGTATGCTACTAGGGGAGTGAACACTTTGGACAAGGTCTATTCAAATATCAAACTGGGCTATAGGGCTAGACCATTACCACATCTGGGCCAGTCTGACCATCTGTCCATGCTATTAATTCCTGCATATGCCCCCCTCAGAAAAACTGCTCCCATCATCTCTAAGACTGTTGCCATATGGCCGGAGGATGCTTCCCAGCAGCTGCAGGATTGCTTCGATAGGACCAACTGGGAAGTCTTCGAACATCAGGACCTGGAGCTGTTCACAGATAGTGTGCTGAGCTATATCAAGAACTGCATAGACACTATCATAGTGAACAAACGGATCTGTATCTTCCCTAACCAGAAGCCCTGGATGAACCGGGAGGTTCAGCAACTGCTGAGGGAGAGAAACATCGCCTTCAGGTCTGGCAACAGTGAACTCTACAGCACAGCTCGGGCCAATCTGAAGAGGGGCATCAGAGAGGCTAAGGCAGACTATAGGAGGAGGATTGAGGACCATCTGAACAGCAATAATAGCTGGCAGGTGTGGCAGGGCATCCAGCACCTGACCAACTATCGAACTAATCCGGGTACCGCGGTAGGTGACCTCACGCTGGCGGAGGAGCTGAATATCTTCTTTGCCCGCTTTGAGGTCGCTGCACCTGTCTCGGCCAACTTACACCAGGCCCACAGCAGTACGTTCCTCACTTTGGAGGAACATGAGGTGAGGCGCACCCTGGGGTCCATCAACCCAAGAAAAGCAGCGGGTCCGGACGGTATCCCGGGACGTGTGCTGAGGGACTGTGCAGATCAGCTGGCTGGAGTCTTTACTAAGATTTTCAACCAATCCCTGGCACAGTCCACTGTCCCATCCTGCCTGAAGTCCTCCATCATTGTCCCCTTACCCAAGAAACCTCACATCTCCAGCCTCAACGACTACAGACCGGTCGCACTCACCCCGGTGGTGATGAAATGCTTTGAAAGGCTGGTCCGTAGTCATATCATAGCAGCCTTGCCCCGCAGTCTTGACCCCTACCAGTTTGCCTACAGGGTGAATCGATCCACAGAAGATGCGGTGGCCACAGCACTCCATGCCACTCTAGCCCACCTGGAGCGGCAGGGAAGCTATGTGCGGATGCTCTTCGTGGATTACAGCTCTGCATTTAACACCATTCTTCCACACAAACTGGTGGTCAAGCTGGGAGACTTGGGGCTTCCTCAGGCCATATGTATGTGGATCAGCAGTTTCCTCTCTGGTCGCAGACAGAGAGTCAGGGTGGGCCATTATACATCTACGGCCCTAAGCCTCAGTACCGGATCCCCCCAGGGCCGTGTGCTGAGTCCCCTGCTCTACTGTCTGTATACACACGAATGCACCCCCGCCCATCACAATAACACCATCGTGAAGTTTGCAGACGACACTACAGCAGTGGGTCTCATTTCGGAGGGGGACGAGTCTGCCTATAGAGATGAGGTGGTGCGGCTGTCGTCATGTTGTAAAGATAATAACCTTCTCCTGAACACCTCTAAGACCAAAGAATTGATAATAGACTACAGGAGGAAGAAGACAGAGATTCCCCCTCTCATTACCAGCGGGGACTGTGTAGAGAGGGTAGCTGACTTCCGTTTACTGGGAGTCCACATAGAGGAGAACCTGTCCTGGAGTGTGAACACCTCTGAGCTGGTGAAAAAGGCCCGGCAGAGACTATACTTCCTGAGGATTCTCAGGAAGGAGAACATCACACAGAGGCTGCTGGTGTCCTTTTATCGAGCTTCCATTGAGAGCATATTAACATACTGTATATGCATCTGGTACAGTAGTTGCACAGTAGCTCAGAGGAGAGCACTCCAGAGGGTCATTGACACCTCCCAGAAGATTATTGGCTGCCTTCTCCTCACGCTGGAAGACCTACACCGCTCCCATTGTCAGAAGAAAGCCCAAAATATTTTAAAGGATACTTCACATCCTGGACACTCATTGTTTGAACTACTGCCATCTGGGAAACGATATAGACTAATGAACACAAGGACAAACAGACTCAAACACAGCTTCTATCCAACAGCAATAACCATTCTGAATAAAACGAGAAAGTAATGTGCTAAATGGACATGATTGTATGTTGTTGAATGCTTTTTGTTATGACTGTGTGTGCATGATGTCCTGTGTTGATGTCTGTGTGAATGTGGCTAGTTATTTATTCTTTTTAATTATTATTTTTAAACTGATTTTTAGTAATTTTAGGTCTATGTTTTTTATAATGGGGCAATGTTTTTATAAATGGGGCACTGACTGGTGAGCACTTTGAATTTCGTTGTACTTGTGACAATGACAATTAAAGATCTATCTATCTATCTATCTATAAAAACCTAATTCACATTTGCCTGTTACAGGCCTCCCTCCCTCAGTCACTCACTATAATTATTTATTTAGCGAATGCAAAGTCCTTAAGCCAAGCAGTTGCCTCCTGGTTTGCTGTATGGAGGGTGTGTAATCTTCCTTCCAGTCTTTGGAGCGGGCAAGCCTCTATGATGTGTTCCATAGTTTGCTCCTCTCCACATGCGCACAGTGGGCTAGGGCTACTGCCCCATCTGTGAAGGCTGGCCAAGCAGGGGCCATGTCCAGTCCTGAAGCGATTGAGTGTAGACCACTGTCTCCTTGGGAGGTTGGTGCCCGGGACCTGTTGGTTGGGGTTTATCACCAGCTGTTTGTTTGGGACCTCCTTGGTTTCCCATTCCTCTTGCCAAGCTGTCTGGATGGTAAAGTCAGCTGGGGGAGGGTTTTTCCAAATCGGCCGTCTGGATGAAAGTCGGGCAGTGGGTGGGGTGTAGATATCTGCATGGATTGGTAAGTGAGGAAAATCTTTAACTTTTTGGAGCATCCTTTGAGTTAATGCTGCTCGCCGGATGTGTGGAGGGGCTATGTTTGACAGTACAGAGAGCCAGGGGAGTGGTGTTGAGCGGATTGTTCCAGTTATAGTTCTCATGGTTGAGTTGAGCTGGGTGTCTACATGGTGTGTGTAAGATGACCTGGACCAGACAGGGGCACAATATTCTGCTACAGAGTATGAAAGGGCCAGTGCTGAGGTGCGCAGGGTGGAGACTGCCGCCCCCCATTTTGCACCAGCGAGCTTGCAGAGCAGGTTGTTTCGTACTTTCACCTTAGCAGCCGTCCCCTTTAGATGTTCCTTGAAGGATAAGGTCCTATCAAGGGTCACTCCAAGATAAGTTGGATTTGGGGCATGCTTAAGCTTGAGTCCGCTCAGGTGGATGTTTAGTTCTCTGGCAGCTTTTGCATTGTGGAGATGAAATACACTGGAGACGGTTTTTGCTGGGCTTGGTTTTAGGCGCCAGATTTTGCAGAACTGGTCCAGTTTAGCAAGATCTTCCGTGAGCACCCGTTCCAGTGGTTCAAAGTCTGGTGCTTGGAATGCCAAACAGATGTCGTCTGCATAGATGAATTTGCGGGATTTTGTAGTAGGCAGGTCGTTTATGTAGTAATCAAACACATTCATTCCTTCCCTTCATTCACTCACACCCTGCAGACAATCATTTCATACATGGGTACATTCTTCTTTATTTTTCAGCCAGTTTTCAACCTTTGTAGTAAATGTTTTAAAATCCGTTATTATTTTGATTTCATTTGGTATTGTATTCCAAATATAACTACCCTTTAGAGAGAAAGCTGTTTGTCCAAATGTGGTTCTGCGGTGGGATATTTTACAGTTGTTGTTAACAGAACTCCTGGTGGCTCTGCTGCTGTCCTTTCTTTGGATGAATCCAACAAGTGGCTCTGGCGCTGATTTATGGAAACATTTGAAAGTTAATTTCAAAAAACAGAGGTCAATGAAACTCTCAAAACTCAATAAATTATATTTTTTTAGAATAACAGTAATGCCACCTAATGGGCTTTTTATCCAAGATTTTTAAAGTTTGATTATATAATGAACCTATATGTTTTATTGTAGAAGGAGCTGCTTGAGCCCAGACTGTCGGACAGTAATGTCCGACAGTAATGTCTCATGTTAATCATCACTGTTTTCTTCCTGCATTACCGACTGCACTATATAGTTCTCCACAGTATCTGCTGCTGGCTAATATATATTTTAACTGTTGACCAGTATCACTTAATCTTATCCTACACTTTATTACATGTATAGTTTATTTCTCTTATCTTATCATGTTTAATGTTGCAGCACTGTACCGAGACAAATTCCTAGTTTGTGTACTACATGAACAATGGCAATAAACCTGATTCTGATTCTGATTCTGAGTATGATATATGAGAGAAAA
Organism: Pholidichthys leucotaenia; assembly: GCA_020510985.1. NCBI lineage: Eukaryota > Metazoa > Chordata > Actinopteri > Cichliformes > Pholidichthyidae > Pholidichthys > Pholidichthys leucotaenia. Next base: position 441,972,087 of record CM035840.1, read on the forward strand.
GCATAGAATGCATATACAGTACGGCTGCTTGGTGTGGTATGTAATATCTAATTAATTTAAAGCAATTCAGATTTTTTTTTTACTGTTTTAGAAATCTTCTTTACGTGAAGATTAAATTTGAATTTAGGATCTAGTACAATGCCAAGGTATTTGAATTCTGTAACTAAACTGATGTCTTGATCATGTATATTAACTTTAAAATGTTGCAGGTTACATTTTTTGATTGAAAAGCACATTAATAGCTCACACGTCTTAATGAAATGTTTGTGAGAGATTTTGTTCACATTTTCTTTAAATTTTTTAATTATTGAAGCAAATTTGTTTTGTATCTTTCCTGGCTTTCTTGAAATGCTCTGATTTAAAGCCTGTCACTTTAAGAACTATCTGTGGGACCCACAGTAATGTTGAGTCATATTAGTGATCACCCTCCCCCATTTTTCATTGCTTTTTTAATGTGTTATTTGTGGGAGTTCATAATGTTGTTTTTCTGATAAGTGACTATATGTGGTTCCAAGGTTGTCATAGCCAGGAGCGGCACTGGGGTTAAGCTCCCAGTGCTCATAAAATGCTCCTTACGGCGTGCGTCTCGAAAAGCCTCTGACAACTAAGTCCAACTCCTAGCCTGCCCGTGTGGTTTAGTCTTTAAGCCCGGCGGAACTGCTTTTACTAATAGGAGAAGGGGCGAGGGCGGATCTCTGGCGCCTTAAAACCAGATGCTTCGGGTAGATGGTGGCTCGTCAACCTGGGAAGGTAGCCCATCTAGAGGAAGGTAAATCCTGATTTCAAACCTCCGCTGCCTTGCGGCACACCCGGTCAAGGGAAAGGTTTCGGGAGTCAACCCTGAGGAAAAATCCGGAGTCTGAGCCCCTAAGGCAGTTCTCTGTTGTGCTCAACATCGTTCTGGCAGCTCCTGCGATGGCACTGGTACCAAACTGTAGCAGCCCTGCTGTTCCTTTGGATTCATCAGTGACGTGGAGAGGGGGGACATGCTGCATGGGTAACATCTTGTCCTCCATATCTTCCTGCCCAGCTTGAATCCTACCAACGCCCAACGCTGGAAGGTAGAACACCGGTGCGCATCGGCCTGTTCAGCCACAGGCGGTGCTGTTCCAGCAGAGTAGACGTTTAGGTTTCTCTTCCATGGTCATCATAGACCGACGGAGGCCGACGACGACGAACGAACGACGACTATATGTCATGAGTGGGGTTTTAAGTTTTTTCCTACCCTGCTCCATGACGTGGCTCGTTTCAATTTATTATTTCTTTTGTGTCTGTCAGGTCCATGTATCAGGCTGCTGAGAGCCTTGACGTTTGCCTGCTTCCTGACAGCCGACAGCCACGCCCCTTCTTCCTGTCAGGGCCATAGCTGTTTGTCATTTGTGTTTCACTCAACACACTCACTCACACACATGCTGTTCTCTGCACACGCACACACCATTCACTCTCACTTACATGTTCACACATCCACGCACTCATTACACACACCGGCAAGCACTCAGTTGATTAATCAGTTGCAGTACTTAAGTTCTGTGTTCACTGATGTGCATTGCCAGGTCTTCTTCATTGCCAGGTCGTCTTTTCCACCAGCCTGCTCTCTGCCGTTTTGTTCCACTGGGATGGCTACCTGGGACTGTCTCAAACTGCTCCAGCTCTGTAAGTTTTTCCTATATTTGCCCACGCCAACCAGTTCCGTCTGGAAGCATCCTAGGTTCCTCTGTCTCCCTCCCCTCACAGTTTCGCTTATAGCGCCTGGGTCATTTCCTCCATGTTCTATTTTTCCACAAGCTGTAGAGCAGTGGTCCCCAAACTACGGCCCACGGGCCGAATACGGCCCGCCTCCACATTTGGCCCGGCCCCCTGAACAATACCAGAGACGCATTATGATTTTTTTTTTCAGTCTGGCCACGCGATCGAGACTAATACACGCATAGAACGTGACATTCTATTCCACCTTTCTGCAGTCTGTTCCCTTACCTGAACCCCCCCCCCCCCTCAGAAAAAAAAAAAAAAATCCTAGACTCACCCCTGTCAAATAAAATGGAATAATGGCGAAAAGATTAGGTAAGAGAAAAATTGATTCAGAATGCAGGGTATTTAACCTGCAGTGGACAAATGATTATTTTTTTGTTCAATGCAAAGAAAAGGCTGTTTGTCTCATCTGTCAAGAGGCTGTGGCGGTATTCAAAGAATACAATCTGCGCCGACACTATGAATCCCGTCACAAAGACAAGTATGTGTAGGATGAAGAGCCTATAAAATTATTTGTCATAAGGTACAGGAATTATTTATTTTATTTAATAGTGGGTGTGAAAGGGGGCGGAGTTGAACCATCACTTCTACACCCGCTAAATTAAATAAAAGCACTCGTAAAAGGGGCACCAGTCCTAACGGACAATAAGATTAACTTTAATTTTAATTAATTTTGTACCTTAAATTACTTAATGAATCAGTCTCAAAGTTTCAGTGAGTTTTTGTCCTGCCGTGATTAGGAAACCTGTATATGCGAAAGGAAAACGCTTCAACTGCTCTTATTCACTCATTTATTAAAATCATTCAGGTTACATGGCATGGCGTTCAAATGATGAATAAACAGATTCAGATGATGACAGCGTAAAATATCACATCAACTGATATTGGGTTCCTGAACATAAAATCCAGCATTACACCTCTGTAGAACCAAGGAGAAACTAGACTTATGTTTCAACGGTGAGACTGGAATGTTTTAACAAAACAACGCAATTTTATGGGGAAAATTCATAAGCTAATTATCTAAAAATGACTCCTGAATTAATCTACAAAATTTTAAGGGCAGTTACTTAAAAATGACTTAAAGTTTTCGTTCAGTTTACAGTTCTATCCTGTGGCTGAGACTAATTGAGCCCTGAAATACGGGCGATATTCAATTGTAATTTAATTGTTAGGACATCACGTTTTAACCCAGAAATAGGAGGAATAAGTCTCACTCACACACGGCCGTAGGTCCAAATCCCGCTGGTCGGTACCGCTGGGGTTTTTTTTGAAGCTCGGACGTCGGGAGGAAGCTGTTGCTATCCTCACTCACAGCCGTGGGGCGATAACTTAGCTGGGTGGCCCTTCAAAGAGACATTTGCAGCCGTGGGTGGTTTTGTCTCAGGGCGGCGTGAAAAGTCCTTGGGAAAAGAATCCAAATTTGGGGTCTCTTGTAGCTGGATCGACCCAAAACTGAAGGAAAATCTTCTCAGTCTCTGTTCTCTTTAACTAGGCAAATTAAAGGTCCACTTTAATGGCGTGAAAAGTCATTTAAAAAAAAAAGTGTTAGAAAAACATTTACTAGGATAAGAATGGCTTCTGAGGTGAAGGAAAAAGTTCGAGAATTTGATTCTCTAAAAAGGGACGAGCTCTAAAGAAAAATGGTTTCTCCTCAGTTTCCAGAATATAAGAAAAGATTTGACAAACACAGAATAAAATAAAACTTCACAGGGCCTTGAAACGGTGGAATAAAATCTTCTTCTGAGATCTAGATTACTATTCTGCTTCTTTAATCTGAATTTAGTTCCTAATCTTTCTCAAAATCTCTTTCTTCTTTCTGTGTTTCTAATTCTTAATTCTATTTCTAGCTAATCTTCCTGCCTGTTGTCTGATCTCTGACTTTTTCAAATCTCTTAACTGTGCTGTGACTCAACTGTTAACCCTGTTTTTTTCTCTTCTCTTTTTTTATGTGTACTCAAATCTAACTTCTGTCTTTTAAAGTTACCTCGCCGGGTCGTAAAACTGATGAGGTCAGTCGTCAAACGACCAATCTACTCTTTCAGAATCAGTTTGAAATGGCTGTTATCCAATGTGAAAACATTTCTTTGTTTGAGAGCAGCCAACCAAATGGAGACACCATCCCATGAATTTTCAGAGGGAAAAATCAACAGTCAGTTCTTATAAGATAAATGCTCAATATAAAATCTAACTAAATTAAATGACTTGGCTAATATATGGTGATCATGCATTTATACCATTACTCCAATAACACTCATGAATATAACATTTCTTATACATAATTATAATACATGCATTCACATTTAGATCAAGATTAGAACAGCAGAACATGCAGCAAACCATGGTTGGTGATAAGGGGGATGATTTTCAGTGTCCTTAGGATCCAGGATAAGCTGAAAGAAACTTAATATTTAGAACAAATTAAAAGTCATCCTACGTACTGAAAACACATTCCGTAGGTATCCGCTAGGAGGTACTGTTGAGCTGTAGATGATTTCCTTAGTATCTGGCGAAGGCCTGGACAGCATAGGCTATAAAACCGTCAGATTAAGTGGTTTATGACTCTTTTAAAAACATTGGTTTCCTGTGAAAAGGTACGTTATCAAATGCAGTGTTCATGTTGAGAGGTCTGGTCTCCTGAGTTTTATGTTCCTTTGAGCCTTTAAAAGCAAACTCTGATCCTTACAATCTCTGCAAGCGGCAATTGTTTACATTGGGGTCCTGGGAAAGCAAGCATCTTTGGTCAGGTCTGGAAGAAGCCTGCATGAGTCAGCAAAAAGCCAGTGATATTCCTGAGAAGGCAGAAAGGTGATATTCCTGTGTAATGAATAAATTGAAATTCCTGTAAACTGGAGAGAAGTGATCTTGTCTTGGTTTTGAGGAGGACGATGATGCTACATATGATAGCTTGCAAGGCCAAATGCGAGCAGACAAACTCTCAAAGCTAAAAAGTGGACTGCTAGCTCAGCAGAATACATTTGTACGCCAAGCTCAGCTGAACCAGTCATCCGTTCGGGCCAGCTTTCGGGTTGCTCAACTGATAGCAAGCAGCGGTAAACCTTTCACTGATGGAGAATTTGTCAAGAAATGTTTGAATGCTGTCGCGGAGGAGGTGTGTCCCAAGAAGAAAGATGTCTTTAATGCCGTGAGTCTGTCGGCGAGTACAATCACCAGACGCATTGAAGAAATCGGGGGTAATGTATATGCCCAGCTGCAGCAGAAGACGAAAGAATTTGACTTTTTTTCATTAGCACTGGATGAGAGCACGGACGTGCAGGACACAGCACAGCTGCTCATTTTTATTCGTGGAGTTAGCGCAAACTTTGAAATGTGTGAGGAGCTGGCAGCCCTCCAAAGTCTCAAAGGGACTACGACGGAGGAGGATATTTTCGGCAAAGTATGCCAAACCATGGAAGAGTTGGACCTGGACTGGTCAAAGCTTGCCAGCATCACGACTGACGGAGCTCCTAGTATGGTGGGTGCGTCTCGGGGTCTAATAGGACTCATGAACCGGGAGATGGAAGAACGGGGTCTCACCGCCCCGCTACAAGTCCACTGCCTAATTCACCAGCAAGCACTGTGCTGCAAAGTGTTGAAGTGGGATTCTGTCATGAAGGTTGTGGTGTCATGCATAAACTTCATCAGAGCAAAGGGACTTAAACAACAGGCAGTTCCAACAATTTCTGTCTGAACTGGAGACTGCGCACGGCGATGTGCTGTACTACGCAGAGGTCCGATGGTTGAGCCGGGGCAGAGTTTTGAGGCGTTTTTATTTTATTTATTTTTTTAGATTTAGTATACTTTATTGATCCCCAGAGGGGAAATTGAGGGTCATCCACCACCTGGATGGATGAAGCAGCCACGATACGGCGCTATCCCTTAACCATTCACACACACATTCACACCTAGGGCCACTTTAGAGTCTCCAATTAACCTAACCTGCATGTTTTTGGCATGTGGGAGGAAACCGGAGAAATCCCGGGGTAAACCCACGCAGGCACGGGGAGAACATACAAACTCCACACAGATCACTGTTGGTCGGGGGCTGGGATTGAACCCACGATCCCACGATCCCCACGATCCCCCGGCCAAGGGTAAACTGTGCTGCCGCAGTGCTAACCACTGCGCCACCGTGCAGCCCCAGCTGCTACCCGAAATTAACGCATTTCTTCATTCAAAAGACAAAACGGTCCCAGAGCTGATCGACCCAGAATGGAAATGGCACCTCGCATTTTTAACAGACGTGACAGAAATGCTGAACAGCCTTAACTAGGCGGCATGCAAGAAATATAAGACAGAATAATAAAGAGCGATGGCAAGAACCAAGCAGACCGCCCGTAAAATCTACTGGAGGAAGAAGCCCCCCAGGAAGCAGCTAGCCACCAAGGCTGCTCGGAAAAGCGCTCCGGCCACCGGCGGAGTGAAGAAGCCTCACCGTTACAGGCCCGTGGCTCTGAGAGAGATCCTTCGCTACCAGAAATCCACGGAGCTGCTCATCCATAAGCTGCCCATCCAGCGCCTGGTGAGGGAGATCGCTCAGGACTTCAAGACCGACCTGCGCTTCCAGAGCTCCGCCGTCATGGCTCTGCAGGAGGCCAGCGAGGCCTACCTGGTGGGTCTCTTCTTCGCTAAGAGGGTCACCATCATGCCCAAAGACTTCCAGCTAGCCCGCCGCATCCACGGAGAGAGAGCTTAGACTTTCTGCTGCACATTCACCAACCATAATGCTCCGCACTGTGTGTCTATATATATATATATATATTTATAGTAATATGTACATATGTTTACTAGCTGTTCTTGTTTTTTCTTGCCTTCTGATTGTTGCTCTGAGTGTTGCTATCCCTGTGCTGTTGCAATCCTGGAATTTCCCCATTGTGGGACTAATAAAGGCTTATCTTATCTTAACTTGCAGCTACAAGGCCAGGGAAAACTCATTTGTGACATGTATTCCCACATAAAAGCATTTGAGGTGAAACTAGCGCTGCTTTTGGAACAAGTGAAAAAGCACAACTTCATCCATCTCCCTGCTACCCAAAACCTCTCTGCAGAGAACCCAGCGGTCCCGTTCCCAGCTGAAAAGTGTGTGGAAGCACTGGAAATGCTGAAGGCGGAGTTCGGTGTGCGATTCTGTGAACTACATGTTAATGCAAAAGAAATCCGTCTTTTCCAGAACCCCTTTGTTGCCGACATTGATGAAGCCCAGCCTTCTTACCAATTTGAGTTGGCCGAGTTACAGAACTGTGATGTTCTGAAAGACGCATTCAAGCCCAACAGTCTCATTGACTTCTATGCCGCCCTCCCAAACGACACGTACCCTAACATTAAAAAACACACAATGAAGATGTCTACACTTTTTGGCAACACGTATATCTGCGAGCAAACCTTTTCACACATGAAACACCTGAAAACGCCGATGAGATCAAGATTGACAGATGAACATCTGCATCAGTGTTTGAGACTGGCTGTGACTAAAATGGAACCTGACATTCAACCTCTCACCAGCCAGATACAGGCCCACAGTTCACACTGATGAACATACATAGGTAAGCTCACTTTTCTGACTGGAATGAGTCATTCTGAGTATAAACAAATATAATCATAATAAAATCTACTGGGATAAAATCCATCTCCACAACCATACTGGTAGTGAAATGTATTGTGCTGTGTAGGTGCTGTATCACTTAGTTCGGTTTCTCAACCTGCTTGCTTTGTGGTTTTCACAGTGAAGTTGATGAGAGAGAGAGCTTCAAACAGCGGTGTCTACAAGCCTACTGGAACCTACAAAAGGATTATAAGGAAGAAACACAAGAACTTTGAGAGACTGCTCATATGAGTCATTTAAGTAAGAGATTCTGCTCTGACAACTAAGCTGAACTTCTACCTGTTAAGATTGTGCACGGCACAACAGAAAGTTAATGTTCCATGGACTTTTTTCTGTGAAGAACCCAGAGAAGGTTATTTGGTTATTATTTATTTCATAAATAGTGTTATTATTTATTTTCTGACTTTTTTTCCTGTGAAGATCTTGGAAAGGGTTATTAATATTTGGTTATGTGTGGCTTTCTGGAAAACAATAAATGTTTACATTTAGGCACCCCTGCGATCGTCACACTTTTTCTGTTACAAACTGACCCCGGCCCCCATCAGAGAAGGCAAAAGTTATGTGGCCCTCACAGGAAAAAGTTTGGGGACCCCTGCTGTGGAGCATCCAGGCAGTCTCCCTTGTATGCTAGTGACATTCATTGTTTGTATATTGGACACTCTCACATTTTTGTTAATAAATACACTCAACTTACTCCTGCATTTGGTTTTCATGTTCAGTTCCCACATGCGCTGCGCCAAGACGCACAGATATGACAGAATGACCCGGCATAATTAAGAAAACTCAGTGGGGAAGTTGAGGGTGTGTTTTTTCTTTTCCTCATCCATTTGTCTGTGTTTTTTACCCACCTGAGTTACGCTATGGACTACTGGAGTGTCGAGGAGTTGTGCGCACTGGACTGTTTGAAGGACGCTTTCTCCAGGACGCAGGGACGGTGTTCCCCCGAGGATGTTCGTGCAGCGTAGGACACCGCAGCGAAAGTTTTGGATTTGTGCCCCAATCTTTTGTTTTTTCCTTAGTCAGCCGACATTCTTCTATTCATCATCGCTCTGTCTGATGTGGAGTCTGAGAGGGATTCTCCGACGCTGAAGCCGTTATGGAAGAAGCGCTCGCAACAGAGGAAGCCTTCCTCCTCCCGCAGCTCTCCCGCTCCGGCTCCACCTCCAGAGCCTAGATCCACCATTCTCATGGAAGAACACAGACTGGCAATATTGGCGGATATCGACCGCCTCATTGAGGAGGAGAAACAAGCCACTAAGGCATTCTTTCCTCCTGCCACATCACCTGCAGCCATCTCCCCCTTAGCTTTTACATCCGCCAAGGTGGAGGAGGCAGTTTTTTCTCCGGACCTTCCCCCCTCTGTGCCCATTTGGGGGGCTTCTCCACCACCCACTGAGGAGCCCAAGCCCATGTTAGTCATGGGGATGGAGGAGGATGCGTTGGACGCCGCTGGATATACTGAAAGCCAGGAGAACAGGCAAGTTCTTTCTCTTTCTCACTCTATTATTAATGAATAATTTTGCCTGTTCCCTGGCCAAGAGACTGAGGGTTCACAGTCCCCTGAGTTCTCTGCACCAGCAGCACATCATAACCCCTCACCAGTCCTCTCTGTATCCTCTATGTGTGCTCCTAAGAGTTCGCCGGCTCCACAACCAAGTCGCCAGAGGGGGGAGGAACCAGAGGCCGTGGAGGATCCAGTTCCAGGGTCGGTGGTGAGGCAGTCCCCAGCCGCCATACTGGATGAGCCACAAGCTTGGGAGACAGTGCCTGGGGTATTTGAGACTGCAACCACCATCATGTCTTCTGCAGAGGCCACCGCAGCAGTCACCCAGTGAACCAGACCTCTTGCAGACCGGGCCCAGGATGTCATCATCAGGATCAATGGAGTCCTGGACAGCGGTGGAGCTAGAATGCAGGCAAGTTCTCTCTCTAGTTTTTCTTATGTCAGTTTTAGAGAGAACTTGTCTGGCTCTTGGTGAGGAGAGTCGGATACAGCGCTCAGCTGCATCTGAACTCACCTTGCCAGACTCTGCCACTATCGGCAACCCTAGCCATCTTCCCTCTCCTGTCATTCCTGAGCTTCCTCCTAGGGTAGCCAGAGATGATCTACAACTATCTGGGACCCCCGCAGACAATGACGGGAGTCCAGCTTCCCCGGTGGAGGTCGAGGTGGGGGTTCCGTTCCGACTTGGGACCTCTGTGGGTGCCGCACCTCCTCTGCCTGATGAGCCATCGCATCCTGGATCGTTGGAGTCCTGGACGGTGGTGGAGCCTGAGTTCAAGTGAGTACGCTCCTTAGTTTTTCTCTTGCCTGTTGTGGAGCCGTCTTGCCTGACTCTTGGTGATGAGAGCCAGGGGCAGCTTACTGCTGCCCCTGGGCTCACCTCGCCGGGCCCTTCCACTGCCGGCGACCCTGACCCGGTCTCTCTCTCGCCTGTCTCTGAGCTCCCTGCCAGGGTTGCCGGAGAGCAGCCAACGGCGCCTGAGGCCGCTGAGGATCAAGGTTTGTCATCCAAGCTTGCTATGGAGGTTGTTATGGACGTTGCTATGTCCCAGGCTGGGACCACTGCAGGTACGGCTGAGCTCCAGTCCGGAGTCACGGCGGGCGCTACAATGTTCCAGCCTAGGACCTTCGAGGGTGCAGCAAGGGCCCAGCTGGGCTCCACCGTGGGTGCAACCATGGCCCAGTCGGGGTCCACCGCGGGTGCAGCAGGGGCCCAGCCGAGTTCCATCATGGGTGCAACCATGGCCCGGTCAGGGTCCTCTGGGGGTGCTACGCAAGTCCATCCGGGGCTCACCACGGGAGCAATGAGGTACCAGACCAGGACCACCACGGGTGCAGCCATGGCCCAGCTCGGGTCCACCATGGGTGCTGCCATGTCCCGGACCGGACCGTCGTGGGTGCTGCCATGTCCCGGACCAGACCGTCGTGGGTGCAGCTATGCTTTTTGCTCCTCCTTGGTTGTGGGTCTCTCGGTAGGAGAGCCACCACCAGGGCTGCCTTTCCAGAACTCATGGCTGAAGTTCCCAGGTGGCCACCTGGGGGGAGGGGGGTGTCTGTCATGATTCCTACCCTGCTCCATGATGTGGCTTGTTTCCCTTTATTATTTCTTTTGTGTCTGTCAGGTTGCTGAGAGCCTTGGGGTTTGCCTGCTTCCTGACAGCCGAAAGCCATGCCCCCCCCCTCCTGTCAGGGCCACAACTGTTTGTCATTTGTGTTTCACTCAGCACACTCACTCACACACATGCTGTTCTATGCACACACACACACCATTCACTCTCACTTACATGATCACACATCCACACACTCATTACACACACCGGTATGCACTCAGTTGATTAATAAGTTGCAGTACTTAAGTTCTGTGTTCACTGATGGCATTGCCAGGTCATTGTTTGTTCCACACAGTGTTTGTTCCCCTCGGTGTAGAACTAACTGCTTGTACTGCTGTAGTTGGATCATCTTTTCCACCAGCCTGCTCTCTGCCGTTTTGTTCCACTGGGACGGCTACCTGGGACTGTCTCGGCCTGCCCCAGCTCTGTAAGTTTTTCCTATATTTGCCCACGCCAAACCAGTTCCGTCTGAAAGTATCCTGGGTTCCTCTGTCTCCCTCCGCTCACAGTTCCGCCTGTACCACCTAGGCCATTTCCTCAATGTTCTATTTTTCCATGAGATGTAGAGCGTCCGGGCAGTCTCCCTTGTATGCTAGTGACATTCAGTGTTTGTATATTGGACACTCTCACGTTTTTTGTTAATAAATATACTCAACTTACTCCTGCATTTGGTTTTCATGTTCAATTCCCAAATGCACTGTGCTAAGACGCACGCATATGACACTATACCTGTGCACCGGACATACCACCTGTTATATTTAGTAGGTTAATTTGTCCATAAACAGAGCGAAGCTCATACAGGCACTTTGGGCAGCTGAGAGGTCCTTTAGGATGCGGGAGGGCTTAAGCATCATTCAGGCAGAAGCCAGCAAGATGCAGCCATGGTACGTTATGCTGGACTGACGTGCTTGTATTTCTGTGTTTTCAGGTGAGCTAAAGTGATGAAACGAGCTATAAAAGTTGTGACAGAGGAGTATGAATGTATACTACCGTTCAAAAGTTTGGGGTCACCCAGACAATTATTTTGTGTTTTCCATGAAAAGTCACACCTATTTACCACCATGAGTTGTAAAATGAATAGAAAATATAGTCAAGACATTGACAAGGTTAGAAATAATGATTTGTATTTGAAATAATAATTTTTTCCTTCAAACTTTGCTTTCGTCAAAGAATCCTCCATTTGCAGCAATTACAGCATTGCAGACCAAACATGATTGCACAAGGGTTTTCTAATCATCCATTAGCCTTCTGATGCAATGAGAAAACACATTGTACCATTAGAACACTGGAGTGATAGTTGCTGGAAATGGGCCTCTATACACCTATGTAGATATTGCACCAAAAACCAGACATTTGCAGCTAGAATAGTCATTTACCACATTAGCAATGTATAGAGTGTATTTCTGATTAGTTTAAAGTTATCTTCATTGAAAAAAGTGCTTTTCTTTCAAAAATAAGGAAATTTCTAAGTGACCCCAAACTTTTGAACGGTAGTGTATGTGTAAATAAGAAACCTATCTTAGTTTCTAATTTACATCAAAAGAGCTCCTGCTGTAAGAAATAGTGCTTTACTGTGTTAGCAGGAGAGAATACCATAGTTATCCAGTTATGGCCTACTAATATGCAGTGGTGTGTGTGTGTGTGTGTGTGTGTGTGTGTGTGTGTGTGTGTGTGTATGTGTGCGCGCGCCTGCGTGCGTGCGTCAGGAATTTTAAAGCAAATATGGTATATCTAACCATGGGTACGGTGTTATGAGTTACTGGAAACATGGTGTATAAGCACGGTTATACTGTATGGATTGTGAAGTGGCATCTGGCTGGACACGGGAGAGCTTGGGCATCATTCAGGGAGTAGCCTGCAAGATGTAGCCACGTTACGTTATGCTGGACTGACGTGCTTGTATTTCTGTGTTTTCAGTGAGAAAGAAAAGTTCACCATTATTAAACTTCATGCACGCCTGGAAGTATCTTTTGTTCAAGTGTGCAACACATCCTTCACCTTTTCAACTCTGCCCTCTCTCTTACGTCAGTTAGCCATTATAGCTGACTAGCTTCTCGCCTCCTAGCGCGGATGAGTAGTGCTCTGGTTCACTTTTCCACAGTCAATGGTGTATCTTGCCAGTCTGGCCTATCTCCCAATAATTTTGCTGTGATTCCACAACAAATCGCTAGCACTGCATACCGGACGCCTCTCCTGATTGCCACAACCAAGACCTGACCCAGCCGAGCTACTGAACTAAGAGATCTCAAAGGGCAGTGTCTTGCTCTGTGGGATTCCACTCTGCTCCCATGGCCAGCTGGGAGCTGGAGTGACTATGCTGCCTGCGACAGCAGCACAGAGTTACATGGAGATGGTGGGGAAGCTGGCCATGAGAGCCAGCAGCCTCCAGCCAGCAGCATCTGGTCCCGGGACATTTTGATTGCAGCAAGCCGGAGGCTCCATTGTGATTCCATGGTGGATCACCTTTACTGGAGGCTGGTGGCTTGCATGGCCAGCTAAAGGCTTAAGGAAGCCTATTAGCCCCTGGGCTATTAGCCCATGAGCTAACACTGGTGCCGGGACACTCGCTGTAAGTGCAGCTTATAAGATAAGATAAGCCTTTATTAGTCCCACAATGGGGAAATTCCAGGATTGCAACAGCACAGGGATAGCAACACTCAGAGCAATAATTAAGAAGATACGAAAAATATAAATAAGAGCAATGGATATACATACATACACATAGATATATAAATACATATACAAAGTGCGGAGCATTGTAGCAAGATGGAATAAACAGCATAACCGTCTACTTAGTTATCCTACATAGTATGAATATGTACCCATACATATTGTCACCCTCCGAAGCGACTGATATTGATATAAGTCTGTTGCGTCTTTTGCATTCAATACTATTAAGTCGTCACGTTTTTTTTGCTATCTCTGCGAGCAGCCCTGCTTAGGTTATACAGTCTGACAGCCGTAGGTAGGAAGGACCTGCGAAACCTCTGGGTTGCGCACCTAGGATGATATAGTCTACTGCTAAATGAGCTCCTCAGTGCGTTCAATATGTCCTGCATAGGGTGGGACTCGGACTCCAGCAGAGATGACAGTTTAGCCACCATCCTTCTCTCTCCTATCTCCTCCACTGGGTCAAGGCATTGCCCCAGGACAGATCTAGCTTTCTTGATCAGTTTGTTCAGTCTCTTCCTATTGGCAGCAGACCATGTCAAAAGTGATGGCTGATGCCACCACTGTGTCATAGAATGTCTTCAGTAGCGCCCCTTGTACACCAAAAGACCTGAGCCTCCTCAGTAGGAACAGCCTGCGTTGTCCCTTCTTGTAAAGTGCGTCGGTATTGTGTGACCAGTCTAGTTTATTGTTCAGATGAACACCAAGGTACTTGTAGGATGTCACCATCTCAACGTCTGTTCCCTGGATGTTTACTGGTGCTGTGAGGGGTTGTCCTTACCTGCGGCAGTCCACCACCAGCTCCTTAGTTTTCCTCACGTTGATCTGGAGGCAGTTCCGATGGCACCAGTCCACGAAGTCCTGGATAAGTCCTCTGTACTCAGCTTCATCTCCGTTGGAGATGAAGCCGACGATCACAGAGTCGTCAGAGAACTTCTGTAGATGGCAGTGTGTTGTGTTGTGTGAGAAGTCCGCAGTATAAAGGGTGAACAGGGAGGGAGCCAAAACCATTCCCTGGGGGGCCCTCGTGCTACCGATGATCGTGTCAGACACACAATCTCAGGTTCTCGCAAACTGTGGCCAGTTAGTGAGGTAGTCCAGGATCCATGATGACAGGTGTTGGTCCACCCCTGCGCACAGCAGCTTGTCCTTCAGGATCATTGGCTGAATGGTGTTGAAAGCACTGGAAAAGTCAAAGAACATGATCCTCACCGAATTCCCGGGCTTCTCCAGGTGGGACAGAGAACGGTGAAGGAGGAAGATCACTGCATCCTCCACCCCAATGCCATGCTGGTAGGCGAACTGGAGTGGATCCATCACTGGTCCCACCAGGGGGCGGAGGCGAGCAAGGAGCAATCTCTCCAGGGTCTTCATCATGTGAGACATCAGGGCCACTGGTCTGTAGCTGTTCAGATCTTTGGGGTGGGAAGTCTTTGGTACAGGTACCACACAAGATGTTTTCCACAACTGTGGTACCCTCCCCAGCTTCAGGCTCAGGTTGAAGATGTGCTCCACAATCCCACACAGCTGGTCTGCACAGGACTTGAGGAGCTTCGCGCTGATGCCGTCCGGTCCCGAGGCCTTCCTCACTTTGATCTTCCTCAGCTCTGTCCTCACCTGGGTCTTAGTGAGGGTCAGGTTGGGGGGGCTGTGTGCTGGAAGTGGGGGGGTGTTAGTGGAGTGGGGTGTGGACAGCAGGTCTCGATGACTTTAGAGGCAGCAGTGGTTGTTGTGCAGTCGGGGGGGGGGGGGGGGTGATTGGTCAAACCTATTAAAAAACAGGTTCAGATTGTTCGCCCACTCCCTGCCCCCCGTGGCCTGGGGGGAGGTATTCTGGAGCCCAGAGATGGTTTTAAGGTTTCTCCAGACCCCGCCGATGTCACTCTGTTGCAGCTTGTCCTCCATCTTCTTCCTGAAGCTGTCCTTGCCTTCTCTGATCTTCCTCCTCAGGTCCCTCTGTACGGACTTCAGCATCTCCCTGTTCCCCAACCTGAAGATCCTCTTCTTCTCTCTCAGAAGTGTTTTTGTCTCAGGGTTGATCCAGGGTTTGTTGTTCGAGCAACACCGTATGGTCACCGAAACAAGTACAAATAGTGAAGTGGAGTCTGACAGTCTGAAAGAACTGAAAAAGCAAGTCGCTGATCTAAAAAGCCAATTAGCTGCTGTCGTGAAACAAAAGAAACAAGCACCACTGAAGAAAGACCCAACTAAGAAGTCTGGAAATAAAAAAACCTGACCATGCCAAACCTGAAAACTTACCTTCGTCCAGCCGTCCCAATACTAGGCCCAAACCATGGTATTGCTTTCACTGTGGCGAAGATGGGCATATTGTAGCCACTTGTGAGTCAGAGCCAAACCCTGCGCTTGTGGCTGCAAAACGCAAAGAACTAAGAGTAAAAAGACAGATTTGGGACAGTCGGAACCCCACATCCTCTTTAAAACTGAAGTCTACCCCTGTTGCGGGACAAACAGAGGCTAGTTCAGAGATGACCTGTCCCAAACCAAAAGCTTCATTCAAGACACGTGCTAAACTGAAGTCACATTACAAAACAGACCTTTAACTTTCCTAATGGTCTAATTGGTACCAAAAGTACAGCCCAAGTGAAAGTGAATGGCTGTACTGTGAGCTGTTTGTTAGATACAGGTTCCCAGGTGACTACTGTCCCTGAGTCCTATTACAGACGGTACTTATCCAACCATGAGATTAAGCCACTTTTTGAGCTGTTAGAAGTGGAGGGAGCTAACGGTCAGAGTGTACCTTACTTAGGCTACATTGAAATGCATGTCACTTTCCCAAAAGACTTTCTTGGTATTGAAGCCAAGTGCCAACACTTGCCTTAGTGGTTCCCGATGTACATGCAGCTGATCAGTCCTTAGTGTTAATAGGGACAAACACATTAGATGTACTTTATGAGCTGTACTCTGATGCATGTTTTGAACTGCAGCCAACCATGTCACTTGGTTATAAGGCAGTGTTAAATGTAACGGCAGCAGCTGTGTTTGTTTGATCCATGTGAGAAACATGGCAATTCTTGTGACTGTTGTAATTTCCCCGCTATATATGTCAACAGTGACATCCTTTCTAGTATTTGACCTTTGGTTGTACAGCAATGCCTCCCAAAGATTTGTTTTGGCAGGTATATATACTCACAGCCTGGCTCTGTGTGCCAGTCGAGGGTTGTTTGCTTTGTGTCTGGGGGAACCCCCAACCCGGAAATGACCTTTGACCTCTGGGGAATCCCTTGGGAACTCCCTGCCTTTTATTTATTTATTCCCTCCATATTTTCTTTTAAAACCCAGGTTTGGAAATTTGTCCTTTGAGATTTAAGAATTATTGAAATAATTTGCCATCAAAAATGCATGAAGTGTAAGTATTATTCACAACAGGAAGTAGACGATTTGAGACTTCCTGTCCAGCAGCATATGGCAACGGACACATTGAGCATGGCTGGCTAAAACAAAATCCAAGCCATCCAGCGGTTTACCTCAGCCCAGGTAGGGTGAAACTGTCATAATGATGAAATAATCCCTCATAGCCAATTATCTACCCGATATTTTGTGGATTGTTTGAGAGATGATGATATTTTTGAAGTTTGTTGAAGTGTGACTAGACCATGTGACTGTCAGTAATAATCCATGCCTATGTAACTTTTCACCTAGTCTCCATGCATGTGCAGAAAACTGTAATAGTTGTGAAAAAGTAATTTTTGAAGCTTCATTTTGTGAATAGGGATGTATTTTTGACTTGAAGTAAATGTAGTATTATTCAGGTCGATCACTGCTGCAATTCCCGGCCTGCATGACCTTGGTAGTTCATAGAAGTGCAAATCTGGCAATCCTTATTTACTGGATGCCTAATTCTAGTCAGTTTTATTGTTATGTTTTTGAATTGACATCTTGACTTTAAATTAGCTGAAATACCAATTTACAAGGTATTTATTCCGGGCTATTAATTGCAGACAAAATGTGAGAGCCTGCAAGGAATTTCTGCCCTCGGAAGGCTGCAACCCGGCAAAGTGGTTAGTGAAATGTTTAACTCTGTTGAAGTTTAATGATGGTTGTTTGAATATGCACATGTTCAAAGAATAGAAACTTTTTGTGTGTGTTTCTAATATGAAAATCTGATGTGCACAAACCATACAATTTTAAATGTGGATTTGATAATCTGTTGTATTTGTTTACAGTAAATGCTGCATAATTTTTGCTGGTAGCTTTCTTGCAACAACTCAGTAAACCTAAAAAATCTACCAATTGAGATCATAAATGTTTACATTTGTGTGTATGCAGTATGATTTAATTTCTGTAATACTAGAATTTTGTGTCCACAGCTAAAATAATGTTTCTTGTGTTTGATATGTTTCAGTCTTTACGGTGTTTGATGCATTAAAGTCAAAAGCAAGGACATTAAAGATGTGTCAAACATCAGTTATTGCACACCAAAATGCAGCTCATAATCCGGGGCCGGAACAGTAAAGACACTACCTCATACTCGTCTGTACCAAGTCATCGTGGACGAGCATGGGTGTGCAAGCAAAGAACGCTGCAGATTCAAGAGGTTGGGTCGTGCCGTGTCATCGAGATCGTGATGGTGACATCCTGTCGGTACCACTCACCAGTGCTAGTGCTAGTATATGACAATTAAGTAAGAGACATTCACTTTTCTGCTACAGCCTGTAAGTGAAGGACATGTATCCAGTGATTGAACCTTGAGGACACATTTTAAGCCAAGTCAAGTCAAGTCAAGTTTGTGTTTCTCGAGTGCAAAGTCAAGTTTATTAGTCACTGAATACTGTGTTTATTTTGTGCTGATGTTGAGAGAAGTGTTTGCATTATTCTGTTTTCATTGTACATGTACTGCTTGTGCACATCCTGTTGCTAGCGTATTTCAATCAGTATTTTTGAACATCAATTTAAATCAGGCTAGTAAGATTAAGTAAGATCAAGGGCTGAGGTAAGGGCTGGTTGAGCTTCAATCCAATGATATAAGTATATTTCAAGATTCCTCAAATTTAATTCAATTTTGAATTAATCAAATCAAATACAAGCTTAAAGTATTTAGGGAATCATATACCCCAAAGATAAGAATTCCCTAATTCAAGTATAGTTTCCATTCAGTTATTTTGAGTGGAAATTTCGAGGTAAACATAAAAAACACATTGTGTTTCAGGTTTGCATAATATTTTTTATCTCCAGGTTTTCACTCAAGAAATCTGGTTGGTGAAAATCCCAATTACTAAGCCTGGCTAGCATTGTCTGTCAGACCATCCAGATTTACTAAACATTTTTTTTTTTCCGGTCATTAGATTGCCAAAACGACTGTCGGGTGGCATATGCTGTCACAAAGAGTTCACCAACTCACTGACACAGTTGACAGTGTATGTAATACTGCCGGCAATCGAAACTCACTTTATTCAAAGAGGTAATATAAATTACCATTTCATTTTTTGTCCCATTTCCTCACTATTTTCCATAAACACTGTACTGCAACAAAATGGCTGCAGCTGCCAAAAATGCAACTGAGCAAGAATTGCGAGAGCAGATCACAGCTGCCAAAGAGCAATTACAAGCCATAAATGCTGACTTGGCAGTTGAAACCTTGTCTGAGGAAGAGCGAGCTCAACTCAACACTGATGCAGAAACAGTACGTGATGCAATAGAAACTCTTGAAATGGAGTTGGCTACAATCAGTGAACAAGAAAAGAATAATGGTGACAAGAAGCAACCAGAAGGAGAGAATGCGGTGGCTGGAATCCAAGAAAAAGAAG
Organism: Pholidichthys leucotaenia; assembly: GCA_020510985.1. Lineage (NCBI taxonomy): Eukaryota > Metazoa > Chordata > Actinopteri > Cichliformes > Pholidichthyidae > Pholidichthys > Pholidichthys leucotaenia. The sequence goes on from CM035840.1 coordinate 441,990,984, forward strand.
ATGCAAGTGATCCAGAAGATGGCGCCACTGGCAAGACTAACCAGAACACTGCACAAACAAAACTCAGGCATGTCCCACTTCATGAGCTGAAGCAAAGACGAGAGACATGCATGAAGAGACTGAAAGAAGTCAGGCGGTTAGTGAAAGCAGAGGGAGAGGATAAGTCTGTCTCACCAGAGATTTCTGCTGAATACGACAGCCTCAATGACAAAGTTGCGACTTTAGATGCTGTCATCAGTAAAAAGGAAGAACAAGATGCACAGGTAGACAGAGCAAACAAAAAGTTTATGCGAACATACAGTAAAGTAAAGAAGGCTGTGTTCGCTCTTTTTTATGCATACAAAGATGAGGTCTTGGACACAACTGAAGATGACTTGGAAGACCTGATTCGCCTGGACAAAGAAATGACAGCTACATATGAAGCCTGTCGAGATTTGTGCCCGCCAGACAACGAGATGCGGCGCAAAGTCGACAGCGCTAAGCAAATGTGCTCAGACATGGCGAAAGCCTTGAAACAAATTGGAGAGAATCCAATGATGGCAGACAAAGAGAGAAAAAGCCTTCTCAAGACTACTTGGGGAATGAATTATTCCAGGTCTCTCTTTGGAAGCAAGTTAGACTATGAGTCTGATATTTCTGCCAAGTCTAAAGTCTCCATTCAGTCAAAGGTATCTGTAAGTGCACAGATTTCAGAATCTTCAACAGGCTCTTCAACAGGATCAAGTAATGCCTCAGAAAAGGCCAGGAAGCTGGCTGAATTGAGCGCTAAGCGAAAGTGTGCAGAACTTCACGCAAAGATAAGGAAATACAAGGTGGCCTTGGAAAGTTGTCATGAACAATTAGAAATAGCAGAAGAAGAGGAAAGAGTCCAAAAGTCAGATGACATCTCTTGTTGCAGTGACAAGCCTAGTAAAGGTTATCTGAATCCAGAGGCACCTGCTTTTTCTCCTGAGGCCAGATCACCAAGAGCTGAAGATTGCGCGAGCCAAGTAGAGTCACAGTTGGCCTTCATCGCCCAAACATTCTCAGATAGCATCAGCAAATCAAGGCTGCCTGTCCCCACACCTCCTGTGTTTGATGGTGACCCACTCAAGTTCATCAACTTTCGCAAAAGTTTTGTGACACTTGTTGAGAACAAGGGAATTCCACCATCAGACAAGCTGTATTATCTGCAGCAGTACCTTGCAGGAGAAGCCAGAGCGGCAGTAGAAGGTTGTTTTTTCGGAAGTGATGAAGCTGCCTACAACCGTGCATGGACCACGTTGGAAGAGCGGTTCGGACACCCCTTCACCATTCAACTCTCCTTGAGAAACAAGTTGAGAGACTGGCCCAAAGTAACAGGCAAAGATAAGAAAGGTCTTCAGGATTTCAGCGATTTCCTGAGCACCCTCAAAGAAGCTATCCCCTACGTGAAAGGTCTTGAAGTTTTGAACGATTGCGTCCAAATCCAGGAAACAGCAACCAAGTTACCTGAGTATTGTAACACTAGGTGGACACGGTGTGTTACAGAAGACATAGATGTTGGAAAGGGCTACCCTTCATTTCAAGAATTTGTCGACTTCGTAGCCAGAGAAGCCAGAGTGGCTAACAACCCTATATGCGTGGTCGCTCAAAACCAAGACAAGTTGCCAACCACGAATAGAGGAAACGAGTCTAGGGCAAAGACAAAACGAGCACCTGGCATTACTCATGCCACCAACACCAACACCAGTGCTGAAAAAGAAACCCCTAAAAGTGGAGCCAAAAATTCTCCAGTTTGCACCTACTGCGACAAAGATCACCTCATCTACAAGTGCAATGCTTTCAAAGAGTTGCCTTATGATGACAAAATACAAAGCATTCAAAGCAAGGCCCTTTGCTTCAAATGTCTCAGATGTGGCCACACATCAAAGAAGTGTCTAGTTAAAGTGTCCTGCAACACGTGCAAAGGCAAACACCAAACTCTGCTGCACTTAGACAAGAAGAAAGCAGACACAAAGCTTACAGAGTCAGAAGCCGGCAAAGGTGAAAACACATTTGAATCTATTTCAAACAAAACCAACCAAGATTATATGAAGAGTTATACTTCAATGATCGTACCTGTTTGGGTCAAGACAGGCCAAGCTGGCTTGCAAGAAGTATTGGTTTATGCACTGATTGATACCCAGAGCGACAGCTCCTATATCACAGAGGATCTGGCAGCCAAGCTGTGCATGCCACATGAAATAACAAGAATGAAGATAACAACTATGACATCTTCATCGGTGGTCTATTGTAAGAAGTTCTCAGACATCAAACTGAGAGGATACGACTCGACTGTCAAAGTCCGAGTCAAGTCGTGCTACACAAGAGACCACATCCCTCACAACAGGGAGCGCATTCCTTCAAAGGTAGCGGCAAGTATGATGCCTCATTTGGCTCGAATAGCTCCCTTCATTCCTCCTATTCAAGACTGTGAAGTGGGACTGCTCATTGGATATTCCTGCCCACAAGCACTCAGACCGGTGGAGATAGTCTCCGGAAATCCCGAAGAAGCCTTTGCTGTGAAAACAGACTTGGGATGGAGCATCATTGGAGGCCCTTGTTATGAACAAGGCAACAATGGTGTATGCCATAGGACTGTCGCCAAAGAATTGATAGTGCCACCACCCTGTGAGATCCTGAAGGTTCTCGACCAAGATTTCAGCGACACCAAAGATGAAGCGAAGGAGCTAATCTGCCAGGCCACTGAAATATGCAAAAAGGGCAAAGTTAGACTCCATAAGTTCCTGTCGAACAGCATAGACGTCCTGGAATCTATACCACCTTCAGAAAGAGTCACTACCGTCTCCGAAATAAACTTGGAACTGGAACCTCTCCCGGTTGAACGCACACTTGGAACAAGATGGGATGTTCAAAATGACTGCTTCAGGTTCAAGATAACACTACAGGATAAACCCAACACAAGAAGAGGCATCCTCTCTACAGTCATGTCAGTCTATGACCCAAATGGATTTGTTAGCCCTGTGGTGTTGCAAGGGAAAAAGATCCTGCACGAACTGTGCAAGCAAAAGAAATCCTGGGACGAACCCGTCGAGCCTGTCATAATTGAACGGTGGGAGAACTGGAAAGACCAGTGCAAAAGGTTGTGCTCTTGCTGCCGGTTAAAGATTAGGTGACATTGTGAAAATCTTTATGTTGGCATGACTTTATAGTCTTCCATCATAAAGATTTTGGTGGGAGTGTAACGGCAGCAGCTGTGTTTGTTTGATCCATGTGAGAAACATGGCAATTCTTGTGACTGTTGTAATTTCCCCGCTATATATGTCAACAGTGACATCCTTTCTAGTATTTGACCTTTGGTTGTACAGCAATGCCTCCCAAAGATTTGTTTTGGCAGGTATATATACTCACAGCCTGGCTCTGTGTGCCAGTCGAGGGTTGTTTGCTTTGTGTCTGGGGGAACCCCCAACCCGGAAATGACCTTTGACCTCTGGGGAATCCCTTGGGAACTCCCTGCCTTTTATTTATTTATTCCCTCCATATTTTCTTTTAAAACCCAGGTTTGGAAATTTGTCCTTTGAGATTTAAGAATTATTGAAATAATTTGCCATCAAAAATGCATGAAGTGTAAGTATTATTCACAACAGGAAGTAGACGATTTGAGACTTCCTGTCCAGCAGCATATGGCAACGGACACATTGAGCATGGCTGGCTAAAACAAAATCCAAGCCATCCAGCGGTTTACCTCAGCCCAGGTAGGGTGAAACTGTCATAATGATGAAATAATCCCTCATAGCCAATTATCTACCCGATATTTTGTGGATTGTTTGAGAGATGATGATATTTTTGAAGTTTGTTGAAGTGTGACTAGACCATGTGACTGTCAGTAATAATCCATGCCTATGTAACTTTTCACCTAGTCTCCATGCATGTGCAGAAAACTGTAATAGTTGTGAAAAAGTAATTTTTGAAGCTTCATTTTGTGAATAGGGATGTATTTTTGACTTGAAGTAAATGCAGTATTATTCAGGTCGATCACTGCTGCAATTCCCGGCCTGCATGACCTTGGTAGTTCATAGAAGTGCAAATCTGGCAATCCTTATTTACTGGATGCCTAATTCTAGTCAATTTTATTGTTATGTTTTTGAATTGACATCTTGACTTTAAATTAGCTGAAATACCAATTTACAAGGTATTTATTCCGGGCTATTAATTGCAGACAAAATGTGAGAGCCTGCAAGGAATTTCTGCCCTCGGAAGGCTGCAACCCGGCAAAGTGGTTAGTGAAATGTTTAACTCTGTTGAAGTTTAATGATGGTTGTTTGAATATGCACATGTTCAAAGAATAGAAACTTTTTGTGTGTGTTTCTAATATGAAAATCTGATGTGCACAAACCATACAATTTTAAATGTGGATTTGATAATCTGTTGTATTTGTTTACAGTAAATGATGCATAATTTTTGCTGGTAGCTTTCTTGCAACAACTCAGTAAACCTAAAAAATCTACCAATTGAGATCATAAATGTTTACATTTGTGTGTATGCAGTATGATTTAATTTCTGTAATACTAGAATTTTGTGTCCACAGCTAAAATAATGTTTCTTGTGTTTGATATGTTTCAGTCTTTACGGTGTTTGATGCATTAAAGTCAAAAGCAAGGACATTAAAGATGTGTCAAACATCAGTTATTGCACACCAAAATGCAGCTCATAATCCGGGGCCGGAACATTAAAAGTCCTTGAGCTACGGCACAGACAGTCCAAAGACACTAGCCTTGGTTTAGTGACCATGCGCAACAAAGAGCCACAGTTAGTTCCTGCAGGCCAAACAGTTGTTCTAGATGGCGCTGTAGCTGTGTCAGCCGGCAACAGTGAAAAATCTGTATTGTTAGAACAACCGGTAATGTCAGCCTTACCTGGTGGTATCCTAGTAAAACCATGTCTCATAGACTTACCTGAAAGAGCACCTTACCTTGTTCCAGTTGTACTTACCAATGAATTGGAACATGACGTGACAATCCCTCAGAAGTGTGTCATTGGAGAAATCTGTGCATATCAACGAGTCCTATCACAAGAATACTCCGTGAAAGTAACAAAGTCCAAAACTGAACAAAAGTCCACTCTGAAGTTCAACTTTGACTCTTCCCCCATTAGCGCTGAAGGGAAAGAGCGCCTAACAGAAAAACTCAGTCAAATGCCGGAAGTATTTGCACAAAACGATCTTGACTTTGGCAAAACAGATCAAGTGAAACACACAATCAAATTATCAAATGAAACACCGTTCAAACACAGAGCACATCCCATACATCCAAATGACCTGGAAGCGGTCCGTAAGCATCTCAAAGAACTCCAACAAGCAGGCGTGATAAGAGAGTCCACTTCCCCATTTTCTTTGCCTATTGTAGTGGTGCGAAAGAAGAATGGCGATGTCCGCCTTTGTATTGATTACAGGAAGCTTAACATGCAGACTGTAAAAGATGCTTACGCCCTCCCCAACTTGGAGGAAACGTTTTCCACCTTGACCGGTTCGCAGTGGTTCTCCGTCCTCGATTTAAAGTCGGGATACTACCAAATTGAGGTAGAGGAGCTGAACAAACCAAAGACGGCGTTCGTATGTCCCATGGGCTTTTGGGAATTCAATAGAATGCCCCAAGGTATTACAAACGCCCCCAGCACGTTCCAGCGCCTCATGGAGAAATGTATGGGCAACATGAATCTGCATGAGGTAACTGTGTTCCTCGATGACATCATTGTATTCTCCAAGACGCCCGAAGAACATGAGGCTCGCTTAATGAAAGTTCTTAATCGCCTAAAAGAGTACGGGCTTAAACTCTCCCCTGAGAAATGCAGATTTTTTCAAACTTCTGTCAGATACCTTGGCCACATTGTGTCCAGTAAAGGAGTTGAGACCAACCCTGAAAAAGTGAAAGCCCTAAGCACCTGGCCTGTGCCCCGTGATCTCAAACAGCTCCGCTCATTCTTAGGCTTTTTTATTTTTTATTTTATTTATTTTTATTTATTTATTTATGCAGGGACATGCACAATATACATTGACCTTAACCCCTTGCACTCCGGTCAATTTCCCTAAAAACGCCAAAAAATAACGTGCCCAAAGTAAATCAAAAGCTGTTCTTCAACCCTTTGCAGCATCTTCATGGGGTTGGTCTCATTTAAAAGAAAACACTTTGAATTTTTTGGCAAAACAGTTATAATCTCTCTAAGCGCTCCGGCCACTGAGTTACAGTCATCTAAACATAGTGAACTTGAAGAAAAAAAAATTGGCCTGGGTGTTTTTTTGGATACAAATGCTTGCAAATAACACACAGCTTCAGATCCGGGCTGGAAAATGCAACAGAAATGTAGAATCAAGTGTTATCCAGCTGAGGTCAAAGTTTTGTAACAATACCACAAAAAATGAATATATTACACAGCTTTTTCCTCAGGTAGTTCTCAGGCGTTTTTGAACTGTGCCAAATGGCACAGTTTGGAAAAACGTCTGTAACTTTTGAATGATTCAATATAGAAGCTTCATCTTGGGCTCTAATGAAAGGTCACACTCAGGGCTGTGTGTGTGTGGGGGGGGGGTTGTTCCCCCCCCCCTCGCTACAGAGGACGGACATCGGCCATCGCTACATGACAGAATAGACTCATGTGGCGACCGCGGCGCAGCCACTGCGGCTCCCCCCCCCCCCTCGCTACAGAAGAGTAGCGGGGGGGGGCGTTCACGGTCCACACGCGGCGCACGGACTTCGGACTTCGTGCGCCGCACAGTTGTAATTTACCGATCGGTCAAAAGTCATTTTTTGATTACAATTTTCAGGGATAATTCAGCTTATAACACTTACCTCTTCACAGCAGCAGTGTCCTGGCGAACTTCCCTTCCTCATTGTCAGACGAACGCGACGCCTGGTCTCGCGACCCAGTCAAAACATAATTCCATTATTGCGGTTTTGCGCTTCCATGATTGCGGTTTTGGCGAATGATTTACGACCTTCGTCGTCGGCCTCCGTCGGTCTATGATGACCATGGAAGAGAATCCTAAACGTCTATTCTGCTGGAATAAAAAAAAAAAAAAGCACCGCCTGTGGCTGAACAGGCCGATGCGCGAATGGCAGTCCCTGTCACACAGGTCGCACTTGTGGGTGGTCTCCGTGCTGCTGGGTCTGTGGCAGGTTCTTCCTGCGGGTCCTTTTTTCATCTGCTGCAGCAGTCTGTCTTCACCCAGCCTTACACAAAACAGCTTTCGAACTTCTGTGCTTCAATTGGCTCGCTGCATTCACAGCATTGGTAGGCGGGTCCTTCTTGCTAGGTTTTCAGTCATTGGTTCTTCAAGGTTTCAGAAACCCAATTCAAGGCTCTTATTAGTCGAATGAGAGGTCAATCAGATGATCTAATCTGTTCGCGGCTGTGTCTGTAGTGGAAGAACGGAAATGCAGCTTTTTTTTTCAGTGCGCGCTTGGACGCAGCACCCTCGTGCGTCCTAGAGCGCACGAGAGCGCCCTCATGCGCTCTAGGACGCAGAGACATGCTCGCCCGCGGTACACAGGAGTGCAACAGGTTAAAGAGGAAAGATGCATTGTACCAGGTTATAGCACAAGTGCTAATTTCCACCTGTAGTCCCTGGGCAGGCTGGTGTTAGCATTAATAAAAGCAGACATTTGCTAAAACTACAAGTAAGCATTGATAAAAAACTAAAACCAAACATTGATTAAAAAACTAAAACCAAGCATTGCTAAAAACTAAAACAGACATTAATAACATTAATAAGAACCCAAAACATTGATAAGAACTAAAATGTTTCGCTGACCCTCAGTTGCCATATACACTCCATACTGATGCCAGCACTACAGGGCTTGGCGCCGCCCTCTATCAAGAGCAGGAGGGCCAGACTAGGGTCATAGCTTATGCAAGCCGGGGGTTGTCTAGAAGTGGGTCCCGTTACCCCGCCCATAAATTAGAATTTTTAGCTCTAAAGTGGGCAGTGACGGAGAAGTTCGCAGACTATTTATATAGCAATCATTTTACTGTCATGACAGACAGTAACCCCCTGACGTACATTTTGACTACTGCTAAGATGGATGCCATGAGTTATAGGTGGCTAGCTGCTCTGTCGACGTTTAACTTTAAGCTCCAATACAGAGTAGGCAAGCTTAACTCAGATGCAGATGGCCTCTCTAGACGGCCACATGGCAAGTTACTTAATGACGCAGTGTCCCAAAAGGAGCTTGACCGCATACAGCAGTTCACTCAAACTCACTTGTCTCTTCCTGAAAGCAGTTTAAGTTCCGAGGTAGTGTCTGCTATATGTGAAAAACACCTTGTCTGTAGCTCTCCAGACAACACCTTCCCTTTGGTTCACTCATTAGCCCTCTCTGTAGCCACCATTCCAGATGGCTACGCCGATAAAGATGGCTGTGGTGGTCTTCCAGTTGTACGCCACATGACTCCTGAACAGATCAAAAACGAACAAAGAACTGACCCCTGTTTAAGAGAAGTGATTGCACAAATTGAAACTGGGTTAAAAGTTCCACCAACTGTACGAACTGAACTTCCTAACATCAACTTGTTACTCCGAGAGCTCAGTTGACTTGAAATGTGCAATAACATCCTCTACCGCACTCGTCAAGACGGAGGAAATGTTACCAGCTCGTCTTACCTGAACAGCTCCGCGATTCAGTCTTTCAAAGCCTCCACTGTGACATGGGCCATTTAGGCACAGAGCGTACTTTGGATCTCGCCAGAACAAGGTTCTATTGGCCTCGCATGGTGGCAGATATTGAAAAGATCAAGACATGTAATCGCTGCGTAAGACGTAAAACCGCTCCAGAACGAGCTGCTCCGCTTGTTAACATCAAATCCACCCGACCGCTCAAACTTGTCTGTATGGATTTCCTGTCCATTGAGCCCAATCAAAGTAACACTAAGGATGTGCTCATGCTAACTGATCATTTCACGAAATACGCTATAGCCATCCCTACCAGCAATCAGAAAGCTCAGACCATTGCAAAGGCACTTTGGGACAACTTTATAGTCCACTACGGGATACCCGAACGATTACATAGTGATCAGGGTCCCAATTTTGAGTCCCATATTATAAAAGAACTTTGCAAAATCATGGGCATTCGCAAAATACGGACGACATCCTATCATCCCAGAGGTAACCCAGTAGAACGTTTCAATAGAACGTTATTGAGCATGCTGGGTACTCTGGAGGAAAAGAACAAATCTCATTGGCACAACTATGTGAAACCACTTATACATGACACTACTGGTTTTGCCCCGTATGAGTTAATGTTCGGTCGTCAGCCGAGATTGCCAATCGATCTTGCATTTGGGCTCCCGTTTCACAACAAAAGTTTCAAGTCACATTCCCAGTACACTGAAAAACTGAAGACAACTCTACAAGAAAGCTACAAACTAGCAACAGAAAATGCTAACAAGATGGCTGAAAGAAACAAAACAAGATTTGATATGCGAGTGAAACCCTCAAAAGTAGAACCAGGTGACAGAGTTTTGGTACGTGCAGTCCACCGCAGAGGAAAGCACAAACTAGCAGACAGGTGGGAAGCTGAAATCCACATTGTGGTGAACCAAGCAGGTGACTTGCCTGTTTACACTATAAAACCTGAGACAAAAGATGGTCCTGTTCGCACCGTTCACCGCGACCTCTTGCTTCCCTGTGGTTTTCTTGCCCCTGTTGAAGAAGAGCCTGTCCAACCAAAACGTGTCCGCAAACCTAAGACAAGACAGTCACCTGAACAAAGTGAGGAATGTGAGAATTCAGAACCGGAAACTGAGGATGTCTATTGGTACAGAGAAGAACCAATCCAAACGCCCATAAAGCTCACTCGAGTTTATGAAATTCCCCATCCAAAGACATTCTTTAAAGGAGACATTCCTGCTGAAACTCACTTACCTGAGAATGACAACCAAATAGAAAATGTCACTTCACCTGGATGTGCCAACTTGCCTGGAAATGACAATTCACCTGGATGTGACAACTTACCGAATGATGGAAACCTGGAGGAAACTGAAACAAATGTGGAACCATCAAACAATGAGAATGGAACTGAAAAGTGAAACCAACTTATCTGATAAAAGTACATGTGATGAACCTGTGGAAGAAAAAGAACCTGAAAAAGAAATCCCAAAGACTGTGAGACGCTCCGAGAGGACAACCTATAGTCAGTTGGGAAATCCTCTCATAACTGTTGCCCAGTCCCTGTTTCAAGGACTAAACCTGGTTTTTACCAGAGCCTTAACAGAGTCAGATCCTAAGATTATTCCCGTGAACACTGGTTCTCTCGTCATCACTATCTAGCTAATCCCATGCAAAGGGACTTGCATGATTCTAAGGGGGGATAGTGTAACCCAGTGTTAAAAACGCGAATAGAAATATGAATGTTGATACCGCTTTAAGAAGGAGGGGGGACACTCATTTCACAATGGGAATAGATATTTTGAAGATGAGTATGTAAATACAATATAAGTTCATATAATATGTTTATAAATAGTTAGGAACATTTTCTGGAAAGTTTTGATAACGTTCCCAATATTTTGTTTGGTATTTTGAGCAACCAATGGCTGCGTCGTTTGTTTGGCAGCAACAACCAATGGGGTCACGCCAGCCAGTGGGGTCACGCGTTCCCTCGTTCGGTCTGTGTGTAATATGCAGAACGCTGTCAGACACTGCCGAGACACGACCGAGAGAACGCGATTCCTCACGGAGACGATGAGCTAAAGTGCTAATAGTAGCCTTTGCTTGGACAAAACTTGAGATTGATTGGGATCCAAAGGCTGTTAACGCCGTTGAGCGCAGGAACCCCATGACGCACGTGTCACTTAGCATGGTCAGGTTTTTTTCTTTGGACTGGTTTTGACCAGAACATGGATTCTCCAGATCTGGATGGCGAGCCGAAGCCCAAACCCTATTAACTGCTAGAGGTGATTCAACAGGTCACCTGGAATGGACACTAGAGAACTGTGAATTTTGTAAATATATTTTGGGGTATTATTGTGACAAGTGTGTGTTTTTTTTTCATTAAATGTACATATTTGTAAATAATACACATTTGTAAAAAGAAATATATATAGTTGCAGGTTCCTATATACGGCTGTGTATGTGTCATCTGTTGTTGCACCTCCCAGGCTCCTACGAACCTGTAATCGGTCTGATCTGACCCAATTATCCCTTTTGCCCAGGTAGAAAAGTTAAGGTAACTACACTGCCATAACACAACACTACCAAACGGGCACTACATCTAAAGTAAGTAAGTGTTACAAAGGTGTTAGTGAGGGTCACATTATCACTCCTCCGCCCCTTGTCTTCCCACTGTCTGGTGTCCGGTCTGCCCGTATTGCATGGAAACCCTCCAGTTCGATGTTAGCATCTGTTGCTAGTTCTGTTAGCCACGTCTCGGTATACAACATCAAGCTAATCTCTCTGAAGACGCTCTCGTAGCGGGAGATAGCCGCTAGCTCATCAGTCTTACTGAGTAGCAATTGAACATTCCCCATAATAACGGATGGGAGGACGGGTCTGTACCTTATATTCCTCGCCCGCCGTCTTACTCCAGCTCGACATCCACGCCGTTTCCATCTTATTTCTCCCAGTATGTCGAGTTTTTGCGTTAGCATCGTGGGCCGGTTAAGTGCCAACAGCTGGTAACTATTGTACTGCCTCCTGCAAGAAACAGTGGCTCCGTCCGCTGGCTCAGGAGACATTCGGGCGATCTACGTGTTCGGATGGAATAAAGGTGACGCTGGATCAGAAAGATTGGCAAGAGAGTCAGATAGTAAATAGAAATATGCAGAAACTGATCCGCAGTTGCAAAAAGGCAGCCTACTCGTGTGGCCCCGGAAGTGAATATATATTATATTGTTTCTTTCTTCAGATGTTATTCACCTTAATAGCCATCCCTGTTACCACCTGGTTCAGCGGTGTGCCTCATGTCACTCCAGCCCATCTCTCAGTGTTTTTGTCGTGATCACCCGTACCGGTGTTATGCCGAGAACTCCCTCGCCTGCTGAGAATTGCATCCGGGGGAGTTCATGGCATAACACTGGCCAGTACTCTCTGGTCCCGGGCCATTGCAGCAACCGGTGCGCTGGTATGGGCGATACACCCCGGAATCACGACAAAACCACTGGGCGATGGGCCAGAGTGAACCAGGTGGTAACAGGGATGGCTATTAGGGTGACTAAGATCTGAAGAAAATAACAATGTAAGCTGAGCTTACAGCCAGCATCCTGGTACCAGAGTTAGCTTGGGGGCTAATAGCTCAGGGGCTAAGAGGCTACCTTTAGCCCCCCCTTCCATCTACATAATGGACAGCTAGGCAGGCCAATAACAGAGCAGTGGGTGGGTCTGGGTGGGAGAATTGAATGTTTTGAAATATTTTTTGATAATTAGGTGACCTGTAGACTCATTTCAGACAGTTAAAACCTACAAACACATCATTTTTCAGTCAATGACCCCTTTAATCAAAGGACAATAAATACAAATAACCCACATATACCCTGTAAGTTTAGCCTATCCCAAATCAGTTGAAGGAACAGCAGATGGTTTTTTTCCCTGAACAGAGAAAGATGCATACTGCACACTACATAAAACCTAAAATAATTCAAACAGGTATATACAGTATATAGTAGACGGTAATGCTGTTTCATTCCATCTAGCTACAATGCTCTGTACTGTGTGTGTTTATATATTCATATATTTATTCCATCTAGCTACAATACTCCGCACTGTGTGTGTTTATATATTTACATATTTATTCCATCTAGCTACAATGCTCCGCACTGTGTGTTTATATATTTACATATTTATTCCATCTAGCTACAATGCTCCGCACTGTGTGTGTTTATATATTTCCATATTTATTTCATCTAGCTACAATGCTCTGCACTGTGTTTATATATTTATACATTTATTCCATCTAGCTGCAATGCTCCGCACTGTGTTTATATATCTATATTTATATGTACATATGTATACTCGCTGCTCTTGTTTTTTCTTGCCTTCTGATTGTTGCTCTGAGTGTTGCTATCCCTGTGCTGTTGCAATCCTGGAATTTCCCCATTGTGGGACTAATAAAGGCTTATCTTATCTTATCTTATCTTATAGAGAGATGTAGGCTCTTCATGATTTTGGGTTGTGTTCATCAGGCCAGAATGAACTACTCTATCATTGATGGTGTTGTGAATTTTCTTTCTAAATGTCCCTTGTTGATCTGTTTAATAAATAAAGTGCAGAGTCAAAGATGCCTTTTTGGGGTATTTATTCTTGATCAAGAGGAAGATTTCATGCAGCAGTTCAGCAGAAATGTTCACAGTGAAAATGGTGCGGCCAGATTTTACGTTATAAGAATGTTCTGTGGGAGAACGGAGCCTAGCTGTCTCTAAGAACTGACCTTGGCAAGGTTAGATTCTCAGTATCTAAGGGAGTTGTAAAAAGGGAGTTTTTCTTCTCCACCGTCGCCAAGCGCTTGCTCACAGGGGATCACCTGATTGCTGGGGTCTTTCTGCAATTGTGGGGGTTTCCCCTACAGTTGAAAGTGTTATGAGACTGTTGTTGTGAAATGGTACTATATAAATAAAGTTGAATTGAATTGAAGAAACATTTTTAAGCTCCAGGTCACTATGTAACTCATAAAACATTTTTTTCACTAAATTTTCTTCCTGTGCCTATGACAATAAAGCAGTTCTAATTCAGATTCTAATCACATTACCTGTAAATCATGAAGTGGCCATTGCTGTTGAGAACCAGACCCCGCCTCCTCTGGTGCATCACTGTGGCCATCATGGTGAAGTACGTGAAGATGAAGAGGATAAAGGTCTGTCCCTCAGTGATAAGGTACCTGTTACAGGAACATGATTTTTTCTGGCAACATGACTGTTTCATGCTTGCATCAATTTCTAGCTGCTTTAAAACTGTGTAAACTTTTTTGAAAGGCATTTTGTGCAGAAAAGGAAACAAACAGGAATGTTTTCTTATGTTGTCCTCAAGAGCTAGAATTTATCCTTGACTATGGAAAGAGTAATTTTGAGAAATTTTTGTTCAATAAAATATGTATGGAAACATATTTCACTTTAAAATGAATGAATGAATGAATGAAAATGATCATCAACATCTTCTACAAGGAGTTTAAAGGTCCCATTTACTGCATTTTTCACAAATTTTAATAGTTCTCACAGTTCTTAGTTCACAGTTCTAGAAATGTTAATGGAATGCTTTGACCAAATTGCTTTTAATTATTTAACTATTGTGGCATCATTGTGAATTATCTTTGGCATCTTTCCTCAGAATGGCTCGTTTCAGGGCATGTCTGTCATGATTAATTAAGCTGACATCCCACGTGCACGATGCAACAGCACAGGAAATCAACCACACAAAGGGGCACATTTGAAAGTTTATTAATTTCAAAAATAAACACACAGCTACAGAACAGTCACTCACCAGAGGAATCCACCTGTGGAGAGGAGACAAGAGCTGTGAGTGGAGGAACGGAGTAAGGGGAAAAGGGCGAGCCAAATTGCAACTTACTTGGGTTCTGAGGAAGAATCGGCAGGACCCCAGCGGGAAATAGATGAACCAGTAGGGTGAGGGGAATGAGCTGATGGTGCCTGACTGGGTGGAGGTTGAAAGCCGGAGAATAGTGGAGATGTGGCAGGAGATCGCGCGCAGTCCTGAAGACACACCTGCACAGTGGCAGCAACCTGAGAAGGAGAAGAACACAAGATTAGACAGCGTGTCAAAACTTGTTAGAAAACATTTGCTTGTCCTTTAGACGGGCAGTATACTCAGATGAGCCAGCGTTTACTGCATGGAGAGAGCCTCCTTAAGTACGCTGGCTGATGAGTGGTGGCAGGTGCGTCTTCTGCCTCAGGTGCAGTGATGAGTAGATGAATGTGAGACAGGACAGGAGGGGTGCGCTCTCACTGCCCATGACAGGGTCCCCCCTTCTAGGAGCGCCTCCTGGTGGTCCAGAGGGCTTCTCTGCGTGAGCTCGGTGGTAGGCCCGAAGCATCTCTTTGTCCAGGACCTGTGATAAAGGGACCCAGGAACGTTCTTCCGGGCCATAGCCCTCCCAGTCTACCAGATATTGAAGGCCCTGGCCCCGACAGTGAACATCCAGGATACGGCGAACAGTGTAGGTGGGGTGACCATCGATGAGGAGGAGGAGGCGGTTTTTGGGGGGGGGGGGGCCGAGGGGGCTGACAGAGAAGGGCTTGAGGTGGGACACTTGGAACGTCAGGTTCACACGCAGGGTCGGCGGCAGCTTCAGCTGGACCAACGCATCATTTATCACCTGTGAAATGGTGTTTGGGCCCAGGAAGTGGGGGGACAGTGTCTTGGATCTCTCCTTGAATGGAATCTGGCTAGCCGCCAGCCAGACCTGCTGCCCGACGACATACTTGGGAGCAGGGACACGCTTCCTGTCAGCAGCAGCCCGGGTATGTTCCGTGGAGCGGGCGAAGGCGGCCCAGGAAGACCTCCAGATGCGTCTGCAGCAAACAGCATGGACCCCCACGGACAGAACCGCGACCTCCCTCTTGGCCATGGGTAGCAGCGGCGGCATGCAACCCAGCAACGCCTCGAACGGGGTGAGTCCAGTGGCGGTAGAGTCAGCTGAGTTCATGGAATACTCCACCCAGGTCAGGTGCGTGCTCCAAGATGAAGGGTTATCGGCCACTATACACCACAGGACGGCCTCCAAAGACTGGTTGGTGCGCTCCGCCTGCCCGTTGCTTTGTGGGTGGTTACCAGAAGAAAGGCTCACCATTGTTCCCAGGGTCCGGCAGAAGGCCCTCCAGACCTGGGATGTGAATTGAGGACCCCGGTCAGACACGATGTCCAAAGGGATGCCATGGATCTGGATGACGTGGTCGGTGAGCAGGACCGCCGTCTCCAAGGCCAAGGGGAGCTTTGGGAGAGCAACCAGATGCACCACCTTGGAGAAGCGGTCCACAATGGTGAGAATCACCATCTTGCCACGGGAGTGGGGGGGGGAGTCCAGTGACGAAGTCCACGGCAATGTGGGACCAAGGACGACCAGGGGTGGGGAGGGATGGAGGAGACCAAACAGGGAAGAGGAGTCCGATTTCCCCTGGACGCAGGTCTGACAGGCTTTACCATACTCCCGTACATCCCACCACAGCGTGGGCCACCAAAACGCTCGCTGGACGAAGTCCACAGTCCGAATGATTCCAGGATGGCAAGCAAAGCGACTGGTGTGACCCACTGGATGACATAACTGCAGAGGGCGGCTGGGACATACAGACGGTTCCAGGGGCACCCTACTGGCACATGCTTCTGGGACTGGGCCTTCCATTCGATGTCCCAAGTAAGAGCTCCAAGGACGCGAGAAGGTGGTATGATGGTTTGGGGGGGGGGGGTTTTCTACCTTCTCGGAATCAAACTGGCGCGATAGCACATCTGGTTTGGTGTTCCAAGTGCCAGGCCGGTACTTGATGAAAAAGTTGAACCTCTGAAAAAACAGGGCCCAACGAGCCTGCCTGGTATTAAGTTGGCGGGCCGATCGCAAATACTCAAGGTTTTTGTGATCGGTCCACACGACGATGGGGTGAATAGCCCCCTCTAGTCAATGCCTCCAGTCCTTCAATGCCAATTTAATGGTAAGCAGCTCTTTGTCCCCTACGTCGTAATTCCTCTCGGCTGGCGTAAGCCGATGAGAGAAATACGCGCACAGGCGGAGCTTCTGATCAGGGGGTGTACGCTGCAACAGTACAGCGCCTACCCCTGAGTCAGATGCGTCCACCTCGAGGACAAACTAGAGCTGCGTGTCGACCTGAGCCAAGATTGGTGTTTCTGTGAACAGGTGCTTTAATTTCACAAACGCCTGTTAAGCTGCCTTGGTCCAGCAAAAGGGGACCTTAATGGAAGTCAGCTGCGTCAAGGGCAGTGCCACCCCACTGTAGTTCCTGATGAACCAGTGATAGAAATTTACAAACCCGAGGAAGCGTTGAAGCTCCTTACGGGAGTTTGGCATTGGCCAATCGAGCACTGCCCTTACCTTGGCCGGGTCGGCAATCAGAGAGCTGGTTCTCCAAAAGCCATTACAAGATGGCCCTGACATTGGCTTCATGTTCATCTGGTGATTGGGAGAAAATCAAAATATCATCCAAGTAGACAAAAAAGAATTGATAGAGCATGTCACGAAGGACGTCATTAATTAACCGCTGAAAGACAGCAGGGGCATTGGTGAGCCCGAAAGGCATCACCAGATATTCGAACTGCCACTGGTGGGTTTTAAATGCTATCTTCCATTTGTCTCCTTCACAAATGCTTATCAAATGGTACGTGTTCCTTAAGTCTAACTTGGTAAAAACCCATGAGTGCTGAAGGAGCTTGAACATGGAATTAATCAAAGGCAGAGGGTACTTGTCATTGGTGGTAATTTCGTTGAGCTCCCGGTAGTCGATGTACGGGTACAACGAGCCATCCTTCTTCACGATAAAGAAGAACCCGGCTCTGAGTGGAGCCGAAGATGGCCGAATAAGGCCGGCGTTCAGCGATTCCTTAATGTATTTCTCCATCACCTCCCTCTCCAGACCAGAAATGCTGTATAGCAGACTGGACGGTAGCTTCACCCCCAGGATGAGGTCTATAGCACAGTCGTAGGAGTGATGAGGCAGTAGCAGCAGTGTCCTCGACTTGCTAAAGATCTCCCCCAAATTGTGGTATGCCCGGGGGACGAGGCTAAAGTCTGGCGGCTCGGCCGGAGGGAGGAAGACGGACAGAGATGGGGAACATTCTGCTGAACGCATGCAGTTCACCATACAAAAAGGGCCCCAGGAGGAAATAGTATTCTGTCCCCAGTTAATAATCGGATTGTGCCTCCGGAGCCATGGGTAGCCAAGAACCACCAGGGAAGATGAAATAGGAAGAACCAGGAATGTGAGTTCCTCCCGGTGGTTCCCGGAAAGGAGGATGGAGATCGGCACTGTGCTTTCGGTGACTACCATGACCTCCTGGCTAGATATGGTGGTAATTCTCTGGTTGTGGGGCAATTTGTTAGTGGGAATACCCACCTGCCACACAAAATGGGCAGAAACGAAATTATCATCAGACCCTGAATCAACCAGCGCCATAGTCCTCCTCTCGACCCCCGGCAATTGCACGAGGGCCAAAATTGAAAAATTACCGGGAGGAGTAGATTTGGTCCCACCCGCCAGACGCCCCATGGTTACTGACGGGCCCCGTCTTTTGGCTGCTGGCGACATTCATCCAGACTGTGGTTCAGCAAACCGCAGGACGCGCACGCACCAGCCCTTCGCCTTCACCAGCACTCATTGTCGTTCAGGTGCTGAGAGAGCTCCATCTGCTTGGGCACTAACACTGTGAACTAACACCACTAACTGCCAGTTACTAACACTGGCACCACCAGTGTTAGTAACCATGGAGGACGCACGCTCAGTGCACAAGCGAGAGGAGGACTCGTGCTCCTTCGCACGCTCACGGTACTGGTTGACCAATTTTACAGCCTGATCTATGACACCGTCGAGAGTCTCAGGGACAGGGTGAACCGCCAGATCATCACGGAGTTGAGCGTTTAACCCGTGGAGGAATGCGCTGCGTAAAGCAATCTCATTCCACCTCGAATCAGCCACTACAACTCGGAACTCCACCGAATACTCGGCTGCTGACCGAGTGCCCTGGCAAAGCGTCATCAGGTGGCTCATGGCGTTGCCCTGACTCTCAGTACGGCCAAATGCGCAGGAGAAAGTGTCTATGAATTGATCAAACGTGTACTACCGCCACTCGGGGTTATCAATCGTGGACTGTGCCCGCTCAAGGGCTCGGTCTTTGAGTAACGGAGTGAAAAAATGAATTTTAGCCACGTCCCCTGGGTACTCCTCCCCGACCTGCTCCAAATAGATATGGACTTGAATTAAGAACCCTTTACACCCCCCCGCCACGTACGGGGTTGGCATAGGAACGGAGATAGTACAACGCACCCTAGTGCGGGGAGCAGGCTGAGGAGGAGGAGCCTGAGAAGGCGCATTGGGCCAAAGCCGCATCATATTCTGAATCTGTTGAGTGAGGATGGCGAGCTGCTGCTCAGTCGCCGCTAAGCAATCCAAAGCAGACAGCTCTTGTGCCACAGCACTGGCTGAGCTGAGGTCCTGGCTGGCTCGTTCTGTCATGATTAATTAAGCTTACAGCCCATGTGCACGATGCAACAGCACAGGAAATCAACCACACAAAGGGGCACATTTGAAAGTTTATTAATTTCAAAAATAAACACACAGCTACAGAACAGTCACTCACCAGAGGAATCCACCTGTGGAGAGAAGACAAGAGCTGTGAGTGGAGGAACGGAGTAAGGGGAAAAGGGCGAGCCAAATTGCCACTTACTTGGGTTCCGAGGAAGAACCAGCAGGACCTCAGGGGGAAATAAACGAACCAGTAGGGTGAGGGGAATGAGCTGATGGTGCCTGACTGGGTGGAGGTTGAAAGCCGGAGAATAGTGATGTGGAAGGAGAGCGTGTGCAGTCCTGAAGACACACCCGCACGGTGGCAGCACCCTGAGAAAGTGAAGAACACAAGATTAGACGGCGTGTCAAAACTTGTTAGAAAACACTTGCTTGTCCTTTAGACGGGCAGTATACCCAGACGAGTCAGTGTTGACTGCGTGAAGAGAGCCTCCTTAAGTATGCTGGCTGATGAGCGGGGGCAAGTGCGTCTTCTGCCTCAGGTGCAGTGATGAGTTGATGAATGTGAGACAGGACGGGAGGGGTGCGCTCTCACTGCCTATGACAATATCTCTTTATTGATAGTTTTAAGATGACGTCACGTGCCGGCCATGTTGGGGGGGGAAGCCCCTACATCCAGCAGAAAAATGTTGTAAATGTGGTGAACTGTTATGCTTTCATTGGTTGTATGGTACTGACTGTACAAACACTTATATGAGGGACAGACTGATATGATCATTGAACCCACAGTAACCCTACAAAACAATCTTCCACCCAAGTTTCACAGAGCTACATTTAGCATGCTAATGTTAGCTTCTAAGTTAGCTCTTAATTTTGACCAACTCCAGCCAAAAAGATGACAAAACCCACTCACCCTGCCTTCCTACGATCTCAGCAACATGCTCGGAACTCGGCACGGCCACACACTTGGTCGTGTTCGTGCTCCTTCTACAAGTCAACAGTGTCAACTCAGTCTCGTAGTCTGCCTGTCCGGCCGGGTGGTAACATCTCCCTGGGGAGTGGCCACTGATCACCGCGGTGTCATCCCGCTTGTCTCTGAGTCAGGGTCCTGCTTCTCAATTAAAGGTAATTTGTAATCATAACGCTGTCTAGAGCCATTATCAGGAGTTTCACTTCAAGTTTTGGAGGTTTTCACACTTTTTCGCTCTGTCACGTAAGTAAACAATGGTGGCCATGTTGGAGAGGAAGTCATGATCAAAAACTATGAATATGCCAAGAGCTGCAGTTAACACCACCCTTCTTTTGTTGTCACTTTTGCTAATGATAGCCAGCTGGCTCCTAGCTCAGGTAGCAAGCCTGAGCTAATATAGATTCGTCTTAAAGAATGAATGGAATAAACCATCACTGGTGGACGGGAGTGTGTAGTTTCAGTGGTTAATAGGATATGACCAGTCAGCTAGCATCAGCTAGCCACCTTGGGTTTTGGTTAAAGAAAATAAAACTATACTAACTAACTAACTAACCTGCACTTAAATAGCGCTTTTCTAGTCACAAAGACCACTTAAAGCGCTTTCACTAATACTAACCCTCTATTCTAAGGGCCTATAGGAAACAGATATCTAGGGACAATTTAGAACAGCCAAACTAAGCTAAAGTTCTGTCTAGGAATTATATATATGGCCAAGTGTCAGTAGGATTTCGGGGAAGGGGGGATTGTAAGAGAATTTATAGAAAATGGCGATCAAAATTGCCATGATCAACAGTTAAGCTAACGCCAGGCAGCCTGTATGTCAGCCTCTCCCCACTGAGGTAAGCTCTAATGTGGTTAGACTGACCGACTCCAACCGCCAAGCCAAGCTAATGCTGATGCTAATGGTTCGATGCAGCATCACAGAGAAAATAGGACAAAATAAGCCAGAATGACGACAGGGATGTCTGTTAGGGTGATTGAAATTCAAAGAAAATAACAATATAAACCGTGCTTGGTAAGCTAACACCATAGTTGCACTGTTAGCTCTAAAGTTAAAATGTTAAAATATAATCATTTATAGTCATATGACCCAAGAAAGCATTTTAAAAGGGTAAAACCAACAAATACGCAATGTTTGAGTAAATGGGACATTTGAGCCATAGAAGGTCATTGGGGCGGCAGTGGCTCAGGAGGTAGAGTGGCTTGACAATAACTGGAGGGTTGGCGGTTTGAATCCCACTCCTCCCAGCCATCCTGCCGTTGTGTCCTTGGGCAAGACACTTTACCCAAATTGCCTCCAGTATCCATGACACTGGGTATGAATGTGTATAAATGTTCGGTAGTGGCTGGAGAGGCCGTTGGCATGCATTGGCAGCCATGTCTCTGTCAGTCTGCCCCAGGGCAGCTGTGGTTACAGAGGTAGCTTATCGCTATCAATATCTGTGGAGTGAATGAATAATGTATCCATTGTAAAGCATCTTTGAGTGTCCATGAAAAAGCTCTTTATAAATCCGATGTATTATTACTGAAAAGAGTGTTCACAAAGTGTTGTATAGACATTTATTGTGTAAACTTGGAAATCATCTGCATGTCTCCTGTCTTGAAAATGTATGCTTACGTTGTTTATCCTCAGAGGGGAATTGAAGGGCCCCCAGTGAGCCAGCCAATCCCTTCACCACGCCTGGCCAGGGACATTTTAAACTCTCCAATTATCCCAAATTGCATGTTTTGGAAGGTGGGAGAAACCCACACAAGCATGGGGAGAACGTTTTTGGATTTGATCCCACAACCTTCATACTGTGAGGCAACAGTGGTAACTGCTATATACCACCATGCTGCCAAGTGTATGGTCAACAGTAAGAGAGCAGATAGTTTTTAATTAAAGGTCTGAACCATCCAAACTCCCCTGAAGTGCCTGGCGAACTCTGCTTTGATTCGAAAGGGATTCCTTCACTGAGTAAAGTAATAAGCCGGCAACACCCGAGAACCACCTGATTAATTATTACTAACACGCAGAGACACACACACATATGATGGTGTACTGTTCTACAGGTACACCTTACAGCAAAGTTCAGGTGTTATCTAGTGGGGTGGCAGCCTCAAGTCACTACTATAGCATGACTAGATCACACTGTAAAACAAGTGTTTTTGTCAGAGTCCATGACCTGCTAGAGTTCCCTTCCTAAAGATCTTTATTCAGCACTGCTTAAATGTAATAGGCCCCCCTGAGCCATTAGGGGTCCAAACTACAAGTTCACCCTCAATATTTCTGGGTAATTTTTTTCTAGTAAATGTGGAACTTCTTTGTCTTAAATTTTCATTTTTTTCCTCATATATGTGTGACTGTTTTGTAAATTTTAGTGATGTCAGTTTTATTTGGGTTATTGTGGCTGATGAGGATTAATCGCATCAAGCAAGTTAATTGTGTTAATCATCCTTCTATTCTGTCATTGGCAGCATATCACGGAGAGAGAATACCGTAAGCTAATTGCAATTAATCAAGATTAATCATGATTGGAGCTTGAGTCACTCATAAATTTGTAACTTTTTCTCAGAAATATGTGACTTTTTTTGTAAATTTGAAACTTTTTTCTCATAAATTTGCAACTTTTTTCCAGTAAATTAGTAATTTTTGTTCTCATAAACTTACAGGCTTTTTTCTGATAAATTTACTGTTTTGTCTTGTAAATTTACAACTTCTTTTGTTGTAAATATGTGGCTTTATCTTGTAAACTTTCAACTTTTTCTAATTAATTAGATTTTTTTTAAAAACAGTTTTCCAAATTTTTGTAACTTTGAAACTTTTTCTCATAAATTTATAACTTTTGTGAAATTGCAACTTTCCTTCTCCAACTTCTTTCCTTGTAAATTTGTTACTTTTTGTGTGAACTTGCAACTTTTTTCTTATAAATTAGTGATTTTTTTTGTTGTAAATTTACAATTTTTCCTTTGTAAATTTCTGGCATTCATATAGATGGCAGTTAAAAATCTATTCTTTGTATTTTTCTTTTTTTCCGGTGCATCTTGCTGGAACATTTAGTTTTCTCAAATCAAATCCATCAAATCAAATCAAACTTTATTGTCACATTGCTGTACATACAACTGTAGTGCAGGCAAGATGAAATTGCGTTTCTCTCGGCATCCATATAAATAGAAGCAGCATGATTTAAGACACACTCCCACATAGCTTCACCCCCCCACCCCCACCCCCCCATCCATTCACACATCCCTGAGACATACTTGGGAAAAAAACTAACCAACTATAATATACAAATAATATACAAAATGTCCGTAGGTGCAGTAGTGTGTATGAGAGATTCCAGGTCAACTGTTCAGCATCCTGACAGCTTGTGGAAGGAAGCTGTTGATCAGTCTGGTGGTTCTGCCTCTGATTTCTGTGGGGAACTTTGTAATTTCACTTCTTAACTGGTCCAAAAAATTGAAAATAATTAGACATTGTTGTGCATGGGTGCCTGCAGAAAACAACATTTTCCACAGAAACCTGAACGTTCCAGGGACCACCGGATGGGACCCACTCATCTAGACGATGGCCCATTTTTTTATGTTTTCGTTAAGAGTGGGGAGATTTCTTTTCCATTTTAAAGGGTTTGGTGTCTCTCACATTACAAAAACATGGACCCTCCAAACACTCTGAAACTGAATCTGGCTCTAGCTTGCTGGTTGTCTGAATGAGTGTCTCAGAAATATGCAAATGTGCTTAAATCAGGTGCACACAGTTATCCGAAAACGAGAAATATGTAAATGTATGTGCTCAGAGAATGCTAATGAACTCTTTAATCACAAATGTCAGCAGGCACAAGTTCTGCTCGGTGACTTTTCTGTGTGTTTCATTAGAAAGACAAATTCTCTGCTCGGTGCACACACTTTTATGATGGCACAGCTTAGCAGAACTTGGAAGCTGCTGTAGAGCAGGAGAGGTTGCAAACTAACCACTTCTACACTTTGCTTCACAATCTTGTAACTGATGGAGAAATGGAGCTGTGCAGTGAAACATTCTGACCAGTAATAGGCAGCATTGGGAATGAGCAGGAGGCACGCTGCTGGTGTCATCCCATCCTGCTGCCCATCTGGACTGAAGCAGCCACTGAAGAAGAGCACGAGGACAAGGAAGAGAGGGATGTAGCTGAAGAAAAGAGAAAGAAAGGTGGTCAACAATGACAACTCTGACCTTTTACTGCACCATTCCCACGTTGATCATCCTGCTGCTACAGACATACTGCCAACTGTATTTCAATATTACAGTGTAGTGCTGCGTTCAACGCCACACCAAGACCAGCGTACCAAGACCAAGACTTTAACAGGTCGAGACTGAGTCAAGACTAAGAACAAGAAATACATCAACTTTAAATATCGCCGCAACCCAGCCAGTATGTCCATGTGGGCCCCACCAAAGGTTAAATGGGATGTCTTATGGGTCCCATGTGGGTTTGTCCATGGATTCCATCTTGGTCCCATCTGTTTGCCCACATGGACTTTACCTGTTTACCTATTTTGAACTTATTTTCTCATAAATTTGCAATTTTCTTGTAAATTTGTGACTTTTCCCCCCTAATTTGATACATTTTTTTCTTGAAAATTTGAAACTCTCATAAATTTGCAACTTTTTTCTTGGATTTTTCTTGTGAAATAGCAACTTTTTTCTTGCAAATTGTCATGTGCCTGAGCGTTGATCTCAGCGCTCAGACTTCCTTTTGTAGTCTTGAGTATTTTTCTATTATCATTATGTTGGTAGTTGTGTGTGTCTATTTTGGTTTGTTTGTCTCTGAGCCCTCTCCCTCTTGCCAGTCACACTCATTTACTACCCAGGCTGTCGCTCTGCCAGCTCAGCTGCATGTTATTCATTAATCAGGTCACTTGCTCACTCTGCTCCCCATACCTGTGCCTCATTTGATTGTCTGCTATTTAAACACTGCCTGTTCATTGTTTCTTTGCGGCAGTCATGTTTGAATGTTAACTGGACTACTCCTCTGCTCTCTCTTCAACACTCACGGGGCTATGTCGAAACCAGAGTGTTTGCTTGTAAGTTTACCTTGTTTGTAATTTTTGTTCGCCATGCACAGTTGGATTCTGTTTGTCTTCTGTTAAAATAAAATGTCACACTACAGTCCAACGCATGGACCTGTCTTTCTGACCCAGAGGGGCGCATTCATGACACAAATTTGCTAACTTTTTCTTGCAATTTTGGAACTTTCACATAAATTTGCCACTTTTTTTATTGTCATCTTGCAACTTTTTCCTCATAAATTTGTTACTTTTTTCCTTGTAAATTTGCTATTTTCTTGTTAATTTGTGACTTTTTCCTATAAATTTGCAACATTTTTCTTGTAAATTTGGAACTTTTTGTCATGATTTGAGATTTTGAGGAGGCTTAAGTGCAAGGCAGCCACTTCAGAAGAACACACAGATGCAGATGAAAAGTTACACCACTTCAATGAAAACCCAATCCCTATACAAAGCACTCTAACTTAACGAATATATACACACACCACAATTAATGAAACCCACAACCAAGAAGCCAAACTATCAATCTACTTCCGCCTGAATCTTTTCCAGGTCGGCCTTTAATGTGCCCCCGCCCACGGTAAACCCCTGGAAAGTGGAGCAGGTGGTAAACTCACACTTCTCAGCTTTCACAGAAAGCTGGTTCTCAAGCAGCTGCTGCAGGACAGTCCGGACATGGACCACATGTTCCTTCAGCATGCGAGAAAAAATTAATATGTTGTCTAAGTAAACAAAAGCAAAATTGTTCACCATGTCCCAGAGGACATCAGTGATTTAACGCTGGAAGACGGCGGGGGCGGTGGTCAGGCCAAAGGGCATGACCAGATATTCAAAAGGACCCAGATGAGTTTTAAACACCGTCTTCCATTCATCCCCCTCGCAGATACGTACCAAATGATACGCGTTCCGGAGATCAAGCTTACTGTATACCTGTGCCTGTTGGAGGAGTTCAAAGGCTGAATTAATGAGCGGCAACTGGTATTTATCCTTAACGGTGATAGAATTATGCTTGCGATAATCAATGCATGGCCACAAGGTGCCATCCTTTTTACCTACAAAAAAGAACCCTGCGCTGAGAGGAGCAGACGACGGATGGATAAGGGTCACGCTCTCCATCACTTCCCTCTCCGGCCCATATAAACTGTAGAGCCAGCTGGATGGCAGCCGTGCACCCAGAAGGAGGTTGATAGCGCAGTCATAGGACTGATGAGGTGGCAAAGAAAGGGCCCTCAACCTGTTAAAGACCTCCCCTAAGACCTCGGGCATGCGGCTGAGATCCACCGGCTCAGCCGAAGGGGATGAGAGAGGGAGAAAGGGTTAGCAAGCAGCAGATCAGAGACACGACAACAAACAGAATGAACTCCAGGAAGAAACTGAACCCTGGGTCCAGCTGATTATAGGATTATGTTTGTGAAGCCACGGATACCCCAAAATCATGGAGGCGGAAGATTGTGGCAGCACAAAAAACTGGATTGTCTCGCGGTGGTTACCGGACAAAATGACCAAAATGGGCTCAGTTTGTCTGGTCACCAGCGCGAGACTACAACCTGATAAGGCGGAGACATTAACGGGTGTTGGGAGGATCCTGGTGGGAAATTGAAATTTTTAAATCAATTCCTGATGAATGAAGTTTTGCTCCGCTCTAGAATCCACCAGGGTGGAGGTTTTACACTTGGCTCCCAGAAACTGGATAAGAGCCGGGAGTGTAAAACAGCTGGGGGAATTTCGAGAAGAACCTCCCACCAGACCTCCCACAGTTACTGAGGGGCCAGTTCTTTTTGGCCGAGTTGGGCATTTGGAGATGGCATGATCAGTTGCCCCGCAGTACATGCACGCCTCCGCCTTTTCCCGGAGCCGGCGCACCTCCAGAGTCAGATGAGTCCTAGCCAGGACCATCGGCTCCCGAGGTGGCACCGTGAATGCAGTGCGAGGGGGCAGGGGAACCGTCTGTGGGGCAGGTGAGGAAGCAGTGGTCCTCTGCTCCCTGGCATGCTCCCGGAACCGGTTGTCAAGGGCCACTGCCTGGGCAATCAATTCATCCAAAGAGGAGGGGTTCACCCAAATAGCCAGTTCATCGCAGAGGTTGGTATTCGAACTCCAGAGGAAGACGCAACATAGCGCAGTATCATTCCACTCGGAGTCTGCCGCGGCGACCCAGAACTCGACAGAGTAGTCGGCAACTGACCGACTCTCCTGCCGAAGCCCCAGCAACTGGCAAGCAATGTTACCCTCGCTGTCTGTGTGATCAAATGCCTGGGTGAATTCCTGAACAAAACGTTCAAAAGTATATTGGGCCCCTTCCCGACCACTCAAGACGGACTGGGCCTACTTGAGTGCCCGGTTGCGGAGTAACAGGGTCAGGAACTGTATTTTGGCCGAATCATCCCTGTATTCCCCCTCCACCTGCTGAAAATGCATCCGGCAATGTAACAGGAACCCCTTACATCCCCCCACCTCCTCCCCATAGGGGGCAGGCACAGGGATGGAGATGGTCCTGCCGAAAACAGGGACTGCGGGGACAGCAGGTGCGGGAGGGGGAGCGGCCGCACCAGGAAGCCAACACAAATGCTCCGACACAGTGGTCAGTTGTTGGGTGATAGTTTGGAGCTGCTCAGACAAAAGCATGACCTGGTGCTCCGTGGCTTCCAAACGCGAGAGCGCTGACTGTTCTCCTGATGTAGCACCCACTAAGCCTCGATCCTGGCTAGATCGTTCTGTCATGATTTGAGATTCTGAGGAAGCTTAAGTGCAAAGAAACCACTTCAGAAGAACACACAGATGCAGATGAAAAGTTAGACCACTTTAATGAAAACCCAATCCCTATACAAAAGATGCTAACTTAATAAATGTATTCACACACCACAATTAATGAAACCCGTAACCGAGAAGCCAGACTATATACACAAAAATAGTTGCACGCTGGAGTCACATGCAGCCTAGGAGGGAAAGAGAGGACAGGAGGGATTAATAATGGATGTGGCGTACTGGAAAATAACTACAGAGGATATGGATCTTACAATACTGCAGAGAGCCTGGCAGTGACCACAGCGGGGGAGAGGAGATGGTGAATTAATGACAGCAGGGAAGGAGGAGGAGTGACTGGAGGACCTGGGTGGAGAAGCCGCTGTCCTGGAGGTGGATGATTCAGGCGAGCGAGCAAACACAGCCCTGGAGACGGACTGCTGGAAACGGCAGCAAACCTGAGAGGAACAGAGGAGAAGGTTTGGGGAAAATAATTAATGTAATCACACAACAAGAATTTTGATTGTGAGGCGGCACAAACCCAACGATCCAGCGGAGAGCACTTCACACACTGGCCCTTAAATACGCTGGTGAATCAGGAGCCAGCAGGTGTGTAATCACGCAAGTGCGCTGAAGAGCTCTGGAGCCAGGAAAATAGAGATAGGAAGGGAGGGTGGAAGCACGCTTGCCTGATCATGACACTTCTTCAAAAATTTTGAACTTTTTTTACTGTAAACCTACAACTTTTCCTCATAAATTTGGGACTTTTTTCAACAAATTTTCTATTTATTTACTCATATATTAACTACTTTTTTGTTAATTTGCAACTTTTTCTAATTTTTCTACTCATTATTTTGTGATTTTTGTGTTGTAATTTTACAAAAATTTTGTTGTAAGTTTGTAACTCTTTTCAAGTAATTAAAAAATTTGTCAAATATACAATTTTTTCTAGTAAATTTGTGTCTTTTTTCTCATAAATTTACTGCTTTTTTGTAAATTTGTCACTTTTTTTTTTTTTTTTTTTACAAATTTCTGAGAAAAAAGTTGAAAATCTATGTGTTGTGTTGGAGTTTGAGCTCTTATTTGTGTGGGATGGGTGGTGGATCCACCTTTCCGGTTCCACCACCACCTGTGGCTATAAGAGAGCGCCAGGCAGGAGGGGCGGTCTCTTTACCACCTCTTCTGCCTGACGGCTGTGCCAGTGCTGTATAGTGCCTCTCCAATAAATGTGTGTTCAGTTCAACACCTGGCCTCGTCCTTGGCTCCATACAGACATAACATTTGGCAATGAGGATAAAAGTGGATTAAAACAAGCTAAGAAAGCGTGTGGGTTTGAAATTTGGCTGTTTTTGGAGCTCCCCGGCAGTCCACCGGTCCCCTGGCCGAGGTGGTGCATCGATTTCCGGACATACATGGTGGCACTGGACCTTGGGAAGCTGGAGAAGTTGTGGGCACGTAAGTTGTTGGTGCACAATCCTGGAATGGAGGAACAGCATGTTCTGAGCACACTGAGTGACTGTGATAGCTTTGTTGAAGTGGTTGAGCGAAGGCGCGCTATTTTCACGCCCTGGAAAACGTCATGGTTTGCAAAATTTGGTTTCAAAAGTGCCGCCAATGGGTTGGCGAGTCTATTCAACGATTTATGGCAGACGTGGAGCTGTTGGTCAGTGGGTGCCAGCTTGGACTATTGGAAGAGGAGATGATTCGCGACCAGATGGTGGAATATAAGATAAGATACAGTGGGGTAAAAAAGTATTTAGTCAGCCACCAATTGTGCAAGTTCTCCCACTTAAAAGATGAGAGAGGTCTCCAATTTTCATCATAGGTATACCTCAACTATGAGAGACAAAATGAGAAAAAAAATCCAGAAAATCACATTGAAGGATTTTTAATGAATTTATTTGCAAATTATGGTGAAAAATAAGTATTTGGTCAATAACAAAAGTTCATCTCAATACTTTGTTAAATACCCTTTGTTGGCAGTGACAGAGGTCAAACATTTTCTGTAAGTTTTCACAAGGTTTTCACACACTGTTGCTGGTATTTTGGCCCATTCCTCCATGCAGATCTCTTCTACAGCAGTGATGTCTTGGGGCTGTCGCTGGGCAACACGGACTTTCAACTCCCTCCAAAGATTTTCTGTGGGGTTGAGATCTGGAGACTGGCTAGGCCACTCCAGGACCTTGAAATGCTTCTTACGAAGCCACTCCTTCATTGCCCAGGCGGTGTGTTTGGGATCATTGTCATGCTGAAAGACCCAGCCACGTTTCATCTTCAATGCCCTTGCTGATGGAAAGAGGTTTTCACTCAAAATCTCACGATACATGGCCCCATTCATTCTTTCCTTTACACGGATCAGTCGTCCTGGTCCCTTTGCAGAAAAACAGCCCCAAAGCACGATGTTTCCACCCCCATGCTTCACAGTAGGTATGGTGTTCTTTCTCCTCCAAACACGACAAGTTGAGTTTTTACCAAAAAGTTCTATTTTGGTTTCATCTGACCATATGACATTCTCCCAATCCTCTTCTGGATCATCCAAATGCTCTCTAGCAAACTTCAGACGGGCCTGGACATGTACTGGCTTAAGCAGGGGGACACGTCTGGCACTGCAGGATTTGAGTCCCTGGCAGCGTAGTGTGTTACTGATGGTAGCCTTTGTTACTTTGGTC
This sequence comes from Pholidichthys leucotaenia, assembly GCA_020510985.1. Taxonomy (NCBI): domain Eukaryota; kingdom Metazoa; phylum Chordata; class Actinopteri; order Cichliformes; family Pholidichthyidae; genus Pholidichthys; species Pholidichthys leucotaenia. The sequence goes on from CM035840.1 coordinate 442,021,527, forward strand.
CCAGCTTTCTGCAGGTCATTCACTAGGTACCCCCGTGTGGTTCTGGGATTTTTGCTCACCGTTCTCGTGATCATTTTGACCCCACGGGATGAGATCTTGCGTGGAGCCCCAGATCAATGGAGGTTATCAGTAGTCTTAGCATGGTGTACCTAATAAAGTGGCCGGTGAGTGTAGTTCTCCACAGTATCTGCTGCTGGCTAATATATATTTTAACTGTTGACCAGTATCACTTAATCTTATCCTACACTTTATTACATGTATAGTTTATTTCTCTTATCTTATCATGTTTAATGTTGCAGCACTGTACCGAGACAAAGTCCTAGTTTGTGTACTACATGAACAATGGCAATAAACCTGATTCTGATTCTGATTCTGATTCTTGTATGTCTTCCATTTTCTAATAATTGCTCCCACAGTTGATTTCTTCACACCAAGCTGCTTACCTATTGCAGATTCAGTCTTCCCAGCCTGGTGCAGGTCTACAATTTTGTTTCTGGTGTCCTTTGACAGCTCTTTGGTCTTGGCCATAGTGGAGTTTGGAGTCTGACTGTTTGAGGTTGTGGACAGATGTCTTTTATACTGATAATGAGTTCAAACAGGTGCCATTAATACAGGTAACGAGTGGAGGACAGAGGAGCCTCTTAAAGAAGAAGTTACAGGTCTGTGAGAGCCAGAAATCTTGCTTGTTTGTAGGTGACCAAATACTTATTTTCCACCATAATTTGCAAATAAATTCTTTAAAAATCAGACAATGTGATTTTGTGGATTTTTTTTTCTCATTTTTTTTCTTATAGTTGAGGTATACCTATGATGAAAATTAGAGACCTCTCTCATCTTTTAACTGGGAGAACTTGCACAATTGGTGGCTGACTAAATACTTTTTTGCCCCACTGTAAGCCTTTATTAGTCCCACAATGGGGAAATTCCAGGATTGCAACAGCACAGGGATAGCAACACTCAGAGCAATAACTAAGAAGATAAGAAAATAAAATAAGAGCAGTGAATATACATATGTACACATAAATATATATACACAGTGCGGAGCATTGTAGCTAGATGGAATAAACAGCATAACCATCTATTTAGTTATCCTACATGGTATGAATACTGTATGTACCCATACATATTGTCACCCTCCGTAGCGACTGATATTGTCCTAGTTGTATTCTGGAGGGGACCATTTGTGTAAGTCTGTTGCGTCTTTTGCATTCAATACTATTAGGTTGTCACATTTTTTTTTGCCATCTCTGTGAGCAGCCCTGCTTAGGTTATACAGTCTGACAGCCGTAGGTAGGAAGGACCTGCGAAACCTCTCGGTCGCGCACCTAGGATGATGTAGTCTACTGCTAAATGAGCTCCTCAGTGCGTTCAGTATGTCCTGCATAGGGTGGAACTCGGACTCCAGCAGAGATGACAGTTTAGCCACCATCCTTCTCTCTCCTATCTCCTCCACTGAGTCAAGGCGTTGCCCCAGGACAGAGCTAGCTTTCTTGATTAGTTTGTTCAGTCTCTTCCTATCGGCTGCTGTAATGCCGTTGCCACAGCAGACCACTCCAAAAGTGATGGCTGATGCTACTACCGTGTTGTAGAATGTCTTCAGCAGCGCCCCTTGTACACCAAAAGACCTGAGTCTCCTCAGTAGGAACAGCCTGCGCTGTCCCTTCTTGTAGAGTGCGTCGGTATTGTGCGACCAGTCTAGTTTAATTTTCAAATGAACACCCAGGTACTTGTAGGATGTCACCATCTCAATGTCTGTTCCCTGTATGTTTACTGGTGCTGTGAAGGGTTGTCCTTGCCTGCGGCAGTCCACCACAAGCTCCTTAGTTTTCCTCGCGTTGATCTGGAGGCAGTTCCGATGGCACCAGTCCACAAAGTCCTAGATAAGTCCTCTGTACTCAGCTTCATCTCCATTGGAGATGAGGCCGACAATCGCAGAGTCATCAGAGATCTTCTGTAGATGGCAATGTGTTGTGTTGTGTGAGAAGTCCGCAGTATAAAGGGTGAACAGGAAGGGAGCCAAAACCGTTCCCTGGGGGGCCCCCGTGCTATCGATGATCGTGTCGGACACAAAATCTCGGGTTCTCAAAAACTGAGGCCGGTTAGTGAGGTAGTCCAGGATCCATGATGACAGGTGCTGGTCCACCCCTGCGCACAGCAGCTTGTCCTTCAGGATCATCGGTTGAATGGTGTTGAAAGCACTGGAGAAGTCAAAAAACATGATCCTCACCACATTCCTGGGCTTCTCCAGGTGGGACAGGGAACAGTGAAGGAGGAAGATCACTGCATCCTCCACCCCAATGCCATGCTGGTAGGCGAACTGGAGTGGATCCATCGCTGGTCCCACCAGGGGGCGGAGGTGAGCAAGGAGCAGTCTCTCCAGGGTCTTCATCATGTGAGACGTCAGGGCGACTGGTCTGTAGCTGTTCAGGTCTTTGGGGTGGGAAGTCTTTGGTACAGGTACCACACAAGATGTTTTCCACAACTGTGGTACCCTCCCCAGCTTCAGGCTCAGGCTCAATATACCAACAGCGCAGCGATAGGGTTGAAGCTGCTTACGTTTTCGGGTGAACTGACACTGCCCACAGCCATCAAGTTAGCTCAACAGATGGAAGCTGTGGATAAACTGCCATGGGAGCTGAGTGAGTGTTTGTCACACCGACATCTGGGATCACCGCCGACCACGCATGCAGTGGACCCGGTCAGCATGGAAAGCGTGGAGGATGACGCTAGTGCTGTGAATGTGAGGTCCGCCCCCGGAAAGCCCAAAGGTGAGGGCTGTGGATCCACGAAGCACCGTTTCAGAGCCAAAGATTGTTCGGCAAGAGCGGCGCACTGCGGCAAGTGTGGCCACTTGCTTCATGTCACCAGGGTATGCCACAGATCCGAGGGAGGAGGTCCATACTGTGTCTCCAAGCACCAATGGACATACGTACTGTATGATGGAGTTGGACAGGATGGAAGTGTTTTTGTGGACTGACGTGGGAGCGGTGGGCTCCGTGCTGGATTGGATGACCGTGAGATGTTTTTCCCCACATGTCAGAACTGAGGATGACCCGGCGCCGCTTTGTGGTTGTGGAGGAGGATGGCTGGCCATGGTGGGAAGGCTGGAACTGACAGCTCGGTGCAAATCAGCCAAGACGTGGGACTACTCGATCCTGAGAGTGGCAGATGGCACGGTGTGGGATGAGGAACTGCCTGGCACCTTGGAGAGTAAGCAAGACCAATATCACTCAGGGTCATCACAGGAGGGTCCTTGCACCAGAGCTCAAGTCGCCCTGTACGAGGGTATTGGGCAGCACAGCGGTACGCCTGTAATGATGGACGACGTCAAGAGGATGGCTTCATCTGTTCCTGGACTTTGGCTGGAAGGTGCCGGTGAACAAGGGGTCACAACGGCAAAGGTGGCAGCGAAGGTGAAAGAGGTCGGGGCCAGACCGTCAAGCACGGTAGAACGACGTGCCAAGCAGAGACGCTGCAAGCAGAGCAAAATACCTCTGGGAACTGCGGACTGGGTTTGGGCTCAGGAGGTGGTGAGATCATGGTGGGTACAGGCCAAACGGTGGGTGGAGGAGCACCAGCGATGGCTGCGCGTCGTGTCCAGATGGAAGGATGCTTATCTCCAGCTGTCAGATGGCTTGTGGAGACACCCGGACGAGCTGCGGCGTGCCCGGGAGGAGACTGTGTGACGTGGGCCTCGATGAGCAGAACATCAGATGGTGAGGAAGAGATGGTGCACCGGGGCTGAGGCAACCAGCTGTGGCCCAGGAGGCAGGATACCTCCAGGGGTGGACTGAAGAAAGGATGTCCGGGGGGCGCACGGGGTTGTTTTCTCCAGCTGTGTGTACATAAATTGATTGTTCAGTATGTGTATAACAACATACATATGTATGTGGACAACATACGCCCGGCAGGAAAAGAGACTGAACTCCTTCCACTTGCGCTGCATTCGCCACATCCTGGACATATCCTGGCAGGACAAAGTGCCCAACACAGAAGTTCTGTCCCGCGCCGGCCTTCCCTCCATGTTCACTCTACTCAGGCAGCGCAGGCTCCGCTGGCTAGGCCACGTTCACCGTATGGAGGATGGCAGAATCCCCAAAGACGTCCTCTACGGAGAACTGGCAACTGGCAGGAGAGACGTTGGCCGCCCCCAGCTGCACTTTAGAGACGTCTGCAAGAGAGACATGAAGGCTCTGGAGATCAACACAGAGTGCTGGGAGGACCTTGCAATGGACCGCTCCAAATGGAGAGGCACCCTGACCAGACAGCTCAAGGCGGGTGAAGAGAGACTGACTGCTGCAGCAGATGAAAAAAGGACCCGCAGGAAGAACCGCCACAGACCCAGCAGCATGGAGACCACCCACAAGTGCGACCTGTGTGACAAGGACTGCCATTCGCGCATCGGCCTGTTCAGCCACAGGCGGTGCTGTTCCAGCAGAGTAGACGTTTAGGATTCTCTTCCATGGTCATCATAGACCGACGGAGGCCGACGAAGTATAGGTTATTTATTAAGCATGTGTTCAGAGTAATGGGTTGTTTGTATGTTTCTGGGGATTATTTTATGTGTTTTATTTTAGTTTGGGAGCACGGCAGTTGTTTTGTTTATAAATGGACTCTTTTCATTTAAGATAAGAGGCAGAATAATCCGCTTTGCCATGCAGGGTGGGATAGCAGTCCACCTGTTCCCCCTAGTTTTAGTTGTTTTGGAGTGACTGAGTTAGGCCATTTGCATTGTGTTATCCCATTGCTTGTAGTGCATGATTCGAGTTCCATACTGGGGTGGGTTCTTTTCTTAGCTTTTGTGAAGGGGGGGAGAATGTTGTGTTGGAATTTGAGCTCTTATTTGTGTGGTATGGGTGGTGGCTCCAACTTTCTGGTTCCGCCACCATCTGTGGCTATAAGAGGGCAGCGGGCAGGAGGGGCCGTCTCTTTGCCACCTCTTCTGCCTGACAGCTGTATCAATGCTGTATAGTGCCTCTCCAATAAACGTGTGTTCAGTTGGACACCTGACCTCGTCCTTGGCTCCATATACAGACATAACACTATGTCTTTTTAGCCTACTGCATAAGTGTTACTGAACCCATGTGGGGACAGGTGGTTACCTGCTCACCAGTATCACAGGTAAAGTCCATGGGTATGCTGGCTGGGAAGGCCGATCATCAGGTCCCATACAGGTTTAGACTTCATTGAAAGGCTTCCCAGCAGTACTTAAAGCTTAATGTGCTCTACACATTGTTTTCAATGCGCAGAAGAGGTATGTTGTACTTCAAAAGAGTGACATATTACTGTGATGATTTGAACCCAGGTCTGCTGCATGATAGGTGAACATCTTAACCCCTCCACCATACTTTTCCGTTGTGCCACACAATGACTTCCTCACACACTAACAAAATGTTCCACTGAGTACAAAATGGCTGACCAATATTTCATAAACATGATTTTTTGAACATCATCAGAATTGCATGAAACTTGGTGAAGAATTTGCCATGCAGGGTGGGATAGCAGTCCACCTGTTCCCCCTAGTTTTAGCTGTTTTGGAGTGACTGAGTTAGGCCATTTGCATTGTGTTATCCCATTGCTTGTAGTGCATGATTCGAGTTCCATACTGGGGTGGGTTCTTTTCTTAGCTTTTGTGAAGGGGGGGAGTATGTTGTGTTGGAGTTTGAGCTCTTATTTGTTAAGTCTCACCAAGTTCTTATTAAAGAACTTGGTGAGACTTGCTGAAGAATACTGTTGTGATTGTCATTCTGAAGTTTCATCAAATTTGAATCACTCTGTCAGGAGTTAAACCCAAAACTACATGCAAAAGAGAAACTGTACAGCTTGATTGGCCTAGAAAATCAAAACAGATTGACATTTTTGGATAATTTTAATAACTTTTCATTATGAACATCTGTAGATGATCGGTGCTTAATTTTAAACAGTTTGGATGAATGGTGTAGGAGGAGTTCATTTTGAGTTTATGCACACATTTTTGAAAATATGGTGTGGGAAACTTCACTTTTAGAGTTTGCCACCATTGAAGAAAACTTGTAGAAGGTTTCAGTGAACAGAATGATGAAAGAAGTTTTAGTCTAGGCCCAGGTGTTCTTAAGATATTTGTGAAAACGTAAAAGTGTTTATTGTAGTGCCACCTACAGTATGTATGCAGTGCCTTGATTTTTTTTTGTCTCTGAGTAGTGGGGAGAGTTTCTGATCAGATTGATCAAGTTTCCACGTATTACCATTTTGCTCCCCATACACTTTTAGCAGAGAAAAATAATTAGAAGAAGAATCAGAATGAAAACAAAAGTTTTCCCACAGCATAGCTGCTTGGAACCCTAATTATTTCAGCACCATTTTACTAGGCTTCTTTAGAATGACTTATTTCAGTGCATGTTTCATCAGATGCTCATGAGCCCCAGTTTGCCCCTTCCTCAGTCCTTGTCTGTCATGAATTTGGGTTTGGAGGCCAAACCCAGCTCTGACTTATTGTTGTGATTTGCCCTAGTTTCCTCCTGACAGCTCTGGCACGCCCCCTCCTCCTGTCAATTGCCATCAGCTGCACTGTCACGGGTGTTCTCACACATACACATGCACACGCTCCATTAATTCTCTTTCACACGCCCTCTCACACACCGGGTGTCAATCAATCCTCCCCACACATTCTCACACCGGCAATCTCTTTCCTCGTTAGCTACAGGAGTATTTGTTTGCCGCTTCAGAGGAAAGAGATTGTCAGGGCATTCACCCTCGTTCATGGCAGCTAGCTCTCCATGAATGACGTACCACTTCCTTCACACATTCAGCCCGACATCTTCAGATGATCAATCCCTGGGTGTTCGTGGCTGCCTCAGCTTCCTATCCTCATCCACCAGACTTCACGGACAGCTATGAATGGTTCCAGCTGTAAGTGCTCACTGCCTTTCCTTTTTGTGCTATCGCTGCGTCAGCACTAGGCTGGTCGACTTTCCCTGTTGTGCGCATCACAGTTCTGTAGCACTAGGCATTCCCCTCCCCGGCTGTAGAATGTCCGGGTAGCACCCTGTATGTCTGGTGGCCCTTATCTCTGCATATTCATCTCTCTGTATTGTGGACATTATTGGACTTGTTATTTTCTTCGTGGTTGTTAATAAAAGTGCACCATCTACTCTCGCTTTTGGGTTTTTTCATTCTCTCTCTCGTGCGCTGAGCCATGGCGCACGGAGGTTTATGACACTGTCACCTCTAGAAGTTTGGTGGAGGTGGGGCAGGTGCTGTTTTGGGGCTAATGTCAGCTGGCTAGCTGTTATCTCGAGACAGTGAAGACTTCCAGAGCAAACTTACTGTATTTAATGGTTGATTGTGATTATGTAAAAGCTCAGGTAAGGTATTGTTGTGGAAAGGTGTATGTGATATGAGTGGCTGAAAAGATACGACTGGTCACTGGTGTGGCGTAACCCCCACAACAGACTGGGGCAGGCACAACGCTCGACTAGAGCAATTAACAGAACAGTGAAATGTGTGTATTAATGTCAACAGGCAGCCCCGCTTCTTCTGGCTTTTTCCGGCTCAGTACTGTGATGTTAATGTGCCATTCATGCATTGTTCATGCTTCCTGTCCTTACTGTGATCCAATGACTGATAACAATATGTAGATGTGCCTTGTAACCTCTTTGTCCTACAGCTCCGGAGCAGAGGCGAATTACGGCCAGCAATCTCCTTATTGTTATGTGTGTCTCTCAAATGCAAATGCCCATACCTACTGCTGTGAATGCCTTTCATGTATTGTCTGTAGTTGGGTATATAAGCTGCATTACTCTGTAACTCATTCTCTGACTCTGACGACTGCTCATCTGCACACTTTGCTGGAGAGCCTCCGGGCTCGCCCATGGGGCGAGCTCCGTGATGGCGGTATGATAATAAACCTATTTAAAACCTCACTTCGCTGCTTATTTTATCATACGCCGCACTGGTGACCCCGAGAATGCACACGCTTTGTGCAACGCAACCTTCTGGTTTGGACAGCCACGCTGGTGTCCTGATGGCAACGAATGCAGCACCCGGCGGTGATTCTCCGACGACAAGCGAACGCAGCAGCCTGACGCAAATTATCTGCCCTCCCTTCTGCTTCAGGGAGACTTTGACGCAGAGTTACCAGGCGAAACTCTCCGGAGACCACCCACAACCGGGACAGCTGCGGAAAATTTCATGGTGAGATCTGCACGCCTAGATCGGCACATCCACGCTGGACCGGCCACTCTCAGAGCTTCTGACACATGATTCTGTGTCTCCACACGAGAACACACGCACCTCGTCCTCTCTCCACGACGGCGACCTCCATGGCCGACGGAGAACGCAGCGCGTGGAACTGAACGCACCATGACCCATCTACAACAACTACAACAGGGATGATTAAGCTCCCTGACCCTGACTCTCCCTCTCCAGCAGGCCCACCCACGCACGGAACCCCGGCAAACGCACCGGGGAGTTACGAGGACGGCGCACCACGCACGGGACACATACGGCTCCACAGACCGCCATCCTCCTTCGCCGCTGCACACAGAGCCTTCAGGCTTGCTCGTACACCTGAGGCACACACACAGCTTGCTCACTGGATTTTCTAACGGTCTTAGCCATGGCGCACAACAGGAATTCAGCAGTCTGCGGTCCCCGAAGGCTTTAAGGTTGTGCCCGCACCTAAAGTCAACACGCCAAGTCCCTTTTCTTTTGTTTTTTTTCTTACAGCCGCCCCTGTTTTTCTTCATGGCCGCTGTTAATCCTCGCCGCTCCTTTTTTCTTCATGGCCACTATTAATCCTTGCAGGACTTAATCGCGAGAGGAGTCAGTGACTAATTTTTCTTCTTGTGGATCTCCGCACGTTCAACGGGACAGCCCCTCAACATCACGGACCCACAAGAAATTTTTGCGTGGCTCAGACGATTTCACCATCCCCGGCCGGCATTTACTACCCCCCACCCCCCTCCACCTCCGCCTGCACAGAGCTTTCCCTGCTCGCTGCCAAAGCCGGACTATCGAGGCCTCGGCCGCCTGCCGAGCCCTCTGGGGGGGGAGCATGTGGCGTAACCCCCACAACAGACTGGGGCAGGCACAACGCTCGACTAGAGCAATTAACAGAACAGTGAAATGTGTGTATTAATGTCAACAGGCAGCCCCGCTTCTTCTGGCTTTTTCCGGCTCAGTACTGTGATGTTAATGTGCCATTCATGCATTGTTCATGCTTCCTGCCCTTACTGTGATCCAATGACTGATAACAATATGTAGATGTGCCTTGTAACCTCTTTGCCCTACAGCTCCGGAGCAGAGGCGAATTACGGCCAGCAATCTCCTTATTGTTATGTGTGTCTCTCAAATGCAAATGCCCATACCTACTGCTGTGAATGCCTTTCATGTATTGTCTGTAGTTGGGTATATAAGCTGCATTACTCTGTAACTCATTCTCTGACTCTGACGACTGCTCATCTGCACACTTTGCTGGAGAGCCTCCGGGCTCGCCCATGGGGCGAGCTCTGTGATGGCGGTATGATAATAAACCTATTTAAAACCTCACTTCGCTGCCTTATTTTTCATGCCGCCGCAACTGGGACACAAAACACACTGAAGCAACCCTGCATGAGTGAATGGTTAACTCTGCTAGTGCTAGGTGGGCTAATCTCTCACTCTCTCTACGCCAAGGTGACTGACCTTGGCAAAGTGCTGGCAGGCTGATGTGTGGTGTTAGAGATAAGTGTCATTCATCATTCCAGTGATTCCATTCATGTAAACAGAGGTACTGAGACAAAGGATGACTGTAACAAAGTAACAGGGTTGCGTCATTTCTGGGTTTTTTCACTGGTAGCCACTCTCTGAAAAAGTGGTCTAAGTATTCCCTGGTCTCAGTCTGGTCTTGACTACAACACCACAAAGTAGATTTTGAATTGAGTCATACTGCAGTGAAACATTTCTGTGTCCTCTTACCACATCACATGACCAAGAGTGTCTTTGTAGAAAAACAGAAGTTCAAAGGCATCAACCTGCAAAACAAAACAATCCATCACTTACTATATATAGTGAATCCTAAAAGCATCCACTGATTTGTGTTCCACTTTTAAAATTTTGCACATCTCCATGATGGGGCTTTCTTTTATGGGTTAATCAACCATCCAATATCCACCACCATTTTGTGTTCGGCCTTCATACTAATGTCAAGTTAACACCGGCAAGTTTATATTTAGGGGCTCGTCACATGGTGAGAAGAGGACAGCAGCCAAAACTTTAGATCAGACACGAGGCAAGTGATGTAAAAAGATATAGAAAAGATTCACAGGTTTTATCAATGATTGTTCTGGTGGAAAATGTCACCAAAAGGCAGCCTGTTTGGTTCACACGAGCCATTATACAAGTGCGCCAAAGAATTTTGCATCACAAAAATATGCCCTGATGCTAATGTGTTCTGGGGTGTTTTCTGTAGCTCTGAGCATATATTTTTTTCTTCCGCTAGCTTTATTCCCACAATCTGGTGTGGTCATTGCGGCAGACATTGGTATATCTGCCATATCCATAGGTTGAAGCTGAGTTTTACGCCAGATGCCCTTTCTGACACAACCCTGCCCATTTTTATCCAGGCTCGGGACCGGCACAGGGAGTAGACTGGCTTGTGCTCCACCTGCGGCTGGGTAGCCAACATTTCCCTCCTCCATTCTATTTTTGCTGGGCACCAAGCTGGACAGGCAGGAAGTTCCATTTTTATATGGTCTTTGGCATGACCCAGCCGGGACTTGAACCCCGGCCTCCTGGTTGTGGGGTGGATGCTCTACCTCGAGGCTACCACTCCAGTTTTGGACATATAAGATAAGATAAGATAAGATAAGATAAGCCTTTATTAGTCCCACAACGGGGAAATTCCAGGATTGCAACAGCACAGGGATAGCAACACTCAGAGCAACAATCAGAAGGCAAGAAAAAAACAAGCAAGCAAGAGCAGCTAATATACATATGTACGTATTACTATAAAATATATATATATACACACACACACAGACACACAGTGCAGAGCATTGTAGCTGGATGGAATAAATATATGAATATATGAACACACAGTACGGAGCATTGCAGCTAGGTGGAATAAATATGCAAGTATATAAACACACACAGTGCAGAGCATTGTTGCTAGATGGAATGAAACAGCATAACCGTCTACTTAGTTATCCTACATGGTATGTTTATGTGCCCATACATATTCTCACCCTCCATAGCGACCGGTATGTTCCTAGTTGTATGCCGGAGGGGACCATTGTGTAAGTCTATTGCATCTTTTGCATTCAAAAAACTATTAGTTTGTTACGTCTTTTTGCTATCTCTGCGAGCAGCCCTGCTTAGGTTGTACAGTCTGACAGCCGTTGGTAGGAAGGACCTACGAAACCTCTCGGTTGTGCACCTGGGATGATGTAGTCTGCTGCTAAATGAGCTCCTCAGTGCATTCAGTATGTCCTGCATAGGGTGGAACTCGGACTCCAGCAGAGGTGACAGTTTAGCCACCGTCCTTCTCTCTCCTATCTCCTCCATCGGATCAAGGCGCTGCCCCAGGACAGAGCTAGCTTTCTTAATCAGTTTGTTCAGTCTCTTCCTATCGGCTGCAGTAATGCCACTGCCCCAGCAGACCACTCCAAAAGTGATGGCTGATGCCACCACCGTGTCATAGAATGACTTCAGCAGCGCCCCTTGTACACCAAAAGACCTGAGTCTCCTCAGCAGGAACAGCCTGCGCTGTCCCTTCTTGTAGAGTGTAGAGTAAATATTGGTGACTTAATTTGAAACTGAAGCTGGGGAATACTCTTTTTTCCTCATAAATTTGAAATTTGTTTTCCTATAAATCTGTAAATGTTTATTCCTGTAGATTGGCTTTTTTTTAAATTTGCAGCTTTTTTCCTATAAATTTGCAACTTAACCCCTTGCACTCCGGTCAATTTCCCTAAAAACGCCAAAAATTAACGTGCCCAAATTAAATCCAAAGCTGTTCTTCAACCCTTTGCAGCATCTTCATGGGGTTGGTCTCATTTAAAAGAAAACACTTTGAATTTTTTGGCAAAACAGTCATAATCTCTCTAAGTGCTCCGGCCACTGAATTACAGTCATCTAAACATAGTGAACTTGAAGAAAATAAATTTGGCCTGGGTGTTTTTTTGGATACAAATGCTTGCAAATAACACACAGCTTCAGATCCGGGCTGGAAAATGCAACAGAAATGTAGAACCAAGTGTTATCCAGCTGAGGTCCAAATTTTGTAACAATACCACAAAAAATGAATATATTACACAACTTTTTCCTCAGGTAGTTCCCAGGCGTTTTGGAACTCTGCCAAATGGCACAGTTTGGAAAAACGTCTGTAACTTTTGATTGATTCAATGTAGAAGCTTCATTTTGGGCTCTAATGAAAGGTCACACTCAGGGCTGTGTTTGTGTGTGTGTGTGTGGGGGGGGGTTGTCCCCCCCCCCTCGCTACAGAGGAAAGACATCGCCCGTTGCGCCACGGTCCGTCATGCAGAGATGACGCACAGGTGTAATTTACCGATCGGTCAAAAGTCATTTTGATTACAGTTTTCAGGAATAAAGAGTAATTTAGCTTAGAACACCTTACCTCTTCACAGCAGAAGCGGAGCTGGCGAACTTCTTCCTCATTGTCAGACGAACGCGACGCTGGTCTCGCGACCCGATCAAAACATAATTCCATTATTGCGGTTTTGTGCTTCCATGTTTGCGGTTTTTGGCGAACGATTTTTCAAAACAAATAACAGTAGTAATTAAAAATAGATTGGCAAACGCATGTGTGTCACTCAGCCTTCGTCGTCGGCCTCCGTCGGTCTATGATGACCATAGAAGACAATCCTAATGTCTATTCTACTGGGACAAAAACAAAAAAAGCACCGCCTGGCCGAACATGCCGTTGCGCGAATGGCAGTCGCTGTCACACAGGTTCCACTTGTGGATGGTCTCCGTGCTGCTGGGTCTGTGGGGTTCTTCCTGCGGGTCCTTTTTTTATCTGCTGCAGGCAGCAGTCTGTCTTCACCCAGCCTTAAAAAAAACAGCTCCCGAACTTCTCTGCTTCAATTGGCTCACTGCATTCACAGTTTTGGTAGGCAGGTCCTTCTTGCTAGGTTTTCAGTCATTGGTTCTTCAAGGTTTCAGAAACCCAATTCAAGGCTCTTATTAGTCGAATGAGAGGTCAATCAGATGATCTAATCTGTTCGCGGCTGTGTCTGCAGTGGAAGAATGAATATGCAGCTCCCGCAGCTCCATCGTGCGTCCAAGAGAGCACGAGGGCCCTCGTGCGCTCTGGGACGCAGAGACTTGCCCGCCCCTGGTACAACGGAGTGCAAGAGGTTAAACTCAACTCAGCTTTGCAACTCAAAAAACTGCAACTTTTTTCCTAAAAATTTGCCATTTTTTCCCTGTAAATTTGTCTTTTTTTTCATAAATCTGTAATATTTTTCTCAAAAATTAACAATTTTTTCTATAAATCTGCAACTTTTTCCTCAAAAATTGACAATTTTTTTCTTATAAATTAGCATTTTTTTCACGCAGATTTGCAACCTTTTTCCTCATAAAATTGCAACTTTTACTATAAATTTGCAATTTTTTCTTGTAAATTTGCAACTTTTTTCCTATAAATTTGCAGGTTTTTTCCCCTGAAGATCTGTAAGGTTTTCTCATAAAACTGCAACTTCTTCCTGTAAATTTGTAACATTTTTCTTATAAATTTGTATTTTTTTCTTGTGGATTTGCAACTTTTTTTCTCATAAAGCTGCAATTTCTCAAAAAATTGAGAAAAAAAATTTTTTCCTGTAAAACTGCAACTTTTTACCTGTAGATTTGAAACTTCTTGTAGATTTGCAACTTTTTTCTTGCAAATTTGCAGCTTTTTTCCTCATAAATTTGTGATTTTTCTTGTGTAAATTTTCTACTTTTTGTTCGCTTTTTGTTTGTAGTTTGCAAAGCTCACCTGTGTCACAATCTGAGCACGGGGGGATTCCGCCAGGCTCAGTCTCTTTGCCTTTTGTTTCATATTTGTGTAGTGTTGTAGTTTTGAGGTGTAATTCCTGTTATTTTACCTTTGGTTGATTTTTACACATTCTGTATTGATTTTTAGTATGATTTATTTTCCTGTTTGTGTTCATTGTTGGTTTGTTATTTGCATATTTTTGGATTTACTTGTTTTTATTATATTCATATTCTGTTGTGTTTTCCATCTTCCTGGGGCTGCAGCTGTCAGTGGCACTTCCGGGTTTTTTGCTCTGTTGCAGGTGGTGCTCCTGTCAGCTGTCAGTCCCATCTTCTCCCTCTCACTACTCCCAGCTGATTTCTGTTATAATCATTGTCACCTCCTGCCCGCTCATGGCATCCAGACCTGCTATCATTTGTTTCATTTGTTTCTTGTTCTATTTAAGGGTTGTTATTTTCTTCATTCATTGCCGGAGTCTCTTCCCTCGTCTCCACAGGAGCCCAGTCCTTGTTCTGGTGTATTTAATCTGTAAGTTTGCTTTGCTTGTCAGTTTGGATTTTGTGTTGGAGCACTGTTTGGACTTTGCATTTTGTTTTTTCAATAAATTTCACAAACTACAGTCCAGCACGTGGGTCTCTCCTCTCTGCCCCAAGGGGCAATTCATGGCAATCTGGTTGCTGGTTAAATTTTCTTTAAGTGCAATTAAATTGTGATTTGTGACTTTTTAAATTTTTAACCCTTGTGCTGTGTTCCTTCTCTGCAACTTTTTGTTGTGTTCACCGGGTCAAATAGACCCAGTACAAAAATTACAATAAAATAATAAATAACAGTAAAATGTCATGTAATAACTAGTTTTTTAGGTTACCTAACTCCCCCTCAAGCAGTAATGATAACTGGTAGGATTAATATTTGTAATTTATCTCATCTAGATTAATGTTAAAAAAAACCCGTTTAAATTTTTCCTACAGAAATAAATATCGAATAGATCATGTTTTCAACCTGAAACTCTGTGTCCTTAAGCTATTTTCTGCGAAGAACATATTAAAAAAAATCTCAATAAATACACATCTTACACCATTTTAACCAGTTTAGACCTTCTTATGGTGTAAATGCTGTATCGGGTCAAGTTGACCCGAGCTTAGCTAATGCTGACAAAATGCATGTGAAAACAAAGGGGTCATGATAAATATGAAACTAATTGAAGATGTGGGGACACACACACAAACACTCAGTGCTGTCCAAATAACAAACATATTGTATGCCGATACATCCAGCATGTTGTACAAGATTACCAGAGGCCATCGCAGAGTTCTTCTTTGGCAACTGTAGCAGGAGAGCAGTTTGTCCATATTGTCTACCGCTCTTTTTGTGGCATTGTAATGAAGAATGATCTCTGGTTTGCGGTCTTCCCTGTCACTGATCTGCCAATCACATTTTTCCCTTTTGTGGTACGTAGGATACCAGAGTGATGTTGTCTGTAAAGACAAACTCTGATGAGTTGACTGGCCTGCTCTTTACAGTCAGAAGTGGACGTGGAAGCTCTGGCTTGTTCTTCCAAACTATTCCAACCATGGTTAGCTTCCATCTGAGAAGCCCTTGTCCCAGCATGTATGATGTGAAAAAGTTGTCACATGTGACATTGTGGCCACAGAGACCATATGTCATGTCCATCACGACTCGCATTCTCTGGTTTCTCTCAGGGGCTTCTCCTTACATCTTTCCAGTGTAGATTTGCATGTTCCATGCATAAGATGACGTAATATCACAAACAGCCCAAATATTTATGAAAATCATATTTCTCTATCACATATCTAGCTGGTTTGGATGGCATGTACTGCCGAAATGGGCACTGGCCTCTAAATCCCACAAGGCGCTCGTCAGCTGTTACATTGGGCTCAGGGTTGTACAGAAGCGGAAGCCATTCCACCCATTTGTCCCATACGGTTCTTATTGCTGCCAACTTGTCCCTCTGTCGTCGAATAGTTCTTGTTTTCCGGTCATCAAAACTGATTACTCTTGACAATGTGTGGAACTTCTGCAAAGACATTGTGGCTCAAAAAATAGATCTTCCAGTCTCAACATCTCACAGACTCACCATTGATTCCACTTTTGGTTTGTAGACACCTGCAAGGATGAGGATCCCAAAGTAGGCATGCAACTCTGTCTTGTCTGTCTCTCCAGTTCTCTGCAAAAACCCTCCGACCCTCAACGTTTGTCATATCCAAAGTTATATTTTGAATTGAGTCAGGCATCAGCAGCTCAAATGCAGACTTTATAGCATCAGTGTGACTTACTACGTATCGTGTGGGCCCAGGCGCACACGCTGTGTTTGTGTGTGTGTGTGTCCCACATCTTCATTTAGTTTGATATTTATCATGACCCCTTTGTTTTCACATGCATTTTGTCAGCATTAGTTAAGCTCAGGTCAAATTGACCCGATACAGCATTTACACCATAAGAAGGTCTAAACTGGTGAAGGGGGTATAAGATGTGTATTTATTTAATTTTTTTTAATATGTTCGTTGCAGAAAAATGCTTAAAGCCATAGAGCTTCAGGGTGAAAACTTGATCTATTCTATATTTATTTCTGTAAGAAAAATTAAAATGGGTCAATTTGACCCGAATGCAACTTAAGGGTAAAATTCACATCTTTTTTCATATTTTGCAATTTTTACTTGCAAATTTGCACCTAATTTATATTTATCCATTTGTACTGTATGCTAAATTTGTGAATACCAACCATCTTTCCTGTTGAAAAATATCAAATCACCCACTGAGTATGTATAAATAAATGAAGGTTAAAATCTAAATGATCTGTGGGCCCACACTGTCATATACGCCCCTATGAGGCAGGAAGGCAGGTCCACGTGCTGAATTGAGTTTGTGACATTTATTAACAAAAATAGCATAAAGTTCAAAAAACAGTGCCGACAATACAAAAATGCAAACAAGAATAACTTACAGGATGAGCCTCACAGCAGGGAGTGCTCTGGAGAAGTAAAAGAAACTTCAGAGGCTTGGAGAAGTGGAGAGATCACAGGGAGATCCAATATTGCCACACTAACACAGTGAATTGGTAGTACTTAAATACACAGAAGAGAATGAGCTGCAGGTGTGAGTCAATGAGCGAGCAGGTGACCTAACTAGACCAACTGCCCACAGCTTAGAAATAAAGTGAGGGTCTGAGCTCAGTAAAAACATGAGCTCAGACACATGACAGAGCCCCCCTCCCCCCTTTAAGGGGTGGAACCAGACACCCCAGGTAACACCCAAAAGAACCCCCCCACTAAGAGAAGAAGGTACAGTAATACACCAGTCAGGGTGGGAGGTGGGGGAAACTGGTTAGGGGGGAACAAAAACATAGGGCCCGCTCAAGACCCGCACCCACACTACATTATGGCTTTGAGCCCCCCAGACAGTTCGGGTGGTCGGCCGAAGTCCCAGGTCAGCCAGACTGCCAGATGGAATGAGCCGGGTGGCCTGCCGGAGAATATGGGCCACCCAACCCAGCGACTCAGTCTTTCGGGTGGCCGGCCAAATTTCTTTAGCCACCAGGACCGGAGGGGTGACCCAGAAGACGGCATCCCACCAGAAGGCCCAGTGAAAGGAAGGAGGGCCAAAAGGGGGAACCCCCAATGGTGTCAGATGGTGGAAGAGGATGGGGGACTATGACAGCGTCTGGCTGAGGAGTAAGGAGGACCATGACGGCGTCTGGCTGAGAAGGAAGGGGGACCATGACATCCTCAGTGGTCTTTGGCTGAAAATTGGTTGCCCCCACGAGGGTCCCGGACTGGGATATAGCTGCACCCACAGCGGCTCTGGGCTGGAGCTCTGCAGCACCCACGGCGGCTCCGGGCTGCGGCTCTGCAGCACCCATGGTGGCTCCAGTTTTGGAGCTCTGCAGCACCTGCGGCAGCTCAGGGCTGGAGCACTGCAGCACCCTCAGTGGCTCTGGGCTGGAGCACTGCAGCACCCTCGTTGAACCCGGATTGGGCCTGAGCTGCATCTACGGTGGACCCCGGGCTGGGGCGTAGCACCCATGATGGTCCCATACCGGAGCGAAGCACCCACGTCAGGTTGAAGCTGGGGTGCAGCACCCACGAGGATCCCCGGCTGGGATGCAGCACCCACAAAGACTCGGACCGTGGAGAAGGAACCCAGATAATGCCCTCAGGCAGAGGAGAAGCTGCACCCACAGAGGTCCCGTACTGGGACTGAGCATCCACGACAACCTCAGTGGGGGGGAGCTGGACCCACGACGTCCTCAGGTGGCGAACCTGGACCCACGGAGACCTCTGGCTGTGCTGGAACATCTCCAGTGACCCTGGGAGAAAGCTTAGACAACAAGGACAGAGAAGAGGGATCAGGGTCACTGGCAGCGGCAGAGCCCCACGAGGCAAGCTCAGGTGCAGCGGGTGGCTGCACCCAGCTCTCCTCAACAAAAGCCAGGCAAGATTGTTCTAAAACAGACAAGAGGAAAACAAAGGAGAACTCTTGCCTGAGTTCAAGCTCCACTGTCGTCCAGGACACCGACAATCCAGGCGATGATGTAATCTTGGGCTCAGCCCTCTGGAGGTCCAGCTTGACCTCAAACTCTGCTGCAGCAGCCTCCGCAGCAGGCATGATGGTAATTGCAGTCCTCGTTTCCCCAGGCAACGTAACACACACTGGTGGCTCTTCCGGCGTGGTAACTGGGGTTTGCCTCTGTGCTGGCACTGGACTTGGGTCCCCCAGGGCCACAGGCTCCTCCACCATCCAGCGGCTCAGTTCTGGGACCGGCGGGCACTCAGGGATAGATGGAGGAGACATGGAGATGGCAGCTGAGGAATTATTTACTGCAGCAGGTAGGGAGAGCTCAGGGGACTGCATTTCCTGAGTCCCCCTACCAGGACTCAGGCAAGGCATATCATCATAAGTTGGAATAGAATGAAATAAAACTTGCCTGTCATCCCGGATTTTGATATTGTCTGCTGCATCGTTGCCCCTCTCCGTGACTATGGTGGACTTAGGCCCCCCCAGTGGATTGTGGAGGAGCCACCCCTGTAATCGCGGAGACGGACAAAGCTGGGAAGGACGCAGCTGGACCCTCAGCAGTGGGAGGATTCACTGATGAGACAGGATTAGCAGCAGCAGAGGAGGAGGAAGAGGCTGGTGGAACGGCCAGAGAAGAAGAACAAGAGGAAGGAACTGCTGTGGGATTTGTCTGGCTTGATGTAGGGAACACTGCTGACTGAGAGAAGGAGGCGTTTCTCTGGCGGTCCAGAGCTAGGCGACACTGGTGTGGTGGAGCTAATGAGGCCGGAAGAGAAGCGGGTGCACTGGAGGCATTCTTCCGTGGAAAGTGTCTTCGTATGGGCACCGGTTTGGCTGGAGGCGCTCCCCACATCAGCTCGGGAAAGGACTGTTGCAGGACAGTGAGTGTAGCCAACACGTCCACGAACTCTGGATATTTCCTCAGCCCAGGAAGTGCCCTCAGTCTCCCGACCACTGCCTCCACGTTCTGCAGGGCTCTCGTTGAGTTTCGAAAGGCGAGCGTGTCGGAGACGCAGTCCTGAATAAAGAGAGCCCCCCACTGCTCTGCCAGGCTGGGGTCCCCGGTCACCGACCCTCCTCTGTTGGCCAAGAACCAGCGTGCTGGGAACATGATGAGCTCCACAGATGAAGTAGGTAAGAAAAAAAAAAGGTAAAAAGGCAAAAAAATGCACAAAACTCAACAGCTGGGCCTTAAAGTGCTGATGTTGTGTAAACCCAAAAGTCATTGTCTATGATCAATATAACATTTACAACCATGCCTGCATAAACTAGTTATCATCAAAAAACCACAGCTGCTGACTGGACTGTGGTGCCGCCCACCGAATTAAGGGCGGCACCCCAATGACGTAAGCAACAGAATGGACTCCAGTGTTGTTGACTGGAATGACAGCAGCTTTGTAGCTCACAGTTTCTCTGGTTTCTTGTTTTAATTTTACGGCTATGCCTTCGCGTTGTGTTTCAGGCTTAGATAAACAGCAGGCAATGAAAGACCACATCACATGCTTCAGCTCCAACTGTCATAAGCCTCCTCGTGCACTTTTATTCAGGAGAAGCGCACGAGGAGGGGAGGATTAATGGATTTACGTGCAGCTTTGACCTGCTTTCTCTGATCGCATGCTGACTCACTGGTCCGGCCACGTCCCCTCTATCATTATCACCAGCTGATTCCCCTCCCGCTGATCATGTTTCCCGGTCCTCGCCCAGGTGATTCTCATCACACCATCACCAGCAGTGCGTGTACTTTGCGGCCGTTTGCCAATCATCTGTGTTGTTTGTCTGCCAGTATTTTTAGCACTCTCACAATGTGTGAGTCACTCCATGTTCGCTGTGGTTCTCGTGCATCCTTAAAGCAATGTCGGCCCTGCGTAAGAGCGCACAGAGGGTCATGATGAATGGATTTATGTGCAGAATTCACCACAGCACATGTATTGAACATAACAATGATGACAACAGTTCCCAAAAAGGTGAAGAATTACAAAAATAAACAAACACTTACAGTTGGCGTTCGGGGCTGACATCGCCCAGCGAACATGGAGAGGAGACGTGTTAACCACAGTTGTGCCCCAGGGCCGACATCACTTCAAGGGGTGCAACAGAACCATGGCTGTGTGGAGTGGCTAACACGTCGTGATAGTGTTGGCAATATTGGCTGGCTGACAACACGGCAGATGATGCACACAAAACACGAACAGCTGACTGTCAAAGAGAGAGGGCACGTGTGTTCGGACCGGCGAATCTTGGACAGTGCCCACCTGAAAGTGGCTCAAAACGCACATAAAACACATGTACAAAACAAAAACAATAACAACTCAAAATATAATCCATAATAAACCCGATGCCTGAGCCACAGAGAATACACTGCTATGATTTTATTTAAAAATCGGGTTAAAACAAATTACATTTATGAACAAATAATTTGTTGCAATATCTGTAACAAAAGAATAACACTGGTGTTCCCCTGCTGTGTGTTTGTCACTGCTGCTGTGGCGGGCATGTGTGCCTCTCCAACGTCACTCTATGAGTGTGACTCGCTTGGCACGATGCCCGCTTGGCACGGCTCAAACCTATACGGTCTGATGCCCCCAGATTCTTCATTGTCACCCCATTCTTCGGAACTATAATAGTCGGAAGATTGGACCACACAAACCAATTCCAGACTACATGTGCTGGAACCATCGTTGATGTTTTCAACCACTTCCATCCTGTGTGTACAATGAGCAGCCAAGCGCTGTGTTCTCCCAATGACGTGACTACATGGCAGCGGGGTTCTCCAGCCACTGACGTAATTGGTGACGTGGTGCTAATGAGTTCCAAGGTTGTCATAGCCAGGAGCAGCACTGGGGTTAAGCTCCCAGTGCTTATAAAATGCTCCTTAAGGCATGCGTCTCGAAAAGCCTCTGACAACTAAGTCCAACTCCTAGCCTGCCCGTGTGGTTTAGTCTCTAAGCCCGGCGGAACTGCTTTTACTAATAGGAGAAGGGGCGAGGGCGGATCTCTGGCGCCTTAAAACCAGATGCTTCGGGTAGATGGTGGCTCATCAACCTGGGAAGGTAGCCCATCTAGGGGAAGGTAAACCCTGATTTCAAACCTCTGCTGCCTTGCGGCACACCTGGTCACGGGAAAGGCTTCGGGAGTCAACCCTGAAGAAAAATCCGGAGTCGGAGTCCCTAAGGCAGTTCTCTGTTGTGCTCAACATCGTTCTGGCAGCTCCTGCGACGGCACTGGTGCCAAACTGTAGCAGCCCTGCTGTTCCTTTGGATTCATCAGTGACATGGAGAGGGGGGACATGCTGCATGGGCAACATCTTGTCCTCCATATCTTCCTGCCCAGGCTTGAATCCTACCAACGCCCAACGCTGAAAGGTAGAACACCGGATCACTGGAGACGACACTCCAGCTTCGCCTTTGGCGTAGACAAAACACGGGGAATGACAGTTACCGGTTATAAGCCACCGCTCAATTGGCATAGAGCGCGGCGCCAGGGGTTGTTCCCGACGGTGGGAGGGATCATCGGATCTCACTGGACAGCTACCGCCCGCCTCGAGCTGGGCATCCCCCAGCCAATAAGGTGTTGTGCCGCCACAGCCTGCTTTCCTCATTGGGTGCATGGGGATGAGGAGAAGTCTGAACGGCAGGCTGAGAACTTTTGCACCAGGCAAGACAAAAAAACAAAAGAGACCAACTCTAAAACTGGGAACTTGGAACGTCCGCACTATGATGACAGGATTCGCTGCTAACCTCAAGGACATCAACGACACCAGGAAGACTGCCATCATCAATAATGAGCTGAAGAGACTGGAAGTGGATATCGCCACTCTCCAGGAAACACGGTTGGCTGACGCAGGCACACTGAGAGAGAAGGACTACACGTTCTACTGGCAGGGAAAGAGCAGTGATGAACACCTTGCTGAAGATGGTGGAACCGGGCAGCAATGGCTCTGCACGACTCCTCACCCTCCACCTCAACACCACTCAAGGCCCAGTCACCCTCGTCAGTGTGTATGCCCCAACACTGACAGCCACACCAGAGGCAAAAGATGAGTTCTACGAGAATCTCGCAACAACTGTCAGGATCATCCCCAACTCTGAACAACTCATTCTCCTTGGAGACTTCAATGCCACAGTGGGTGCTGACCACGACTCCTGGCCCTCCTGTCTTGGACCATTTGGCGTGGGCAGAATGAACAACAACGGACAGCGGCTGCTCGAGTTCTGCACTTATCACGATCTGTGCATCACAAACTCGTTCTTCAAGACCAAGCCCCAACACAAGGTTTCCTGGCGACATCCGCGCTCAAAGCACTGGCACCAGCTGGACTTGATCCTGACCAGGCGCACCTCACTGAAGAACGTGCTAATCACCCGTTCATTCCAGAGTGCAGATTGTGACACAGACCATTCATTGGTGTGTTGCAAGGTCAATCTGCAGCTGAAGAAATTCCATCGTGCTAGACAGCCTGGAAAGGCATGGATTGACATCAGCAAGATGGCCCAACCAGAACTTGTTGAGCGGTTTGCCTCCACCTTTGAGAAGGAACTTGGCGTACCACAAGAAGGAGAATCTGCAAAGCAGAAGTGGGAAGAGCTGCAAAACACCATCCACCGCACAGCCTTGGCTACGTTTGGGAGGAAGACCTCGAAGTCACAGGACTGGTTTGATGCCAAGTTGACCGAGATGACCCCCGTCTTTGAAGCCAAGTGCTCAGCTCTTGCAGAGTACAAGAAGTACCCAAACGAGAAGAATCTCCAGATTCTCAGGGCTGCGAGAAGCAAAGTTCAGCAGACTGCCCGGCGCTGTGCCAACGAGTACTGGACTCAGCTCAGCCAAGACATTCAAACCGCTGCCATAACAGGGAACATCCGTGGTATGTACGATGGCATCAAGAAAGCACTTGGTCCGGCTCAGCGCAAGACGGCCCCCCTCAAATCCTCCACTGGGGAGATGATCACAGAAAAGAACAAGCAGATGGAGAGATGGGTGGAGCACTACTCCGACCTCTACTCCAGACAGAACACCGTGACACCGTCAGCTCTTGATGCCATTGATTGCCTGCCATCCATGGACAAACTTAACGCCGAGCCAACCATCGATGAACTCAGCAAGGCCATTGATAGCTTGGCCGCTGGCAAGGCACCCAGCAACGACGGCATACCCCCCAACCTGATCAAGCACTGCAAGACCACCCTACTGCTGCCATTGCATGACGTCCTCTGCCAGTGCTGGAAGGAAGGTGCCGTACCACAGGACATGAGGGACGCCAAGATCATCACCCTCTACAAAAACAAAGGGGAGAGAAGCGACTGCAACAACTACAGGGGCATCTCCTTCCTCAGCGTTGTTGGCAAAGTCTACGCACGAGTTGTTCTCGTTCGTCTACAGAAGCTTGCCGAACGTGTCTACCCCGAATCTCAGTGTGGCTTCCGAGCTGAGCGATCGACGGTGGACATGATATTCTCCATCCGACAACTCCAGGAGAAATGCAGAGAACAAAACATGCCCCTGTACGTTGCCTTCATCGACCTCACCAAAGTGTTCGATCTGGTCAGCAGAGAGGGCCTTTTCAAGATCCTGCCAAAGATAGGATGCCCACCAAAGTTGAAAAGCCTCATCGAATTATTTCACACCAACATGCAGGGGATAGTGCAGCACGACAGCAACGTCTCAGAGCCATTCAACATACGCAGCGGAGTGAAACAGGGCTGTGTACTTGCACCAACACTCTTTGGGATTTTCTTTGCTATGCTCCTGAGGCATGCCTTCAGCACAGCAACAGAGGGAATCTACCTGCATACAAGATCTGACGGCAGGCTTTTCAACCTCACCTGCCTGAAAGCCAGAAACAAAGTACACGAGGCTCTAATCAGAGACATGCTGTTCGCAGACGACGCTGCAGTCGCGACCCACACACAGCAGGAGCTTCAGACCCTGATGGACCGCTTCTCCCAGGCATGCAAGGACTTCGGGCTTACCATCAGCCTGAAGAAGACTAACGTCTTGGCGCAAGGCATGGAAGCACCACCAACCATCACCATCGACGACTACGAGCTGGAGGTCATGAATCAGTTCACGTACCTGGGGTCCACGATCAGCAGCAACCTCTCCCTTGATACAGAGATCGACAAGAGGATTGGAAAATCAGCCTCCACACTCGCTCGCCTCACCACACGAGTGTGGGAGAATCTCAAACTCTCGATCAAGACGAAGATGGCAGTGTACAGCGCCTGAGTCATCAGCACACTGCTCTATGGGAGTGAGACGTGGACAACATATGCCCGGCAGGAAAAGAGACTGAACTCCTTCCACTTGCACTGCATTCGCCACATCCTGGACATATCCTGGCAGGACAAAGTGCCCAACACAGAAGTTCTGTCCCGCACCAGCCTTCCCTCCATGTTCACTCTACTCAGGCAGCGCAGGCTCAGCTGGCTAGGCCACGTTCACCGTATGGAGGAATCTCCAAAGACGTCCTCTACGGAGAACTGGTGACTGGCAGGAGAGATGTTGGCCGCCCACAGCTGCGCTTTAGAGACGTCTGCAAGAGAGACATGAAGGCCCTGGAGATCAACACAGAGCGCTGGGAGGACCTTGCAACGGACCGCTCCAAATGGAGAGGCACCCTGACCAGACAGCTCAAGGTGGGTGAAGAGAGACTGACTGCTGCAGCAGATGAAAAAAGGACCCGCAGGAAGAACCGCCACAGCTCCAGCAACACGGAGACCACCCACAAGTGTGACCTGTGTGACAGGGACTGCCATTCGCGCATCAGCCTGTTCAGCCACAGGCGGTGTTGTTCCAGCAGAGTAGACGTTTAGGATTCTCTTCCATGGTCATCATAGACCGACGGAGGCGGACGACGCAGGTGCTAATGAAAACGTTGGATATTTGCGTGACCTATTTGCAACCTATTTTGTCATATTGTATTATGTGTTGAAAAATTAGAGGAAATCAAAAACGTGTCATCAGCACTTTAAACTGGTGGCAATATTCTGTCATAAATGCCCCTACAGGGCAGGAAGGCAAACCCATGCGCTGAATTGAGTTTGTGACATTTATTAACAAAAATAACATAAAGTTCAAAAACCAGTTCAGACAATACAAAAATGCAAACAAGAATAACTTACAAGATGAACCTCAGAGCAGGGAGCGCTCTGGAGAAGTAAAAGAAACTTCAGAGGCTTGGAAAAGTGGAGAGATCAGAGGGTGATCCAATATTGCCGCACTAACACAGTGAATAGGCAGTGCTTAAATACACACAAGATAATGAGCTGCAGGTGTGAGTC
Source organism: Pholidichthys leucotaenia (assembly GCA_020510985.1). Taxonomy (NCBI): domain Eukaryota; kingdom Metazoa; phylum Chordata; class Actinopteri; order Cichliformes; family Pholidichthyidae; genus Pholidichthys; species Pholidichthys leucotaenia. The sequence continues at coordinate 442,047,297 of CM035840.1, forward strand.
AATGAGCGAGCAGGTGACGTAACTAGACCAACTGCCCACAGCTGTGATGACAAGGGAGTACACTGTGAGCAGCTCGTGGGAGTGTCTGGGAAGAGGAGGGACAAAAGTAAACAGACCAAAATACATATACAAAAAACTAACAAAATCAAACTAACAGACAAACAATACTTAGAAATAAAGTGAGGGTCTGAGTTCAGTAAAAACATGAGCTCAGCCACATGACACACATACATAAAAAAGTCCTTATATTCAAAAATGTTAACTTTAAGCCTTAATTTCACCCAGTGTTGCCACAGTTCCTGTCAATGAATCAAAGTCCCCAAAACAAAGACGACGACAGAGGATTCAGTTTCCATCACTGTACTTACCAGAGATGAAGGGTTGAGGTTTTTCATGAGCTCATTCTCCCTGACGGATAGGTGCAGCTGATAGCCAACCAGCAAGAGGCGCTGTGTAACTGAATCAGCCACTAGACGAAGTGTGGTTCCCATGGCAACGGCGATGATGCCAAGGCGAACGGTGAGGAGCGGCAGCATCCTGGGGCTGCGTTCCAACATCTGAGATGAAAGTGCAGGTGTCTGATATGAAAGACGGAACTTTGTGTGAGTTTACTGTACAGCGTGGGAATGTGTTGTGATGCTCGAGTTACTTTGAGCAGCAGGAACGGTGTGGTGACATTGTACAGGAAGTGTAAATACTCAGCAACACCAGGGTGCCCCAGAGGAAACCAGATGAGCTGGAAAGCAAAAAAAAAAAAAAAAAAAATCAATATTAGGCTACTGCAAGTTTTCTTTCCTGTCACATAGCTGAATAAAATGATTTTGAACCTCCAATTCTAAGCAGAAATGCAAAAAGAAATCTTATTTATTTTCAACTTTTTTGTCATAAATCTGCAACTTTTTTCTGATAAATGTGTGACTTTTTCTCAAAAATTTGTAACTTTTTTCATAAATTTGCAGGGGTTTTTTCCTTGTAAATTTGTCATTTTTTTCCTGTAGATTTTCAACTTTTCTCTCATAGATTTGCAACTTTTGCTCATAAATTTTTAACCTTTTTCCTCATAAATTTGCAACTATTTTTCCTTTAAATTTTCATCTTTTTTCCAAATAATTTTGAAACTTTTTTGTGACTTTTGCCTGTAAATTCTAAATGTTTTTTCGCAAAAATTTACATTTTCCTCATAAATTTGACTTTTTTTCCTGTTAACTTTCCACTTTTTCTCAATTATTTTCTGAAAAAACTGACCTTTTTTCTCATAAATTTGCAAATTTTTTGCTCATGAACTTGACTTTTTTCTTGAAAATTTGGAACATTTTCTCATAAATTTGCAAAAAAAAAATCCTTGTAAATGTGCAATTTTTCCTGTAAAATTTCAACTTATTTCTCATAGATTTGCAATTTTTTCTCAAAACTTTGTTACTTTCGCTCATAAATTTGTAAATTTTTAACTTTTTTCCTCATGAATTTGGAACTTTTCCCCATAAATTTGTGACTTTTTAAATTAAATTAAAATTAAATTAAATCCCCCTTATTGTCATTCAACCGTACAACCAATCATGTACGTTTTCCTGTATATTTTCATATTTTTTCTCATAATTTTACAATTTTTTTTCTCAAAATTTGTCAACTTTTTGTCATGATCCTGAGCACGGGTGAGGGCCGGGCTCGGTCTCGGTCTCCAGTTTTGAGTTTAGTCCTTTCCTGTTTGTTTATTTCTTTGTTCATTATTATCTGCTGTATTTGGTCTCTCTTTGTTTATAGTTGTCTGTATTCGTAGTCTCATCCTTTTTGTCCTGTCTATTTATTGTGTGTCATTTTGTAGTTATTTATAGTTGTTGGGCTTGGGTTGTCTTATTCTTGTGTTGTCATTTAGTTTCTTGTCTGTGCTTTTACTTTGACAGTGCTGTGCAGCTTTCAGCTGTCAAATTCTGTTTTGTGGGCTGCACAGCAGTCACTTGTTGTTTTGATTGTTTTCTCACTCATGTATCCATACCTGTCAGGTGTCTATGACTGCCTCAGTGTACTATTTAAGGGCACAACAACATTTCCCCATTGTTGTGTCCTACTGTTACCTTCCTCAGTTGTTCACTGCCAGACGCTGAGTGTTTTTGTTTTGCCGTTGAGGAGAACGGGAATACTCTCACCAGGAAATCCATTCCTTTCCCAAATTCCCTTTGCCCTGAGTCCTGTTTCTCTTCGTGTGTGCTCCGGCAGAAGTAGTCTCTTTCCTCCGACGTCCCCGAGCACCTCAGCCGGTATTTCCCCGGTATTAAAACACTGTTTTGATGTGTTCCACACCCCTGACACTCAAAAACTCCTCAACCCCCCCCCCCCCCCCCCAGAGGTGAACTGTGGGCCATTGTCTGTAGTGATGGCATCCGGGACCCCCCACCTGGTGAACAGTGACGAGAGGAAACCCATAACCACATCTGTCGTGACCAAATTAGTGGGTAACACCTCAGGCCATTTGGAGAACAGATCGGAGACCACTAGCAAAAAACAGCTGTTTGGGGGTGCCGTATGTAGTTCACTACAAATGTCCAATTGGATGTGCTTCCAAGGGACCTCTGGGTATGGTAATGGTTGTAGGGGTGTGGCCGGCCAGTCTTTCTGCTCTCCAAGCACAGAACACAGTTCTTTACCATAGTTTCAATGTCCTTATCGATACCTGGCCACCAAACTGAATCCCCACAATGCTGCTTCACCCTGACCACACCCAGTTGACCCTCGTGGAGCACTGTCAGAACTCAAGATCTCAGAGACACCAGGATCAATGTGCAGTGTCTCCTTGCCACACACACCCTGTTCCAGCAATTCAATTCATCACTGAACTGGTGAAAAGGTGCCAGATCGCCCTGTACATTTGTGGGCCAACCCTCCCTGATGACTGAGCATAGTTGTGAAAAAGTAGGGTCCCGTTCCGACTCCACCTGGAGCTCCTGGAGGGACACCATGTCCTGGAGGGGTCCGTGCAGTGCGTTGACTCAATCCGCCTCCATGGGGTCGTCGTTGTTGTCCGGTTGTGTGGTGTTGGCCGTGGCAAGGGACAGGAGATCTGCCACTACGTTCTCTTTCCCAGGGGTGAACTGGGTAGTAAAGTTGTAGGCCCTCAGCTGCTCAGTCCACCTGTGGATCCTTGGGGGCCTGTGTCCCGAGCCTGTCGTCTCCAGCAGTGTCGTCAGCACCCGGTGGTCCATTCACAGGGTGAAATGATGTCCATAGAGGTAGATATGCCACCGGTCACACACCCAGACACAAGCGAGTGCCTCCGTCTCACCCACGGCATATTTCTGTTCAGCTGCTGAAAGGGACCTCAACACGAACGCCACTAGGCGGAACTGCCTTAGTTAATATCCAGGGGTCCTTGAGTCTGTGCCACCATATTTGTTCAGGTTGTGTGTCATGAGTGTGTTTTTTGTTTTGTTTTTTGTTTTGTCTTGGTCCCTCCATGCCTGGGTTCCCCCTCCTCCCCCAGGGTGCATTGTTTTTCTTGTTGGGGGTGGGGTCTTCTTTGTGTGTGTGTGTGTGTGTGTGTGTGTGGTGGGGTTCTTTTCCTTTTTTTTTAATGTTTCCCTGGGGTGTCTGGGCCCACCCCTTGGGGGGGGGGGGTCACTGTCATGATCCTGAGCACGGGTGGGGGCCGGGCTCGGTCTCCAATTTTGAGTTTAGTCTTTTCCTGCTCATTTATTTCTTTGTTCATTATTATCTGCTGTATTTGGTCTCTGTTTGTTTATAGTTGTCTGTATTCGTAGTTCATCCTTTTTGTCCAGTCTATTTATTGTGTGTTATTTTGTAGTTATAATATTATTTACAGTTGTTGGGGTTGTGTTATCTTATTCTTGTGTTGTCATTTAGTTCCCAGTCTGTGCTTTTATTCTGGCAGTGCTGTGCAGCTTCCAGCTGTCAAATTCTCTTTTGCGGGCTGCACAGCTGTCACTTGTTGTTTTGATTGTTTTCTCACTCATGTACCCACACCTGTCAGGTGTCTATGACTGCCTCAGTGTACTATTTAAGGGCACAACAACATTTCCCCATTGTCGTGTCCTACTGTTACCTTCCTCAGTTGCTCACTGCCAGACGCTGAGTGTTTTTGTTTTGCCCTTGAGGAGAACTTGAGCGCTCCGACCAGGTAATCCATTCCTCTCCCAAATTCCCTTTGCCGTGAGCCCTGCTTCTCTTTGGGTGTGCTCCAGCAGAAGTAGTCTCTTTCCCCCCGACGTCCCCAAACGCCTCAGCCAGTATTTCCCCAGGCTGTTCACCTCCTTCCTGGTCATAAGCCCCGCTCTCCTCTGGCACCTTCTCTTCATTATATGTAAGTTTAGTGTTTCGTGTAGTGTTTGTCTTTTGTTAATATATGTGCAAAACCTACAGCGTGCATTTGGTGTCCTTTGTAGCCCTTAAATAGGGCTATTTATGACACTTTTTCTGAAAAATTTGTTGTACCTTTTATCTGATAAATTTGCAACGTTTTCCTATAAAGTTTCTTTTCATAAATCTCAATAAATCTCAAAAACCTGAAACTTTTTCTCATAAATTTGCAATTTTTTTTCTTGTAAATTTGCAATTTTTGTGTAAATTTTCAGCTTTTTTCTCATAGATTTGCAACTTTTTCTCAAAAATTTGTAGCTTTTTTATCATAAATTTGCAACTTTTGTCTGTAATTTTTAAAAAAACTTTTATCCTCTTAAATTTGTGATTTTTTTTTCCCTGTAAATTTTCATATTTTTCTCATAATTTGGGCGGTGCAGTGGTGCAGTGGTTAGCACTGTGGCAGCACAGCAATTCACCCTTGGCCATGGGATCCCTGGTTCGATCCCAGCCCCTGACCAACAGTGATCTGTGTGGAGTTTGCATGCTGTCTGCATGGGTTTACTCCAGGATTTCTCCAGTTTCCTCCCACAGGCCAAAAACATGTAGGTTTGGTTAACTGGAGACTCTAAAGTGGCCCTAGGTGTGAATGGTAAAGGGAATCCATCCAGGTGGATGCCCTCAATTTCCCCTCTGGGGATCAATAAAGTACACAAAATCAAAAAAATAATTATGCAACTTTTTTTTCTGAAAAATTTGGGATTTTTTTGTAATAAATTTGTAACTTTTATTCCTGGATATTTTCAACTTTTTTCTCAAAAAATTGCAACTTTGTCTCATAAATTTGGAATTTTTTTTCTTGTAAATTTGAAAAAAAAAAAATTCCTGTAAATTTCCAATTGCTTTCTCATTGATTTGCAACTTTAAAAATCCCATTGTGGCACATATGTTGGGTACATATTTTCCACAAATGTATTGCTGTATGTTTATTGTGTGCTTCACGTCTCGAGGGACAAAAGGACTGAGTCTGCGGGAGATATCGAGAAGGTGTGAGATTTGGCCTTTGTCTCAGAGAGATGCCCTGGAGGGATTTCCGGACCATCGAAGGCTAAGGGACAATGGTGGAAAATCAAAAGGGTTACATTGTGACTGGGATTAAGTACCATGTGACTGTATGTTTGCTTAGACACCATGTGACTTGAGTTTCGATGTTCCGGGATATAAAAGAGCGATGTGATATTGATCTGTCTCTTTTCTTGCTTGGAGATTGTTAGAGTATGTGTTCTGTTAATAAAGCTGAACCTGAGAAATAAACTCAGCCTCATCCTTGAGCACATCCTCTACACTGGTGACCCAAAGACGAATTATGGCCGGTGGCGATTCCCCTGCACCGGACTCATCAGGAGCCAGCCAGGCTAATGCAGCTACCACAGTCCAGCTACCAGATTTCTGGCAGCATAGCCCGCGCTCCTAGTTTAACACAGTCGAGGCACAGTTCCATCTTCGGGGAATTTCGGCAGATGCCACGAAATTCTACCATGTGGTTGCAAAGCTGGACAGCCACACAGCCCAGCGGGTAGAGAGCCTGATTAACCACCCGCCAGACGACAAGTATGGCGCATTGAAAGCTGCTCTCATCTGTTTTTTCACCCCCTCGCTGGGAGAGCGAGCAGAGAAGCTCCTGGTGTTGACTGAGGGCGAGGTCGAGAGACCTGCAGACCTGATGGCAAAGATGCTGAGTTTGAGAGACTCCGAAGATGATGGTTTTATCTTCGCCCACCTTTTCCTCAGGATACTACCGTCAGCGGTGAGAGTTACCCTGGCCAATTCACAGCTGCTGGCCCACCGAGACTACCACAAGCTGGGCCAGGAGGCGCAGCGACTCGTCGAAGCCCATAGGCGACACACGGCCACGACCACAGCAGCGGAGCTGAGCACAACATCCGGAGATGGCAGGGGGCCAGAGGCTGCAGCACCAGACTCACTGACGACAGCAGCGGCGGAGGCCAGGAGACGCGGAGCGGGCGACGTCCTTTGCTTTTACCATCGCCGTTTCGCCGAGAGGGCACTCAAGTGCATTCCACCGTGCCAGTTCAAGCGCTTGGGAAACGCCAAGACCGGGAGTCGGTAGCAGCTGCGGCTCTTGGTGAAAAGAACAAGCTGCTCTACCTGAGGGACGCGCGATCAGGGAGGCATTTCCTTGTGGACACAGGCTCCCAGCTGAGTTTCATCACACCTTCCTACGCTGACCGGCTGGCGCCTTCCAGTGGTCCCGTGGTGTCGGCAGCGAACGGCTTGGCGATTAAGACCTTCGGGGAGAAGACTCTGCTTCTGTCTCTACACGGCCGAACATTCGAGTGGACTTTCGTCACAGTAGCAGTCAATTTCAACATGTTAGGTGCTGATTTTTTGTGCTCACATGGTTTATTGGTTGATCTTGCTAATAGACGTCTGGTTAATGCACTGTCTTTTCACTCTATTCCCTGCACAGCCCGGGTGGCCCCGCCGACTGCACAGGCCAATGTCACAGCTGCAGGTGGTAAGTTCCACGCACTACTCACTCAGTTCCCAGCACTCACAGTCCCAACGTTTTCAGCGACAGTGGCTAAACATGGGGTGGAACATTTTATCACTACCACCGGGCCGCCCGTTTTTGCAAAAGCTCGGCGCTTGGACTCAGCTAAACTGGCCATAGCGCGCGAGGAGTTCGCCAACTTGGAAAAACTGGGCATCATTAGACGTTCTAAAAGCCCCTGGGCTTCACCGCTACACATAGTCCCGAAGGCTGATGGTTCGTGGCGACCTTGCGGTGATTTCTGCAGGTTGAATAACGCCTCAGCACACGACCGCTACCCAATTCCGCACATCCAAGATTTTTCGGTTCATTTGGCGGGGGCGCGCATTTTTTCTAAAATAGACTTGGTGTGTGGTTACCATCAGGTCCCAGTGCACGCTCAGGATATACCCAAAACAGCGGTAATAACTCCTTTCGGGCTTTTTGAGTTTTTGTGCATGCCTTTTGGACTCAAGGGTGCCGCGCAGACGTTCCAGCGTATGATGGACGTGGTTCTACACGGTCAAAGCGTTACAGGGTTTTTGGGAATGGTTAATTTTTATAACCGTTTCCTCCCAAGCGCAGCGCAGCTCATGCAACCATTGTATGCTGCACTAAAGAAACAAAAACCCACAAATAAAATCGAGTGGTCTCCAGCGTGGGAGCGCGCTTTCTCCCAAGTCAAATCAGCCCTGGCAAATGCGGTTTTGTTGGCACACCCAGTCCCAACGGCCCGCATGGCGCTCACCACTGACGTTTCCGATTTAGCGGTGGGGGCGGTCGTTGAACAGTTTGTAGCAGGGACCTGGCAGCCGCTCGCGTTTTTTTAGCAAAACCTTGCGCGATAGCAAGCGAAAATACAACGCGTTCGACAGGGAGCTGTTGGCCCTACACTTGGCCATCCGCCATTTCCAGTTCTGGCTGGAAGGGCGCCGTTTCACCGTGTTCGTGGACCACAAGCCGCTAACGTTTGCGATGGCCAAGATTTCAGAACCTTGGTCGGGCCGGCAGCAAAGACAGCTGGCCGCGATATCGGAGTTCACCACCGACATCCAGCATGTCGCAGGTAAACATAATGTAGTGGCAGACTGTCTCTCGCGTGCTATGGCGGCGCCAGGCCCCGTGGGGGCAGACTCTGCAGCCGTGGCCGCGGGCCAGGGTAGCGACGCGGAAGCGCACGCAGCCCCGGTCCGCGTAGGTTTAGATTATGCAGCCATGGCTGCAGAGCAGGTTAGCGATGCGGATGTGCGCGCGCTCCGGTCTGGACCAACAGGGTTAAGGCTGGAGTACAGGGTGCTGCAAGTTGGTATGCCCCCCCTAATCTGCGATGTCTCCATGGGACGGCTGCGTCCCGTGGTCCCAGCTGCGTGGCGCCGCCGCGTTTTTGACTTGGTCCATTCCCTGGCGCACCCGGGGGTGCGCGCATCGATCAAGATGGTGGGGGAGAAATTTGTTTGGCCGGGGTTGCGCAAACAGGTCAAGGAATGGGCGGCAGCCTGCGTAGCGTGTCAGTGAGCCAAAATACACAAGCACACTAGAGCTCCTTTGGAGCCTTTTCACATCCCGGCTAAGCGCTTTGATCATGTGCATGTCGACTTGGTGGGCCCCCTTCCGTCGTCACAGGGGTACACACACCTTTTGACGATGGTGGACCGCACCACGCGTTGACCAGAAGCGGTTCCTCTGGCATCAACCACAGCGGAGGAAGTTGCGCACGCGTTTTTAACAGCTTGGGTTGCGCATTTTGGAGTTCCGTCGGACATAACATCCGACAGAGGTCCTCAATTTGTTTCCGAACTCTGGTCATCGATGGCCGGCAGCCTAGGGGTGAAGATCCACCGCACTACCGCGTATAACCCCCAGGCTAACGGTTTATGCAAACGTTTTCATAGGTCGTTGAAAGCAGCCCTCAGAGCGTCGCTTACGGATACAAATTGGGTTGACAAACTTCCATGGGTTTTATTGGGGTTGCGTTCTGCACCTAAGAAGGATTTGCAGGCCTCCCCAGCTGAGTTAGTTTTTGCACAACCTCTCCGTTTACCCTGTGAATTTCTCCCCGACAATCCTGCGCCAAATTGCCCCCCCCGCTCAGCTGTTGCAGAGCGACACAGGATCAAACACGCTTCCTGGCCCGGTTCATCACAGTTCCCCATGCGTTTTTGTGCCGAAGGCTTTAAAAAATGCGGAGTTTGTTTTTGTTAGACATGATGCTCATTGCCCAAATTTGCGGCCACCTTATGATGGACCTTTCAGAGAGCTGGAAACAGGACAGAAGCATTTTTGCTAGATTTGGGAGACAGGAAGGAGTTGATTTGTATAAACAGACTCAAACCTGCTTTTGTTTTGGCGGATGAACAAGTGCAGTTGGCGAGGGCCCCCCGTCGCGGCAGACCTCCAAGAAGGCATTCTCCAGAACCCCCACAGAGATTGGCTAACAGTTCTTATCCACAGGTGCAGGAAGACACTGCAGAAGCAGCAAGGCCGGCTTACAGCAGATACGGCAGGAGGTTTAGACCTAGGCAACTGGTGGATTGATATTTGATATGTGGCAATGTTTTTATGTCATGCATCTCTCATTATGTTTGTCCCATATTAGACGTTTGGGGGGGGGGGTCATGTGGCACATATGTTGGGTACATATTTTCCACAAATGTATTGCTGTATATTTATTGTGCGTTTCACGTCTCGAGGGACAAAAGGACTGAGTCTGCAGGAGATATCAAGAAGGTGTGAGATTTGGCCTTTGTCTCAGAGAGATGCCCTGGAGGGATTTCCGGACCATCAAAGGCTAAGGGACAATGGTGGAAGATCAAAAGGGTTACATTGTGACTGGGATTAAGTACCATGTGACTGTATGTTTGCTTAGACACCATGTGACTTGAGTTTCGATGTTCTGGGATATAAAAGAGTGATGTGATATTGATCTGTCTCTTTTCTTGCTTGGAGATTGTTAGAGTATGTGTTCTGTTAATAAAGCTGAACCTGAGAAATAAACTCAGCCTCAACCTTGAGCACATCCTCTACACCATCACTGATAGGGATGCACCACTACTGCTAAGGGCCAGTATCTGACTTCATTACTGATACTCATAGTTGTAGATTTGCACCAATACTGAAAATCAACACCACATAGGAGACAGAAGGGACAGGGGTCAATACTTCCAGAGTCCCTGTTCTCAAGCTAAAATGGGCTCTGACAAGGCATTTTTGTGGATGAAAACTCAAACAAGAACTCTTGAGGGGAATGAAAAAAACAAACTACTGCCAAACAATCCCTGGTACTCAGAATGTTCTTGTGCATAGGCATAAATGAAGGGGGAAAACCTGCAAAAAAAAAATAAGAGAACTGACTTATTTACGCAAGCCGGTCTCAGATATCTGCACGTATAGGAATCTTTTTAGGGAAAAAAAGAACTAAAGAAAAGTACACAAGGCAACATCTGGAATAAACCATGCATCAAAACTATAGCCAGAGCAATAAATAGATGAGGAAATTCTTCTTTAGTCTTCTTGAAATACTTTATCTCTGTCACAGGTCTGAGCACGGGTTCTGCCAGGCTCAGTCTCTCAAGTTATTTTTGTATTTTCCCTGTATTTTCTCCTTGCCTTGTGGTGTTCTTTTGTGCCTTGTTTTCTGATGGTTTGACGGTCCATTTATTAGTTGTGTTTTTGTATTGTTATGTTGGCTATTCATGTTTTGAGACTGTTTTGCCTTCCCCTGTGACGGGGCCATTATTTCTCCTGTTCCCAGATGCTCCCACCTTCCTCTCACTGCTTGTTCCCCAGCTCACTTCTGCTGTGAGAGAGGTGTAATGAGGTCTTTGCCTGCTCCTAGTCACACCTGCTGCCCATTATTTCTCAGTCACCTGTGGGTATTTAAGCTTTGTTTTTTCTTTGTGTTTTGCGGCTAAATTGGTTCTATTGGGATTCTCTCCTCACTGTTATTGTTGTCCAGCCTCTGAAGTTTTGTCTTCTTCTCAGCTCTTCCCTGCTCAAAGGCTCCAAACTGTGATTCATGTTTTGCATTTTTGTCTGTGGGCCCTTCTGGATGTTTTTGTTGTGTTTCGTAATAAATATCTTCAAATACCCTGCGCTTGGATCTGTCCTCTCTGTGCCTCGGAGAGGCATTTAGGACAATTTTGAACAAAAACAAAAAACAAACAAATGAAAAGTGTAATAAAAACTGTCATAGTGTACAGTGTTTGAAAAGGCGAAGGAAGAAGTTAATATTTATTACAACTCCTTTCTTACTGGAAGAAAAATATTAATGTCCAACTCTTCTCTCTCATTACCATGACAACAGGACGTCCCATATCCAGGATCCAGTTCTGCAGGGTCAAGCTAAGCCAAAGGTCCAGGTGGAACCGGGTTCCTGGCAGAGTGGCGTCTGCCTGTGCCGAGCCAGTGGTGCGGCTACAGAACACAGAAAAGCGTGACGAGTGAGTGAAGGATCGTTAGCTTTACAGCTAACAATGCAACTACGGAGTTAGCTTTGATATTTTTGTGTTATTTTCATCTAATTCAAGTCACCCCACTAGACATGCCCATTGCCATCTGGTACATGAATTGACACTCGAGGGATCGGCTGAGAGGGAAAGCTGCCTAGTGTTAGCTTAGCCGTCAGATCGCAACCTGCTCTTATTGTCGTTTCCTATACATTCTCTCTACCCTCACTAGACATCCTTGTTCATCTATTTCTTAGGAGTGGCTGTGGCACTGGTGTAGTGTGGCCGACAGCTGACCGGAGGGTCAGGGGTTCAATTCCCACTCTGTCTGCATGTCAAAGTGTCCTTGAGCAAGACACTAAACCCCCAGTTGCTCCTGGTGGGTCAGGCCAGTGCCTGTGTGAGTGGATGGGTAGCAGGATCTGTAAAGCACTTCAGTCATCTAGAGATGAGGGGGGAAAAAAAGCACTATATAAGTGAATGTCTTTTCTCATAAATTTGCAAAAAAAAATCTTGCAAATTTACATTTTTTTTCTGTAGCTTTTCAACTTTCTCCTTGCAGATTTGTAATATTTTCTCATAAAATTTTAAATTTTTCACATTTTTCCTCATAAATTTGCAACTTTTTCCTCATAAATTTATGAATCTTTCCTGTATATTTTCATCTTTTTTCTCAAAACTTTGCAACTTTTTTCTAAAAAATTTGTAACTTTTTCTCATGAATTTGCATTTTTTTCTTGTAAATCTAAATTTTTTTCCTGTTAAACTTTTCTCTCATTTGCAACTTTTTTCTCAAAAAAATTTTGATTTTTTTTTTCAGAAATTTGCAACTTTTGCCTGCAATTTTTTAACTTCTTTCCTCATAAATTTGTGACTTCTTCCCTCTAGATTTTCATCTTTTTTTCTCATAATTTTGCAACTTTTTTTCTGAAAAATGTGTGGCTTTTGCCTGGAAGTTTTCAACTTTTTTCCACATGAATATGCAACTTTTTCTTCATACGTTTGTAACTTTTTCCCTGTTAATTTTTATCTTTTTTTCTCATAATTTTTCAACAATATAAAAACGAGCAGTGAGGTACTGTCTGTGACCAGCCGTCTATCTGGACTGTCTGTGCTCTAGCTTGACAGGAAATGAGGCTATGGCCACCAAACTTGGTACATAGGTTGCCCTCTGGACTAGCACCTATGGCTATACTTTTGGGGTCAAAAGGTCAAAGGTCAAACTCAGAATGCCATATAAACTCTATTTCAAAAACAAAGAAAGCTAGGGTCACCAAACTTTCTACACTGGTTCACCTTGAGACCCCGACCTCTGGCTAGGGGTTTGGGATCTCAAAGTCAAAGGTCAAAGTTTTAAATCTATAAGGCTGCAAAAGGCATGGGTCTGCTTCTTGGCTGAGGGTGTTCTAGTTTTAACTTATTTTACTGTAGTTTGGTATACTCTGACCAGGACCAAAGGCTGCTAGCTGATGTTAGCAGTTGCATATTCACTCATAGTCAGCTAACACAAGCAATATGGCAGCACGGTGGTGCAGTGACTAGCATTGTCACTTAATAAAGTTATGTGCAATGAAGTGTTTTTATTACACATAACCTTATTTGTGAACCTAAATATTTTGATTTGTCAATATGTGTGAATTTTTGCAGTTAATACTAAAGTCTGATGAAAATGTCCCCCGAGTAGCCTCATTGGAAATATATTTGCTGAAAAAAATGTTCAACCATTGTGTGTGTGTGTGTGTGTGTGTGTGTGTGTGTGTGTGTGTGTGTGTGTGTGTGTGTGTGTGTGTGTGCGTGCGTGTGTGTGCGTGCGTGCGTGTGTGTGTTAACTTTATGAATAAAACAGCTTCTTAGCAGCTCATCTGATAATCTGTCACTTATGGAGTACAGGATGGGCTCATCTGCTGCTAATCCTTTCATTTCAACTGGACATTATAAAACTCAGATTAGGCCCTCTGATCATGTAACAGTGGTGAGCAGTTTGAACAAAATTGTAGTTTGCTGAATACTTTTATTGCAGTATTTATGGGGAAAAAAACTTTTGACTGGACATGTTAATATGAATTTTGATACACTCATTTCCAATCATGTCTCTCCTAGTCACTCCCAATGAGAATCTTAGCATCATCAGCTCTGCCAACCTCCACCTCCTGTGTTTTTGTCAGTGTCACTACCATCTTCTAAATCTTCCTTTTCACTCTAGCTGCTTTCATTCTGTCATAAATCACCCCGACACTAGTCTCCACCCACTCCACCCTGCCTGCACTCTCTTCTTCACCTCACTTGTGCATTTTCCATTGCTTTGGGTGGCTGAACCCAGGTATTTAAACTCATAACTGATAAGCAAGAATGCAGTTTTTAAGGAAAGCATTGCTAATTGTTGAGTAAAACATTGCACATCCATGAAGTTGTTCAATGAGAAGAAAACATTTATGAATTATTGGTCAGGGAATAGAGCTGCATATTTAAGAACTACTTAGCTATGAAATTGGAACGACTAAATCTGATCAGATAAGTTACTAGTCATTGTATTTTTCTCTGCTCTTACTCAAATAATACTTTGGTGATTGATTACTGTTCTTTATAATTTAGTAATTAATATAAAGTGCCCAATTTCTGGCTACTCTGCCCACATATGGGCTAGATGTAGTGTGTCAAAACAGTAGTAGTTTGGAAGAAAAAGACTTCCATTACTTTAAAAAAAAAAAGTTCTTCAAATGCAAATTTAAGGTATACTTTAGGATCAATGCAGGAAAAACACAGAGAGCCTTTGATCATATACATGTGGAACAAATCAAGAGTCATTTAACAGTATAAAAGAACAAACCTGCACATGAAAGCTGCTGCTGGTTCCCTCCTCCGGATGGATGCTCGCATCTTTGGGACTCACCTTCTGTTTAATGTTAAATCAAACCACAGAATCAAATTCCTGAACCAATAACAAGAGCAGCTGATAAATCTTCAAAAACTGAATATTTAGCTTCAGTCCTCACAGTCACCCTCACCTGAACTAAAGCCACATCCGGGAGCAGATGAGCCTCTAATCTGCTGATGACCTCCTCCTCGTGTTTTTTTTTTTAAATTATTCTTTTATAGACAGAATTAATCTTCTTTCGGATAGAAGATGATGCTCCTGCAGTAAAGACTTCAGTAAACATGCTTTAATTTAATGTGAGGGAAGAGAAAACTGGGCCAGATGAAAATACAGCAAAAACATCTGACTGACGACAGCTCCGGTCTTGTCAAATTTAGCAACATAGGAGTGACCCAAGCTGTGGTAGAAAGAAAGACTTTGAATTAACACAAATATAAATATTTTTCAAAAAAAAAATTTAAAGAATTGACATGCATTTACGCAAAAGTAAGAAGAAAAAGAATAAATCATACAATCGCTTTACCAGACATAGATGTAAGTTTTAAATAGCGTTGAAACTCTGGTAGGCGTGGCCGGTTAGCTCAGTTGGTTCGAGCATGGTGCTACTGGAGAGCCCACGCTCCCTATACTTCCGCATATGGGACTTTATTGCTGTGTTCGAAATGCTCACTCCTTCCCCATATAGTGTACTAGTATGTAGTGAATCAGCCATCTTGTAGTACTGTTCGAAATCTTAACTGAAAATTTGACTCGCTATATAGTACACTCAAAATATCCCACAATGCATTTTGAAAAGTAGTGTACAACAGATGGTCACTACATTAGCCAATATATCCCATAATGCAATGCGCAGCCAACGGAGCAGTGAGAGGAGAGCTTCACATCACAACATAAATTACCTTAAGGTATTTATATTTATTAGTTCAGCAAAAACGATTTGATGTAATACATATTTACTACAAATTACACCCAGGTATTCATTTTTTTTATCACCATCAGTCTGCTAGGTTTTACTGTCTCACGTGATGACGTCATTAACTGTGCTGTGAAAACAAGCCAGTAGTGTCCGAAAGCTGTTAATTTTATTGTTATATTGAGTTTACTATACAGTCCATCATTATCATAGCAGTCTGTTGTGGGCGACAATGACTGTTTCATTTAGGTCTGATCAGATTCCTCCACACAGCTCTGTCCTTAGTCTTCAGCTGCCAGGAACTCCTGTCTATATCCAGCTTCTTCAAGTTTCTTTTTACAGTGTCTTTAAATCCAAGTCTTGGTCTATCCTGATTGCGTTTGTCCTCGCATAACTGTGAGTAGAGTAACTGCCGAGGGAGATGCTGGTGGTCCATCCTGTCAACATGTCTGAGCCATCTCAGGTTCGTCTGTATTAGCATGTCCTCCATTGATGGTAGATCAGCTCGTTTCAACACTTCTGTGTTGGTTATCTTGTCTTTCCATGAGATGTTCATTATGGCTCGAAGGTGTCTCATCATGTACGCATGGAGTTTCTTTACCTGCACTCTGTAGACAGTCCAAGTTTCAGCACCGTACAATAGAGTAGCCAGTACTGTCGCTCTGTACACTTTGCATTTCACATGGATAGACACATGTCGATTGTTCCACAGTCTCTCCCTCAAGTTTCCAAACAGAGCGCTTGCTCTTCCCATTCTGAGAGGTAGTTCATCCTCCAGCCTAGCATTCTCTGAAACAGTACTCCCTAGATACTTGAAAGTCTTGCACTTGACTAGTGGCTCTGTACCAATGCTGATCTCTTCTGGTAATGATGTTGATAACTGGAACTTTGGTGGTTGATGAAGGCACTCTGTCTTCTTGATGTTGATTTTGACGGCTGAATTGCCTAGCTGCTCTTGCAAATTTCTCCACTAAAGATTGCATATCTTCCGCACTGCAACTAGAGCACTGTCGTCGGCAAAGGGCATTTCTCTTACTACCTTTATTGGTGTCTTACTCTTGGCTTTAAACTGTGCCACATTGACCAAGTCTGCTTCTTTCCTTGTTTGAATGTATACTCCTTCTGAAGTGTCTTTGAAGGCCACCTCAAGCATGGCTGCCACATATAGCGAGAAGAGTGTAGGCGCCAGCACACACCCTTGTTTCACCCCATTGCTTACTGAAAAGTCTTTAGATACTGAACCACTCATTGCCACGTTTGCTTGCATACCTGTATGGAGTGCCTCGATCAGGCTGACAAACTTCTCTGTACAACCATATTTCTTGAGTACCTGCCAAAGACCTTGTCGCGAAACAGTATAGAAGGCTTTACTGAAGTCTATAAAGACTACATAAAGTGGCATGTTCTGTTCGATACACTTTTCTTGAACCTGTTTCAAGTAGAAAATCATGTCCATTGTGTTTCTTCCACTTCCAAAGCCGCACTGGGTTTCCAGTAGTACATTCTGCGAGATGTGTTCATTGAGTCTGTTCAGTAGCACACGTGAGAGAATCTTACCAACAGTGGCTAGCAGTGATATACCTTGGTAATTTCCACAATCTTTCCTGTCACCTTTCTTGAACAAAGGCACAATACTTGCATCCTTCCAATCTTGAGGTACTTTCTGGGCATCCCATATCTCTTGGACGAGCTTGTTCAGACAGTTGGTCAGCTGAACACCACCAAACTGCCACACTTATGCTGGAATTCCATCCCTTCCTGGAGCTTTTACATCCTGTGTTGTCCTGATAGCTGCCATTAGTTCATCAAAATTTGGTGGTTCATCCAGACTTGATACAGCTGGTTGCTGCACTAGAGCTTCTTTAGTCTCTTCAGTGAGATCTCCAGGGTTGTTTAGTAGTTGGTCAAAGTGATCTGCAAATCTGTCCAGGATCTTGTCTTTCTCCTGCAAAACCGTTTCACTATCCATAGCCTTTAATTGGATCAATCTTCTTGTTTTAGGGCTGTAGATTTCTTTTAAACATGTGAAGAATGTTCTCATTTCTTTCCTGTCTGCTGCAGTTTGAAGTTCCTCCGCTGTTTCATCCCACCAGTTGGTCTTTATCTCTCTGGTGTACTTCTGTAGCTCACTCTGAGTCTTTGAGTATTTCTTCTTCTTCGACCTTGTGTTACACTGTAGGTTTTCCTGCCTAGCTGTATTCCTTGCTTCTAGTAGTTTCTTCAGATGTTCATCGTGCTCATCAAACCAATCTTGATGTTTCCTCTCAAGGTGGCCTAATACATCACACACAGTCTGATGCACTGTATCCTTCAGTGTTGCCCATTTCTCTTCTCTCATGCTCTGAGTTGTTGCTGTCCCAGTCTTTCAAGTTTTCATCCATTTCCTGTTTAAGTTCTTCCTGCTTCTTTTGGCCTTTCAGTGCACTCGTGTTTAGCTTCTGTGGCGGCTTCGCACCCGTCCTGCAGTGCTGTTTTCGTCTGCAAATCCTTACTCTAGATCTCAGCATAACATGATCAGTACCACAGTCTGCGCCTCTCTTTGCTCTGGTGTCCAATACATCCCTTATGTAAGATAAGATAAGATAAGATAAGCCTTTATTAGTCCCACAACGGGGAAATTCCAGGATTGCAACAGCACAGGGATAGCAACACTCAGAGCAACAATCAGAAGGCAAGAAAAAAACAAGCAAGCAAGAGCGGCTAATATACATATGTACATATTACTATAAAATAAATATATACACACACTTGTCTTGGGCTTGACACCCGTGCTCCAACCACACAATCCACACATACACAATGGATGTAGTATATAATAAATGAAATAAAACCCAATAAATAATACAAGTACATACATACATACATAAATATATAACAGCAGTCATTAAGAACAGGAGTTATAAGTGTCCCTGACCTATTTATCTGAGTTTAAAAGTTTTACTGACGTTGGGATAAATGAGTTCTTGTATCTATTGAACCTGCACTTGGGGACTCTGTATCTCCTCCCTGAGGGCAGCCGCACATATTCATTGTTTAGTACATGGTTCATGTCACTGATTATTTTTTGAGCTTGTCTACAGGCTGCCTGGTCGTGTAAGATCTGCATGGGTAAATACTCTTTAACTCCAATAATTTTCCATGCTGTATGAATTAAACGCAACACTCTGTTCTTTAGTTTCACAGAGAGGTTGCCAAACCAAGCTGTAATGCTGTATCTAATACAGCTCTCCAACTCCATCCATCCATCTTCTACCGCTTAATCCTTTCGGGTCGCGGGGGGGCTGGAGCCTATCCCAGCATCTTTGGGCGAGAGGCAGGGTACATGTATTCTTAATCTGCGCAAGAAATGCAGCCACTGTTGTAGTCTACTACAGAGGTAATCAATATGTGTGCTCCAGGTTAATGAATTGTCAATAAATACTCCCAAATATTTATAGGAACTAACCTGTGTTATAGTGTGGTTGTGGATGACCACAGGCCTGTGGTCACCAACTCCCCGAGGGTCAAATACCATCTCCTTTGTTTTATCAGTATTCAAAATGAGATGACTGTCATCACACCAATTGACAAACCTCTGAATTTCTATAAAATAGCTTGACAGATCATGAGTCTTTTGAAGTAGTGATAAAATAGCAGTGTCATCAGAAAATTTAATAATTTGATTGCCTGGATAGACACTTCTGCACTCATCAGTGTACAAGGTGAAAAAAAATGGTGAACTAACACAGCCTTGGGGAGCTCCTGTGCTGAGGGTTCTGGATTTAGATAAAGTTCCATTTACACTAACTTGCTGTTTACGATAAGTTAAAAATGAGTAGTACCATTTAGTAATGACAGGATGCACTTTAAAATCATTTAACCTCTTAATTAAAAGGTGTGGCTGCCTTGTCTCTCTGACAAGGCAGAGAGGCAATGTCTCTCTGCCTTACTATGATGTAGTCTAACAAGTGCCAGTGCTTGGATCTTGGGTGCATCCATGTCTTCTTGTGTGTGTCCGTGTGCTTAAATAGAATGTTGGTTATCACAAGGTTGTACTCTGAACATAGTGCAAGTAGAAGTTTGCCATTAGCATCGCACTTGCCTACTCTATGACTGCCTAGCACTCCTTTCCATTTCTCAGTGTCCAAACCAACTCTGGCATTAAAATCTCTGAGTATCAGCCTGTCATCAGTTGGTACACGCCTGGTCGTCTCACGTAAATCACTGTAGAACTCTTCCTTTGCCTCCTCTATGTTGGTCATTGTTGAGGCATATACACTGATGAGTGTGGCATACATCTTCCGCTGTAGTGGGAGTCTCATAGTCATTATCCTGTTGTTGATTGGCACCAGTTCCTCATCAAGCATTGCTGCTACCTCCTTTCTAACTGCAAAGCCCACTCCTGCTTCTCTCCTTTCTTGAGTTGATTTCCCACTCCAAAAGAAGATGTACACATGGTCTTCCAAGCTGTCATATCCAGGAAATCTTGTTTCACTAAGTGCAGTTATGTCTACATTGTACCTGTTCATTTCCAGGGCCACAAGCTCGGTCTGTCTTTCTGGGCGCTGCGATGTTTTTCTGTCCAACAGAGTGCATACATTCTGCTACACACAAGGCTGCTGTTTTCCTCTTCTTTTGTCTTCCTGCTCCTAGCTTACTTTTCACTGCCTGTTGGAGTGTGAACAGATCAGTGTGGATCTTGTTAGCCCGGGCAATGTCCGAGCCAGTATGAGTTGCTTTCTGACTGACCATTTCATGAAACTGCTTGCAAAGTATTTGAGTACCGCTAACTTTTGTTGGACTAGCAGCACATTCTTGGCAGATAAAGGTATTATCAGTGGCAAGGACAAGCCAAGACAAACTGACTCCAGTATCTGTTGCAGTGACTGACCAGATGATAGGTTTGTTTATCTCTGCTCTTTGTGTAGTGCATGTCACAATGCACCGACTGGCACAGTCCACCACAGACCTTGCGGCAGATGTTTATCTGCCAGGATGTCCAGTCTCACCCCGTGTAACTGGGAGTGGTCCACCACAGACCTGTGGCTGATATTGTTTTTAGTTCTGCCAGGATGCCCAGTTTCACCCTCCATGCCCTCAGAAGGGCGGGGATGCTGGTTGACTCACCAACGGCCCGACCCATGAGACAAGTAGTACTGGTTTTCATGGTTATCCCGTAGCAAGCAAGCCAATGCCTGACCTGACAAGAACTATTTTGTCAGGTCACTATATAGTCCATCTAAATTCACTATATAGTGAGTAGGGAGGGAAGGAGGGAGGGAGGGAGTGAGTGAACATTCCAAACACAGCCCAAAACTCTGAGTAAGTTGAGGGAGGACGATAAACTATGGCAAATAAAATTGGGTTTAAACTAAAATTGCAAACATGCCCAATACTGAAGACCAGGCCCTTAGAGGAATTATAACATATTTTTGCTTTACATTAACTAGTAATTTGGAATGGTAAATTGTTGCTACTCCTCCTCCATGACCAGAACTTCTGGGATTTTCACAGTTTAAACAACCAGATGAAGTTGATTCATTTAATCCAACATAATCCTCCTGCCCTAACCAAGTATCTGTAAAGGATAGTCAGTCAATCTGATGATCAATTAACAGATCATGGACTAGCAGAGACTTGAGAGTCAGACACCTCATATTTAACAAACCGTATTGTCATGAAGGGCCCTCTCTGAGGGCAAACAGGATGCCAGAGTCCTGCAGAGGCCTTGGACTGAGTTTGTAACTCTATTAACTAAAAAGAAACACAACATACTAACACACAATGAAAAACACAGCTTAGAGGCTGGAGTGATAAATGCAAAAAAAAAAAAAAAAAAACAAGAACATGAGCAAGACAGAATAAACTATAACTTAACTTGATGACATGTCCAGAGGATTCCTGACATGAGTTGTGTTGACACCGCTGCACCAGGGAAATGGTTCCCACGGCTTAAATAGGCCTCCCCTGATTACAATACCTGCGGGGTCCTGAGTGGCGAGTATTGCTGGCAGCCACAACAGCCCACAAGCAGAATCTGACAGCCGGAAATGACGCGTGAGCTGTCACAACACCAGCAACGATCAAAACAACAAACCAAAGAAGGAAATCCAGAAACTAATAATGAACTAACCAAAAACAGAAACCAAGTACAGCCAACAAGGAGAACTGAAAAATAAATGGAGAAAAACAAAATTAATCTAATAACAAAGCATGGCCCCCACCTATGCACCAAATCATGAAAGAGACCCCCCCTCCCCAAGGGGTGGAGTCCAGACACCCTCAGGGTAACATCACAAAAACACCCCCCACACACACATACACACAGAAGACCCCCCCCCCCAACACAAGCATGACACTAAGACCATGACAACATGAGTGTAAACTAAAGTGAGGCATGGCCAGGTTCAAGACCAGATAAAAAGGCAAATATAAATAAACCAAATCTAGCCATAACTAGGACACTAAAAATAAATACTAATAAATAAGACAATAAAGAATTAAACTAAGACCAAGATATAATCAAACTGAGGGTGTATGTTCAAAATGTAACAAGGAGACAATAAAGCCAGTCTAAAATGAAACATGACAAAGGCTGCAAACTTAAAACAAATTAGCAAATTAATTTCTTCAAATAGCTACATAAGGAAAATGTATAATTAAATTAAATCACCCTTTATTGTCATTCAACCATACAACCAATCATGTACAGTAGAACGAAATTGTGTTTTTCCTATCTACAGTGTTAATCACACACACCCCATATGTAGAATCAGAGGGCCACTGCCATGCAAGGCGCCGCCACAGATTTCCTTCCTCCATTCCATTATTGCTGAGCACCAAGCTGGATGGCAGGAAGTTCCGCTTTTATATGGTCTTCGGCATGACCCGGCCGGGATTTGAACCCCTGCCTCCCGGGTGTGGTGCGGATGCTCTACCAACTGAGCCACCACTCCGGTATAACATGAAATGACCAGAAAACAGCTCACCCCAGGAGGGGAGGAGGGGAACCCCAGGCACTGAGGGACCAAAACAAAAACACACAGCCCAAAAACAAAGGAAAACAAAACGAAAACACTCAAGATCCCCAACACAGAACAGGGGGTAAAAGTTCAAGAGCCTCAGGGGAGAAACTAGGGCAGCTTGGGCGACCTGCTGAAGTCCCAGGATTGCCAGAGCATACGGTCAAAAGCATCTGGTGGCCACCCAGAGCTCTTGAACCACTTCCCAGGATGGGCTGGCCCATCAGGTGGCCGCCCACAGTCCCTTAGCCACCCGACTGGAGGACCTCCATCTGTCCGGCGGCCTCCCAGCATTCCTGAGCCTATGAGCCGCTAACACCCCCCCCCCCCGGGGTCATCAGGTGGACGTGGACTCAGCACCCCACAAGAACCACGGGAGCCAGGAGGCGAGGTGACAGGTGGCTGACCAGCTGGAACCTCCCACAGTGCCCGATGAAACTTGATGAGCTCCGATGAAGACAAGGACCCTTGGAAATCTCAGGAGTAGCAGCGCCCATGGCGGCCCCGGCAGCACCGGCGGCGGCCCCGGACTAGGGCACAGCTCCACCCTCAGAGACCACAGACGGCGGGACAGCAGCACCCATGGCAGCCTCGGATTGAGGCGCGGCACCTGCGACGGCCCCCAGGCTGGAACACAGCACCCTCAACGGACCCAAGCTGGGACGCAGCACCCACGATGGACTCAGACTGGGGCACATCATCCACGACAGCCCTAGGCTGGGACATAGCACCCACGACGGCCCGGACGAAGGGGGAGCAGCACCCACGGAGACCTCGACCGGTGGGGGAGCAGCACTCATGGAGACCTCGGTGACCCTAGATGGTGGATCAGACAAGGGAACAAACAAGGACACACACCAGATCAGGGTCACCAGCAGCACTGGAGCCCGGCGGGGGAAACCCAAGTGCGGCTGAGGGCTGCACCTGGTTCCCCCCACCAAGAGCCAGGCAAGATTTCTTGGAGGTACATAAGGAGACTCGCCTGTGCTCGAGCTCCACCGCCGTCCAGGACTCCGATGAATCCATCACGGCGGTCTAGACCCCCGGCTGGACGGTTGGCGGGACCCTCGAGGAGGCGACTGGCGCTGGACTCTCCGATGCTGCAGTCTTCTCCACCATATGCTAGCTCCCTCCCAGGACTGGCGGACCCTCCGGAAATGAAAGAGGAGGAACTTGAGAAACGGGTGAGGTAAGGGCTGCAACAGCAGATGGTGAAAGCTCAGCCAAGCTGGGCTGCTGTGGCTGAGTTTCCCCACTGGGAATAAGGCAAAGCATTTCATCATAGGTTGTTAAAAAAATGAAAAGACACTTGCCTTAACTGCAGGGGCTTGGTGGTGGCTGCCATCAGACCAGACGATGTCTTCCCGGGGGGCTGTGGAGATCGTCTGATGTGGTGGGCTGAGCCCCGGAGAAGGGGAAAGCTCCCCATAATCTCAGGCTCTGTCAGGGCTGGTGGCGCTCTCTCCAACTGTGGCAGCAACTCAGGAAGGAGCCACGGCTTGTACTCCACCAGGAGCTCCATTTCCGCTGACACCACCCATTGATGCTCTGCCAGCTCTTCCACGCTGGGTCCCTCAGGAGGTGTGAAGGCTGCATATCCAATGCAGCCGGCTTCGGGACATGGCTCAACTGAGGGAGGCGGAACTGCAGCTGGGTAGTGGCCCCGAGCTTGGGGCTTCCATCCCCGGGAACGTTTCTTCTGCGGCACAGGCTCTGGTGGCGTAGGAGCTCTCGCCAGCCTGCAAAGCCATTGTTGAGCATGATAAAAAGAGGTGAGGAGGTCTGTGAGTTCCAGGACGCTCCACAGGCCAGGGAACCCCTTAATCACTTGTGCCACACAGTCCCAAACCTGGAGCTCCTCCTCTGGAGTGTGGGTTAGGTGAATGTCCGATATAATACTCTGCAACTCTTGAGCCATCCAGCACTCCTCATCAAACCCAAACCTTCTGAAGTCCAGTGATGCTGCCATGCCTGCGGGTGGGGAGGAAGAAAACTCTAAAGGAAGAAATGCGGGAGGGAAATGAAAAACAAAACTCCCAGTCCACTCGCATCCAATTGGCAGAGGCGTACTGTCACAAACGGCCCTCTCTGAGGGCAAATAGGACGCCAGATGCAGACTGTGAGTTTGTACATTTATTAACTAAAAAGAAACACAGCATACTAACACACAACAACAAAAAACACATCTTAGAGGCTGGAGTGATAAATGTGAAATAAGAAGAACATGAGCAAGACAGAATAAACCATAACTTGACGAGATGTCCAGGGGATTCCTGACATGAGTCGGTTTGATGCCGCTGCACCAGGGAAATGGTGCCCACGGCTTAAATAGGCCACCCCTGATTGCAACACCTGCAGGGTCCTGAGTGGCAATTATTGCTAGCAGCCGTGACAGCCCACAAACAGAATCTGACAGCCGGAAATGACGCGCAAGCTGTCACAGCACCAGCAACGATCAAAACAACAAACCAAAGAAGGAAATCCAGAAACTAATAATGAACTAATCAAAAACAGAAACCAAGTACAGCCAACGAGAAGAACTGAAAAATAAACAGAGAGAAAGACAAAAGTAATCTAATAACAAAGTATGGCCCCTGCCCGCACACCGGATCATGACACACATTTAATTTTTAAATTATGAGGAGGAATAAAGGCCAAGTCATTAGATTTAGAGGCTACATGTTTAATTTGCGTTTTATCAGTTCTTTGTTTAATCACTCTGGGATGCTTGTACATTATACTTTTATTTACTTTAGAGGGAGCAGACAGTGATTCTCTGATGGGGAAGATGGGGCTAAGTTGAGGGGTGGCGGGTGAAGACAAGCTGCAGAGAGGAAGTGTAAGACTGTGGCTCTTGTTCCTTGTCCAAACTCTGAGTAGTCAAGGCTTTAGAACGTTGGATAAAAATGATACGAGATTGTTAGATAAATGAGGCGCACCATCCAAAGTGGGATGGACACTGTCTCGCCTAACAAAACCAGGTTTTAACCAAAATGAGTTCCAATTGTCTATGTAGCCGACATTGTTTGCAGGACACCACTTAGCCAGTGGTTGAAGGATGACATGCAGCTAAACATGTCTGGAAAGTTTCAACATGAAAAGAACCAGTTAAACCATGATAACAAAACAGGGGTCACTTCTGCTTGAAAACATTCACTCAAATCACAGATATAAAGCTTGAGTTAAGTATGAAATTTTAAGAAGAAGCCAATCTGTGATATTGTACTAGACACAGACTTTTGACTAAAACTCCTTTAAAAACTATGTCTTTGTAATATTAAAAAGGTTAATGTTCCAGGAATTAATCAAGTACAACATCAAGTTAGCACAAATTCCTGTCATCTCAGTTTCACAAGTTCAATTCAATTCAATTCAATTCAACTTTATTTATATAGCGCCATTTCACAACAACAGTCATCTCATAGCACTATCAACTGAAGGGGGAACCCCCACAGTTGCAGAAAGACCCCAGCAATCAGGCGATCCCCTGTGAGCAAGCACTTGGCGACGGTGGAGAGGAAAAACTCCCTTTTAACAGGAAGAAACCTCCAGCAGAACCAGGCTCAGGGAGGGGCAGTCATCTGCTGCGACTGGCTGGGGGGTGAGGGGATAGAGAAGAAGAAAAGAACAGACATGTAGAGAGCAAACAGCAAGATGGGGACTCAATCTATGGGAGAGAACAAACAGATGTTAATGAC
The DNA here is from genome assembly GCA_020510985.1 of Pholidichthys leucotaenia. NCBI lineage: Eukaryota > Metazoa > Chordata > Actinopteri > Cichliformes > Pholidichthyidae > Pholidichthys > Pholidichthys leucotaenia. Next base: position 442,073,091 of record CM035840.1, read on the forward strand.
CAGCAAAAAAAAAAAAAAAAAAAAAAAAAAAATTTCATTGAGAGTGAGGAAAGGAGTGAGGCCCAGTACATTACTGGAGGTCCCCCGGCTGACTAAACCTATTAGCAGCATAGCTAAGGGAGGGTTCAGAAACACATGATCCCTCCCTAATTGTAGGCTATATCAAAAAGGTAGGTTTTAGCCCTATTCTTAAAAACAGAGATCGAGTCTGACTCCCGAATCCAGATTGGCAGCTGATTCCACAGGAGAGGAGCTTGATAACTGAAGGCTCTGCCTCCCATTATACTTTTGGAGATTCTAGGTATTACAAGTAATCCTGCATTTTGGGAGCGTAGTGCTCTGTTAGGATAATACGGTAGTATCAGATCTTTTAAATAAAAAGGAGCCTGATTGTTTAGAGCTTTGTAAGTAAGAAGAAGGATTTTAAACTTAATTCTAAACTCTATGGGAAGCCAATGAAGGGAGGCCAGAACCGGAGAGATATGATATCTTTTTCTAGTACCTGTTAAAACTCTTGCTGCAGCATTTTGGATCAGCTGAAGACTTTTTAAAAATGTTTTAGGACAGCCTGATAATAAAGAATTACAATAATCTAATCTCGAGCTAACAAAAGCGTGGATCAGTTTCTCAGCATCACTCTGAGACAAGATGCTCCTAATCTTGGCAATATTACACAAATGATAGAAGGCAGTCTTAGAAACAAATTTAATATGTGAATTGAAGGACAAATCCTGATCAAAAATAACTCCAAGGTTCATCACAGAGCTATTAAGAGAAAGAGTAACCGCATCCAAACTGAAAGTTTGATTTGGAAAGGAATTTCTAAGGTTTTTTTGGACCAACAAGAATGACTTCAGTCTTATCTGAATTTAATAGCAGGAAATTACAAGTCATCCAAGCTTTGATTTCCTTAAGACAGGCTTCTAACTTGGCTAACTGATTACTATCATCTGGCTTCATTGACAGATATAATTGTGTGTCATCTGCATAACAATGAAAATGTATACAGTGCTTTCTAATAATGTTGCCTAACGGATGCATATATAAACTAAAAAGAGTAGCATATATAAACTAAAAAGAGTAGGGCCTAGCACAGATCCCTGTGGAACTCCATGACTAAGCTTTGAGTTGAAAGAAAACTCATTATTTACATGAACAAACTGGAACCTATCAGATAAATAAGATCTAAACCACTGCAACAAAGTTCCATTAAGTCCAACATAGCGTTCTAATCTATCAAGTAGAATATTATGATTGATAGTATCAAAAGCTGCACTAAGGTCTAAAAGGACAAGTACAGAAACTAGTCCATTATCAGATGCAATGAGGAGGTCGTTAGTGACCTTCGCTAAGGCTGTTTCAGTACTATGATGGATTCTAAACCCAGATTGAAACTCTTCAAGTAAACCATTTCCCTGCAGGTGGTCAAATAATTGGGTAGCAACAACTCTTTCTAAGATTTTTGAAATGAAAGGGAGATTAGAGATTGGTCTATAGTTAGCTAAAGCTCCTGGATCTAGCGTTGGCTTTTTGAGTAAGGGTTTAATTACAGCCGTTTTAAAAGCCTGCGGTACATGAAGAGACTTGTGAAGAGTTGAAGAGTTGAAGAGACTGAAGAGAGTTGAAGAGACTTGTGGTTCGAGCAAACTTTGACCATGTATTGGGATGAGGTCTATTAAACTGAGATAAATTCAACAGACCCTTTTCATTTATGTTAGCATTTTTTTTAACTTGGGGAGATGGAATCTGTCTTTTTGAATCAACATGATCTCAGATGGACTGAACAGATTGCACTTTTGGGTTTGTAAGGTTGAGAAAATGTTTCTCATATGATGTCAGAAGCAGAGACTGAACCATGGTCCTTTCGATCTTCAATCTAACACACTCAAAACTGAGTTATTTCTGCCACAACAGACAGCGTTTTGGTTGTTCAATGCCATAATGTTGCAGCGTGAAAAGAACAGGTTAAACCTCTATTACAATGGAGGGGTCACTTCTGCTTGAAAGTATTCACTCTGGTCACAGCTGTAAAGCTTGAGTTAAGTATGAAGTAGTTAGAAGAAGCCAATCTGTGATATTGTACTAGGTACTGAGACTTTTGGCTAAAACTCCTTTAAGAACTACGCCATTGTTAATATTAAAAAGGTTAATGTTCTAGGAATTAATAAAGTACAACATTAAGTTAGCACAAATTCCTGTCAACTCAGTTCCAAAAACTGAAGAGAAATTTGGTTGGAGCAAACTTTGATTTGACTTTTCATTTACGTTAGCATGTTTTTTAACTTGGTGAGATGGAATGCGTCTTTTCGAATCAACATGATCCCAGATGGATTTGACAGGTTGCACTTTTGGGTTTGTTAGTTTCTCATATGATGCCAAAAGTAGGGACTGAACCAGGGTCCTTTAGATGTTCAATCTAATGCACTCTCAAGTGGGCTAGCTCTGCCACAACAGACAGCGTTTTGTTTGTTTAATTCTGGAATGTTGCAACATGAAAAGAAGAGGTTAAACAACTATGACAATAGAGGGGTCACTTCTGCTTGAAAGTATTCACTCGGGTCACAGATATAAAGCTTGAGTTAAGTATGAAATACTTAGAAGAAGCCAATCTGTGATATTGTACTAGATACTGACATTTTTAATAATAATGCATCAGATTTATATAGCGCTTTACAAGTAGATACATTATTCATTCACTCCAGACAGAGGTAAGCTACTACTGTAGCCACAGCTGCCCTGAGGCAGGCTGATGGAAATGTGGCTGCCAATGGCCTCTCCGAACATTTAAACATTTTATACATTTATACCCAGTGTTACAGGCACTGGAAGCAATGCGGGTGAAGTGTCTTGTCCAGGGACACAACTGCAGGATATCTGGGGAGAGCGGGATTTGAACCGCCAACCATCAGGTTATTAGATGACCTGCTCTACCTCCTGAGCCACTGCCACCCGTTTTTGGTTAAAACTCCTTTATAAACTATGTCTTTGCTAATATTAAAAAGGTTAAGGTTCCAGGAATTGATCAAAATAACACAAATTCCTGTCAACTCAGTTCCAGAAAATGAAGAGAAGTTTGGTTTTGGTCTATTCAACTTAGACACAGTCAATGGACCCGTATCAATTATGATAGCATTTTTTTTTAACTTGATGAGATGGAAATTGGCTTTATGAATAAATATGATCACAGCCAGATTGGACAGGTTGCACTTTTGGGTTTGATAAATCGTTTCTCATCTGATGCAGAAACCCGGGATTGAACAAGGGTCCTTTAGATCTTCAGTCTAATGCTCTCCCAAGTGAGTTATTTCAGCCACAGCAAGAAGTATTTTGGTGGTTTAATGCCGGAAAGTTTCAACGTGAAAAGAACAGGTTAAACCTCTATTACAAAAGAGGGGTCACTTCTGTTTAAAAACATTCACTCTCTTCACAGATATAAAGCTTGAATTAAGTATGAAATACTTAGAAGAAGCCAATCTGTCATACTGTACTAGATAGTGAGACTTTTGGCTAAAATTCCTTTTAAAACTATCTTTGCTAATATTTAAAAGGTTAAGGTTCCAGGAATTAATCAAGTACAACATCAAGTTAGCACAAATTCCTGTCAACTCAGTTCCAGAAATTGAAGAGAAGTTTAGTTGGAGCAAACTTTGACAATGAATTTGGTTGAGGTCTATTAAATTCAGACACATTCAATAAACCCGTTTCATTTACGATAGCATTTCTTTTTAACTTGATGAGATGGAAAACTTTGATCATTGCCCTAAAGTTGCAACGTGAATTGTTTGAGGTCTTTCTGAATAAACATGATCCCAGGTGGATTGAACAGGTTGCACTTTTCGGTTTGACAAAACAGTTCAGATGCCAAAACCTGGGACTGAACTAAGGTCCTTTACATCTTCAGTCTAACACTCTCCCAACTGAACTATTTCAGCCACAACAAAAGCTACTTTGGTGTTTTAATGCTGGAAAGTTGCAACATGACAAGAACAGGTTAAACCACAATTACAAAAGATGGGTCACTTCAGCTTGAAAAAATCCACTTGGGTTACAGATATAAAACTTAAGTTAGGTATGAAATACTTCAAAGAAACCAATCTGTGATATTGTCATGTCCGCTGCATGATCTTGCAGCGAACATATAAATGGATACGAGCCCAACGTGTAGTAAAGTAACGTGTTTATTAACAGTGGGAAAAATATACAAAATGTCCAAATAACAGTCACTGTAGAGGGTGGATGAGACAACCTGCTGCAAACCTCGTTGGCTTGGAAGGAATGCCAAACGTGCTCCAAGCAGGCAGGAGCGGAGAGAAAAGGCACAAAAGGAATGACTTACAGATATGTTGGCACGGAAAGGCTCTAAGATACAACACAACAAGTCCAAGGGAAGGAAGCCAAACATTGGTGAGTCAGGATGTCCAAGACTGACTGAAGCTGCTACACTGACTGATCACACTGCCTCCCCATAAGTACCCAATACACTAATGAAGGCAAGTGGACACAGCAATGTGGCAAGCCCGTGCATGATAAATTGGAAGTGTGTGTGTGTGTGTGTGTGTGTGTGTGTGTGTGTGTGTGCTCGTGCGCGTGCGTGCATGTAGTGATACCATACCATACAGCCAGTGAATGTCTGGTAAGGAGGAGGCGTGGCTGTAGGACTGGCAGAGAGAAAGGCTCAATCTGCCAGCTAGAATTAATAAGCAATAATCAAAATCCTACAGCCACAGGTCATGGAGGGGGTTGAAAACAACCCTGAACATGACATATTGTACTAGATACTGAGATTTTTGGCTAAAACTCCTTTAAAAACTATGTCTTTACTAATATTAAAAAGGTTAAGTTTCAGGAATTCATCAAGTACAACATCAAGTTAGCACAAGTGCCTGTCAACTCAGTTCAAGAAATTGAAGAGAAGTTTGATTGTGGTCGATTAAACTCAGACACATTCAATAGACCCATTTCATTTACGATACAATTTTTTTTTTTAGCTTGGTGTTAACTTTTTTTAACTTGGTCTTTTTGAATAAGCATGATCTCAGGTGGACTGGACAGGTTGAACTATTGGGTTAGCAAAATTTTTCCTCTGCTAATGTCAAAACCCTGGTTTGAACCAGGGTCATTACACACTTCAATCCAAACACTTTCCCAACTGAGCTATTTCAACCACAGCCAACTATTTTGGTGGTTTAATGCCAGAAAACTGCAACATGAAAAGAAGAGGTTAAACCACTGTTACAAAAGAGGGGTCGCTTCAGCTTGAAAACAGTCACTTGAATCACCGATACCAAGCTTGAGTTAAGTATGAATTTTTTAGAAGAATCCATTCTGTGATCTTGTACTAGACCAGGGGTGTCCAACCATGTGCCATGGAGAGCCAAGACCCTGCAGGTTTTCTCTTCTACCCAGTCTCTTCAGCAGGTGTTTTCACTTATCAGCAATCAGTGGGAAGAAGTTCACAGAAATCTGCTGTTGAAGACACTGGTTGGAGGTAAAACCTGCAGGGTCTTGGCCCTCCATGGCACATGGTTGGACACCCCTGTACTAGACACTGAGACTTTTGACTTAAGTTACTTTCAAAACTATGTCTTTGCTAATATTAAAAAGGTTAAGGTTCCAGGAATTAAGTACAACATCAAGTCTGCACAAATTCCTGTCAACTCAGTTCCAAAAATTGAAGAGAAGTTTGATTGGAGCAAACTTTGATCATTTATTTGGTAGAGGTCTATTAAACTCAGACACATTCAATAGACCCATTTCATTTATGCTAGCATTTTTTTTTTTAACTTGGTGAGATGGAATCTGTCTTTTTGAATAAACATGATCCCAGCTTGATTGGACAGGTTGCACTTTTGTGTTTGTAGGGTTGACAAAACATGTCCTTGTATGATACCAAAAGCCAGGATAGAACCATGGTCCTTCATATCTTCAGCATAATACACTCCCAACTGAGCTATTTCATCCACAGAAGACACTGTTTCGGTGGTTTAATGCCAGAAAGTTGCAGTGTGAAAAGAAAAGGTTAAACCACTATAACAATAGAGCGGTCACTTCTGCTTGAAAATTTGCACTCGGGTCACAGATTTAAAGCTTGAGTCAAGTATGAAATACTGACAAGAAGTCAATCTGTGATATTGTCATAGATTGTGAAACTTTCGGCTAAAACTCCTTTAAAAACTATGTCTTTAGTCATATTAAAAAAGGTTAAGGTTCCTGAAATTAATCAAGTAAGCACAAATTCCTGTTAACTCAATTCCAGAAATTGAAAAGACGTTTGGTTGGAGCAAACTTTAACCATTTATTTGGTTAAAGTCTATTGAATTCACACAAATTCCATTTATGATAGCATTTCTTTTTAACTTGATGAGATGGAAAACTCTGATCATTGCCTGAAAGTTGCAGTGTGATTTGGTTGAGGTCGTTTTGAATAAACATGGTCCCAGGTGGATTGGACAGGTTGCACTTTTGGGTTTGACAAAACAGTTCTCATCAGATGCCAAAACCCAGGACTGAACCAGGGTCCTTTAGATCCTCAGTCTAATGCGCTCCCAACTGAACTGCCAGAAAGTTTCAATATGAAAAGAACCGATTAAACCACTATTACAAAAGAGGGGTCACTTCTGCTTGAAAACATTCACTCGAATCATAAATATAAATTTTGAGTTAAGTATGACATACTTAGAACAAGCCAAGCTGTGATATTGTACTAAATACTGAGAGTTTTGGTAAAAACTCCTTTAAAAACTATGTCTTTGCTAACATTAAAAAAGGTTTAGGTTCCAGGAATTAATCAAGTACAACATCAAGTTAGCACAATTCCTCTCAACTCAGTTCCAGAAATTCTAGAGAGGTTTGGTTGGAGCAGACTTTTATCATTTATTTGGTTGAATTCAATTCACCTTTTTTTATATATGTGTAGGAGCATGCTCAAATAACGAGGCTGAGTTTCAGTTATAAACCAGCTTTATTTGACAGAACACAAGCTCCTAGCATTCTCAAAGCAGGAAAGAGAAAGAATCATATCCCCACACCCCTTATATACATTTCCAGCATCAGGATTCAAGTCACATGGTGTTTTCAGTAAACATACAGTTACAAAGCATCCCTTTGAAGCTTCACCCATTGTCTCTCATCTCCTGATGAACCGGAATTCCCTCCGGGGCATCTTCTGTGGGACAAAGAGACAAATCTCGCACTTCCTTGTCATCTACTGCAGATTCGAGTCTTCTTGTCCTTGCAGACGTGACACCCCACAATACACATACAGTCCTGTCTCTGTGGCAACGTGAGCCCACAATGTGTGTCGGCCACACTACCCCCCCCCCCCAAACGTCTAGTAAGGCAGAACCTGCATGGCATAAAAAAAAAAAGAAAAAAAGAAGGACACAAAGCACTCCATACATCGCTAATCAATCCACCAACTGCCTAGGTTTTAACCTTCTGCCGAATCTGCTGCAACTTGGCCTGGCTGCCTCTGCAACATCTCTCTGCCTCTGTGGATTAAAGCTGTTAGCACCTTTCTGTGAAGACTTTGGAGACTGACGTCTCGGCGGCCTGCCCCGGCAGGGGGGCCTCACGAGCTGCACCCCCTCGTCAGCCAGAACAAAAGCGGGTTTGAGCCTGTTAATACAAATCAGCTCCCGTCTGCCCCCTAAATCTAGCAGAAAATGCTTCTGCCCGGTCTCCAGCACTCGAAACGGTCCATCGTAAAACGGCCGCAAACTTGGGCGCTGGGCGTCATGTTTAACAAAAACAAACTCTGCATTTTTTAGAGCCTTGGGCACAAAAACGTGTGGGAAACTGTGATGGACTGGGCCAGGGAGCGTGTTTGCTCCTGAGCCGCTCTGCCACGGCTGAGCAGGGAGGCCATTAGGTGCGGGATTATCGGGAAGAAATTCCCCGGGCAAACAGAGCGGTTGAGCGAACACCAATTCAGCCGGGGAGGCATGCAAATCTTCCTTAGGTGCAGAACGCAACCCTAATAAGACCCATGGGAGTTTGTCTACCCAATTTGTATCAGTCAGCGACGCTCTGAGGGCTGCTTTCAATGACCTGTGAAAGCGTTCGCATAAACCATTAGCCTGGGGGTTATACGCGGTGGTGCGATGAATCTGCAGTGGCATTACTGCAGCCGATAGGAAGAGACTGAACAAACTGATTAAGAAAGCTAGCTCTGTCCTGGGGCAGCGCCTTGATCCGATGGAGGAGATAGGAGAGAGAAGGACGGTGGCTAAACTGTCATCTCTGCTGGAGTCCGAGTTCCACCCTATGCAGGACATACTGGATGCACTGAGGAGCTCATTTAGCAGCAGACTACATCATCCCAGGTGCACAACCGAGAGGTTTCGTAGGTCCTTCCTACCAACGGCTGTCAGACTGTACAACCTAAGCAGGGCTGCTCGCAGAGATAGCAAAAAGACGTAACAAACTAATAGTTTTTTGAATGCAAAAGATGCAATAGACTTACACAATGGTCCTCTCCGGCATACAACTAGGAACATACTGGTCGCTATGGAGGGTGAGAATATGTATGGGCACATAATCATACCATGTAGGATAACTAAATAGACGGTTATGCTGTTTCATCCCACCTAGCAACAATGCTCTGCACTGTGTGTGTTTATATATTTACATATTTATTCCATCTAGCTACAATGCTCAGCACTGGGTGTGTTTATATTTATATATCTATATATTTATTCCATCTAGCTACAATGCTCCGCACTGTGTTTTTATAAATCTACATATTATTCCATCTAGCTACATTGCTCCGCACTGTGTGTGTTTATATACTTGCATATTTATTCCACCTAGCTGCAATGCTCCGTACTGTGGGTGTTTATATATTTACATATTTATTCCATCTAGCTACAATGCTCTGCACTGTGTGTTCATATATTCATATATTTATTCCATCCAGCTACAATGCTCTGCACTGTGTGTCTGTGTGTCTGTGTGTGTGTGTGTATATATATATTTTATAGTAATATGTACATATGTATATTAGCTGCTCTTGCTTGCTTGTTTTTTTTCTTGCCTTCTGATTGTTGCTCTGAGTGTTGCTATCCCTGTGCTGTTGCAATCCTGGAATTTCCCCGTTGTGGGACTAATAAAGGCTTATCTTATCTTATCTTATCTTATCTTATCTTATCTTCACCCCCAAGCTGCGGGCCATCGATGACCATAGCTCAGAAATAAATTGGGGGCCCCTGTCGGACGTTATGTCCGACGGTACACCAAAACGCGCAACCCACGCTGCTAAAAATGCTCGCGCAACTTCTTCCGCTGTGGTTGATGTCAGAGGAATTGCCTCTGGCCAGCGCGTGGTGCGGTCTACCATCGTCAAAAGATGTGTGTGCCCGTGTGATAATGGAAGCGGGCCGACCAGGTCAATATGCACATGATCAAAACGCTTAGCGGGGATGTGGAAAGGTTCTAACGGGGCCTTAGTGTGTCTGTGTATTTTGGCTCGCTGACACGCTACGCAGGCTGCTGCCCATTTCTTAACCTGTTTGCGCAACCCGGGCCAAACAAATTTCTCCCCCACCAATTTGATCGATGCGCGCACCCCTGGGTGCGCGAGCGAATGGACCAAGTCAAAAACACGGCGACGCCACGCGGTTGGCACCACAGGGCGGGGCCGTCCTGTGGAGACATCGCAGATTAGCGGGGGCATACCGTTTTGTTGCACCCTGTGCTCCAGCCTTAACCCTGTTGGTCCAGACTGGAGCGCGCGCACGTCCGCGTCGTTAACCTGCTCCGCAGCCATGGCAGCATAATCTAACCCAACACAGACCGGGGCTGCGCGCGCTCCCGCGTCGCTGCCCGGGCCCGCGGCCATGGCTACAGAGTCTGCCCCCATGGGGCTTGGTGGTGCTACCGCACGCGAGAGGCAGTCTGCCACCACATTGTGTTTACCCGCGACATGCTGAATATCAGTAGTGAACTCCGATATTGCGGCTAGTTGCCTTTGCTGCCGGCCTGACCAGGGTTCCGAAATTTTGGCCATCGCAAACGTTAGCGGTTTATGATCCACAAAAGCGGTGAAACGTCGCCCCTCTAACCAGAACTGAAAATGACAAATGGCCAAGTGTAGGGCCAAAAGCTCCCTGTCAAACGCGCTGTATTTCCGTTCACTATCGCGCAAAGTCCTGCTGAAAAACGCGAGGGGTTGCCAGGTACCTGCCACAAACTGTTCAACTACCGCCCCCACCGCTACATCGGAAGCGTCAGTGGTGAGCGCCATGTGGGCCGTTGGAACTGGGTGCGCTAACAAAACTGCGTTTGCCAGGGCTGATTTGACCTGGGCAAAAGCGCGCTCCCGCTCCGGAGACCATTCAACTTTATTTGCGGGCTTTTGTTTTTTTAACGCGGTGTACAATGGCTGCATGAGTCGTGCTGCGCTTGGGAGGAAACGGTTGTAAAAATTAACCATCCCTAGAAACTCCTGAAGCGCTTTAACCGTTTGAGGTTGCGGAAAATCTGTTATGGCACGCACTTTATTTGGAAGGGGAACTGCTCCCTCTGCCGAAACGCGATGTCCCAAAAAATCAATCTGCGCCACCCCAAACTGGCATTTCGCTGGGTTCACTATTAACCCGTGCTCTGCCAACCTCTGGAAAACTGCTGTGAGGTGTTTTTCATGTTCGCCTTCGGACGTGCTGGCTACCAAAATATCGTCCAAATAAACGAACACGAAAGGCTGGTCGCGTAAAACTGCATCCATCATGCGTTGGAAAGTCTGCGTGGCCCCCTTGAGGCCAAAAGGCATGCGCAAGAACTCAAAAAGGCCGAAAGGAGTTATGACCGCTGTTTTGGGTACATCCTGCACGCGCACTGGAACCTTGTGATAGCCGCGCACCAAGTCTATTTTAGAAAAAATGTGCGCCCCCGCCAAATGAACAGAAAAATCCTGAATGTGCGGAATTGGGTAGCGGTCATGAGCTGAAACGTTGTTCAACCTGCGGAAATCGCTGCAAGGCCGCCACGAGCCGTCAGCCTTTGGGACCATGTGTAACGGCGAAGCCCAAGCGCTCTTGGAGCGTCTAACAATGCCTAGTTTTTCCAGATTAGTGAACTCCTCGCGCGCGATGGCCAGTTTAGCTGGGTCCAAGCGCCGAGCCTTTGCAAAAACGGGAGGGCCTGTGGTTGTTATGAAATGTTCTACCCCATGTTTTGCCACCGTTGCTGAAAAAGTGGGGACTGTGAGTGCTGGAAACTGAGCAAGCAGAGTGTGAAACTTACCACCCGCGGCTGAGACGCTGGCATGTGCAGTTGGCGGGGCCACCCGAGCTGTGCAGGGAATAGAATGAAAAGACAGTGCATTAATCAGACGTCTGTTAGCAAGATCAACCAATAAACCATGTGAGCACAAAAAATCAGCCCCTAACATGTTGAAACTGACTGCTGCTACAATAAATGTCCACTCAAATGAACGGCCTTGTAAGGACAGAAGCATGGTCCTCTCACCAAACGTTTTAATTGTGGAGCCGTTCGCTGCTGACACTGACACCCAGGGGGCTTTAGAAGGCGAGAGCCGTTCCGCGTAGGTGGGTGTGACGAAGCTCAGCTGCGAGCCCGTGTCCACGAGGAACTGTTTCCCCGAGCGTGCATCCGTCAGGTAAAGCAGCCTGTTCTCATTGCCGAGAGTCGCGGCTGCTACCGGCCCTCGGTCCTGGCGTTTCCCTGGCGCTTAAAATTGCACGGTGGGACACACCTGTGCGCTCTCCCTGCAAAACGGCGGTGGTAGAAGCACGAGCCGTTCTCCGCTCCGCGTCGTCTGGCTCCGGTCGCCGCTGTTGTTGGTGCGTCTGGCGCCGCGGCCGCTGGACCCAAGCTGTCTCCGGACGCCGTTCCCGAACTAGCCGCCGCGGCCGAAACCGCGTTCTGCTTGTGGGCGTCGACCAACTTCTGCGCCTCCTTGCTCAACCCATGGTAGTCTCGCTTGGCCAATCGGGGTGACTCTGCCAGGGCCACTCTCACTGCTGGCGGTAGGGTTCGAAGGAATAGGTGGGCGAAAATGAATTCGCCATCCTCGGAGGCTTTGAGCTGCAGCATCTTCACCATCAGGTCCGCAGATCTATCGTTTTCTGCCTCCGTCAGCGCCAGGAGCCCCTCTGCTCTTTGTTGGACTGAGGGGGTGAAATGGCTGATCAGCGCGTCTTTCAATGCACTGTACTTGTCGCTGTCTGGTGGATGATTAACCAAATCCACCACTCTCTGGACCGTGTCGCTGTCCAGTTTCGCTACCACGTGGTAGAATCTTGTGTCGTCGCAGAGGTCATCTGCTGGTTTTTGTCCACTGTGTTTTATCAAGACCAAAGTCAGCGCAGTCGTCTACCAGGAAATTTTAGAGCACTTCATGCTTCCCTCTGCTGACAAGCTTTATGGAGAAGCTGATTTCATTTTCCAGCAGGACTTGGTACCCCCCCCCCCCCACACACACACACACACACACTGCCAACACTATCAAAACCTGGTTTAATGACCATGGCGTCACTGTGTTTGATTGGCCAGCAAACTCTCCTGACCTAAACCCCATAGAGAATCTATGCAGTATTGTCAAGAGGAAGATGAGACACCAGACCCAACAATGCAGACGAGCTGAAGTTCTCTATCAAAGGAACCTGGGCCTCCATAACACCTCAGCAGTGCCACAAGCTAATCACCTCCATGCCACGCCACAGTGATACAGTAATTAATCCAAAAAAGCCCCGACCAAGTATTGAGTGTGTACATGGGCATACAATCAGTCGGCCAACATTTCTATTTAAAAACTATTTTTTAAAATTAATTTTATGTAATATTCTAATTTTTTGAGAAACTGAATTTGGGGTTTTCATGGGCTGTAAGCCATAGTCATCAAAATTAAAACTAGAAAAGCACTCGGAGAGCGCAGACCTCCGCCAAGAGCCACAGTTCCCCCCATACAGTGTTTGTGTGTACGTTTTCAGATTCCTTGACCATGAAAACATATGACTAACAATTGGATTCACAATGATAGGATTAGTGGTTCAGTAGTTATTGACAAAAATGGCATTTTCCGTAATGGCGGTTTAGCGCCACATTTCCCCCCATACAGTGTTTGTGTGTACGTTTTCAGATTCCTTGACCATGAAAACATATGACTAGCAATTGGATTCACAATGATAGGCTTAGTGGTTCAGTAGTTATTCACGAAAATGGCATTTTGCGTAATGGCGGTTTTCTTGTGGACGGTGATCCGGATGACCACCAAAATGTAATCATCTGTAGGATACCCCATTTCTGACAATCTGTGAAAATTTCATGAAAATCCGTCCAAAACTTTTTGAGTTATCTTGCTAACAAACAAACAAACAAACAGACAGATAAACCAGCGCCAATGACCACATAACCTCCTTGGCGGAGGTAATAAACACTTGAAATATATTACTCTCTGTGTAATGAATCTACATAATATATGGGTTTCACTTTCTGGAATGAGTGACAAAAAATATTGAACTTTTTCATGACTTTCTAATTTTTTGAGATGTACCTGTAGTATTATAAGATTTGGCCACCAGATGTCACTGTGGGGAGATGTTTCAAATGTTCCGAAAGATCGATTCCCGAATCAGTTGTTCCAAATGATTCAATCTCTCAAACCTTCCATTTCTGCTATCACTACCTATTAGCAGCATAACTAAGGGAGGGTTCAGAGACACATGATCCCTCACTAATTATAGGCTATATCAAAAAGGAAGGTTTTAACCCTATTCTTAAAAAAAGAGATCGAGTCTGACTCCCAAATCCAGATTGGCAGCTGGTTCCACAGGAGAGGAGCTTGATAACTGAAGGCTCTGCCTCCCATTGTACTTTTGGAGATTCTAGGTATGACAAATAATCCTGCATTTTGGAAGCGTAGTGCTCTTTTAGGATAATAGGGTAGGATCAGATCTTTTAAATAAAAAGGGGCCTGATTATTTCGAGCTTTGTAAGTGAGAAGAAGGATTTTAAACTTAATTTTAAACTCTATTGGAAGCCAATGAAGGGAGGCCAAAACCGGAGAGATTTGATCTCTCTTTCTAGTACCTGTAAAACTCTTGCTGCAGCATTCTAGATCAGCTGAAGATTTTTAAAGATGTTTTAGGACAACCTGATAATAAAGAATTACAATAATCTAATCTAGAGCTAACAAAAGCGTGGATCAGTTTCTCAGCATCACTCTGAGACAAGATGCTCCTAATCTTGGCAATATAATGCAAATGACAGAAGGCAGTCTTAGAAACAAGTTTAATATGTGAATTAAAAAACAAATCTTGACCAAAAATAACTCCAAGGTTACTCACTGAACAATTAAGAGAAAGAGTAATTGCATCCAAACTAAGAGTTTGATTTGGAAAGGTACAGTGGGGCAAAAAAGTATTTAGTCAGCCACCAATTGTGCTAGTTCTCCCACTTAAAAGATGAGAGAGGTCTCCAATTTTCGTCATAGGTATACCTCAACTATGAGAGACAAAATGAGAAAAAAAAAAAAATCCAGAAAATCACATTGAAGGATTTTTAATGAATTAATTGGTAAATTCCTCTGTAAAATGAGTATTTGGTCACCTACAAACAAGCAAGATTTCTGGCTCTCACAGACCTGTAACTTCTTCTTTAAGAGGCTCCTCTGTCCTCCACTCGTTACCTGTATTAATGGCACCTGTTTGAACTCATTATCAGTATAAAAGACACCTGTCCACAACCTCAAACAGTCAGATTCCAAACTCCACTATGGCCAAGACCAAAGGGCTGTTAAAGGACACCAGAAACAAAATTGTTGACCTGCACCAGGCTGGGAAGACTGAATCTGCAATAGGTAAGCAGCTTGGTGTGAAGAAATCAACTGTGGGAGCAATTATTAGAAAATGGAAGACGTACAAGACCACTGATAATCTCCCTCGATCTGGGGCTCCACACAAGATCTCACCCCGTGAGGTCAAAATGATCACGAGAACGGTGAGCAAAAATCCCAGAACCACACGGGGGGACCTAGTGAATGACCTGCAGAGAGCTGGGACCAAAGTAACAAAGGCTACATCAGTAATAGTCAGGCAGATAGGTGAAACAATTGTTCACTTCTGGATAGAAGCATGAAATTTGGCATAAATGTAGTCCAATAAGTCCTCTTTCGTATAAGATTAAGACCCACTTCGAATCTTGCTTGGTACTTGCATTATTCAAGATGGCGTCCAAATATGGGCGCCAAAAAACACGTTTTTGCTTATAACTAAAAAATGTGAGCTTTTAGGGCATAATAATGTATTGTTGACTAATATAAATGTGTACATTCCGCACATTTTGAGCCCAAAATCAAGTCTGTATGACAAACGGTTCTTGAGATATAACATTTTGAAAATTGCCACAAACTGTATAATCTTAATCATATCAAAAGTTACAGAGATACAAATGCTGAACAATAGTAATTGAACATTTATGGTATATTTTCATTCGAATCCCATTCAAAGATCAATAATAGCATAATGAGAAACCCCAAGAAAGTTAAAAATACAAAACGCAGTCAGTGATATGCCAAATATTATGTAATCGAGTGTAACCTCATTACAACCCATGCATCTGTAACGGATGCCAACTAGTACTGTTCGGCGTAGAACGTTAGTAAAACCTCCCTCCCAAAAGCCTCATACAGTATCGGTAGCGCTGAGCTATCGGTCGGACCTTTAGCTCAGCGCGATCGTGCTGTGTCTCCCATGCTCGAACTGTGTGTTAGTTGACTGAGAGGTCGCGGGTTCGTGTCCCGTGTGGGGCGAACTGCGCAGGATGATCTCTGTCACACTGGTGCCGTGAACCCGGCATGGGAGTGAGGTTTAAGGGGGAGAGTGTAACGGATGCCAACTAGTACTGTTCGGCGTAGAACGTTAGTAAAACCTCCCTCCCAAAAGCCTCATACAGTATCGGTAGCGCTGAGCTATCGGTCGGACCTTTAGCTCAGCGCGATCGTGCTGTGTCTCCCATGCTCGAACTGTGTGTTAGTTGACTGAGAGGTCGCGGGTTCGTGTCCCGTGTGGGACGAACTGCGCAGGATGATCTCTGTCACACATCAACAGAGTGAAGTGTTCGAGAAGACCTCCGCTAACCTTCTGCCTGGTGACATGCACCACCACAATAACACAGAGAAGTGCAGCTTAAATTTGCCCTGCTGCACTTGCACAAGCCCCTACAAGCTTTCTTGCAACCACAGTGCACAAGCTCTTGACATACTTTGGAAGCTTCAGGGAGAGTGGCCCACTTTGGGACGAAGCCTTCCCTTGCTTCAGTCCATCCCCGATGTGTAGGACTTGGTAGATTTTGCACTGGATCCAGTGCTTGACCCCACACATAGCCACCTTGATAAGCAGCTCTTTTGATATGTTCTGTTAATGCTGCCTTTGTTGGTGGAATATTTTCAAGTGACTGCGTTCCTTGTGCAAAAAGGGTCTGACGAGCTTTGTTTACCTGATACAGTGGGCAGGTATGACTGTACATTATTACCGTGTACCGTTCAAGAACAGCTTCATCCTCTGCTGTTATAACTTCAGGAGTGAAGCTCAGTTTCCTGAATACAGGTGTCACTTCAGCGAAACTTCCCAAGCATCAAATGCAGTCTTCTTGCCCCTGCCAGCAAACAAGGAAGTAGTGTCTGAGCCACTGAAAGCATGGAAGAAGGGAAGGGCTTTGCACTTGTCAGGACCAAGGCTACCTGCCAAGCTGTTTGCTGATATGTAGGTGAAATGTTTTCCCACACCAAACGCCAGCCACAGGTCAATGTCCAGCTGATTTACATATGTAACAGCTAGAACAACAACATATGTGTCAACTGTCCTTATCAATACACTCCTGTGGCCTTGAGCTGCACCATGGGCAACATGCAACATAAGCCTTGTATCAGCTTCTTCATGATCAGTTGGATCAATGCCAGCAGAAGCCATGTCACTTGGTCTGTTGCTCACAACATTCACATCAGAAGTTGAAACAAACAAGACACCTTCCACTTCTAGAGAAGCCAGTTCTCTACCAAGGAATTGGAATAGCTCGGCTTTGTTATCGGTGCAGCGCAAAAAGGTCTGCCAGTTACTGGGAATGACAGTGTCAGGAAGCACCCTTCTTCAGATACCTTTGCCTCGAGACACTCTGGTTGCCTTTTTGAGGCTGCAGTCAAGATATCGGTCCCACATTACATCAACACGTTTCACATCTTTAGCCTGATCAATGATGTAAGGCAAGAAAACTCCCCTTGAATACTCTTGGAAAGTCTTTGCTTTACCAGGTGCAAGCATATTCACAACAGCTGCTCCATCAAAGGCCTTCATGGTAACAGCTGGTAACAACTGATTTTGTGATAAGATAAGATAAGATAAGATAAGATAAGCCTTTATTAGTCCCACAACGGGGAAATTCCAGGATTGCAACAGCACAGGGATAGCAACACTCAGAGCAACAATCAGAAGGCAAGAAAAAAAACAAGCAAGCAAGAGCAGCTAATATACATATGTACATATTACTATAAAATATATATATACACACACACACACACACAGACACACAGTGCAGAGCATTGTAGCTGGATGGAATAAATATATGAATATATGAACACACAGTGCAGAGCATTGTAGCTAGATGGAATAAATATGTAAATATATAAACACCCACAGTACGGAGCATTGCAGCTAGGTGGAATAAATATGCAAGTATAAACACACACAATGCACCCCAATGATGATACCCCAATGCACTGAAGCAAATCTGACTTCTTGCCTTGACGCAATTTGCCTAGAGCAGACAGTGAAGGAGGATGGGCATTGTTTTCATGTCTGAAAAACTCCTCTATGTTTCCATCACGGGTTTGACAGGCAATATAGAGCCGAGCAAAAAGATTGCAATCAGATTTCAAAGCAGACACCTTAGATTGACTGACATTGTTTGTCACTTCATAAGTACCAAACAGAGGTAGATTGTTTCTTGAAACTGTGTCAGTTAAAGCAACTGTACGCTTATTCAGTCTGTTATCAACAAACTCCTGATACTGAGCAATGCCTAATTCATGTGCTGATTTCACTGCATTAATAACATGGTGAGGCATTATTTCATTGGTGTCAAGTCTAACAAGGTCATTGCTTGTCTCTTTGAAGGGATTTCCCATGTCCTCTAATGAAACTACTAGGTTACAAACATTTTTTGCAAATGCAACCTGGACACTTGGAATTTGATCATGATGCTTGAGATTCATTGCCTTGGGCTTCAACAGAGATTCTTCTAGCTCACTAACAATCCTAGCAACTTCAGGGCCAGCAACCAACCACCTTCTTAAGGCAGAAGGATCCTCAGTGATCTGGACATCCCTGTATCTCAATACTGACACTCCCACTGCTGTACCTGAAATGAACATAAGAAGTTGCATTATTGTGATTACTTGAATAAGCCATATCTCAAGAACCGTTTGTCATACAGACTTGATTTTGGGCTCAAAATGTGCGGAATGTACATATTTATATTAGTCAACAATACATTATTATGCCCTAAAAGCTCACATTTTCTAGTTATAAGCAAAAACGTGTTTTTTGGCGGCCATATTTGGATGCCATCTTGAATAATGCAAGTACCAAGCCAGATCCGAAGTGGGTCTTAATCTTATATGAAACAGGACTTATTGGACTACATTTGTGCCAAATTTCATGCTTCTATCCAGAAGTGAACGATTCTTATGAAAACTGGCCCTTATCTGCCTGACTAAACACACTACGCCGCCAGGGACTCAAATCCTGCAGTGCCAGATGTGTCCCCCTGCTTAAGCCAGTACATGTCCAGGCCCGTCTGAAGTTTGCTAGAGAGCATTTAGATGATCCAGAAGAGGATTGGGAGAATGTCATATGGTCAGATGAAACCAAAATAGAACTTTTTGGTAAAAACTCAACTTCTTGTGTTTGGAGGAGAAAGGACACCATACCTACTGTGAAGCATGGGGGTGAAAACATCATACTTTGGGGCTGTATTTCTGCAAAGGGACCAAGACGACTGATCCGTGTAAAGGAAAGAATGAATGGGGCCATGTATTGTGAGATTTTGAGTGAAAACCTTCCATCAGCAAGGGCATTGAAGATGAAACGTGGCTGGGTCTTTCAGCATGACAATGATCCCAAACACACTGCCCGGGCAACGAAGGAGTGGCTTCGTAAGAAGCATTTCAAGGTCCTGGAGTGGTCTAGCCAGTCTCCAGATCTCAACACCATAGAAAATCTTCGGAGGGAGTTGAAAGTCCGTGTTGCCGAGCGACAGCCCCAAAATATCATTGCTCTAGAGGAGATCTGCATGGAGGAATGAGCCAAAATACCAGCAACAGTGTGTGAAAACCTTGTGAAGAATTACAGAAAACGTTTGACCTCTGTCATTGCCAGCAAAGGGCATATAACAAAGTATTGAGATGAACTTTTGTTATTGACCAAATACTTATTTTACTGAGGAATTTACCAATTAATTCATTAAAAATCCTTCAATGTGATTTTCTGGATTTTTTTTTTCTCATGTTGTCTCTCATAGTTGAGGTATACCTATGATTAAAATTGGAGACCTCTCTCATCTTTTAAGTGGAAGAACTTGCACAATTGGTGGCTGACTAAATACTTTTTTTCCCCACTGTATTTTTAAGGGTTTTTTGGATCAACTAGAATGACTTCAGTCTTATGTGAATTTAATAGCAGGAAATTACAAGTCATTCAAGCTTTTGATTTCCTAAAGACAGGCCTCTAACTTGGCTAATTGATTACTATCATCTGGCTTCATTGACAGGTATAATTGTGTGTCATCTGCATAACAATGAAAATGTAAACAGTGCTTTCTAATAATGATGACTAGCGGAAGCATATATAAACCCAGTGACCCGCCGGGCAGCGTCCGGGAAACCAAAGTCTTTGGGTTCCGGGGGGAGTATGGTTGCAAAGCTGAAACTTAATGGAATTGATGGAAGGGCACCACCAGGAATGGAGCCTGCGGCTTAATTTGACTCATCACGGAAAACCTCACCTGGCCCAGACACGGAAAGGATTGACAGATTGATAGCTCTTTGAGGTCTATTAAATTCAGACACATTTAATGAACCCATTTCATATATGATGACATTTTCTTTAAGTTGGTGAAATGGTCCCCTCGTGAATTGTCACCTTATTGTGGTGGGGGGTTTGCATGCCCAAGTGATCCCAGGAGCTACGTTGTCCAGGGCAATTTGCCTCTGGTAGGGTCACCCAAGACAAACTGGTCCTGAGTGAAGGGCCAGACTAAGAACAATCCAATAGACTCTTATGATGAATGCTAGAACAGGGATCCAGTGTACCTGGTATGGGGTTACCGGGGCCCCACCCTGGAGCCAGGCCTGGGGGAGGGGCTCGATGGCTAGCATCTGGTGGCCAGGTTTCTGCCCATGGGAGTCGGCCGGGCTCAGCCCGAAGGAGTTGCATGGGTCCACCCTCCAGTGGGCTCACCACCTGCAGGAGGGACCATGGGAGTCTGGTGCTATATGGATCAGGTGGCGGTCAAAGGTGGAGACCTTGGCGGTCTGATCCCAGGCTTCCTAAACGGGCTTTTGGGATGTGGAATGTCACCTCTGTAGTGGGGAAGGCACCTGAGCTGGTGCATGAGGTTGAGAGATACTGGCTAGATATAGTCAGCCTCACCTCAACACACAGCTCCGGTTCCGGAACCAGTCTCCTGGAGAGGGGCTGGAGCTTGGCCTACTCTGGAGTTGCCTCGGGCAAGAGGCGACGAGCAGGGGTGGGTATTCTTGTATCCCCCCACCTTGCTGCCTCTATATTGGAGTTGTCCCCAGTGGATGAAAGGGTTGTTTCCCTGCGCCTTCGAGTTGGGAAAAGGGCCCTGGCCAGGACCATCAAAAAGGGTGGGTCCTGACCCTCATTTGTGCCTATGCACCAAATGATGGTTCAGAGTACCCACCCTTTTTGAAGTCTCTGACTAGGGTGCTGGAGGGTGCCCCTCTTGGAGACTCCATTGTCCTTCTGGGGGACTTCAATGCGCACGTGGACAATGACAGTGAAACCTGGAGGGGGGTGATTGGGAGGAACGGCCTGCCCGATCTGAACCCAAGTGGTGTTCAGTTATTGGACTTCTGTGCTAACCAGTTTGTCCATAACGAACACCATGTTCAAGCATAAGGGTGTCCATTTGTGCACCTGGCACCAGGACACCCTAGGTCGCAGGCCAATGATCAATTTTGTTATTGTGTCATCAGACCTGCGACCGTATGTCTTGGACACTCGGGTAAAGAGGTGGAGAGCTGTCAACTGATCACCACCTGGTGGTGAGTTGGATCTGATGGCAGGGGAGGATGCTACTCAGACCTGGTAAACCCAAAGATATAGTGAGGGTGTGCTGGGAACTTCTGGCTGAGGCTGCTGTCTGGGAGGTCTTCAACTCCCACCTCCAGAAGAATGTCAACCATATTCCGAGGGAGTCTGAAGACATGGAGTTTGAATGGGCCATGTTCTCCACCTCCATTGTTGAAGGGGCTGCCCAGAGCTGCGGCCACAAGGTCGTCTGGGCATCTTGTGGTGGCAACCCCTGAACCAAGTGGTATACACCAGTGGTGAGGGGGGCCACTAAGCTGAAGGAGTCCTATCAAGCTTGGTTGGTTTGTGGGACTCCTGAAGCAGCTGAGGTGTACCAGGCCAAGCAGAGTGCAGCTCGGGTGGTTGCTGAAGCAAAAACTTGGGTATGGGAGGAGTTCGGTGAGGCCATGGAACAAGACTTTCAGTCGGCCTTGAAGAGATTCTGGCAAACTGTCCGGTGGCTCGGGGGGGGGGGGGGGAAGCAGCTCCTTATCCACACTGTGTATGGTGCGGATGGGGTGCTGCTGACTTCAACTGGAGATATCGTCAGGCAGTGGAAGGAATACTTCGAGGATCTCCTCAATCCCACTGATCCACCTTCCACAGAGGAAGCAGGGCTTGTGGACAAGGGGGACGAATAGCCTATCACAGGGGCTGAGGTCGCCAAGGTGGTTTAAAATCTCTCTGGTGGCTGGGCTGCGGGGATGGACAAGATTTGGCCTGAGTACCTCAAGGCCATGGATGTTGTAGGGCTCTCATGGTTGACATGCCTCTGCAACATTGCGTGGAGGTTGGGGGAAGTGCCTTTGGCATGTCAAACCGGGGTGGTGGTTGCTCTCTTCATAAAAGGGGACCAGAGGGTGTGCTCCAACTTTAGAGGGATCACACATCTCAGCTTCCCTGGGAAGGTCTATGCCAAGGTACTGAAAAGGAGAGTCTGGCCGTTGGTTGAACCTCAGGCTCAGGAGGAGCAATGTGGTTATTGTCCTGACCGTGGCACATCGGACCACCTCTTTACCCTCTCGAGAATCCTCAAGGGTTCGTGGGAGTTTGCCCAACCAGTTTGCATGTGTCTTTTGGACTTAGAGAAGGCATTCGACTGCGTCCCTCGTGATTTTTTTTGTGGGGGTGCTTCGGGAGTATGGGGTATCGGGCTTGTTGTTACAAGCTATTCGGTCTCTGTACGACCATTGTGAGAGTTTGGTTCGTATTGCCAACACTCAGTCGGACTCATTCCCAGTGAGAGTTGGACTCCCCCAGGGCTGCCCTTTGTCACCGATCTTGTTCATAATTTTTATGGACAGGATTTCTAGGCACAGCCAGGGAATGGAGGGTGTCCTGCTTGGTGACCACAGGATCTCACCTCTGTTGTTTGCAGATGATGTTGTCCTGCTGGCTTCATCCAGCAATGACCTACAGGTCTTACTGGGACGGTTTGCTGCTAAGTGTGAAGCGGCTGGGATGAAAATCAGTACCTCCAAGGCCGAGTCCATGGTCTTCAGCTGGAAAAAGGTGGATTGCACTCTCCAGGTTGGGGACAAGATCCTGCCCCAAGTGAAGAAGTTTAAATATCTTGGGGTCTCATTCACGAGTGAGGGGAGAATGGAGTGAGAAATTGACAGATTGGAGCAGCATCTGCAGTGATTCAGACATTGTACCTGTCTGTTGTGGTGAAGAGGGAGCTAAGCTCTAAGGCAAAGCTGTTGATTTACCAGTCAATCTATGTTCCTTCCCTCACCTATGATAGTAGTAGATTAGTTTATTTGACAGGGACAGTGCAATAAACATAGACAATTAATCAAAGACAATCAATCTGATGTGTTGCACATAGAGTGTATAGCTATTAGCTAATTTGCAACTCTTGTCCCTGGATGGGCTTTAGAAAAAAGAATCAAGATAAAAAATATACACAATAACCACATACATCAATGCAGAAAAATTATAAATACACAATTATAAATATTATAAATATTATAAATACACAAATATAACAGCCTGACTCACATTTAACATAAATATTATAAATATTATAAATACACAAATATAACAGCCTGACTCACATTTAACACATATAACATAACTCACATTTGCCTATTTCAGGCCTTCCTCCCTCCGTCACTCACTATAAACAAACACATTTATTCCTTCCCTTCATTCACTCTCACTTTGCAGACAATTAATTCATACATGAGTACATTCTTGTTTATTTTTCAGCCAGTTTTTAACATTTTTAGTGAATGTTTTAAAGTCTGTTATTATTTTAATTTCATTTGGCATTGTGTTCCAGATGTGACTGCCCTTTATAGAGAAAGCTGTTTGTCCAAATGTGGTTCTGCGGTGGAATATTTTACAGTTATTGTTAACAGAACTCCTGGTGGCTCTGCTGCTGTCCTGTCTTTGGACGAAACCAGCAAGTGGCTCAGGTGCTGATTTATGGAAACATTTGAACGTTAATTTCAGAAGACAGAGGTCAATGAAGCTCTCAAAACTCAATAGGTTGTATTTTTTTAAAACATTACAGTGATGCCACCTAATGGGCTTTTTGTCCAAGATTTTTAGGGTTTGATTATATAATGAACCTATATGTCTTATTGTGGAAGGGGCTGCTTGAGCCCAGACTGTCAAACAGTATGATATATGAGAAAAAACCATAGAATGCATATACAGTGCAGCTGCTTCGTAAGGTATGTAATATCTAATTAATTTAAAGCAGTTCAGATTTTTTTTTACTGTTTTTGAAATTTTCTTTATATGAAGATTAAATTTGAGTTGAGGATCTAGTACAATGCCAAGGTATTTGAATTCTGTAGCTAAACTGATGTCATGATCATGTATATTAACTTTAAAATGTTGCAGGTTACATTTTTTGATTGAAAAGCACATTGAGACTGTTTTCTGAAGGTTCAGCAATAGATGGTTCTGGAGGAGCCACTCTTGGACATCAACCATACTTGTAGACAGTACATCTGCAGCCTGTGCTGGAGTCTTGGCAGCTGTGTAAATAACTGCATCATCTGCATAAAGTTGGCATGTTGCAGCTGAGCAGTGTAACGGCAGGTCATTAATAAAAATGCTGAAAAGTAAAGGACCAAGAATGGACCCTTGTGGGATACCCATGCGGTTGTTTAAAAATGAGGATTTATCCTGGTGAACTTTTACACACTGTTCTCTATTCTGGAGATAAGATGCAAACCATTCTAATGTATTTGGGGAGAAGTTAAAAGATACCATTTTGGATAAAAGCAAACTGTGGTTTACAGTATCGAAAGCCTTTTTGAGATCTAGAAAAACAGCTCCTACCACATTACCCCTGTCCAAGGACTGTTTGACGTTTTCAATAAGGCAACAATTTGCTGTTTCTGTTGAGTATCCTGGTCTAAAACCAAATTGATGTGGATGAAGAAGTTGACTGTCTTGTAAGTAGTCTATCAGCTGTGTAGCTACAACTTTTTCAAGAACCTTAGATAGGACTGGTAAGATAGAGATTGGGCGGTAATTGCATATATCGTCTTTACTGCCTGATTTATGAACTGGTATGACGACAGCTTTTTTCCAGCCAGATGGAAATGTACTAGACCTAATGGAGAGATTAATGAGATGAGTCAGTGGTTTGATTAATATTTTGCAGTGCATTTTGAGAAAGGAGGTGCTCATATTGTAGATATTAGTTTTTGAGTTTGACAGTGTTTTAACAATACCAGCAATTAACTTCTCATTTACCTCATCGATGTGAAAAGTATCTGTTGGAAGTATGGAATTTGTGTTGTTGAGCACATTTGGCAGCACAAAAATTTTTGTTAAGTCTTCCACAGAGCCCACAAAGTGTGAATTAAATTCATTTGCCAAAGTAGCCTTGTCACTGACGGTCTTGCCATTGATTCTAAGTTCCTTTACCCCCTTCTGATCGTTTTTTTTATTAGTTAAGTTATTTAAATGCCTCCATAGGGAACTGTTGTTACCCTTTGCATGATCTATCAGTTTATTGTAATAAGATATTTTTGATTTTCGCAGCTCATGTACCACTTTATTTCTTAAACTTTTGTACACAAGGTGATCATTTTGTAGTTTGGAGGTTAGTGATGTTTTCAGTGCATAGTCTCGCCTCTTCATAAGTTTTCTTATTTCATTATTTAACCATGGTAGGTTAATCTTCTGTTGTCTACTTTTAATTTGCTTTGAAAATTTTTCTATAGACTTTGTGATTGTTGCAGTTATAAAGTTACAACAATCATCTACTTCACATGTTGACATGAGCTGCTCCCAATTTTGATTCTCTAAGTAATGTTCAAACTCCTCATTTTTTGATTTGGGGATAATAAAATTTGATTTGTCAATATCGACTCCCCCAAAATACTGTAGTCGCTTTTTAGTAAGTTTCCTGACAGCAAGAACCATGTTATGATCTGAGAGACCAGTTACAAGATTATAGGTTCTGGTTATTCGTTCTGGTTTATTAGTAAATACCATGTCAATAAGTGTTCTGGATTGTTTGGTTATCCTGGTGGGTCCTTTGATGATTTGCTGGTAATTAAATTTAGTCATGAGGCTTTTCAGTTTTTGTTTGTCTTTTTTATCAGACCAGTTGATATTAAAGTCACCATGAATTATTGTTTCTCTGTTCTTCTCAAGTTGTTTAACCAGATCACTTAATTCATTATAAAAGGAAGAGTTGTGTGACGGTGGGTTGTACACTACTGCAATGTTGAAATTCATTACCGGAGAGAGACATACATTAACAGCTAAACATTCAAGTGAAGTATTCAAATCAACCAGTTGACATTTATATTTCTCTTTGATGTAAATTAAAACACCTCCTCCCCTCCCTACCTGCCTGTCTTTTCTAAAACACTGGTAGCCCACAATATCGATCATATTAGTGTCTATGTTACCGTGTAGCCAGCTTTCTGAGAGACAAAGGTAGTCCAGATTTGAGTCCAACAGCAACACCGAAATCTCATCTCTTTTGGGGATTATGCTCCGTATGTTTAAATGACCGCCGAGGATCCCCTTTGGTTTAGCCTTGGTGTCCCAAAGAACTCGTGCATGATTAACAGTTTGGAAAAATAAATGTTGTTTTTGCTTTTGTACAGCTCGGTTTTGTGCTAACCCAGTGGTCTGCTGTTTAATAGTGGCAGGTCCAGGGTTAAGGTGAATATCTCCTGCCAGAAGTAGCAGAACTAACAGAACTTTAATTGTATATCCTCTGCCATATTGTGATTTTTGCTTAACAGCCATGTTTGCCTTAATTTGGAAGTTTTTGCTCAGGGCTTTTAAAGACCACATAGAGTGTAGGGTGAGATGACCAAGCCCAAATCCATACAGATAAAACTTTTTAACTTCACCTTTGGTTGAGTTTGTCGGAAAATCCTTCTTGTTGCAGGTCCAGACACACAAAGACAAAACGAAGAGGAAGTAGAGAAGTAGAGAAGGCTTATTAGTGGTGCCCATCAGCCCACTTTTTAATCCGGTGGCAGCCATCTTCAGTCTTTCTTGGAAAGAAGGAAAAAGAAAATCTGTGGATAGTAAAATAAATTCTGCTTATATCGCCAGAATCTGATCCGATCGTCCTCGAATCCAGCTGGGCCTCAGCTAGCCAACTAGCCCCTTCCGTTGCTGGTCTCGTTGCTCATAGTCGCCGTAACTGGTCTCCCGTCCCGCTCCTCCAACCGAGTCTCGTCACACACCGCCGCTGCCACCGAGCTCCGCTGAGGTCACGGTAAGTCCTCCGCTAGGCACCGCCACCTACCGTCGTCTGCCTGGGTGAAATCTCTGCTGAGCCCCGTCAACAAATAGCCGCTTGCCTGGTAGTATCTCCGCTGGGCCTCGCAGCTGGGCTTCGATTCAGGCTGGTGTAAGGTGGAATGACTGGCGCCAGCATTAAGCTAACTAGCGTTAGCTTAGCAATCGCTTCGGGTAGTCTCGTCGCACACCGCCGCTGCAGTCACGGTAAGTCCTCCGCTGGGCACCGCCGCCTACCGCCGTCTGCCTGGGTGAAATCTCTGCTGAGCCCCGTCAAACAAATAGCCGCCTGCCTGGTAGTATCTCCGCTGGGCCTCGCAGCTGGGCTTTGATTCAGGCTGGTGTTAGGTGGAATGGCTGGCGCCAGCATTAAGCTAACTAGCGTTAGCTTAGCAATCGCTTCAGGTAGGGCACATCAGTGAATCACAAGGAAGCGCTGGAATCGCTGGTCAGTTTACTCACAGTGGCCGGATAAAAGCGATCAAAGGGGTAATCCACCGGAGGTATATCCGATCGCTGTAGGTTAGTTATTTAGAGACTGCATTAAGCTAACTAGTGTTAGCTTAGCAATCGCTTCAGGTAGCATTAAGCTAACTAGTGTTAGCTTAGCAATCGCTTCAGGAAGGCGCAGGAAGTCGCTGGAGAAAGGCGATTAAAGGGCAATCCAACGGAGGTGGCAATTCAGCCCGTGCGTGTTCGCCACGAGCGCCGATCGCTGCAGGCCAGCCACTTTTAATGGCAAAATCAGTGACTTTGTCTCAGCACTGAAAAAGTGTGACCATCCCGGTCGCCATCTTGAGAAGTCATGAGCTTTGGCTAATGACCAAAAAAACGAGATTGCGGATACAAGCGGCTGAAATGAGCTTTCTTCATAGGATTGCTGTACTCACCCTAAGAGATTGGGTGAGGAGCTCAGTCATCTGGAAGAGGCTCAGAGTAGAACCGTTGCTCCTCCACATTGACAGGAGCCATTTGAGGTGTTATAGGTATCTGATCAGGATGCCTCCTGGACGCCTCCCACTTGATGTGTTTTGGGCACGTCCCACTGGGAGGAGAGCCTGGAGCAGACCCAGTACTCACTGGAGAGACTATGTCTCCCAGCTGGTATGGGAACACCTTGGTATCCTCTCTGAAGTGCTGGAGCAGGTGGCTGGGGAGAGGGAAGTCTGGGCTTCTCTGCTTTAACTGCTGCCTCCACAACCCGGACCTCCAGAGAAGTGGTAGAAGATGGATGGATGGTGAAATGGAATGTGTCTCTTTGAATTAACATGATCTCAATTGGATTGGACAGGTTGCACTTTTTGGGTTTGTTGGATTGACAAAGCACTTCTCATCTGATGCCAACACTCAGGATTGAACAAGGATCCTTTAGATCTTCAGTCCAACACTCTCCCAACTGAGCTATATCCACCATGACAAGCAGCATTTTTGTGTTTTTTGTGGTTTGCAAAGAAAACTGCACAACAAAGAAGTTACTGACAAAACTATCTTGAGATAAAAACAAGCATCTAATACATTTCATCTCACCAAAATCTCCAGTTCAGTGACCTTATTACTGCCTTCAGCACAAACACAAGTTAGTCCTCTCACCCACACATATATACACACATAGCAAGCCCCAAATAAGCACACACATTAGTAAACAATCCCAAAGACGCTTATAATAAGCAGATCTGGCAACCAAAAGTTCTCCCTTTCAGTCACTTTCCACCTTGAAAACACATTCATTTTTGTCATCTTTTCCACTTACAGAGCACCATCTTTATCTTGAATGTGCATATTTTTGCCATCTTCCATTAAAACAAAAATCTCATTCTCATCCTCTCACGTTCTACAACAGCCCAACACGCGCATCCTCTCTTCCTGCCACATCGCAAGATCTCGCTCTCTTCCTGCCTCTCATGATTTCTGCCTCTGCTACAGCAGTTACCCATTTTCATCAAAAAAAAAATAAAACCGTAAAGACGTTATTTATTAAAAAGACACGTACAAACACGGGAACGACCAGACGAACAAACTGCAGTTATTTATTTTAATTTATTTATTATTTTATCTAAGTCTAAAAGCTATTTTATTCTATTTTTAGCTTATTTTAAGTTATCTCTTGTGGTATTTTTGTTGTTATTATATTAAAGTTATTCCTTATCATATTAAGGCTATTTCTTATAATAACTATTTTTCTTGTATTTTTTCTCTATATATATTTTTCCAAGGTTATTTTGGCCGTTAATATCACTCGGCGGGTACTGTACCTTCCACCGCTGCTGTAACCTTAGGTGTTGATATCGCTCCACGATGTGCAGTCCGCCCTGATATCACTCACGGGAACAGTACCTTTCACCGCTGATACCACTCTGCGATCTGCACTCCGCACCAATATCACTCCACGGTACTATGTATCCTTCCACGGGCCTGTTTCCTGATTTTAGACTCAAACTAAAATCCAGTAAAAATGCATTTTTTACTGAGTGGTTCCATTTAACCACGGTACTTTTCCCGACCGGACTCAAACCAACAGTACCAAATTCTATGCATAATCCCACGATCGGACTGCAACCAACTGTGCCAGACGTCTAAATCATTAATAAATATTATTTAATAAGTATTAATATTAATAATTAATTAAATTTACTCACGTCAATCGGCCTCTGTTCTGCTCCGTCACCCTCTCTGCCTCAGCGCTCCAGACCGCCTCTGCTGTCGCCTCATTTCAGACAAACTGCTCTAATTGGGATGTGGGCGGGAGGTCTTATCAGCAGCCCGTATACTGACTGTGAGACTGGTCCAAAGCGCCACAGGTGTGGAGAAAGATTTCTGGAGTCACTGTTTGGTGCATCAAATATGTTGGAAAAATTCTCTTCAACCAGTAGTCAAAGAATCAGACAGTTCAATTCAATTCAATTCAATTCATCTTTATTTATATAGCGCCATTTCACAACAACAGTCATCTCATAGCACTATCAACTGCAGGGGGAACCCCCACAGTTGCAGAAAGACCCCAGCAATCAGGCGATCCCCTGTGAGCAAGCACTTGGTGACGGTGGAGAGGAAAAACTCCCTTTTAACAGGAAGAAACCTCCAGCAGAACCAGGCTCAGGGAGGGGCAGTCATCTGCTGTGACTGGCTGGGGGGTGAGGGGATAGAGAAGATGAAAAGAACAGACATGTAGAGAGCAAACAGCACGATGGGGACTCAATCTATGGGAGAGAACAAACAAATGTTAATGACCAGCAAAAAAAATATTTCATTGAGAGTGAGGAAAGGAGTGAGGCCCAGTGCATTACTGGAGGTCCCCCGGCTGACTAAACCTATTAGCAGCATAACTAAGGGAGGGTTCAGAAACACATGATCCCTCCCTAATTGTAGGCTATATCAAAAAGGTAGGTTTTAGCCCGATTCTTAAAAACAGAGATCGAGTCTGACTCCCGAATCCAGATTGGCAGCTGGTTCCACAGGAGAGGAGCTTGATAACTGAAGGCTCTGCCTCCCATTGTACTTTTGGAGATTCTAGGTATTACAAGTAATCCTGCATTTTGGAAGCGTAGTGCTCTGTTAGGATAATACGGTAGTATCAGATCTTTTAAATAAAAAGGAGCCTGATTGTTTAGAGCTTTGTAAGTAAGAAGAAGGATTTTAAACTTAATTCTAAACTCTATGGGAAGCCAATGAAGGGAGGCCAGAACCGAAGAGATATGATCTCTCTTTCTAGTACCTGTTAAAACTCTTGCTGCAGCATTTTGGATCAGCTGAAGACTTTTTAAAGATGTTTTAGGACAGCCTGATAATAAAGAATTACAATAATCTAATCTCGAGCTAACAAAAGCGTGGATCAGTTTCTCCGCATCACTCTGAGACAAGATGGTCCTAATCTTGGCAATATTACGCAAATGATAGAAGGCAGTCTTAGAAACAAATTTAATATGTGAATTGAAGGACAAATCTTGATCAAAAATAATTCCAAGGTTCCTCACAGAGCTATTAAGAGAAAGAGTAACCGCATCCAAACTGAAAGTTTGATTTGGAAAGGAATTTCTAAGGTTTTTTGGACCAACAAGAATAACTTCAGTCTTATCTGAATTTAATAGCAGGAAATTACAAGTCATCCAAGCTTTGATTTCCTTAAGTCAGGCTTCTAACTTGGCTAATTGATTACTATCATCTGGCTTCATTGACAGATATAATTGTGTGTCATCTGCATAACAATGAAAATGTATACAGTGCTTTCTAATAATGTTGCCTAACGGAAGCATATATAAACTAAAAAGAGTAGGGCCTAACACAGATCCCTGTGGAACTCCATGACTAAGCTTTGAGTTGAAAGAAAACTCATTATTTACATGAACAAACTGGAACCTATCAGATAAATAAGATCTAAACCACTGCAACAAAGTTCCATTAAGTCCAACATAGTGTTCTAATCTATCAAGTAGAATACTATGATCGATAGTATCAAAAGCTGCACTAAGGTCTAAAAGGACAAGTACAGAAACCAGTCCATTATCAGATGCGATGAGGAGGTCGTTAGTGACCTTCGCTAAGGCTGTTTAAGTACTATGATGGATTCTAAACCCAGATTGAAACTCTTCAAGTAAACCATTTCCCTGCAGGTGGTCAAATAATTGCGTAGCAACAACTCTTTCTAAGATTTTTGAAATGAAAGGGAGATTAGAGATTGGTCTATAGTTAGCTAAAGCTCCTGGATCTAGCGTTGGCTTTTTGAGTAAGGGTTTAATTACAGCCGTTTTAAAAGCCTGTGGTACATGGCCTAAAGTTAACGAAGAATTGATTATATGAAGAATAAAGCTACCAATAAGTGGGAAGACTTCTTTAAATAACCTGGTAGGAATAGGGTCTAAAAGACAAGTTGAAGGTTTGGATGAGGAAACTATTTTGTCTAACTCACAAAGGTTGATTGGAGTAAACTCATCAAGACAGACATCAATTGAAGGAGTTGTAGTAGTTACAGTTTTTAAGTTAACTGTGGGAAGAATCTGATTGATTTTATCTCTGATGGATGAAATTTTATTATTGAAAAAGTTCATAAAGTTCATAAAGTTCATAAAGTCCTGATTTCTTTCGGCTATCAGAGAGAGCAGACACATTTCTTTCCTCTCCCTTCTCCTCCTCCCTTTACTGATCCCAGCTTGCTGTGTCCTGTCTGTGTCTCGCTCTTCTTCTGCTGCATCTCGATCCAAACGGAAATTATGGAAATTATGGAATTTAGCTGGGCTTTAATGCTATTGACACCACTTTTCAACAGAAAATCGGGCCAGGGGGAGCCCAAGTGGAGAGACTCATGGAACAATTGGAACTCATGTGTCTGCGTGATTCGATTGAAGATGTGGAAGACATCTACCTGTTTTGGCTTCATGATCACAGGATTTCTGTTGTTTGGCTCTGGAGTTTTCCTGGTGTATCGAAAATTTAAGAAGTTGGAAGAGCTAATCAAAATGCGGACCTGGCGTAGCTCCTCCAACAAATTCGACCAGCTGGGGAGAGCACTGATAGCGGCAAATATGTGACTAACACGGAATTTACCATCTGGCATGCACTGAAGAGAGATGGACTCTGTGGACATGATTATCTATGTTTCGGAAGGTGGAAAACATCTGGAGTCGCTGGGCGCTCTCCAGGGAATGATTTTAAAGCCTGTGTATGTAAATTGTGATGCACAGAATCGCATAAGAGAGGAAATTTCTATGCTCTAAGTGAACTGTGCTTATCAGGCCTTGGTTCGGCGTCCTTCCTCCAGGAGAAGAGATAAAGCAGAAGGGAGTTTTGGCTTCTCTTGGCTCCCTAACCCAAACACACTGGTGTGCAGTAATCTGAACTCTCAAGGACAGCGTCATGTGACTAGCATGGATTTACCATCGGACATGCACTGAGAGATGAACTCTTGTGGACATACTATCTATGTTTAGGACACTAAAGACATAACATCTAAACGTTGCTCAGGAGAGGATTTTTGCTGTTCACCAGTAACTGATACACACACTGCATACAACATTACATGACTGATACACATACACTGACACACACACACACACACTGTCTCTCTCAACTTGCTTTGTTAACGTGTGTATTGTAACTTGCCTGCTAAGTGTGCATTGAGGGTTTTTTTTTTCTATGTGATCATAATCTTTGCTCACTCGAGCGCTATTCTGATAAATATGGTTTTTTTTTCTCTCTGCCCAATGTGTTCCCTCCCCCTCCCCCTTCCCCTCTTTAGTCCCCACTGTATGATGAGGCACCTTGCATGGCTGCCGTGTCATTAGGAAGCGCTTACCGAGCGCACCTAATGTCAAGTCAAATTCCTCATATGTGTAAACATGCTTGGCAATAAAGTTCATTCTGATTCTGATTCTGACTAGTAAGCTCTAAGGGAATGCTAGGATTGACAGAGTCCTGACTCTTTGTCAACCTGGCTACAGTGCTGAAAAGAAACCTGGGATTATTCTTGTTCTCTTCTATTAATGCAGAGTAATAACTCGTTCTAGCTTTTCTAAGAGATTTTTTATAAATTAAAAGATGATTTCTCCAAACTAAATAGATTTCATCTAAATTAGTGGAGCGCCATTTTCTTTCTAATTGACGAGTCTTCTGTTTTAAGCTACGAGTTTCTGTGTTGAACCAAGGAGTTAGAAATCTCTGATTAGACTTTTTCTTTTTTAAGGGGGCCACCAAGTCTAGAGTCTGATGCAGAGAAGCTGTAACACTATCCACCATGTTATCAATTACAGAAGGAGCAAGCTGTCTATAGCTTATTTCCGTTGTGTTGACACATGGCATAGAGGAAACAATCTGCATAAATTTGGTAACAGCATCATCTGAGAGGCATCTACTGTAAAAATATTTTTCTTTAGGAGCCAAATAGTCAGAAATAGTAAAATCAAAGGTTAACAGACAATGGTCTGACAGTACAGGGTTATGAGGAGACACTACAAGATTTTCTATTTCTATGCCATATGTCAGAACAAGGTCCAATGTATGGTGGAGGTAATGAGCACAATTTCCTACTTTCTGAGAAAACCCAATCGAGTCTAATATTGAATTAAATGCCACATTAAGGCAGTCACTATCTACATCCACATGTATATTAAAGTCCCCTACTACAGGGGTGTCCAACCATGTGCCATGGAGAGCCAAGACCCTGCAGGTTTTACCTCCAACCAGTGTCTTCAACAGCAGATTTCTGTGAACTTCTTCCCACTGATTGCTGATAAGTGAAAACACCTGCTGAAGAGACTGGGTAGAAGAGAAAACCTGCAGGGTCTTGGCTCTCCATGGCACATGGTTGGACACCCCTGCCCTACTATAATTATTCTATCAGATTTCAGCACTAAATCAGCTAAGAAATCAGCAAATTCGGATAAAAATTCTGAGTAGGTTGATGGGGGACGATAAACTATGGCAAATAAAATTGGGTTTAACCTAAAATTGCTAAAGTGCCCAATACTGAGGACCTGGCCCTCAAAGGAATTATAACATGTTTTTTGCTTTACATTAACTAGTAATTTGGAATGGTAAATTGTTGCTACTCCTCCTCCACGACCAGAACTTCTGGGATTTTGACAGTTTAAATAACCAGAGGGAGTTGATTCATTTAAACCAACATAATCCTCTTGCCCTAACCAAGTATCTGTAAGGGAAATTAAATCAATCTGATGATCAATTAACAGATCATGGACTAACAGAGACTTGGGAGTTAGAGACCTAATATTTAATAAACCACATTTAATTTTTAAATTATGAGGAGGAACAGAGGCCAAATCATTCAGTTTAGAAGCTTTATGTTTAATTTGAGTTTTACCAATATTTTGCTTAATCACTTTGGGATGCTTATATATTATATTTTTATTTACTTTGGAGGGAGCAGACAACGATTCTCTGATGGGGAAGACAGGGGCTAAGCTGAGGGGTGGCGGATGAAGAGGAGCTGCAGAGAGGCGTGTAAGACTGCGACTCTGCTTCCTGGTCCCAACTCTGAGTAGTCAATGTTTTGGAAATTTGGATAAAAAAGATGCCAGATTGTTAGATAAATGAGAAGCACCATCCAAAGTGGGATGAATGCTGTCTTGTCTCATAAGACCAGGTTTTCCCCAAAAAGAGCTCCAATTGTCAATGTAGCCCACGTCATTTGCAGGACACCACACAGACAGCCAGTGGTTCAAGGATGACGAGCGGCTAAAGATGTCATCACTGGTCAGATTGGGGAGGGGCCCAGAGAATACTACAGTGGCAGACATCGTTTTTGCAAAGTCACACACCGATTCTACATTAAGTTTCGTGACTTCTGACTGCCGGAGACGGATGTCATTAATGCCAGCTATGGCTGTGTTGTTAGACATGTATATGTTGGACACTGCATATGTGATTTAACCTCACGATGAAGGAGAGCCACCACGGAGCTGCAGCCCCCTGCGGTGCGGAGCCGCAGAGCCTGGACCCCCTGCAGTGGACAGGGGACAGAAGACTTCCTGACCACTGAGGCTCGAGGGGAGAGAAGGGGGAGTTATGTAAATAAAAGGTTAATGAATGTGAATAAAGGGATTTTGATATAAGATAAGATAAGATAAGCCTTTATTAGTCCCACAACGGGGAAATTCCAGGATTGCAACAGCACAGGGATAGCAACACTCAGAGCAACAATCAGAAGGCAAGAAAAAAAACAAGCAAGCAAGAGCTTGCTTATAGATGTGTGATTTCCTGATTCACACATATAGATGTGTGATTTCCCCTGCGAGAGAAATGGTTTGATGTGAGAATGTTTAAAAGGGAGAACTTTGGTGTGTTCACCTTCTTTGTTCGCTGCTCAGGAATGAGAGCAGACAGTGGAATGGTTACTTGAAATAAACTGGAATTAAAGACAATTCGGTTTCATTATTCAAGTCTCCCCACATTGGTGACTGACGACGTTGAGAATGAACGAAGAAGTTCTCAGGGTCCCGGACTCACAGCGCTCAGAGCTGGCGAACGCAGTGGCCGTTAAGCTGCCTGATTTCTGGCAGGATAACCCACGGTCATGGTTTCTGCAAGCAGAGTCGTAGTTCGCGCTCGCAGGAGTAACGGTGGATGACACTAAGTTCCACCATGTCATCGCTAAACTGGACAACAGCACAGCTCGGTGCGTGCAGAGCTTGGTGGAGCAGCCACCTGCGACCGACAGGTACGGCAAGCAACCACAGCGGCGACCCGAGACAGCGGGGAGCCAGAGGCGGCAGACCCAGACTGGCCGACGACGGCGGCAGCACGGCCGCGACGAGGTGGAGCCAATGGCCCGGTGGCAGAGGCGCGGACACGACACAGCGGAGGAGAAGATCTCTGCTTTTACCATCGGAGGTTCGCAGAGAAGGCACGCAGGTGTGTGCCCCCCTGCAACTTCAGGAGTTCGGGAAACGGCAAGACCGGGGGTCGCTAGCAGCTTCGACCCTCGGAGAACGCAGCAAGCTGCTCTACATCACGGATGCGCGCTCCGGACGAGAGTTCCTCATCGACACCGGAGCACAAGTGAGCTTCATCACCCCAACATACGCGGACCGGGTGGCTGGACCCCACGGTAGCGGAGCTACGGCGGCAAATGGCTCGAACATCAACACCTACGGGAGAAGGACCTTGCCTTTGTGCTTACATGGCCGCACATATGAATGGACTTTTGTAATAGCGGCGGTGAGTTTCAACATGTTGGGTGCGGATTTTGTGTGTTCACACAATCTGTTAGTTGATCTTGCTAATAGACGGCTGGTAAATGCACTCTCTTTTTACTCTCTCCCCTGTTCAGCTCGAGTGTCCCCGCCACCAGTACAGACCCACGTCGCTACAGCAGGTGGTAAGTTTCACACACTCCTCACCCAATTTCCAGCGCTCACTGTGCCCACTTTTTCAGCGACGGTCGCGAAGCACGGGGTGAAACACTTTATCCCCACATCTGGTCCTCCCGTGTTTGCAAAAGCTCGGCGCTTGGATGCAGTTAAGCTCGCCATTGCGCGCGAGGAGTTCGCCAGCCTGGAGAGGCTAGGCATCGTTCGTAGGTCGAAGAGCCCGTGGGCTTCGCCGCTGCACATGGTACCGAAAGCCGATGGCTCCTGGAGACCGTGCGGAGATTACCGCAGGCTAAACAACGCTACGGCACACAATCGTTATCCCATCCCGCACATTCAGGACTTTTTGGTGCACCTGGCGGGGGCGCGCATTTTTTCAAAGATTGATCTAGTTCGCGGCTATCACCAAGTCCCAGTCCAACCGGAGGACATTCCTAAAACAGCGGTAATAACCCCGTTCGGACTTTTCGAATTTTTACGCATGCCGTTTGGTCTCAAAGGGGCGGCGCAAACATTTCAGCGGATGATGGATGCCGTGTTACGCGATCTCCCTTTCGTGTTTGTGTACCTCAACGACATTTTGGTCGCGAGTACTTCAGAGGACGAACACGAAACGCACCTCACAGCAGTTTTTAGGAGGCTGGGAGAGCACGGCTTAATAGTTAACCCAGCCAAGTGCCAGTTCGGCGTCGAGCAGATCGATTTTTTGGGTCACCGCGTCTCCCCGGAGGGAGCGGTTCCGTTACCAGATAAAGTACGCGCGGTAGCGGATTTTCCCCGTCCACAAACGGTCAAATCACTCTCTTCCTCAGTCAACAGAGCCGAAGCAGAAAGGCGCCGCAGGCAAGGCGGGGCCAACTCACAGCAGATTCGGCAGATGGCTGAAGCCCAAGCGGCGCACAGACTGAATGTTGGTGTTGATTATTCAGTAGTGAGTAAGGTGCTATTAAATTTTAGGAATTAGTCTGTTCTTCATCGTTTGGGGGGGGGGGGGGTTATATGGCTGTGTTGTTAGACATGTATATGTTGGACACTGCATATGTGATTTAACCTCACGATGAAGGAGAGCCACCACGGAGCTGCAGCCCCCTGCGGTGCGGAGCCGCAGAGCCTGGACCCCCTGCAGTGGACAGGGGACAGAAGACTTCCTGACCACTGAGGCTCGAGGGGAGAGAAGGGGGAGTTATGTAAATAAAAGGTTAATGAATGTGAATAAAGGGATTTTGATATAGATGTGTGATTTCCCCTGCAAGAGAAATGGTTTGATGTGAGAATGTTTAAAAGGGAGAACTTTGGTGTGTTCACCCTCTTTGTTCGCTGCTCAGGAATGAGAGCAGACAGTGGAATGGTTACTTGAAATAAACTGGAATTAAAGACAATTCGGTTTCATTATTCAAGTCTCCCCACACCAGCGTGAATAACAGTTGTTGAGTATTTACAGTTACTTTTAGCCAGCATTTTCAAATTTGACTCGATGTCGCCTGCTCTGGCCCCAGGAATGCATTTGACTATGGCCGCTGGAGTCTCTAGGTTCACGTTTCTGACTACAGAGTTGCCAATGATCAGTTTTTTCCTCAGCGGGTGTGTCGCTGAGCGGGGAAAAACGATTAGAAACGTGAACAGGTTGGTGGTGTACCGGGGCTTTGCGGCTAGGCTTCCTTCTCACCGTCATCCACCCAGTCTCCTCGCTGCTAAGGAGAGCCAGAGGACCGCTAACAGGGTTAGCTATGCTAGCTAGCTCTGCTGCAGCTAAGGGGCGTCTGTCAAGAGTAACTGGCGCAGACGGTGTTTCAATGCAGCAGAGCCGGGATTCCAAATCAGACAACCTCGCCTCGAGCGCCTCAAAAAGACAACATTTATTACATAGACAACATTTATTACATAAATGTAATAACATTTATAACAGGATTAAAGTTTCAGTAAATTTAATTTGCATTGATCAGTGGAGAACAATAAGTGATACATTCAGAGTCGCCTCCGGAAATTGTTCTGAATCATCTACACAACTTTCAGTCTTTAAGGATCCTGTTATCTCAAAACTGTCCATGAGAGAATATCTGCTCCAGGCTGGTTCTTCCAAACTATCTCCCTCCTCAGGCATAATCATAACAGCACAGAACGTTCACATGAGAACAACAAGATAAATGTCCAGCTGGTCGACCTTGTACACATTTCACCCAGACTTTGAGGTACCAGAGATAAAGAACACAAATTTATTCTATCAGTGTGAGAAACATACAAAAAAAATGAGAAATCAGGAAGGGGGCAAACACTTTTTCATGCCACTGTAAATGATCAATAGTTTGTTTTGGGTTTTTTTTTTTTTAAAAAAAAAAGCCAAATATACAATAGTTTTGGCATTTCTGTGAACCCCCTTCCCAAAGAAAAACATCACTTTTATTTATGTGTACACCCACGCATCACCAGAAACTGATGCTGTCGTGTGAAAAAATTTGGACACCCCTTTTGGACACCCCCTTTATTCAGTTCTTCGTTAAGAAATGTTCACATATCTATGTCTAACCTTGTTTTTGTTTTTATTTGCGTTTTTTAAGCGTTATTTTAGCCATTGTAAGTGGGAATGAATGTGGGGGTGTCCTAAAAAACATGGGGGGTGTCCTAATTTATTCCTCACTATTTGTTTAGAAATACATTTTACAGAAAACTTGAAAAAAGTCTTTAATTCATTTTTGTTTAGTTGTATTTCATAAATCTCTCAGTATTTTTAACATTGATATTAAATATCCATATGTCCAAATATGTAAAAAAAAAAAAAACAACACACACAGGCTTATACAGGGTGTCCTAATTTTTTCACGACTGTAGCTGATCAGCTCACACCAGGCTGGCTCCTCCTCACCACCAAATATGCCAATCACATCAGCAGCGCTTAGCTCACATTTGTTTGGGCAGCTGCACTGACACAGTAACAAATTTTTAAAAAAATCAATGAACACGAGTTCGGACTCGCAGGAAAAACGTACTAAAAGGAAAGAGTCACTAAAAGAAAAGAATCCAGCCTCACAGAATGAATGAATGAATGAATGAATGAATTTGTTTATTTCGGATAGTACATTACAGGTTAAAAGAAACTGTATAATATAACAACAAGGTCAAATTAGACAAAGACTCCTTCTACTATACAATTCCACGTGAGTTATCCGAAATGGGTGATGGCTGAAGCCACAGCTTATATTGCCCACCCATATTCCATCCAAGAATTCAAAGGAGAAAAAAGAGAAAACAAGACAAGAGCGATTACAATTTAAAACAAGGCTAAGACAAAATATGACTGAGAGAAAAAGAAAACTGAGCTAGTCTAAGTTAAGCGGTTACTATTCAAAAACAAATCTAAGACATAGTGTCACAGAGAAAAAAGAAAAACTAAGCTATAACACAACACAGGCTGGAAATGTCAATCCTTATGTGAGTTTACATGTCGTTTTGTAAATATGTTTGGAGTATTTCTTCCTTTAGTTTTTGTTTAAATTGTCCAAGCTTTGTACATGATTTTAATTCAGGTCCAAAATCGTTCCATAATCTGACACCTTGCACTGAAATACAGTGTTGCTTGGTGGTTGTTCTCACTGTAGGCTTTTGAAATATACATGTTCCTCTGAAGTGATATCGTTTCTCCCTTGTTTGGAACAACTTTTGGATATTCGCGGGCAGTGATAGATTCTTCACTTTGAACATTATTATTGCGGTTTTAAAGTCGATCAGATCTTTCAACTTGAGAGTTTTTTGTTTAAGAAAAAGTGGGTTTGTTGGTTCCCTGTAAGCTGCTTTGTTGATTATTCTAATAGCTCTCTTTTGAAGCATAAAGAGTGGATATATGTTTGTTTTATATGTATTTCCCCATACTTCATTACAATATGTCATGTATGGGAGTATTAATGAATGATACAAGGTGTATAGTGTGGGTTGATTCAGCAAATTTTTCACTCTGTGTAATATTGCAATTGATTTGGATACTTTACCTTTTATATAATTAATATGTGGCTTCCAACACAGTTTGTTATCAATTATTACTCCAAGGAATTTAGTTTCGGATACCCTTTCAATCTCTACACCATTTACACTGAGTTTGGGTACTGGGTAGTTGTGATGGTTGTTAAAGACTATAAATTTTGTCTTGCTTAAATTGAGCGTTAATTTGTTTGAATCAAACCACAGTTTCAGCTTTCCTAATTCCTTTCCGAGTGTATCCAGAAGTTGTTCCAAATTGTTTCCACTGCATAGCAGGTTAGTGTCATCAGCAAACAATATTAAGTCCATTTTTTCTGAAACTTTACATATATCATTTATATACATATTGAATAATAATGGTCCCAAAACTGAACCCTGTGGGACTCCACAGGTGACCTTCAGTAGCTCTGAGTTTTTGTTGTTAACACATACAAACTGATATCTATTCTTTAAGTAACTTCTTAACCAGGACAGTGCTACCCCTCTAATACCACAATTTTGTAGTTTCTTTAATAATAGATTGTGATCTACTGTATCAAATGCTTTTTTAAGATCCAGGAATACTCCAACTGAATACTCTTTATTTTCAATGGCTGTTGATATTTTTTCTGTAAATTCCATTAAGGCATATGCTGTTGTCCTTTTGTGTCTGAACCCATATTGCTGCTCACACAATAAATCATTCTTCAGTACGAAGTTGTCAATTCTCTCATAGAATATTTTTTCAAGTATCTTGGAAAATTGCGGTAATAGTGAAATTGGTCTGTAGTTGGAGAGTTCCCCTCTGTCGCCTGTCTTGTAAATCGGAATTACTTTAGCTATTTTCATTGCATTGGGAAATATACCTGATTGGAGAGACAGGTTACAGATATACGTCAGTGGTTTCACTATGCATTCGATAACAGTTTTGACTAGTAGCATATCAATACCATCGCAGTCAGTAGATGTTTTACTTTTGAACGATTTAACAATTTCAATGACCTCTCTTTCGTCTGTGTTCTTTATGAAGATGGTGTCTTTTACAGCAGTGTTATTGCATATTGAATCACCTGTTGGCACCGTAGTGAGTATTTCTCGGGCCAGTTTAGGTCCAATGTTAACAAAAAAATTATTAAATTCATCTGCAGGTGAAGCTATATTCACATTCGGAGTCGATTTATTATTTTTTGGAATGTTAGTTGGGTAGCTGGTATTTCTGCTTTTATTTCCAAGGATACTGTTGATTATTGTCCATGTATTTTTAATATTGTCTTTGTTTTTTTCCAGTTCTTTACTGTAATAGTCTCTTTTACTACATCTTATTATATATGTTAACTTATTTTTGTATGTTTTATACCGCTGCTCTGCTTCTTTTGTCCTTTTCTTTATTTCAGTGCAAGGTGTCAGATTATGGAACGATTTTGGACCTGAATTAAAATCATGTACAAAGCTTGGACAATTTAAACAAAAACTAAAGGAAGAAATACTCCAAACATATTTACAAGACGACATGTAAACTCACA
The DNA here is from genome assembly GCA_020510985.1 of Pholidichthys leucotaenia. Lineage (NCBI taxonomy): Eukaryota > Metazoa > Chordata > Actinopteri > Cichliformes > Pholidichthyidae > Pholidichthys > Pholidichthys leucotaenia. Next base: position 442,115,451 of record CM035840.1, read on the forward strand.
TAAGGATTGACATTTCCAGCCTGTGTTGTGTTATAGCTTAGTTTTTCTTTTTTCTCTGTGACACTATGTCTTAGATTTGTTTTTGAATAGTAACCGCTTAACTTAGACTAGCTCAGTTTTCTTTTTCTCTCAGTCATATTTTGTCTTAGCCTTGTTTTAAATTGTAATCGCTCTTGTCTTGTTTTCTCTTTTTTCTCCTTTGAATTCTTGGATGGAATATGGGTGGGCAATATAAGCTGCGGCTTCAGCCATCACCCATTTCGGATAACTCACGTGGAATTGTATAGTAGAAGGAGTCTTTGTCTAATTTGACCTTGTTGTTATATTATACAGTTTCTTTTAACCTGTAATGTACTATCCGAAATAAATAAATAAATAAAATAAATAAAATAATAAAATAAATTCAAATAAAATGAAAGCTTTATATAATAAATTTTTCTTTTTACACGCCTTTTGTAGTCCTTTGGTTAGCCATGGTTTGTCAGTAAATTTGTGTTTAAGCTTTTTTTTAACTAATGGGCAGTTTTTTTTCATAAAGAGTGGTTACAATGTTTATAAATGTGTCATAGGCTTCATTTACATCTGATACATAGACTTCTGTCCAGTCTTGCTTCAGCAAGTCCTCTTTAAAAGAACTGATTGCGTTTGGTGATTTGTGTCTGAACGATTTTGAGATTTTTTCTGGGTTGGGCCCCATGTGGCCATGGATAAGTGCAAAGATTGGCAAGTGGTCGCTTATATCATTTATCAATAATCCACTTTCTATTTTCTTGTCGAGAACATTGACAAACAGGTTGTCAATAAGTGTAGCAGAGTGAGCTGTGATTCTACTGGGATGTGTTATTGTGGGATATAGACTCATGCTGTACATAGAGTTCATGAACTCTGTGACTACATTTTGTTGATGTGGATTAAGTAGATCAATATTGAAATCTCCACAAATTGCTACCATCTTCTTACTAGTAATATTATTGTACAGCTCGACTAATTTATCTCTGAATGTCTCAATGCAAGTTCCCGGCGTTCTGTATATGCAGCTTATGATTAGATTTTTTGTTTTGTCTAGGTCAATCTCAACAGTAACACATTCCAGAATCCCTGGTAGTGCTGAGGACATTTCATTTACAAGCTTACATCTATATAGGTCATCAATATACAGTGCAACACCACCACCCTTTTTTTGAGATCTGTTAATGTTAAACATCTGATATCCCTCTATTGCCATCAGGGGAGCCTGGTCTGCATTAAGCCAGGTTTCAGAGACTGCTATAGCTGTGAATTTTCTGTTTAGCTGTTTTAAATAGTCCTGAATCTGTGAGAAGTTTTTGTTAAGACTTCTGCTATTGAAGTGTATTATTGACAGTTTACCATCTAATTGCACTTGACTTTTGAATTGCTTTTCAGTGTAATATTCACAGTGGTTATGAATATTATTGAAAAAGTGGTTATCAGGATCAATATCATTCTCCATCTCTTGTGGTTTATGTTCAGCATAGTGGCATATTTTTAGAGTTTGAGTTTCCTCACTCTGTGTTTCATAGTCAGTGTTCATCTGTATTTATCTAAGTCAGTAGCATCTCTGATCATTATACTTTTTGCTTGCTCAGGTGTTCCATTTAGTTTAATCCAAATTCTACAATTTCTTGTCCAGGTTGTCTGTATCTTATTATGTTTCTTTAGCATCCGTGCCTGCCGTGCTAATTCAGCGTTTTTTTTTGTCAGGTGTTCATTTAGGTAAACTTGAGTTTCCTTTAGTTTTTTGGCCTGCCTCAGTATGTCATTTTTCACCCTCCTGTTCACAAAGCGCATCACAATTGATTTCTTTGTTTTGTTATCTTTCTTCGGTAAAGCATAACAGGCTGAGATCGCATTGGCTTCTACCTTAATGTCTTTATCATTAAGGAACTGAAGCACTTGGTTTTCTAAGGACATTGATTCACTTATGGAAGCATGTTCACCACTCAGTCCTGTAGCGGCATGGGCGTAGGACTGATATCTGATGTCTAGTCCACTTATAACTATGTCATCAATGCGAGAACCTTGTTCAAGATCCTCGACGCGTTGCTCCAAAAGACGCCCGTGTTGCTCCAGGTCCATAATTTTTTTGTCTTTTTCTTCTATTATTGAATGTAGGGTACTGGTAAGAAAACAAAGCACCTCCACCGGTCACAGCAGCTTTATCACCCTGCCTGGAGTTCATCATCACCATCATCATCATAGCAGTCTGTCGGGAGCGACAGTGACTGTTTCATTTAGGTTAGACCCCACGTTTAAAGATGGAAGTAGTGTTTTGTGGAAAAAAGGGTCAGTTCACTGTGTGGGTGGGTGGGTGTGACAATGAATACAGCAGTTGTTTAATTCTCATGGCCGAGCCTCTGCATTGATATTCCTCAGGTTACTGCACTTCCATACATATAGAATAGCTTTGTTTTTAAACGCACTCTCCTAGCCTGTGATTTTTCAAGCTATTTTAGTGCACAGTAGTTTGGGTCAAAATACATCATTTTAAAGCAACAGTACAATATTTCTTCATTTTCCATCTGGCAACACTGCCCCTACTTGACTCTCTCTGGGGAAGAGGGAGGAGTAGAGGAGCAAGCAGGAGCTCAGCTTTTTACAAGTTGGGAGAGATGGCAGATTATTGGGGAGGGGCTGAAAAGTTGATAGGCTGAAAAGTTCATAGTGGTCACATTTGACCAAATGTGGCTTATTTTTCAACCGCAGGGATTCAAGCGCTGTAACGCCGATGAAAGAAGTGTGTGGACCGAAGGGGAGATTATGTTGAAAAATAAACCACATTTGGTCAAATTTGACCACTACAAACTTTTCAGCCACACGTACGTGTTCAGTTTTTGGCTGTGTGGGCAAGAAATTTTCTTTTAAATTACATGTCTTACCCACAGACATGAAAATACGACAGCAATGATTAATTTTATTTGGATAAACCTCAGTGCCCCCGCTAAAATACAGAAGAGGACACAGGTTTGCAGCCTGCATGTTGGGGAAGACGGCCCTGGTGTGCATGGCACAGCAGCTGGGGTGAGTATCGTCGTAGGTGAACCTGCGGAAGGATCATTCTAGTGGAGCAGAGAGGCAGTCACTGCCCAACTGAAGGGCTCCCCTTGCCTCGCTGGGAGCACCCGCCAGTGCGCCCTGCCAGCGGCCTCACCAATCCCTGGAGCAAGCTGGGGAGAACACTCCTTGGCTCCTCCCTCTTCCCCCAAAGATGCGATCTCTGGTTACCCACTCACTGCGGATCGCCTCGCTGAGGGCCAGCAAGCAGTTCACCTCGGAGCAGCTCGAAGCAAGGCGAGCTCCGAAGGAAGGACGCCAGGGAGCGCCTCGGAGGAGAGTCGGCCTGCAGGCCCAAGGACCAAGGCAAACTGCTCACCGGCCCCCAGAGAGGCAAGCCGTGGTGAGTGGGTAACCAGAGACCAGCGGGAAGCCTTCCATCCTCCATGCTGGGCCGGGCAGTGACTCTTCCGTGGGTTCACCTATGACGGTACTTCCTCAAGTTAGATCACCTTCTCGGAGCCTTGTATAAATGTCATTGTCTTCTTCCAGCTACTGGTGGGCGGGAGTATGGGTGGAACTCATTTGAATAATAATAATAATAATACATTTTATTTAAGGCGCCTTTCAAGGCACTCAAGGACGCCGTACAAGAATAAAACAATAAAACACATTTAAAAACACATCACAAGTTCAAGAATCACAGAGAATAGGCCTTAGTGAACAGAGAAGTCTTCAGGTGGGATTTGAAGATAGAAAGTGAGTTTAAGTTCCTGAGGTCCGGTGGGAGGGAATTCCAGAGGCGGGGGCGGTGCAACTGAATGATCAGAGGCTCATGGTGGTCATGCATGCAGGAGGGACAATGGGATTGATGATAATTGATGATCTGAGAGTTGTGGATGGTGTATGGATGGAGAGAAGTGCAGCCAGGTATGGGGGGGCAAGGCCATGGAGGGCTTTGTAGGCGAGGAGGATGATTTTATAGTTAATGCGGTGTTTGATGGGGAGCCAGTGGAGGTGCTGCAGAACCAGGGTGATATGATGGGTGGATGGAGTTCTGGTAATGATCCGGGCGGCAGCGTTCTGGACCAGTTGAAGTTTTTTAAGAGACTTGAGGGGGAGACCAGAAAGGAGGGAGTTACAATAATCCAGGCGGGAGGTAACGAGAGAATGGACCAGGATGGCGGTGCTGGCAGGGGTGAGGGAGGGACGGAGACGGTTGATGTTACGTAGGTGGAAAAATGCTGACCGGGTGACATTATTGATGTGGGATTTGTAGGAAAGGGTGCTGCCCAATATTACCCCAAGGTTTTTGACTTGAGGGGAAGGGGAAACAGTAGTGTTGTCAATGGTGATGGTGATACTGTAATATTCATAGATCTGTGCATACTTAAGTAGGCCAAAGACATAAAAGCTCTTTCCAAGCCAATCTAAGGCAATGAAAGTTTTTGTGTGTGTGTGTGTGTGTGTGTGTGTGTGTGTGTGTGTAAAAAGCCACAATATACTATTTAGAGAAAAACACATTGGTTTTTGAGGTGGTTTTAGAGCCACAGGAATGGGTCTTTAAGTTTTGTTCTTTTGTTTATGTTTCAGTTTTACCGTCTTCCACGAGCTGGCAAAGCAGTGGCTGGTGATAGGTGACACTTTCTTCTGCTCAGTTCTTGACAGAATTCAGCATACTCCTTTACCATGATACTTTTGCGAGTGTTTTATCAAGTTGGTGGTGTTAAAATTGTAAACACTGGTACTGTCAAGGAATGAACAAGACGAGACACAAGCTCTGAGCACAGACTTTATTTCTCTGACAGCAAAGTAAGACTAATTCCCTGGGTGCCAAAGCCAACCTTTATACATCTTCCCATGCTCTCCTTTGGCACCGAGAGTACATGTCATTATCATACATACATTACATCTCAATACATTCACACCTGCAGTTCCCAGTGTGAAGGCATGTCTTAAGAACTTTTCTCCTTACTGGCACTCTGGCGCCTAAACCTGCTTCTCATCTTTTCAACTCTCCCCACCAGGGTGCCACAGCACCTGTATTCCTCTCTCTTGCCTGAGGCACCCGCATTACCATGTCTCCTTCCTTCCCCCGTTCCCCAAAGTCCTGGGTAGGAGTCAGACCTCCCGCTGTGCCACCCCCCTTCCCCGAACAACCAGAACCGGCCTTAACCATCCAGTGCCTTAGGCTTTATCAATCGCCGGTAATGGCTGTAATGTGGAACCACCAGGCTGACTGAAGGGCCTTCCTGTTGCAGTGGACAGGGAGCAGACTCAGTCTCCGGTGCACAGTTCTCTGTAGGGGGGAAAAGGTGGGGAGGGGAAAACCTTGGTCTCCTGCAAATGGTTCTCTGAAGGGGGAAAACAAACTCATGGGCCCCCCGCGGGCGGGCAACCCTGCCAGGGAGCCTGGGCCAGCACCACCTGCTCCTCTGCTAAAACATAAGCGGGCTTCAGCCTGTCTATGCAGATGGTTTCCTTCCACACCCCCAGGTTGAACACAAAATTTTTAGCTCCCATTTCCAAAACTCTGAAGGGGCCGTCATAAGGCGGACACAGCAGGGTTCAGTGGGCATCATGCCTAACGAAAACAAACTCTGCATTCTCCAAATGCTTCGGAACGAAGGTGCAGGGAAAACAATGGTGCACCGGCCCCAGAACGCTGCTAGCCCCTGCACCTGAAAAAATGTACACGGATGAGTTGGCCCCGAGCGCAGGATTTTCTGGCAAAAATTCACCCGGGATCCACAACGGCTGACAAAAAACAAGCTGCCGGGGAAGCTCCCAAATCCTCCTTAGGCGCAGATTGCAATCCTAGTAGGACCCAAGGCAGGTGGTCAACCCAATTTGCATCCGACAATAAGACTTTGAGCGCGGCTTTAAGGGACCTGTGGCACTTCTCACACAACCCATTAGCCTGTGGGTTGTACACGGTGGTTCAGTGGATTTTGACCCCCAGGCTCTTGGCCATCATGGACCAGAGTTCTGAAACAAACTGTGGACCCCTGTTGGAAGTGATATTTGACGGGGAACCGAAACGTGCCGCCCAGGATGACAAAAATGCACGGGCCACATCAGCAAATGTGGTGGAAACCAGCAGAACCGCCTCTCTGGCCAACACATGGTGCGGTCCACTGTTGTTAAAAGATGCGTGAACTCCTGCAGCAGAAAGAGGTCCACCAAGTCAGTGTGTACGTCGTCGAACCTCCTGCTAGGAATCTGGAAAGGTTCAAGGGGGGTTTTGGTGCGCTTCTGAACCTTAGCCCGTTGGCACGTGACGCACGCAGCAGCCCACTCTTTCACATCCTTGCGTAAGTGGGGCCATATGAACTTAGACCCCACTAGCTTAACTGAAGCCCTGACGCCAGGGTGTGAAAGACAGTGGATGGACTCGAAAACGCGGTAGTGCCACGCAATCGAAACTACCAGGTGGGGCCAGCAGGTGGAAACATCACAAAGCAAGGGGGGGCAACCCTCTTGTACCGCTCTGCTTTCCAGTTTTAGCCCAGTACCCGTGGAATGGAGTGTGCAAATGTCCACATCCCCGGGTTGGTCGGCGGCCATGGCAGAAAAATCGATACCCACATAGACCGGGGAAACTAGCCCGCACGACAGGCAGTCAGCCACGACATTTAAGTTTACCGGCTACGTGCTGGATGTCGGTAGTGAATTCTGAGATTGCGGCCAGGTGCTGCTGCTGCTGGGCCAACCACGGTTCTGAGACTTTGGCTATCGTGTAGGTTAGGGGCTTGTGGTCAACAAATGCGGTAAATTTGCCATGCTCGAGCCAGAACTGAAAATGACGCTTGACCAGGTGGAGGGCCAAAAGCTCCCCGTCAAAAGCACTATACTTACAGTCGCTGTTGTGCAAAGTACGGCTGAAAAATACAAGGGGTTACCATGAACCAGAGACGTACTGTTCTACCACGGCTCCTACCGCGACACTGGCGCGCCGACAGGGCTGAATGGGCCAGCAAAGCCGTGTTAGCGAGCACTGTTTTGGCCCTGGCGAACGCCTGGACCCGATCGGGGGTTCAGTCGATGCTATCCGTGGGTTTCTTTTTCTTGAGCACACCGTACAGTGGTTGCAGCAGCTGCGCTGCCCAGGGGAAAAAATGGTTACAGAAATTGACCATCCTGAAAAATTCCTGCAGCACCCTCACGGTCTGCAGATGCAGAAAATCTGCCACCGCATGTATTTTATCGCACCCCAAAGTCCTGGGTACGAGTCAGACCTCCTGCTGTGCCACCACAGTACCAACCGGCTAAACAGTTCCATAATTTCACACAGCAAACATACTAAGACGAGTCCAGAAGACAGGCTCCACAGACATGCGACATTCGTTGTTTCCGTTTACAGAAGCTGCACGCATTGTGGCTGAGAACAATGACCGCACCTTTATTTTAAAATTATTAATGTATCAAATCGGTAAGTTACTTTTATTCTTTACAAATCCTGATCAAGCCATTTTGACTGGATTGAACCCAATACTGATACCACAGATTGGATCAGCTCATCCCTGATTTTTACAAGTGTGATCAAATCTTAGCTGGATAATATTGCCTCCCTTTTTTTTTTTTATTTCTGTGTATATTAGGTTTTTGAATTCTATAACAGATTCTACCTTTACTGTTTTCATCACTGCCAGAATTTGATTTAGTTTTTGATAAGTAGCAGGTCCAAATGCGGATGTTGTTTTCTGTGGTTCCATTCAAATGGTCAAATGCTTTGCTAGCTACTACAGCCTGAATGACAGGGATCCTGTGGTATGCAATTGTCTGTCAGGTGGAGCAGAGATGTATATAGCATTGCATTCTCTAAGCCAGGGGTCTCCAACCTGGGGCTCCTGAAATGTTCAGGTTTCTGTGGGAAATTTTCTTATTTCACTTCTTAATTGGTCCAAATATTTGCAAATAATTTGCTGTTGTTGTGCATGGGTGCCTACAGAACACATGCATATAAATGACACCTCGCAGCAATCAGCTGACACTTCTGATGAAGACTGCAGTGAACAGTCAAAACATAGAAAGATGTTTTTACCTTCTTTTCTTTATATCTTTGTCTTTAATAAGAACAAAAAACAAATGAGTAAAAGAAGACAAAATTAGCCTACTCGAGCTAGATACAGCTTACAGGCAAAAGACAAAATAACATGTTGAACAGAAAAGCCTCCACCCAAAACAGAAAACAACAATACAACACAAACTAGAATATACAAGCACAGGGTAAAAAGGAAGCAATAGGAATGGATTCGAGGTTGGTGTGTATTTGTAATTTCTTTTCTATACATGTATCATTTTGACATAAAATCCCATATACAGTATATAAATGTAATATTTTCCAATAAAGAATTCTGACTTTTCTTGAAGATACAATAAAACCTTTCAAATTGGGTGGGGGGGGGGGGGGGTACAGACATAACCAAAACAAGGCAGTCAAGACACAGCAGACTTGGCCACTGCCACACCGGACCCTTATGAACACATGAATGTCAATAACACACATTGGATTAGGACGACACATCTCTGCTGTAACTTGTAATGTTCAAGTATTTTTTTTTTTTTTTTTTTTTTTTTTTAACAGACCAACAACCACAGAGAAGAAAACATCAGTCATGAAAAGGATAAAACCCAGACCCTCTCTGTGTTGTAAATGAAAAGCCTGCTGGTTTAGACTTTAAGGGATTTTAATGCGGTGCAGCCTGATCTCAGGGTATTTAAGATTCAGCATGCAACCAGAGGATGAGTTTCCTGTCTTATAGGGAATCAAATTCTGAGTGAAAGGTTTCATACTTTTACATCTACTGTGGCTGACTTTATGCGATTTTAGGCGATTCACTCTAGCAAAAGTGTTCCCACAATCATCATATAAGTCTGACTTAACTTTAATGTGGGTTAGTTGATGTTTTCTTAAGCTACCTAGCTGAGTAAAGTCCTTCCCACACTTACGACACATGAATTGTCTAATTCCAGCATGGGTGAGTTGATGTCTTCGTAAACTACTCCTCTGAGTAAAGGCTTTTCCACACTGATCACACACACATCGTTTAACCCCAGTGTGAGTGAGTTGATGTGTTCTTAGGTTACTTATATGAGTAAAGGCCTTCCCACACTGACCACACACAAACTGTTTAACTATACTGTGAGTGAGTATGTGTGTTCTTAAATAATCAATTCGCATAAAGGCCTTCCCACACTGATCACACACAAACTGTTTAACTCCAGTGTGGATGAGTTGATGTGTTCTTAAGTTACCCATCTGAGTAAAGGCTTTTCCACACTGACAACACACAAATGGTTTAACTCTACTGTGAATGAGTTGATGCGTTTTTAAGTGATTCATCCGAGTAAAAGCCTTCCCACACTGACCACACACAAATTCCTTAACTCCAGTATGGGTAAGTTGATGTGATCTTAAGTGACCAATTTGAATGAAGGCCTTCCCACACATACCACAGAGAAATGGTTTAACTCTACTGTGAGTGAGTTGGTGTGCTTTCAAGTGATCCATCCGAGTAAAGGTCTTCCCACACTGATCACAGACAAATTGCTTAAATCCAGTGTGGGTAAGTTGATGTGTTCTTAAGTTACCCATCTGACTAAATGCCTTGCCACACTCCCCACAGATAAATGGCTTAACTCCAGTGTGAGTGAGTTGGTGCGTTTTTAAATGATTCATTCGGCTAAAGGCCCTCCCACATTGATCACATACAAATGGTTTAACTCCACTATGGATGACTTGATGACTTTTTAGGTTAGCTATATGTGTGAAATGATCTCCACATTCTTCACAAGAGTATTGGTTAACCCCAGTATGACATTTTCTCTGTCTTTTTTTTCCACTCTTGTCATTGTGTGATTTAGCTTCATTTGCTGCTGTTGAAGGATCTGAATCCTCCTGAAGATGCTGAGGTTTGATTCCAGTTTCCCCATTATATTCCTGTAGCAACAAACAAAGACCAAAACAGAGAGTGAAGAAAATGCATTTGTGTATGAAGGCCAAAATAGCCAAAGTCAAATACTAAAGTTCAAAAGTATTAAGGTGGACAGTGATATTAACTGATTTACTATCTTATTAAGGCCACAATGTATTCATTTCACTTAAAAAAAAAAAATCTATAAATTTCTCAGACATCTAAGAATTGAATTTTACCATGATCCTAATTGTATTGGTACAAATTTAACATTACAATTACTTCAGACGCATTCAGGTCATAAACCTCTGATCAGTCCCTAAAGAGCGTGTGACGTGATTTGATAAGAGTAAAAAGAATGTGAAAATGAAAAGACCCTTAAAGCTGGGTTTATGCTCCACCTCCGCTCTGTCCATCTGCTTGAGCGCTAGGGTTGTGACGTAAATTTTGTCATCACCTCCAGTTCACTAGGCTCTGCAAAGCCCCTCCACAGTTGAATGCATGCAGCCCAAGTTTTGTGACCACATCACTTGTGCATGTGGACCACCCATGTGCATAATCCAACTTCTCTTGTGAGGTGGCGTTACCGACACAGCACACAAAGACAGATAAAATGTAGACACAGCAACAGCATGACCAGGAGACAAGTGAAAGAAGACAATACAATTAGAAGACAAAAATAACAAATTTTTCTTCTCTTTTGTATAGCCTGTAAACAAACTGGTGCCAAGTATCAGGCTGAGGTGAAACTACAAATGATGATTATGTGCATGTATCAAAATGAAGCATATATACAGCTGTGTACTCACGGGCCTTGTCCATCATAGATGTGCATAACAGAGGTGAAGCATAAACCCAGCATAAGCAGATGGGGGAGCTATATTAAGGTGATCAAATTTCGATGAATGAAATTAAAATTGGTGAATCACAATTCAAAGCTTTATATCCATGTTAATTAAATTAGCAAAATCAGCTGATAGAGGTCTTAGCCAGTTTTACATTTTGTTCTTTTATTGTTTTCTTCCCCTCAACCCTCAAACAATCACAACAGATACAGCTCTAGGGGGAAAAGACCATTGAAAAATTGTCAGTGTCTGGTTAAGCCATATCTATGTATGTGTTTGAGTAAAATGAACAATCCTGCTTTTTTTTTTTTTTTTTTTTTTCTCCTCTCGGCGCCACACCAGTCGGCTGCCTTTTGCAACAGCGGCTCGATTCCGAGTTTTTTTTCCCTTCCTCTCTCTTTTGATCACTTTTTTTTTTCACCCCACTTATATCACGGACACACAGATCATCCCAAATGTCTCCTGAGCCGGTGGACGGAGCCACTGTTTATAGCAGGATACGATATAACAGGGAAGAGCTGCTAGCATTTAACCGCCACCCGGTCCCACTGGAAAAACTCGACATACCGAGAGAACTGAGGCGAAAACGCCGCGGCTGCCGGGCTGGAGTAAGGCGGAGGACAAAAAATATAAGGTACAGACCCTCCCTTCCATCTGTTGTCATGGGAAATGTACGGTCGATACTGGAAAAGTTAGATGAGCTAGCGGCTATCTCCCGTTATGATAGCACTTACCGGGAGTGCTCTCTCCTTTTGTTTACTGAGACGTGGCTAACTGAACTAGCAGCAGATGCTAACATTGAGCTGGAGGGTTTTCACACGATACGAGCTGACCGAACACCAGAGAGTGGCAAAACTAGGGGCGGTGGAGTGATCATGTATGTTAACAACAACTGGTGCAGACCAGGACATATCACTGTTAAACAACGACACTGCAGCAAAGACATTGAGTTGCTAGCTGTTAGCATGAGGCCTACATATCTCCCGAGAGAACACTCACACGTGATCTGCATTGTTGTTTATGCAAATCCGACGGCGAACGCTGGGACAGCGCGTGACGTCATCCATTCAGTAACCAGCAGGCTGCAGACAGAACACCCAGATGCTCTTCTCCTCATCTCAGGCGATTTCAACCACGTTTCACTGTCTCCCATTCTGCCCACTTTCACCCAGTATGTCACATGCCACACTAGAGACAATAAAACACTGGATTTGTTCTACGCAAACACTAAGGAGGCGTACACCTCATCACAACTCCCCCCACTTGGGAGATCGGATCACAACTTGGTTCATCTCCGACCGGTGTACAAACCCCTAGTGCACAGACAACCTCCGGCCATGCACACTGTGGAGTTATGGTCTGAGGAGACAATGGACACTCTAAAGGACTGTTTTGAAGCCACTGCCTGGAAGCAGCTCTGCGATCCACATGGTGAGGACATCGATGGCCTCATTCACACCTTCACGGGCTACCTCAGCTTCTGTGTGGACAAATCCGTTCCCACCAAGACCATACGGCGTCACTCAAACAACAAACCCTGGATCAACCCTGAGATAAAAACACTTCTGAGAGAGAAGAAGAGGATCTTCAGGTCGGGGAACAGGGAGATGCTGAAGTCCGTACAGAGGGAGCTGAGGAGAAAGATCAGAGAAGGCAAGGACAGCTTCAGGAAGAAGATGGAGGACAAGCTGCAACAGAGCGACATCAGCGGGGTCTGGAGAAACCTCAAAACCATCTCGGGGCTCCAGAATACCTCCCCCCAGGCCACGGGGGGCAGGGAGTGGGCGAACAACCTGAATCTGTTTTTCAATAGATTTGACCAACCGCCCTCCCCCCTGTCTGCACAACAACCACTGCTGCCTCTAAGAAATCAAGTCCTGCTACCCACTCCCCACTCCACCGACACCCCCCCCCACTCCCAACACACAGCCCCCCATCCTGACCCTGACCAAGACCCAGGTGAGGACGGAGCTGAGGAAGATCAAGGCGAGGAAGGCGTCGGGACCGGACGGCATCAGCGCAAAGCTCCTCAAGTCCTGTGCAGACCAGCTGTGTGGGATTGTGACGTATATCTTCAACATGAGCCTGAAACTGGGGAGGGTACCACAGCTGTGGAAAACATCTTGTGTGGTACCTGTACCAAAAACTTCCCACCCCAAAGACCTGAACAGCTTCAGACCGGTGGCCTTGACGTCCCACTTGATGAAGACCCTGGAGAGACTGCTCCTTGCTCATCTCCGCCCCCTGGTGGAACCAGCGATGGATCCACTCCAGTTCGCCTACCAGCATGGCATTGGGGTGGAGGATGCGGTGATCTTCCTCCTTCACCGTTCTCTGTCCCACCTGGAGAAGCCCGGGAATATGGTGAGGATCATGTTCTTTGACTTCTCCAGTGCTTTCAACACCATCCAACCGATGATCCTGAAGGACAAGCTGCTGCGCGCAGGGGTGGACCAGCACCTGTCATCATGGATCCTGGACTACCTCACGAACCGGCCTCAGTTTGTGAGAACCCGGGACTGTGTTTCCGACACGATCATCAGTAGCACGGGGGCCCCCCAGGGAACGGTGCTGGCTCCCTTCTTGTTCACTCTTTATACTGCGGACTTCTCACACAACACAACACATTGCCATCTACAGAAGTTCTCTGATGACTCTGCGATCGTTGGTCTCATCTCCAGCGGAGATGAAGCTGAGTACAGAGGGCTTATCCAGGACTTTGTGGACTGGTGCCATCGGAACTGCCTCCAGATCAACGCGAGGAAAACTAAGGAGCTGGTGGTGGACTGCCGCAGGCATGGGCAGCCCCTCACAGCACCAGTAAATATACAGGGAACAGACATCGAGATGGTGACATCCTACAAGTACCTGGGTATTCATCTGAACAATAAACTAGACTGGTCACACAATACTGACGCACTCTACAAGAAGGGACAGCGCAGGCTGTTCCTGCTGAGGAGACTCAGGTCTTTTGGTGTACAAGGGGCGCTGCTGAAGTCATTCTATGACACGGTGGTGGCATCAGCCATCACTTTTGGAGTGGTCTGCTGGGGCAGTGGCATTACTGCAGCCGATAGGAAGAGACTGAACAAACTGATTAAGAAAGCTAGCTCTGTCCTGGGGCAACGCCTTGATCCGATGGAGGAGATAGGAGAGAGAAGGACGGTGGCTAAACTGTCATCTCTGCTGGAGTCCGAGTTCCACCCTATGCAGGACATACTGGATGCACTGAGGAGCTCATTTAGCAGCAGACTACATCATCCCAGGTGCACAACCGAGAGGTTTCGTAGGTCCTTCCTACCAACGGCTGTCAGACTGTACAACCTAAGCAGGGCTGCTCGCAGAGATAGCAAAAAGACGTAACAAACTAATAGTTTTTTTTTTGTTGTTTTTTTTTTTTGAATGCAAAAGATGCAATAGACTTACACAATGGTCCTCTCCGGCATACAACTAGGAACATACCGGTCGCTATGGGGGGTGAGAATATGTATGGGCACATAATCATACCATGTAGGATAACTAAATAGACGGTTATGCTGTTTCATCCCACCTAGCAACAATGCTCTGCACTGTGTGTGTTTATATATTTACATATTTATTCCATCTAGCTACAATGCTCCGCACTGTGTTTTTATATATCTACATATTATTCCATCTAGCTACATTGCTCCGCACTGTGTGTGTTTATATACTTGCATATTTATTCCACCTAGCTGCAATGCTCCATACTGTGGGTGTTTATATATTTACATATTTATTCCATCTAGCTACAATGCTCTGCACTGTGTGTTCATATATTCATATATTTATTCCATCCAGCTACAATGCTCTGCACTGTGTGTCTGTGTGTGTGTGTGTGTATATATATTTTATAGTAATATGTACATATGTATATTAGCTGCTCTTGCTTGCTTGTTTTTTCTTGCCTTCTGATTGTTGCTCTGAGTGTTGCTATCCCTGTGCTGTTGCAATCCTGGAATTTCCCCGTTGTGGGACTAATAAAGGCTTATCTTATCTTATCTTATCTTATTCCATAAATTACTGAAATCAATTCACTCAACTCCCAAGTCATATTATTGTTATTTAGAGCATTTATTACCTCCGCTAAGAGAAGGAGGTAATGTTTTTAGTGGCGTTGATTGGTTTGTCTGTCTGTCAGCAACATAACTCAAAAATGTGTAGAACAGAGTTTGATGGAATTTTCAGGAAAGGTGTGTAATGGCACGGAGAACAGATGATTAGATTTTGGTGGTGATCCAGATCACAATGTTAGTTAATTCCCTTCCACAGCATGTGGACACTGGTGGTGTATGGGGGCAGCACCTATCTCCGTTTCTCTGACCCTAGGCCACACAGCTACTGTAAGTAGTGAAGGCTACGGGGGGGGGGTCAGTCCTCTGGTAGCTCTGTGCATTAAGCTGGTGCCGAGTACCCCACTAGAAGGTGGAAAATACCATTTTTATATGGTCTTTGGTATGACCCGGCCAGGATTTGAACCCACGACCTCCTAGTTGTGGGGCGGATGGTCTACCAACTAGGCCACCACTCCGGTGGATCACAATGTGCATGCAGGAATTTTGGGGGGGGGGGGGGGGGGGGGGAAATAATAATAATATGGAGCTTCCCCTTTAAGACATGTCCACAGAGTTACGTTCACTTCCACACCCATACACAGATTGTGATGGTTAAGATTTTGGTTAAGAAGAGAAGATGGTTAAGATTCTGTTTTGAATCCACTGTATGGGAGCAGCTTTGTGATACACATGGTGAGGACATCAACAGCCTCACACACACCATCACAGACTACATAAACTTCTGTGTGGACAACACCGTACTTACCAAGACCATGCTTGATCTTGGAGGGTACCAAGATCAAGTATGGTCTTGTACTGATTGTATTTTAAGCTGCTAAGAGACTGCTGAACAGAGTTTCATTGTATTTTGTGTACAGTGACAATATACAGTGCTTCACAAACAACAAACCTTGGGTCAACCCTGAGATAAAGTCACTACTGAAGGAGAAGAAAAGGATCTTCAGGTCGGGAAACAAGGAGGGGCTGAAGTCCGTACAGAGGGAGCTAAGGGGGAAGATCAGCGAGGGGAAGGACAGCTATAGGAAGATGATGGAAGACGAGCTGCAACAGAGTGACATCAGTGGGGTCTGGAGAAACCTCAAAACCATCTCTGGGCACCAGAACATCTCCTCCCAGGCCACGGGGGGTAGGGAATGGGTGAACAACCTGAACCTATTTTTAACAGGTTTGACCAACTGCCCTCTTCTCCGCCTGCCCATCCACCAATAATGCCTCCACCTTCATATAGTCCCGCGGTCCACGACCTCCCCCCCCCCAAAACCCCCCCTTCCAGCACACAGCCCCCCTGCCCCAACCTGACCCTCACTAAGACAGGTGAGAGTGGAGCTGGGGACGATCAAGGCGAGGAAGGCCTCGAGTCTAGACGGCATCAGCTCAAAGCTCCTCAAGTCCTGCACAGACCAGCTGTGTGGGATTGAGGAGCAGATCTTCAACCTGAGCCTCAAGCTGGGGAGGGTACCACAGCTGTGAAAAACATCTTGTGTGATACCCGTACCAAAGACCCCTCACCCCAAGGACCTGGACAGCTACAGACCAGTTGCTCTCACATCATGCCTGAAAAAGACCCTGGAGAGGCTGCTCCTTGCCCACCTCCACCCCCTGGTGAGACCAGCGATGGATCCACTCCAGTTCGCCTACCAGCATGGCATCAGGATGGTGGATGCAGTGATCTTCCTCCTACACCGTTCCCTGTCCCACCTGGAGAAGCCTGGGAGCACTGTGAGGATCATGTTCTTTGATTTCTCCAGTGCTTTCAACACCATCCAACCAGTGATCCTGAAGGGCAAGCTACTGTGTGCAGGGGTGGACCAGCATCTATCATGGATCCTGGACTACCTCACAAACCGACCACAGTTTGTGAGAACCCAGGACGGTGTGTCTGACACCATCATCTGCAGTATGCCCCCCCCCCCCCCCCCCAGGGAAAAGTTCTGGCTCCCTTCCTGTTCACCCTCTAAATTGCAGATTTTTCACACAACACATCACACTGTCACCTACAGAAGTTCTCCGACAACTCTGCAATCATTAGCCTCATCTCTGATGGAGATGATGCGGAGTAGAGGACTTATCCAGGACTTCATGGACTGGTGCCAACGGAACTGCCTCCAGATCAATGGGAGGAAAACTAAGGTACTGGTGGTGGACTGCCGCAGGCGAGGACAACCCCCCACACCACCAATAAACATACAGGGAACAGACACTGAGATGGTGACATCCTACAAGTACCTGGCTGTTCACCTGAACAATAAATTGGACTGGTCACACAACACCAATGCACTCTACAAGAAGGGGCAGCACAGGTTGTTCCTCCTGAGGAGGCTCAGGTCTTTTGGAGTGCAAGGGGCATTCCTGAAGACCTTCTATGATTTGGTGGCGGCATCAGCCATTACATTTGGAGTGGTCTACTGGGGTAGCGGCATCATGGCAGCTGACAGGAAGAGACTGAACAGACTGACAAAAAATGCCAGCTCTGTTCTGGGGAGGCACCTCGACCCAGTAGAGGGAATAGGAGAGAGCAGGATGGTGGCTAAGCTGTCATCTCTGCTAGAGTCCAAGCCCCACCCCATGCAGGATACACTGAATGCACTGAGGAGCTCATTTAGCAATAGGCTGTACCATCCTAGGTGCACAACGGAGAGGATCCCCAGGTCCTTCCTACCTATGGCTGTCAGACTTTATAACCTAACCAGGGCTGCTCATAGAGGTCGTACTGAATGTAAAAAAATGTAACAACCTTGCACAATAGATGGTCCCCCTCCATGATACACCTAGGACAATATCAATCATTACTGAGGTGACAACATGGCTGATTCAAATACGAAATATACTGTTTGGGTACATATTCATATTTTGCAGGGTAATCTAACAGCCCGAAATGCTGCTTATGCCATTTAGCTGCAATGCTCCCGCATTGTGTATATATCTGTGTACATATAAAATATAAGGTACAGACCCTCCCTTCCATCTGTTGTCATGGGAAATGTACGGTCGATACTGGGAAAGTTAGATGAGCTAGCGGCTATCTCCCGTTATGATAGCACATACCGGGAGTGCTCTCTCCTTTTGTTTACTGAGACGTGGCTAACTGAACTAGCAGCAGATGCTAACATTGAGCTGGAGGGTTTTCACATGATACGAGCTGACCGAACACCAGACAGTGGCAAGGCTAGGGGCGGTGGAGTGATCATGTATGTTAACAACAACTGGTGCAGACCGGGACATATCACTGTTAAACAACGACACTGCAGCAAAGACATTGAGTTGCTAGCTGTTAGCATGAGGCCTACATATCTCCCGAGAGAACACTCACACGTGATCTGCATTGTTGTTTATGCAAATCCGACGGCGAACGCTGGGACAGCACGTGACGTCATCCATTCAGTAACCAGCAGGCTGCAGACAGAACACCCAGATGCTCTTCTCCTCATCTCAGGCGATTTCAACCATGTTTCACTGTCTCCCATTCTACCCACGTTCACCCAGTATGTCACATGCCACACTAGAGACAATAAAACACTGGATTTATTCTACGCAAACACTAAGGAGGCGTACACCTCATCACAACTACCCCCACTCGGGAGATCGGATCACAACTTGGTTCATCTCCGGCCGGTGTACAAACCCCTAGTGCACAGACAACCTCCGGCCATGCACACTGTGGAGTTATGGTCTGAGGAGACAATGGACACCCTAAAGGGCTGTTTTGAAGCCACCGCCTGGAAGCAGCTCTGCGATCCACATGGTGAGGACATCGATGGCCTCATTCACACCTTCACGGGCTACCTCAGCTTCTGTGTGGACAAATCCGTTCCCACCAAGACCATACGGCGTCACTCAAACAACAAACCCTGGATCAACCCTGAGATAAAAACACTTCTGAGAGAGAAGAAGAGGATCTTCAGGTCGGGGAACAGGGAGATGCTGAAGTCCGTACAGAGGGAGCTGAGGAGAAAGATCAGAGAAGGCAAGGACAGCTTCAGGAAGAAGATGGAGGACAAGCTGCAACAGAGCGACATCAGCGGGGTCTGGAGAAACCTCAAAACCATCTCGGGGCTCCAGAATACCTCCCCCCAGGCCACAGGGGGCAGGGAGTGGGCGAACAACCTGAATCTGTTTTTCAATAGATTTGACCAACCGCCCTCCCCCCTGACTGCACAACAACCACTGCTGCCTCTAAAGAAATCAAGTCCTGCTGCCCACTCCCCACTCTACCAACACCCCCCCACTCCCAACACACAGCCCCCCATCCTGACCCTGACCAGGACCCAGGTGAGGACGGAGCTGAGGAAGATCAAGGCGAGGAAGGCGCCGGGACCGGACGGCATCAGCGCAAAGCTCCTCAAGTCCTGTGCAGACCAGCTGTGTGGGATTGTGACGTATATCTTCAACATGAGCCTGAAACTGGGGAGGGTACCACAGCTGTGGAAAACATCTCGTGTGGTACCTGTACCAAAAACTTCCCACCCCAAAGACCTGAACAGCTACAGACCGGTGGCCTTGACGTCCCACTTGATGAAGACCCTGGAGAGACTGCTCCTTGCTCACCTCCGCCCCCTGGTGGAACCAGCGATGGATCCACTCCAGTTCGCCTACCAGCATGGCATTGGGGTGGAGGATGCGGTGATCTTCCTCCTTCACCGTTCTCTGTCCCACCTGGAGAAGCCCGGGAATATGGTGAGGATCATGTTCTTTGACTTCTCCAGTGCTTTCAACACCATCCAACCGATGATCCTGAAGGACAAGCTGCTGCGCGCAGGGGTGGACCAGCACCTGTCATCATGGATCCTGGACTACCTCACGAACCGGCCTCAGTTTGTGAGTACCCGGGACTGTGTGTCCGACACGATCATCAGTAGCACGGGGGCCCCCCAGGGAACGGTGCTGGCTCCCTTCCTGTTCACTCTTTATACTGCGGACTTCTCACACAACACAACACACTGCCATCTACAGAAGTTCTCTGATGACTCTGCGATCGTTGGCCTCATCTCCAATGGAGATGAAGCTGAGTACAGAGGGCTTATCCAGGACTTCGTGGACTGGTGCCATCGGAACTGCCTCCAGATCAACGCGAGGAAAACTAAGGAGCTGGTGGTGGACTGCCGCAGGCATGGGCAGCCCCTCACAGTACCAGTAAATATACAGGGAACAGACATCGAGATGGTGACATCCTATAAGTACCTGGGTATTCATCTGAACAATAAACTAGACTGGTCACACAATACTGACGCACTCTACAAGAAGGGACAGCGCAGGCTGTTCCTGCTGAGGAGACTCAGGTCTTTTGGTGTACAAGGGGCGCTGCTGAAGTCATTCTATGACACGGTGGTGGCATCAGCCATCACTTTTGGAGTGGTCTGCTGGGGCAGTGGCATTACTGCAGCCGATAGGAAGAGACTGAACAAACTGATTAAGAAAGCTAGCTCTGTCCTGGGGCAGCGCCTTGATCCGATGGAGGAGATAGGAGAGAGAAGGACGGTGGCTAAACTGTCATCTCTGCTGGAGTCCGAGTTCCACCCTATGCAGGACATACTGAATGCACTGAGGAGCTCATTTAGCAGCAGACTACATCATCCCAGGTGCACAACCGAGAGGTTTCGTAGGTCCTTCCTACCAACGGCTGTCAGACTGTACAACCTAAGCAGGGCTGCTCGCAGAGATAGCAAAAAGACGTAACAAACTAATAGTTTTTTGAATGCAAAAGATGCAATAGACTTACACAATGGTCCTCTCCGGCATACAACTAGGAACATACCGGTCGCTATGGAGGGTGAGAATATGTATGGGCACATAATCATACCATGTAGGATAACTAAGTAGACGGTTATGCTGTTTCATTCCATCTAGCAACAATGCTCTGCACTGTGTGTGTTTATATATTTGCATATTTATTCCATCTAGCTACAATGCTCCGTACTGTGGGTGTTTATATATTTATATATCTACATATTATTCCATCTAGCTACATTGCTCCGCACTGTGTGTGTTTATATACTTGCATATTTATTCCACCTAGCTGCAATGCTCCGTACTGTGGGTGTTTATATATTTACATATTTATTCCATCTAGCTACAATGCTCTGCACTGTGTGTTCATATATTCATATATTTATTCCATCCAGCTACAATGCTCTGCACTGTGTGTCTGTGTGTGTGTGTATATATATATATTTTATAGTAATACGTACATATGTTTATTAGCTGCTCTTGCTTGCTTGTTTTTTTTTTTCTTGCCTTCTGATTGTTGCTCTGAGTGTTGCTATCCCTGTGCTGTTGCAATCCTGGAATTTCCCCGTTGTGGGACTAATAAAGGCTTATCTTATCTTATCTTATCTTATCTTATCTTATATGTATATTCATTTGTTGTTATTATCCTATCTTATTAATTATTGCTCTGAATGCTGCTATCCCTGTGCTGCTATAATCCTGGAATTTCCCCACTGGGGGACTAATAAAGGCTCATCTTATCTTAACATTGTTTCATTTGAAGACGCCAACAAAAAGCAAGCAAACTGCGGTTTATGAACAGATTTTCATGACATTTTCGGGAAAGGTGTGTAATGGCACAAGGAACACAGCACCGCCAGACAAGCTAAAGATGTCTTGTGAGGCACGTTACCCACACAGTATGTAAACACACAGCACTGGATAATGTTTCATTTTTATTACCTCTGTCAAGAGGAGGAGGTAATGTTTTTGCCTTGTGTCACGCCAAAAAGTACACTGTAATTGTCCATTGTTAACGCATAGAATATGCTGCGCACAAGAAGGGGATGAGCAGACTCTACTTCCTGAGGAAGCTGAGATCCTTCAACGTGTGTAACAGGATGCTGGAGCTTTTCTACCAGACCATTGTCGCCAGCGCCATCTTCTTTGCTGCTGTCTGTTGGGGTAGCAGTATCAGGGCCAGAGACATCAACAGACTTGACAAGTTTATCAAGAGGGCTGGCTCTATTATTGGTCTCAGACCGGTGACCTTTGAGACAGTGGTGGAGAGGAGAACATTAAATAAACTGTGATCCATCATGGACAATCCTGATTACCCCCTCCACCACACACTGGACAGACAGCGAAGCACTTTCTCCAGTAGACTACTACAGCTTCGCTGTCGAACGACCAGGTACAGGAAATCTTTCCTGCCACATGCCATTTCACTGTACAATAACTATGATGTTGTATTCTGGTCATAACTATGCTGCCACACTGCACCTTACAGACTAACTGGTACCTCACATTTCACTCTGCTCCTGATAGTCCTTCATTGTGCAATGGGATGATTCATGTGTTTATACAGGTCATCATATATTAAGTTATGATGTATATAGGTTTTATAGTTGTGTTAGTTCTAATTTCCATGGGTAATCCCTTTGTCTGTCATGCATGTGTTTCTGTTGTTTGGTTCTCTACTGTCATGCCGCTGTTACACTGTAATTTCCCAGTTTGGGATCAATAAAGTACATACATATACTATCTATCCTTATACAGTATCTAGAAGAAGAAGAAGAAGCCATCTCTATTGTCATTCAGTCCATACAGCCAATTGTGTACAGTAGAACAAAATTATGTTTCTCCTATCTACAATGTTAATCACATGTAGAATCAGAGGGGTCACTGCCATGCAAGGCGATCAAGGCACCCCCTTGCATGGCGGGTAGACTACCTGCAGGTCACAGGTAATTTACATGTACATATCCAGTAAATCTATGTATTTTTCCATGTAACCTTGTGACTGCATTAGTTTAATTGTTTTTAATCCTACATCAAGTTTGTTTCCAGTTCAAAATGTGTCTTAAGTGTTAAATATATCTTATTATACCTAACACAGTACCGTTTACCTCTTGAAATATGTATTTACGGCTAATATAACCCCATAACTACAATATGGCACCTGGTGATCAATTTTAGGCAGTTGATCACTTTTTGCCACAATACCGGCATTGCTTTATCCGTCTATCTCTTAGCAACATTACTCCAAAATTTATGACCGGGTTTTGATTAAATTTTCATAAAGGTGTGTAATGGCATAGGGAACAGACAATTACATTTTTGTTGTGACCCGGATCACCACCTGAATCCAAGAATTTTTACCTGGATCCAGAAATTTTTCGGAAAAAAAAAAAAAAATCAATATCAACTTGGTTACATTTTACTTTTGCTGGTACACCAGAATTTCTGTAGCTAAGTTACTCAACACTATTTATTTATTATTTCAATAAATCTTATAGAGGGAAACTTGAATTAGTATTTTTCACCACTATCAAATGCAGAAATGTTGCATTTAGAAAACTGCTGCATTTGTAACAATGTCATTTGGGGAGAATGAGCTGCTTGCTGGAGGTCTGCACTCTCCGAGTGCTTTCCTAGCTGTTTTTGCTGCTGTTTCCCTGTCTGTTAGCAGGATCATGCAAAAACTCAGATGGATCAGGATGACATTTTCACCAGAGGTGGCCCTTGGCCCAAAGATGAACTCATTACATGTTGGAGGTGATCCATGAGTGCATACCTCCACCAAGGCCCTATCTCACAATGGATGAAAAAAGGGACAAAGGGGAGAACAAAGGAAGCGAGGGAAGGAGGGAGAGAGGGAGGGAGCCTTGGTGGAGGTTTGCACTCTGTGAGTGCCCTCTAGTTTGTAAAAAATAACAAATGGTCCAAACCAGTTTGGCGAAACTCACCCCAAGAGTGCTTTGATCTCCTGATCATGGATCTTGACCTTGAGCACAGCCTAGATGCAGACCATCTTAAGGATCATTGTGCTCAGGTTTGCCAAACATTGGAGCAATTGGAAAAACTGACCTCTGACACTGTCTTTGCTTTAAAAGTACAAGATGTCACACAGAAAAAAGAGGCATTAGGAATTATTTTAAAATTGAATTGAAGCCCCCTGAATCATAATCAAATTGTGAGTTACCTAAAGATTCCCTGCCCTAGTCGTGCATAAAATACAAAGGGAACTCCGTTAAATTTCTCTCTTCTCACCTCTGTTTTTGAAGTAGCTGTTCAAATTCAATTCAAAAAACTTTATTCCCGAGGGGCAATTTAAAAGGCATAGTGGAGCAGAGCAATAACAACAAAAACAATACAAGTACCACTAAATAATGAAACTAAATAATAAAACTAAATAAAATAAAACCAAAGTAACTCACTTGCAAACTAAGAGCAGTAAAGTACCTAATGTTCTGAAAACAAAAAGTGAAAGAGACTCAAATCTGTAGTGGTCCGAGTTTATTTGGAGCTGAAAGAAATGTGAGTATTTGAGGTACATGTGGTTGGGGTAGGAGTCGGGGGGTCATGAATTTAAGAGCAGAACAGTTTTGGGAACAAAGGTGGCCCTCCTCCTCTGGGTCCTGCAGCCGTGGCACCGGAGCAGGCGTTTGGAGGGGAGCCACTCAAAGGCAGGGCAAAGTGGGTGTGAACGGTCTTTAATGATTTTGTGTGCTAGCCTGCATGTCTGCTGGTCACAAGTGTCTATTACAGTTTTCACGGGCAATCCAATGACCTTAGAGCACACAGTGACTGTGCTCTGTCGACGATTTCTGTACTGCAGGTTGATGGAGTGGAAAAAACTGGTGCTGGAGATGTAATAACACTCTCTATGAAAGAGTAGTAAAAAGTCAGTGAGATATCCTTTCTGACTCCAAAGGAATTGAGCTTCCCAAGGAGACATTACCGCTGCCGACACTTCCTAAGAATCTCCTCTGTACTGGAGGAGAATCTCAGTAGATAGTCAAAAATGGTGCCCAGATACTTGTACTCCTCAACTAGCTCCACTGGCTTTCTATGGATGATGGTAGTGACTGCTGCAGCCTGGTCCCTCTGCTTTTGGAAAAGGTCACCACCATCTCCTTGGTTTTGCTGACGTTCAGTTCCAGATATGAGCTGTCACACCAGTCCACAAACTGCTGCAGAACCTGTCCATAGTTATGTGAGAGACTAGACAGCAAGGACAGGAGCACAGTGTCATCAGCATACTTAACCAGATGACAGTTGGGCTGCGTGGATCAACAGTCATCTGTATACAGGATGAAAAGCAGAGGAGACAATGCGCAGCCTTGGGGGGAGCCGGTTGGGGTGTGGCGAAGGTCGGACAAAATATTGTTGGCCAGCACTCTATGCAATCTGTTGGTCAAAAAGTCCAATATCCACAGGATTAACTGGTCGTTGAGGTGAAAGCGGGAGGAAAGTTTAGTGGCCAAAATATGTGGCTGCAAAGTATTGAAAGCTGAGGAGAAACCAGCGAACAAGAGTCTGGCTGCTCCAGATGTTTGTGCATGGTGTCTATGGTGAATATTTTTGCATCTTCTTTTTGGGGAAATTTGGGGAAATTTTTGCATTTTCTTTTGGGGAAAACCTGGTCTTATGAGACAAGCCAGCATTCATCCCACTTTGGATGGTGCTTCTCATTTATCTAGCAATCTGGCATCTTTTTTATCCAAATTTCCAAAACATTGACTACTCAGAGTTGGGACCAGGAAGCAGAGTCACAGTCTTACACGCCTCTCTGCAGCTCCTCTTCATCTGCTACCCCTCAGCTTAGCCCCCATCTTCCCCATCAGAGAATCATTGTCTGCTCCCTCCAAAGTAAATAAAAATATAATATATAAGCATCCCAAAGTGATTAAGCAAAATATTGGTAAAACTCAAATTAAACATAAAGCCTCTAAATTGAATGATTTGGCCTCTGTTCCTCCTCATAATTTAAAAATTAAATGTGGTTTATTAAATATTAGGTCTCTAACTCCCAAGTCTCTGTTAGTCCATGATCTGTTAATTGATCATCAGATTGATTTAATTTCCCTTACAGAGACTTGGTTTGGGCGAGAGGATTATGTTGGTTTAAATGAATCAACTCCCTCTGGTTATTTAAACTGTCAAAATCCCAGAAGTTCTGGTCGTGGAGGAGGAGTAGCAACAATTTACCATTCCAAATTACTAGTTAATGTAAAGCAAAAAACATGTTATAATTCCTTTGAGGGCCTGGTCCTCAGTATTGGGCACTTTAGCAATTTTAGGTTAAACCCAATTTTATTTGCCATAGTTTATCGTCCCCCATCAACCTACTCAGAATTTTTATCCGAATTTGCTGATTTCTTAGCTGATTTAGTGCTGAAATCTGATAGAATAATTATAGTAGGGGACTTTAATATACATGTGAATGTAGATAGTGACTGCCTTAATGTGGCATTTAATTCAATATTAGACTCGATTGGGTTTTCTCAGAAAGTAGGAAATTCTACTCATTACCTCCACCATACATTGGACCTTGTTCTGACATATGGCATAGAAATAGAAAATCTTGTAGTGTCTCCTCATAACCCTGTACTGTCAGACCATTGTCTGTTTACCTTTGATTTTACTATTTCTGACTATTTGGCTCCTAAAGAAAAATATTATTACAGTAGATGCCTCTCAGATGATGCTGTTACCAAATTTATGCAGATTGTTTCCTCTATGCCATGTGTCAACACAACGGAAATAAGCTATAGACAGCTTGCTCCTTCTGTAATTGATAACATGGTGGATAGTGTTACAGCTTCTCTGCATCAGACTCTAGACTTGGTGGCCCCCTTAAAAAAGAAAAAGTCTAATCAGAGATTTCTAACTCCTTGGTTCAACACAGAAACTCGTAGCTTAAAACAGAAGACTCGTCAATTAGAAAGAAAATGGCGCTCCACTAATTTAGATGAAATCTATTTAGCTTGGAGAAATCATCTTTTAATTTATAAAAAATCTCTTAGAAAAGCTAGAACGAGTTATTACTCTGCATTAATAGAAGAGAACAAGAATAATCCCAGGTTTCTTTTCAGCACTGTAGCCAGGTTGACAAAGAGTCAGGACTCAATCCCTTAGAGCTTACTAGTCAGGAATTTATGAACTTTTTCAATAATAAAATTTCATCCATCAGAGATAAAATCAATCAAATTCTTCCCACAGTTAACTTAAATACTGTAACTACTACAACTCCTTCTATTGATGTCTGTCTTGAGGAGTTTACTCCAATCGACCTTTGTGAGTTAGACAAAATAGTTTCCTCATCCAAACCTTCAACTTGTCTTTTAGACCCTATTCCTACCAGGTTATTTAAAGAAGTCTTCCCACTTATTGGTAGCTTTATTCTTCATATAATCAATTCTTCATTAACTTTAGGCCATGTACCACAGGCTTTTAAAACGGCTGTAATTAAACCCTTACTCAAAAAGCCAACGCTAGATCCAGGAACTTTAGCCAATTATAGACCAATCTCTAATCTCCCTTTCATTTCAAAAATCTTAGAAAGAGTTGTTGCTACGCAATTATTTGACCACCTGCAGGGAAATGGTTTACTTGAAGAGTTTCAATCTGGGTTTAGAATCCATCATAGTACTGAAACAGCCTTAGCGAAGGTCACCAACGACCTCCTCATCGCATCTGATAATGGACTGGTTTCTGTACTTGTCCTTTTAGACCTTAGTGCAGCTTTTGATACTATTGATCATAATATTCTACTTGATAGATTAGAACACTATGTTGGACTTAATGGAACTTCGTTGCAGTGGTTTAGATCTTATTTATCTGATAGGTTCCAGTTTGTTCATGTAAATAATGAGTTTTCTTTCAACTCAAAGCTTAGTCATGGAGTTCCACAGGGATCTGTGCTAGGCCCTACTCTTTTTAGTTTATATATGATTCCGTTAGGCAACATTATTAGAAAGCACTGTATAGCACTGTATACATTTTCATTGTTATGCAGATGACACACAATTATACCTGTCAATGAAGCCTGATGATAGTAATCAATTAGCCAAGTTAGAAGCCTGTCTTAAGGAAATCAAAGCTTGGATGACTTGTAATTTCCTGCTATTAAATTCAGATAAGACTGAAGTCATTCTTGTTGGTCCAAAAAACCTTAGAAATTCCTTTCCAAATCAAACTTTCAGTTTGGATGTGGTTACTCTCTCTCTCTCTTAATAGCTCTGTGAGGAACCTTGGAATTATTTTTGATCAAGATCTGTCCTTCAATTCACATATTAAATTTGTTTCTAAGACTGCCTTCTATCATTTGCGTAATACTGCCAAGATTAGGAGCATCTTGTCTCAGAGTGATGCGGAGAAACTGATCCACACTTTTGTTAGCTCGAGATTAGATTATTGTAATTCTTTATTATCAGGCTGTCCTAAAACATCTTTAAAAAGTCTTCAGCTGATCCAAAATGCTGCAGCAAGAGTTTTAACAGGTACAAGAAAGAGAGATCATATCTCTCCGGTTCTGGCCTCCCTTCATTGGCTTCCCATAGAGTTTAGAATTAAGTTTAAAATCCTTCTTCTTACTTACAAAGCTCTAAACAATCAGGCTCCTTTTTATTTAAAAGATCTGATACTACCGTATTATCTTAACAGAGCACTACGCTCCCAAAATGCAGGATTACTTGTAATACCTAGAATCTCCAAAAGTACAATGGGAGGCAGAGCCTTCAGTTATCAAGCTCCTCTCCTGTGGAACCAGCTGCCAATCTGGATTCGGGAGTCAGACTCGATCTCTGTTTTTAAGAATAGGGCTAAAACCTACCTTTTTGATATAGCCTACAATTAGGGAGGGATCATGTGTTTCTGAACCCTCCCTTAGTTATGCTGCTAATAGGTTTAGTCAGCCGGGGGACCTCCAGTAACGCACTGGGCCTCACTCCTTTCCTCACTCTCAATGAAATATTTTTTTTTTTTTTTGGCTGGTCATTAACATTTGTTTGTTCTCTCCCATAGATTGAGTCCCCATCGTGCTGTTTGCTCTCTACATGTCTGTTCTTTTCATCTTCTCTATCCCCTCACCCCCCAGCCAGTCGCAGCAGATGACTGCCCCTCCCTGAGCCTGGTTCTGCTGGAGGTTTCTTCCTGTTAAAAGGGAGTTTTTCCTCTCCACCGTCGCCAAGTGCTTGCTCACAGGTGATCGCCTGATTGCTGGGGTCTTTCTGCAACTGTGGGGGTTCCCCCTACAGTTGATAGTGCTATGAGATGACTGTTGTTGTGAAATGGCGCTATATAAATAAAGTTGAACTGAATTGAATCATCAACGCCTCTGCCTGCACAATATGCTAATTGAGGCAGGTCCATCTGGGAGTCCGTAGCTCTGATGATGTGATTTTTTTAAGACCCTCTCCATGGCTTTCATCACTAATGACCTAAGAGCTAAGGGCCAAAGGTCATTCAGAGCTTTTGTTGTGCTTTTTTGTGGATACAGGAATGACTGTGGAATATTCTCACAGTTGGGGGACTGTGCTGCTGCTCATGGAGCTCTGAAACATGCCCCCTAGCTGTTGAGCACAGTGCCTCAGAACACAGCCACTGATATGGTCAGGACCGGGTGAGTTTCTGTCCCTGGTCCTCCTGTGGGTGCTCACTACATCCTGTATATTAAAGGTGAATTCAGAGTTACCAGGTTTGAGGGTGAACTTTATCATCTGGAGCTGGGTAGTGTTGTCTGACTCCAACCTGGTATAGAAGGCGTTCGGGTAATCAGGGAAGGATGTGGGACTGCTACCCTCCACCTGGATGATTCTGAGGTTGGAGGCAGCAATTGCAAGTATATAGTTATCCATAAAATTGTCCACAAAAAACAGGAATATCCATTACCAGAATATATTCCAAGGAGGAGTAATAGTCCAGAGTCACAATGAGGGTGAACAAAGTGGTACAAAAGTTAAAAAAAAAGAAGAGAAAAAATCTCACGTTTAAAGTCCAAGGCAGGATGTGCAAAATGTGTAGGACAAACAGAGAACAATTAAAAAGAACAGTAAAAGACAATAAAAACAGATAATTCTGCTCCACTAGCCGACCAGTCGACTGCACAAGCAGCAACCGGGAAGCAAATGATTTAGTGATCACAGTAAAATATATGCAAATTTTTTTCTTGCCAATCCCTCCATTAGTTTTTGTGTAATCCTGCTAGCCAGAAACAGAAATTTGGCATTGAAAACAGGAGTTGTGACAACACAGCAGTTTAACAGTGTGGACAATGACGGGCCACGGGTGTACCCACGTCTGTTCTTCCTGGAACAAAGTGAACTTCTGCCTGGGTGACATCATGGTGGAAGAAGTTCATCTTAGCACGTTGTGTGGTCTCTGCATCACTAATGATTCAACCCCAGAACCATGATGGGTTCTCAGCATGCAGACATCCAAAGAGCCAGGCAGTGTTCACTGCTTGTAAAAAGAAAAAAGAAAAGAAAACAATTAATACACTTTCCCCACAGTATTTTGTCTTTGTTAGTATTACATTTTATTAGTAGCACATTTTAAAGAAAACAGCTGTAAATTTTTTTTGGGGGGTGATAGAAAAATTCCATATTATCTACATTATTACTGATATTAATAATGTATTATTATACTTGAGAAGTATCATACCTTTCATATGCCATGTTTAATGTTTATATGTGCATTCCATATAGGATAAGTTTATATATTCTTGGCCTGTTTTTGTGAGCAATTTCAGAGAGTTCAGTACAGGGTCAGTACATGCGTAAGGAATGATCTAAGCCATTTATTATAATCTCTTTGACATGTCCTGTTTCAGGTCACAGGAATGCACAGGAACTCCTCATCTTATAGATTAGTGTTTTATGGACGTTCTGTTAGATGTACATTCTTGTCACCAGAGTGTCTGTGACGTCCGCCTGGATAAGCTCAGTTATCAGGACTTTCTGTCTGTCCCTCTCCTTTCCTCATCTTATCCCATCCTCCCCCTGCTTTCTCCTACCTATATACACTACCGTTCAAAAGTTTGGGGTCACTTAGAAATTTCCTTATTTTTGAAAGAAAAGCACTTTTTTTCAATGAAGATAACTTTAAACTAATCAGAAATACACTCTATACATTGCTAATGTGGTAAATGACTATTCTAGCTGCAAATGTCTGGTTTTTGGTGCAATATCTACATAGGTGTATAGAGGCCCATTTCCAGCAACTATCACTCCAGTGTTCTAATGGTACAATGTGTTTGCTCATTGCGTCAGAAGGCTAATGGATGATTAGAAAACCCTTGTGCAATCATGTTATGTCTGCAATGCTGTAATTGCTGCAAATGGAGGATTCTTTGACGAAAGCAAAGTTTGAAGGAAAAAATTATTATTTCAAATACAAATCATTATTTCTAACCTTGTCAATGTCTTGGCTATATTTTCTATTCATTTTACAACTCATGGTGGTAAATAAAAGTGTGACTTTTCATGGAAAACACAAAATTGTCTGAGGTGACCCCAAACTTTTGAACGGTAGTGTATATCAGACTTAGAAGAATGGATCCTTTAGGGATTCTAAGCGTGTCTGAATGCCATACTTTGTGATTCTTCCCCCAAAGTGGCCATTGGGGTGACTCATATTTTTGTAATAAATGTACTACATAAATTCAACTTTCCGCCTGATTTTTGATTTTGAATAATTTAAGCTCAAAATTATTCTAACACTTTGGCGCTCCGAACAGCGGATCCACATATCTCCGTCTTTCCAGCACCTCTGCTTGATTTCAGCAAGTGCACAGCTGATAAAAAGACCTTCCCAGGCTGAGTGAAAAAAAAAAAGGGCTCAGTGTTACTGCAGTGAAGGCATTTCAGACTGAGGCGCTGGAACTGACTGGATGACGAATCTGAGAATCCTACAAGCGGTACATTGAATGTAAGTACATTTGTTGTTGTTTATAGATAAAAGATAGTGAGATTCCCCGAACCGATCGTACACTGCGAAAAGCTGAAGGGGTGATACTAGCGGCCTGAATGCTGGGTTATTTCTACCCATGGTGAGCGATATTGTAATAATCCCTTGGGAGGAATAAGGATTTTCCTCTGCAAACGGTGACCATTATTGCAAGACCCGGGGAGATTCTTAGAAATCCGCCGCTCTCTACATCCTAGTAAGTGCAGTGGAGGTCCGGAAGTGCATGCAAAGAAAAAAGGGAAAGACTCGTGGTCTTTTAACCGCAGACGTTTGACGTCCTGTGGAAAAGTCATGTGATCCCAGAGAAGTAAATTTTCGGGGACAGATTTGTGCCTTTTTGACCACTTCTGCTTATGGTCCAGGGTTTGGACCTTCAGCATTCGTGGGGAGGTTACGTGAATCACGAAGGTAAAAGGTTTTTTTCACGGAAGATTCGTGCCCTTACCGGGTCAGCTTATCACCCATGGGACTTCCCCCACTACAGTGAGCTATTGCAAGATGCCGGGGGAGGAGAGCTTACTTTGGGCTTTCAGCACACAGCGGAGGGGTTAACGTGACCGTTGAAATATTTTATTTTGTGAGTTTTAGATAAAAGTTACTGCAGTCTGGTTTGTTTTGTCTCTGTGTAATCTGCTCCAGTGTGAAAAAAAGTGAAGAGTTCTCCGCGAAGGCAGATGGAGCAGGTTGTAAAATTGTTGTTTGTGATTTTTTTTTCTGATATTTGTGGAGCATAAAAGGATTGATTAGTTAATTGTTATCCTTTTGAGAAGTGTTTAAATTTATAGGTATTTGAAAATAGTAGCTTGGAGCAAAAACAGTGGACTGGTGTTGTGTTTTTATGGGAGTGTAAATAAAAAAGGGAGCTTCACGCTGTAGTGACAGCGTGGGGGGTTGCCATATCTGCAATTTTTCTGCTAAAAGTTGCCAGTTCGGGAGATTAATTGAAGTAATTCTCATGCTATTTTGGGTTTTGGCATGAACCTAAAAGTCTTTATTGTATGACCTTGTGGAAATAATGCAAAAGAGAACATTTCTGTGGGCCCTGTTTGTCTGTGTGTGTGTGTGTCTGTCTCCGTCTGTCTGTCTGTGTGTGTGTGTCCTTGAGAGAAAAAAAAAGAAAAAAACAGACAGACAGACAGAGAACTTGGGGGGGAATAGAAAAGGCTGTGTAGCTACTGATTTGTGTGTAAAAACTTGGTAAAAGGGAAGAGAAAAAAAAAAAAAACAGACCACGGATTGTGGTCCTGTGCCATAAATTCCTGAAAACAGAGATTAGGCCTGCATTTCCAGTTACTAATTCTAACTGCCGCATTGGTTTAAGGCTTCTAATATATGACACCGTTTTGTTTAAACATAATCCTAAACTAGTGATTACCCATGTCAATTGGTAAAACATTTACTGATTCACAGAATATTGAGTGAATACTTGCTGTGAATAGCAAAATCACATTCAAATTGTGGAAGCTTTAGGTGTAATTTAAAGGTTTTTCTGCTATTGTTCATTCTTCGTTTTTCAACAGGAAAGGGAAAGCATTCACAAAATTTTTTTTAGCTTTCACCAGGAATTAGATTTGCCAAATTAACAAGGAATCATAACATCACCATTACCTTTCAATTTAATAAATCCTTGGTGACATATGCAATATGTAATAAAAAGAAAAAAAACAATAATTCACTTGTGTTTCTTAACATTACACGTTACAATAAACAACTGGGATAAACATTTAAGGGACACAAAAAATAATGATGATCACTGGAACATTAGTAAAATCAATTTATGAAGTGATAAAATTTACACTCCTGTTGATGTAAATACTGAAGGTGCAGACGGGGAAGCCATAAGGCTTTCCCCAAATTTTTCTTTGCAGGATGGCACCGACATTTGATCTTTGTGGGAGATGTGAGGAGGCCGGATGGTGTATGAGTGCTGGAGGGGGCGACGGTGGCCATAGGGGGAAGGACCTCTCAGTTGACAAGCATTTTTTGAAGCTAAGTAGAACAAATGACATTGCAAATGACAAAGCATAACAATTTAAATTACTCTGACTTAAATGTAGTGTTTATATGACTTCACACTGCAGGATACATCTGATGCTACTCAGCACATAATGGTGTGACAATATCACATTTCAGAAATGTGACAGTAATAAGGAATGTGTTTTCCCGGTGCTCAGCAGTGGCCGAGCTGGGCCTCGGGACTGCAGTCCACCCCAGAATTTACCAAGGAATATATAAAATGAGGCATTCCTCATACAAAATTAAGCCAAATTCTAATTAGGCAAGATGTCCACCTTTCCATTGACTGAAGGAGTATGACACAATCTTTCACAAGGATTCACTTACACAAATTCAACCTGTCTGTGTTCAACGGGACACACTGATCTTAGTTATCAATGCTAAGTCATATCAAGTCTGCACAGACAGCTATATTGTTTTTTCCTAAATGGAATTTGTAAATTAGTTCAAGAGATGTCACAAAAGAAACCATGACTATTGAAGCCTCATTTTGAAGGAGCTGTACTACTCACAAATTTTCATTTACATTAACTGTGTGTAACACATAAAAGTGGTAACACGCTTCCTTCTAGTAAAAGACACTACCCATCAAGCAAATACCCTGTAACTTTGCTGCATGTGCGTCTCCATGCACCAAAAGGGGGGTACCAAAGAAATTAATTAGCAAAAAATAATTAACAATCCTCAGAAAAATAGATAATACATAAAAATTATCAATAGATGATCAATAATGAGGAGGAAAAATATAAATGAAACCGCTTGGTAATGAAATCACAACATTCAATAGGAGAAGTTAAAAGTTACATCAATAAATTTCCAGATATTTAAGAAAATATCTGTAGATTATTGTAAAGGAAATATCATGTTTATAAGGAACAAGGTAAATTGATAAGGAAGAAAACTATGCAAAGATATGAGAAAAGGTCCAAATGTCTAAGAAAAGTCCAACTTGTGCTGAATTTATGTTTACTGTGGGACTTGATTTAGAATCTACTACAAAGACAACACAGATTCTTACTCAATTAAGAGAACAATGCTTTAGGGAGCTCAAGGCAAAATAATTTGATCTTCCCTGCATAAACTTAGTTTTTACAAAACCTTTGCATGGATCTCACTGAACTAAATAAGAGTGAAGGTAAAAATGTTTAGAAATTATTTGCACACTTATTGAATATACAAAGGCTTTACCCTACACTAATTTAAATATTGCTATGGTGACACTGAAACCCTTAACTAAAACAATATCAAGATTTAAAATAGCTGAAATGATTTACTTAGATGATGGAAATGGAATACACTGTAAATCAAATCATGTCACATTTAAGTGCAGTTCCTAAATTATTAGTACCAAACATTTACCTAGGAAACCACTTAGCTTACCATCAACAATCTACAAGATTAGTATAATATTCAAATAAGAAAATAGGGAAATTGTGAATGACAAACCCTATTATTGAAGCCATTTAACTTAGGTGATGAGGAAGGGTTTCTGGGTGATTATACGCAAAGAATGACAACTGACAGCGATGTCATCCATACTGCCCTTCCCAGGAGGGACCATGTGACGAAGGAACCGTGGGAGGTGCACCCATCTCCTGAGCAAACCAGGGGATCTGGTCATCAAAGGAAACTGGACCAAAACTCCCTGGCAAGGACAGCACAAAGGTTATCCTGCTGACCTAAACAGCCACGGAAAGCGAAGGACGTGGCACTTGGGTGCATCTAACGTTTTACCCCACCTAGAGACTGCTTTACATACACACATATACAGTATATATATACTGTATATAGTATACTTAATTGGGAAAAAAAAAGGAAAACAACAAATGACTGTCTGTTTCTCTATGCAAGTGTCAGCTGATGACTTGGTGTCCAGTAACGACCTCTGCTAATAGAGAAGCAGGCTGTTTATCATGACAAGGGAGAAAAAGAGGAAAAAATACAAGGGAAAGAAAAGTGTGGTCAGTGCTGTTACCTTATCATCCTCTAGTAATACTTAATATTGGTTATTAAGTTGTTCCATTGCTTTTACACTGTAGAGAATGTTTGCTCCTTCATAGCACTAACAGTTAGGCAAAATATCTTTATTGCTAAAATAATGCAGCTACTACAGGCTGTTTGGTTTTTTTTGTTTTTTTTAAAGAAAGGCTATATACAGAAATAACATAGCAAACTTCATTTTGAATCACACCTGACACAACACATCACTCCACTGATTAGAAACATGATGACACTCCTTACTCTGCAAATGCAAGGTTAAATTTCATCAGGGAACTCCTCTTTTTGAAGTGGGGAGGTCCCCTTTCTGACAGCTTAACACTCTCTGAGTATGCAACGGCTTACAGTGCGTCTCTCCCCTGTACTGCTACCCTGCTTGACCAACAAAGCGAGCAAGTGTTATACCAAGGATCTACATTGTCAAAGGTCATTGAGTCATTGGGAGTATTCGCATCTGGCTGGACACCGGGCAGATCTGTGTACCCCGTTTTGGCAACTGACCGTACCCTCATCGTGTCAGCAGGGCAGGTGGACAGGGTGAAGAGAGATGCTTTTCTACCACATGATGCCATTCATGAAGCATGAGTGCAATTTCAGATGAAAAGTACAGGAGTGAGGTTTTGTTCATCGTTTCTTTGAGTGAGAGTGGAAACAAAATACCTTAGGGATTAAAACACTTAATTGTAGACTACAATTATTTACAAAATTATGACAAAGGATAGAATGGTCCTTGATTGACTAATTACCACCCGTAGGGGTGTAGACCCTATTATAGGAGATTATTGTATTACTTCTATCCATGAAAATGATGCAAATGGTCATATTAATACCTCAGATACTCATACAAGTTAGCGTTTCTCTTAATGGAGAAGTCTCATCATAAACTTGGTAATGATTTTTATAACTTCAGATTCTTCTTGTGTGAGTCCTTAATATGATGATGAGGATGGTGAGAGGGGCAATACTGGCCTGAGGATGTTTTTGAAGGTTGCAATATAATTTAAGGCTGTTTCATATTATTTTCTATGTTTTTATTTGACACTGTCTGAAATTAATTTTAATCACTGCACATGTTCACTCTTAATGACATATTCTATACACGTTTTTAACTTGCAAAGACATATAACAGCATGTAAATTCTTACACATATCCTTTTATTAATTCATTCACTTCATTACCTCGGCCAAGGAGGTAATGTTTTTACCAGGGTTTGTCTGTTTGTCTGTCTGTTACCAACATAACTCAAAAAGTTATGAACGGACTTTGACGAAATTTTCAGGAAAGGTGTGTAATGGCACGGGGAACAGATGATTACATTTTGGTGATGATCTGAGAGTGCATACCTCCACCAAGGGCTTTGTTTGTATTTGTGCAGCAGGATTACACAAAAACTACAGGATGGATTTGGAAGAAATTTTCACCAGAGGTGGTTCTTGGGCTACAGAGGAACCCATTATATTTTGCTGATGATCTGACAATGCATACCGGTACCTCAGCCAAGGCTCTTATCTTCTCACAGTGTGTTAGCAACTATACTCCAAAACTAATGGACAGACATTGATGCAATTTTCACCACAAGTGGCTATAGGCCTACACACAAACCCATTACATTTTGGAGGTGAGCCATGAGAAACGGAAGGACCCTTGGCAGGGGTATGCACTCTATGATTGCTTTTCTAGTTTTACTTTTGTTATTTTTCTTTTAATCCTGATGCTTTATTAAGCATCAAGGGGGAATATGATAGAAAAATTCCATATTATCTACATTATTATTCATTCATTCATCTTCTTCCGCTTAATCCTTTTCGGGTCGCAGGGGGGCTGGAGCCTATCCCAGCATCTTTGGGCGAGAGGCAGGGTACACCCTGGACAGATCGCCAGTCCATCGCAGGGCCAACACAGAGAGACAGACAACCATTCACTCTCACAGTCATACCTAAGGACAATTTAGAATCCCCGGTTTTGATGCCAATTAACCTAACTTGCATGTTTTTGGCATGTGGGAGGAAACCGGACAAATCCCGGCGTAAACCCACGCAGACACAGGGAGAACATGCAAACTCCACACAGATCACTGTTGGTCGGGGGCTGGGATCGAACCCAGGATCCCCTGGCCAAGGGTGAGTTGCTGTGCTGCCGCAGTGCTAACCACTCTTCCACCGTGCCGCCTATACATTACTATTGATATTAATAATGTATTATTAATAATGTATTATTATATTTGAGAAGTATCATACCTTTCATATGCCATGTTTAATGTTTATA
Source organism: Pholidichthys leucotaenia (assembly GCA_020510985.1). NCBI lineage: Eukaryota > Metazoa > Chordata > Actinopteri > Cichliformes > Pholidichthyidae > Pholidichthys > Pholidichthys leucotaenia. The sequence continues at coordinate 442,153,275 of CM035840.1, forward strand.
TGTGCATTCCATATAGGATAAGTTTATATATTCTTGGCCCGTTTCTGTGAGTAATTTCAGAGAGTTCGGACTGAGGATCAGTACAGGGTCAGTACATGCGTAAGGAATGATCTAAGCCATTTATTATAATCTCTTTGACATGTCCTGTTTCGGGTCACAGGAATGCACAGGAACTCCTTATCTTATAGATTAGTGTTTTAAGGACGTTCTATTAGATGCACATTCTTGTCACCAGAGTGTCTGTGACGTCCACCTGGATAAGCTCAGACTTAGAAGAATGGATCCTTTAGGGATTCTAAGCGTGTTTGAATGCCATGCTTTGTAATTCTTCTCCCAAAGTGGCCATTGGGGTGACTCCTTATATTTTTGTAATAAATGTACATAAATTCAACTTTCCACCTGATTTTTGACTTTGAATAATTTAAGCTTAAAATTATTCTAACAGGGGGAAAGAAAGGAAAGTTAGGAGTAAAGAGTCACCACTGTATGATGATAAAGTTGCTACTTTAGAAGAAGATACACACACTTATAGGAATAAAAATCACAAATTTTCAAGAAAATTTGCAAATTTAGGAAAATGAGATGCAGTACAGGAGACAGACCTTGGGGAAATGACAACTAGGAGCTTGAAATAATAAGAGGAAGACAAGGATGAATTTAACTGGGAAAAAAAGGCAACAACTTGTAAAGGTGATAAGCTCAAAGAGCCATATTATGACAATCTAGTCAACAGTCCTCCTGTAAGTTTGTGATTAAAATGAAAATGTGAATAGAAGAAATATCTATTGTCTCATCATCATATAATTAAAATTACGGGTAACAATACTTTGATTAGATTTAAAGCATTACAACTCTGCCCATTAGCATAACGGAAAATCGCAGTGCATGTTGTGTTTCCTCATATGCTCATGTCAGTAGGAGTATGCCCACTAGGGATGTGCCATATCGCATCGTTCACAATAATACCAGAATAAATTTTGATACCGGTGTAAAAATGAATACCGCAGTATTTGGAGCCTGCTGCATAATGATGTCACAACGTTACTCTGCTAACTGAAGTTACACATTACCATAGAAATGGCAAAGCAAACATGGCACGGGATGCTACCACTCTGTGGTCGGAGCGTCTGCGTCTAGTTGTGTTGAAATAGTTTAGGTTGTTTCAGACTGCAGCCTTGTTAAAAAAAAAAAAATGGTTTTGCAATGCGTATAATCTACCCGCATTTTTTTCCACACATACAACACATCAACAACACTGCTCACCTTACAGCGGTGCTGGCGTCCTAAGTGTCTGCAGTTTTATCAGGGCATTGTACAGCCCTGATGTACCTTTGACCATTTGTACATTCATCTTCCCTTCAATTATATGAAGTCTGCTTGTCCCATGCGCCCCATAATAAAAAAAATTGATTTTTAATTTTTGTGAATCGGTTCTGGATTGTGTAAAATGAGAATCTAGATTCTGATGTGAATCGAATTTTTCCAACACCCCTAAAGGATTACTTGGGTTGTTATCGATATCTGGTGAAAATCTCAGGTCAATGGTGCCGTCAGAAATATGTTTAATGAGAAAAATGTTGACGTGTTCAGTACTTATTTTCGCCGCTCTGTGTGTGGGGGGGGGGGGGGGGGGGGGTCATGTCAAAAAATTTGGACACTCCTTTAATTATTCAGTTCTTTATTAAGAAATGTTCACGTATGTCTAACCTTGTTTTTGTTTTTATTTGCATTTTTTTTTCATTTATTTTAGCCATTGTAAGTGGGAATGAATGTGAGGGTGTCCTAAAAAAGATGGGGGGTGTCCTAATTTATTCCTCACTACCTGTTCAGATTTACATTTTACAGAAATTTGGAAAAAAGTATTTTTTAATTGTTTAGTTGTATTACATGAATCTCCCAGTATTTTTTAACATTGATATTAAATATCCATATGTCCAAATGTGCTAAAAAAAAAAAAACAGAGGCTTATACAGGGTGTCCTAATTTTTTCACATGACTGTATATATATATATATATATATATATATATATATATATATATATATATATATATATATAGACAGACAGATAGATATACTAAATATGTTAGTGAAGACCATTGTCTAGAGTCTAGACCAGGGGTCGGCAACCCCTGCCATGCCAAGAGCCATTTTGTGAGATTTTTGATGAGTAAAATCCACATCAAGCCACAAAACTATCTGAGCCTGAAAAGTGAGGTAAAACAGCAACATCACCAGTACAAACTGGCCTCATACAATCAATAGTAAGAGATTTTTCCTCAAAACAATTACAATTTCTTTCCAAAATTTGTGAGCTTTTTGGCATAAATTTTGTTTTTTCTAAAAATTGACATTTTTCTTTAAAAATGTGTTACTGTTCTGCATAAATTTGTGACATTTTTTGTCGTAAAAATGCAATACCTCGGGTATATTTATGATTTTTTTTCTTGCAAAATTCAACAAGTTTTTCCACACAAGATTCTAGTTTCCTTCCCCTAAATTTGTCATATTTCTGTCATAAATCTGCTTTTCTAATAAATTTGTTCTCTTCTCCCTTGTAAATCTGTTACCTTTTCCAGGGAATTTTGCATAACTTTTCACATATATTTCTAATATTATTCTCAAAAAAAATTGCAACTTTTCCCTGTAGTTTTTTCCCCACAAATTTTGTGACCATTTCTTGCAAATTTGTTGTAAAAATATTTTTGGCATAAATTTTCAGCTTTTCTTATCAATTTATTTTTCTAGTCAGTTTTTTCCTTACCTTTTTCTTTCTGTCTCCTATTTTTACCAAAAGTTTTGAATTTTTGGTCAAGGCCTTAAGGAGCCCCTGGCTATGGGCAAAAGAGCCACATGTGGCGACAAAGCCACAGGTTGCAGACCCCTGGTCTAGACTATGGAAAGAGTCTAGACCAGGCAGCACACAGTAAAAGTGCCTACAAACATTACAACGGTGACATACAGAGACTGGCAACGGGGACGCGCATACTGCATGAGTTCAGTTCAGTGTGTGAAGGACTGCAGGATCCATCTGAGGCTCCGATAGCTGCCGCATCACTTCGCCTCTCTCCCTTGCAGATTCATTGATTTTAATTAAGCACTATTACATGAGAGGGAGTACAGCATCAATGAATAGACGCGGCGGGCATTAGAGTATCACACCCGCAGTTATTATATTCATGATACCGTAACGATCTCGAGTGTAATATTGCTTTTTAGGGGTGTTGGGGGGAAAAAAAAAAGGAAAAAAAAAAAAAATCGATTCACATAAGAATCTAGATTCTCACTTTACACGATCCAGAACCGATTCACAAAAATTAAGAATCAATTTATTATTATTATTATTATTATTGTTGTATTTATTCTGCAGTGGTGTCCTGTCATGTGATATGTATTGCCACTTTGTGGCAGGCAATTACACATTGACGCTGTCGACGCAGGAGAACCACGCAGAGTAGCTCACTAAGCTAGCAGCCAGATGAAACAGTCGGAATAAAGAAAAAATGGAACAGCAAGAAATTGGAGACAAGTTCGTCTGCAGCTCGCAGACTCCATCATCACCCCTTCAACTAGTTACGCTCACTCAGCAAGTTACGCCCCAATGTTATGTCACTCCACAAAATGGCTGGCCGTAGCTGGCCGTGCAAATATGGCTGAGCCCGCACTGGGCTGACCATACACAAGTTCAGGTGTAGCCTTGTAGACGTGCTGATGGTGGCCACACATTTCCAAAGACGAATGTAAAAGAATCTAGAAATGAGAGTTTAGTCCATAGACGGTAAAAAAAAGTTCATGGTCTAGTCTTTGGATGACGTTTGTTTGCGTGACCACGCGCTACCCCGTTGCCCAGCAACCCTGACAGCTGCAGTTGAGGGTTTTTTTCTAACATTTTTTGACAGCGATGGAAGCAAGTGTTCTTTTCATTCAATAAAAACCAAATCTTGTTATTGACTAAAAGTAGACAAAAACTATTGATAATGAACAGACTAAAATAAAACTATAAAAACAAAATCATCACAATAAATCTGGACTCAAATTAGGTGTCAAAAGTAAAATGCATAAATAGTAATTTTAGTTTAATTTCTAGCTTTAATGGATGAAAAAATAGATATAGTTTTAGTTGATGAAATTAACACTGGATGGAAGTTTATTTTTGTTCATTTTAAACTACTGTTCACTTTACTTTTTACTGGAGAAGCTTCACCAGGCAAAGGACCATGACCAGATAATCACCCAGAGTTGAAAGAAGTGGAAAAGGTTGTAAGTCCTCCTGCTGAACAACGCACACTGCACCACTTTAACAAACTCCCAGCAAATTCTCAACGGGAAAAAAAAAAAAATTAAAAATCATGAAATCTTGTAACGGCACTTTATTTTGTTTTATAACTTTAATTTGTTTCTAAGTCTCCAAACAATTTAGATACTTAAGTTTATATTTGTGCAGGTTTAAAATTAATGCTACTTATCTTATGCATCAATTGCATTCAGTCTTACTGAATTTGTTCATTGCATTAAGTTACTGTATAGGTAACTGTACACTGACTGCATACAGTCAGGTAGCACTACTATTTAAATGGATGCTCAAAGTATTTGTGAGAGAATTTACTTTTGTTTTTAATTAATAGCCTATATTTCTAGAATGCTGGAGGGCGACCAAACCTACACACTGTGTAAACGTTGTAAGGAATTGTGATGTGCTGAAAAGGAAAATTTTCAAAATTTATTTCACTTATGTACAATTTCATTTTTGAAACTCACAAGTTTTCAAGAAATAAAAAAAATGCAGTTACTAACCTAAGCCTACGTTTTTCATTTAACAGCACTTTATTGCAAATCAGAAGTAATTTCTAAAAAGATATAAACCCCCAAAACATCAACACACTGTACTCTGCTTTCAAGCTTATCTCAGCATTTTTTGCAGTGCAGTGGACTTTTTTCCCTGAGATTTGTGGGTTTTGTCCTGAACTGAGAGCCAAACGTGAATCGAAAATAGTTTCTGAATCGAATCGTGACCCCAAAAATCGGAATCAAATCAAGTAACTTCTAAAGATTCACAGCCTTATTGCTTTTATACAACAGTTCCGCAAGCACAATTTATTAAATGACAGCAATACTGGACAAAATGTTATGATTTGTCTGTTTAACAAGTTATTTTGTGCAGCTGAGAAAAAAAACAGTCCCTTCTAAATGTAGCCAGTAACTGCTGCTAAACATCTCAATCAGCAAGAAGACGTCTATTGTCATTTCACACAAATGTAAACAAACTAAATATTGTCAAGTGCAAAAGTAATAAGTGTTTCGGTACTGCAGAAGAACAGAGATCAAAACGTAGCCAATGATGGTAGCTAGCCAGTGGCTAGTAGTTAGCATGCTAGCAATTTAACAAACTTTGTTCGCTTTTCTTCACATTTTCAGATGAAACAAAAAAATCCATCACCACAAAGGTACTGTAGTTTATTAATTGAGACAATAAATCCATCTCTAGCACTGCCTATTAAACATATAAACAGATGTGAAATAGGTTCGGTGTTTATACAAGGGCAGACTGTAAGCTGACTGAATAAGGCTTTTTTCAAAAGGGTGGGAAGAAATCTTTTCAAACAGCGTGTCACTGTGGAAATTAAGGTATTCAACACAGTACTGCATTTCTCACTGAGAGTTAGTTGACAGTAAATTAGTGTTAGTAATTAACGGTTACATGAACACCTTTGAAGTGGAGTGATACATATCCAGTGAAAGTTGGGAGTGCAGTTATTGTGGATTTTAGTAACTCTTGGAATCCCTATTGTCCAATCAAATTGCTTGGCTGGAACTAAGTGTTGTATAAATATAAATATTAATGAAATTATTAGAATCATTCAGAAATTACATTTAGACCTACAAGACAGATCAGAGATCACATAGTATTTATCCATCATCATTTTTCATGATGACGGGTGCGGCTTTGCCTCCTCCTCTGACTGCACTTCAATGAAACCCAGTATAGACAGCCTAAGTCACACCCCCTCGACTTCTGCATGTGGGACCTTCACTTGAAAGAAATTCTCCACTGAAATGAATGGCAAGAGCAAAATTACCTTTTGATCCCAATCAAATTTTGCCCCGAGTTACACATATGATGTTTGCCTATAGAGAATGGGGATTGACGTCATGCCGCACTGCATTTTGGGCCGTTGTCATGGTCTGGCTTCTTTGTTTACTTGTAGTCTACTGCAACTGCTAACAGGGACAGACATACATGCAATGGAATGCAGCAAACAGAAAATTAAAATTCCTTATTCAGAGAAGCTGAATAGGGAAGCAAATGAGCACTACCTCCAACAAATTAAAAAAATAAATGGGAACAATCGATATGAGCACAAGAAATGGACCACGGATCTCGACCAACTGCCTCACACTGTCAGATGTGTTTGCCTACCTGGTTTGTGGGATGAGTGCATAAACCCATGAGCAATTTAAGAACTATAAATCATTAGAGGCTCATGTTCAATTAACCAATGGATGGGTCCAGCCACCTCAAATCTTCCAGGTGAATGACTAGAAAACTGTTGTTTGCATAAAGGTAAGCAGTCATTGTTTCAACAGTTTTCTGAACTAGCATGTGTCTCTGCAGCTACAGGCATTTCTAAGTCCCAGCAGTGAAATGTTGGATTTATGCTCAAATTTGTCATATGATGCTTGATAAGTACATACACATTATTATCAACAGGACATTAAATACTAATCCAGTAATGTGATAAGCCCGACACTCATGCACCGAAAAAAATAACAGTATAATTAGCCCTATAAAAACATACTAAATCAGGACAGTGACATTTTTATAGTCACCTGAAAGAGGAGAAGCTGCTGAATCTAACAAAACCAAACATTCTATGGACTTCAGTCCCCAGCTGATTTTAAATCCATCTGCAATGAAGGCAACAATGTGCACTCTGGAAATTCCCAGCCAGCTTGTTAAAAGTTAGCAACAACTCCACGCGCATACAAGTAATATTTACATGCGTTTAAATCACAACTTACCTTCGTGAAAATGCCGTGAACACACGATCATGTGTGCAGGAATATTGTCAAAGCTAATGTCTTTCCTTCTCACCGCTGCAATCCATTCCAACCAATGCCTCTTTGTTAGCTCGGAGACCCTATTCTCTCCACTTTTCTTCCAAGTTGGGAAGTTAAAAAGCGTACGCTGTTATCAATCTTTTACCCACACCAACCATGAGAGCGGTTGCTGCATCTGATAAGGCAGCAAAACTTTCGTCACTCACTGCTGAACAAAGACAGGCAGACCGCTTTTCCCACAATTCCTTGCAGGTTTTCCATCGGGTGATGTCACGCGCCCATGTGTAACTCATGGCAAAATTTGATTGGGATCAAAGGATCAAAAGATTTCGCTCTTGCCATTCATTTCGATGGCAAATTTTTTCTAGTTAAGGTTCCTATGTGGAAGTAGAGGGGGCGTGACTAAAGCTTGATTCATGCTGCACTTCTGTTGTCCGCATAGGTGCAACCAAAAGACTTGTGTGACAAAATTTACATCATATCCTCCAGTCCACTAGTGTCCCGGACGACTGCATGCAGCCCAAATTTTCTGACCACGCGGCCTGACTAAGGCCTGACCACGATGACTGCACATGTGCAAGATTGAACATTCCATTCATGAAGTGGTGCTACCAACACAGCAAACAAAGTCAAAGTAGACGAAGAGGAAGACGAGAATAAATATACATGAATCGTTTTGCAGCAGCTTGAGTGGAGAAGAGCACTGAAAAATGGCAATTCCTCCTTTTCCTTGAAACAATGTCATTGTTGTTGCGACAAAAAAAAAATTGCTTCGCTCTTGCATTTATAGCTGGTGAACAACCTGGTGTGTTAACACGTTTGCTCTACCCATAGGGCTGGGGCAAGACTACAAATAACAGTTGTGTGCATGCGTCAACCGCTTGGCCTGGTAGACAAAAAAAGCCCGCCTTGGTCCGCATACGCTTTGGACAAGCCTGGCACGCATGTGGCACTGCACATGCTCTCTTTTTTCATCTACCCAGGCCAAGCAGTTGACGCATGAGCGCAACCATCATTTGTAGTTTCACTCCTGCCCGACAGGTAGTGTCAAGGCGCTGACGCGCCAGGATTTTCACCAATGAAGAAACGGTGTACTTATTCACAAAGTTTCTCTTCAAATATAGAGTCTATTTCTGCTGTTTGACTTCCAGTTTTCACTCCTTTTCCACGAAGATGCTGCTGCCACTGTGAAAGAAAGTATGTATGTATGATTCATGTATGTTTTTATTCTCATTTTCCACCTCCTCGTTGTCTTCTTCGTCTACTGATGTATGCTGCGTTGATATCGCCACCTCATCAATGGGACGTTCAGTCTTGCACTTTTCAACACGTTCAGGTCGTGGGCAGGTGGCGCGGTCACAAAATTTGAGCTGCACGCGGTTGTCCGCGGTCGAGCACTGCGGACACTAGCGGAGTGGAGACGATGACGTAAATTTCGTCACACGAGGTTTCCGGGTACATGTACACGGACAGCAGAGGTGTAGCATGAAGCAGGCTTATAGCACCGCGTGCGCACTGCGCTCGTCCACGTGACCAGACGGGAAATGCAACATGAATCCAGTTTTAGGCCCTCTATTATAATAATGGGCTCAGGGGCAGCAGATACTGAATCTTGACCCCCTTTTTTGGGGTGGAGGAGTATTGTTTACTCCCTAATTTTAACAGAACCAGGTGTCTATGATACAAACCAGCAGCAGAAAAAGCGACAGTACTTATCCACTTGTACAAACCATCTAATAAATGTTTACTAAAACACTGTATCATATATTCATAAACCATTTGTCTTCGCATAAAGTAATGCAGCACTCCAAAATGGCGGCGGTCTCACAGGCTGCTGTGTGCTGTACAATATGGAGTGACCAATCAATAATATTGATCACTGTGAAAAATGTGTGTTAAACAGTCTATGGAAAGATTTTTCGGGGGAAAGATACTCGAAATGGCTTTCCACAATACAGACTTGTCCCCTCGCAGTCCAGCAGAACTGCCGCGTCTCTGCGTTCCATCATGATCGGTTGCGTGTCTCTGTAGGACCACAGCCCATGTTTATGACGGGGTCACATTACAGGGATTCATGTTGCCCTGTACAGCGTTCTGAGAGCTTAGAAACAACGCGCTTTCATTTCATGTAACAAAGGTATCCAAAACTCTGAAAAATTCATGATTCCGCAACAAAAGTATTGCCCTACAGACAGAGAGCTGATGTGAAAACCGATTACCTGGTTCGGTGAAATCCACTCGTCGATTAGGTTTTTAGCAATTATTCTACTGTTTATCACGTAGGCTGCTTTCGCCTCTCAAACATAGCTCCCCATGCTAGGCTAACCGATGCCACCAAATAATACGCCATATCCGGTCTCTCTCCCCGCTGCAGCGGTGCGCGAGCGAACAGAATACCATAAATACCCTAAAAGAGGCGCCAGTAAAAATGTGAACCCCGCCAAAATTGAACAAAACGGGATCAATCAATCGATCTGTCTTATTTAAAGACTCTAGGTCCAAATGGAAAAAAGAAACATACAAAGAGGAAAAAACATACATTATTATTTTTTAAGGGGGGTGGTATGAGCACAAGGTACAAATGTTTAAATAAGAACAAAAGGTATACAAATGTTTAAATGTAGATTAAGTGTAAATCTGCAAGCATACACATGCAAAAACATGACAAAAACTTTAAGTTACTATTGAAAAAGTCACAAATTTAAGAGGAAAAAAGCTGTAAATTGTTTGAAAAAGCAGTTCATGAATGTGTGTGTGTGTGGGGGGGGGGGGGGTATTTCCAGGAAATAAATAAATAAATTCACAAGAATAAAACCACAATTTTACAAATGCTAATTTACATGAACAAAAGCAATTTACATGAACATTTATATACATTTTGGACCTTTTTTCATTGTAAATTTTCCAATTTGTGACGTTTTTTCTTGTAAGCTTGTAGCATTGTTGAAAAATTCATAACTTTGTTCTGTTAAATCTGGAACTTTTCCCCAGCAAATTTGTTTCCTATGAAGTTGCCCTTTTTGTGATAAAATTACCCCCCCCCCCCAACACACACACACACACACACACACACACACAAATTTACAAAGGTGTACTCACAAATCTGACACTTTTCCCAGTTAATTTTGCAACTTGTTTCTCAGAAAATTTCAACATTCTTTTGTAGATTTGCAGCTGTATTCACCAGTTTGTGATATTTTTTACTGTTAGAAATGTTAAGCTGGATTTATGCACTGGCATCAATGCAATATCCCCCTGCATTGCCCAGCGTGCACCTCTCTAGAGAAGGAGAGGTGCACATCGGCAATGCAAGCCATAAGAGCTGTGACCAGTCCGCTTTATCTTCTCCTTCACATTTCCTGGTTCTCGCTGCTGCTCCGCTCTGCTGGTTCACGGCGGCACAATTTCCAAAGTAAGTCGGTTAAATAACGGTCCAAATTCAAAAGAATATTGAGGAAGTAAGCACATACAGAACATTTTATGGCTCATCATAAAATGCTTCTAATCAAAGAGCTCCCTGAACTACATAAATTTGTGCATAAGATTTCTCATAGTGTGTAATGTGTTGATGCCAGTAGTTATAAACATTTCACTGTCACTGGTCAGTCTGGGTATCTTTAGTAGTAACCTCATAGCATCACTGTACACAACTTTAAGTTTCAAAATTCAAAGATTCAAAGATTTTTATTTGTCAATACTTCTATACAGGACATACAGGAGAATTGAAATGCAGTTTCTCTCTCTCTCTTAGCGGTGTGCGCAATATATAAGAAAAGAAGGAATAAGGATGAAAAACAACAACAGCAGTCAATGTACAGTAATGCGACCCATAGTGCAAATAAAGATAAATGATAAAACCTAGCAATCCAACATACAGAAAAAGTGGAGCAGTAATACCCATAATTGCAAGTTCAATGAGGTAGTGTAAGTGCAGGCAGTGACAGTTTGGACTGCACATGATCAATATTTCAATAACAGACAGACAGCAGCAGGTATGGCATTTGTGCAAATGGTTGTAGTGAGGTGTGGAGATATACAGCAGCAGATGTAATTACTGTTGGTGTGCCAGTCTTTCTGTGCCAGCACCTGATGTAGTTATTGGGTGGGTGAGTGTGTTACAGTCCAAGGGTGGGGGGGGGGGGGGGGAGTGGACAGAGTTCAGGGTCCTGATGGCCTGGTGAACAAAGCTGTTTAGCAGTCTTGTGGAGCACGCCCAGAGGCTCTAGTACCTTTTCCCCGAGGACAGAAGGCTGAAGAGGGAGCATGAGGGGTGGAAGGTGTCACCTGCAATGTTGATGGCTCTGCAGGTGAGGCAGGTGTGGTAGACGTCCGAGAGGGGGAGTAGAGGGGCACCGATGAACTTGCTGGCTGCTTTCACTGTGCGTTATAGTGTCTTCTGGCAGGAGGCGGTGCAGCTTCCATACCACACCATGATGCAGCTGGTGAGGATGCTCTCAATGGTGCCCCGATAGAATGAGCACATGATGGGGGTGAGTCTCATGCTCTACTCAGTTTGCGGAGAAAATGGAGGCATGTTTGAGCCTTCTTGGTCAGTGATGTGGTGTTGTTGGACCAGGAGAGGTCCTCAGAGATGTACATCCCCAGGAACTTTGTGCTGCTCACCCTCTTCACAGCTGCTCCATTGATGATCAGAGGGGGATGTAGTGTGTGTCCCCTCCTAGTCGACCACAATCTCCTTGGTTTTTTCCACATTCAGGAAGAGATTATTGTCTTTACACCACTGAACCAGCTGGCTCACCTCATTTCTGTAGTTGGCCTTTTCATTGTTTGTGATGTGGCCCATGACTGTCACGTCATCCGCAAACTTGATGATGTGTGTTGTGTTTTTCTTAGGACATATTACTGTGTGATGGGGTGGTGGCTCCACCTTTCCGGTTCCGTCACCACCCAGAGTAAAAGAGGGCTGTGCGGAAGAGGGACGGTCTCTTTGACCTCACCTCTGCCTGACAGGAGCGTCTGTACAGTGCAGTGAGCCAATAATAAAGTCGTGTTCTGTTATATCTCCAGCCTCGTCATTGGTTCTCATTTGCCAACATAACAATGTGATTGGTGCTGTAGGCTGGTACACAGTCATGGGACAGCAGGGTGAAGAGCAACAGGCTGAGCACGCACACTTGGGGGGCTCCTGTACTCAGTGTGATGGTCTTGGAGGTGTTGTTGCCAACGCGCACGTTCTGTGGCCTCCCTGTGAGAAAGTCCAGCACCCAGTTACAGAGAGAGATTTGAGACCCAATTGTCTGAGTTTTTGTATTAGGTGCTGAGGGATGATTGTGTTGAATGCTGAATTGAAGTCCAAGAACAGCATTTACACATAAGAGTTCTTTGAGTCCAGGTGGGTGAGGGCTGGATGGAGAGCAGCAGCGATGGTGTCTTCTGTGGATCTGTTTGGCCTGTATGCAAACTGAGATGGGTCGTGGGAGGGAGGGAGGATGAACTTGGTGTTCTGCATGACCAGCTGCTCAAAGCACTTCATTATGATGGAGGTCAGTGCTATGGGCCAGATAATCATTGTAGCTGGATGGGATGGGCTTCTTTGGGACTGGTATTATGGTAGCAGTTTTGAAACACGTGGGGACAACAGCTTGACTCAGGGAGATGTTGAAGATGTCGGCCAGGACATTCTTGTGCTCCTCCGCACAGTCCTTCAGAATGCGACCTGGAATGTTGTCTGGTCCAGCTGTCTTGTGTGGGTTAATCCTGGAGAGGATCCTCTTCACACTAGCTGGATCCAGACTTATAGCCTGCTTGTCTGGGGGAGGAGTGGTTTTCTGTGCTGATGTGTTGTTTTGTGCTTCAAAGTGTCCAAAGAAGTCATTTTAGTTTTTAAGCAATGTGATGTCACTCGCACAGGTCTGAAATGGAGGTTTGTAGTTGGTGAGGGTCTGTATGCCACGCCAGAGAGAATGTGCATGTCTGGTGTTGCTGAAGTGGCCCGATATTTTCTTGCTGTACTGTCATTTCACCTCCTTGATACCACAGGACAGGTTGGCCCTCGCTGTTGTTAGTCCTGCAGTGTCCCGAGCCCTCAGGAGCCTGTGAACCTCTATTGTCATCCATGGCTTCTGGTTGGCACGAACAGTGATGGTTTTGCAGTGAGTGACATCATCAATGCATTTAGCTATGTATTCTACAACAACCTCAGTGTATTGCTCTAGGTTTGTGTGTCCATTGTAAGTGGCTGTAGGCTTGAAAGTGTCCCCGTCTGCAGTGCTGAAGCAGTCTTTCAGAGCATCCGAGGCCCCCTCTGACCATACATGTACCTGCATTTTTGTTGGCCTGATGGCTTTCACTCTGGGTTTGTATGCAGTCCTTAGCAAGATGGTGATGTGACCAGAGGGACCCGGGTGGGGAAAGGGGGAGGCTCTGTATGCTGTCTTGTGAGTTGTGGACTCCAGGTCCAGCAAGCTGTCTCCTCTTGTTGGAAAGTGCACATGTTTTGGTAGGAGGGCCTTTAAGTCTGCATGGTTGAAGTCTCCTGCTGTGATGAGGAATCCATCTGGATGTATAGTTTGTGTCTCACTGATGGCCTGATAGAGTTCATTTAGTGCTTTACTCCTCTCACCGAGGGCGGTGGGCGGGACATCCATGGTGACTAGCAGGATAGATGTAATTTCTATCGGTAAGTAGAAGGGTTGGCACTTGATGATCATAAATTCCACCAACGGAGAACAGTGTTTGTGCACAACAGTCGCATCTCGGCACCAAGCATCATTGATGTAAACACACATGCCTCCATCTCAGGTTTTCCCTCCCTCCGTGAACACCCGATCAGCATGATAGCATGTTAGCCCCACTGTGTGGATATTGTCATTTAGCCATGTTTCCGTAAAGATAAAAACACAGCAGTTCCATGCATCACATTGCATCGATCTCAGGAGCTGTACGTGGTCGATTTTGTTGTCTAGTGAGCATACGTTGGCCAGAATGATGGAGGGAGGGAGTCTGTGTGGGCTAGCGGCTAGCCTCATTTGGATACCTCCATGTTTACCTCTCTTTCATCTTCACTCACACTGTCTGCAGAATCTCCATTTGGGATGGGACACAGTAGTCAAGACCAGGGGTGTGGAGGTCTAGCAGAGAAGTCCTAGGCTACATAGTTCTTCTGTAATGCTCTGGTCCAGGACATAATGTTTGTGACATGTTTGGTAAACCCAGAAGCAGACTCAGGCTCAGAATAAACACAATTATCCTTCATTAAAGAGTGTGTGAGTGTGTGCGTGCGTGTGAGTGTAGAAGTGAGCAGCGGAGCGAGCAGAACACGGATCGAACTGGCAACCCTAGGAGAGAGAGAAGAGGGGCGAAAAGTTCACTGAAGCCAGGCTGAATAAACAAGAGAATGTACAGTCTTACAAGATGGGCGAAGGGCTGAGGCGCTGAAGTGCTCCCAGAGGTTCCGTACCCACTGCAGTTCGTCCCGTGCCCAAGCCGTCGCCGAAGAGTGAGGTGAAGTGGTGCAGATAGGTATTCAGTGCACATGCAGAGTGTGGGTAGGAGTCCTGGTCCACCACCAGGAGGAGGAGGTCCACCACCTGGAGTTTTCCACCTGTGCACAGGGTAGAAGAGGTGAAGTGGAGAAAGGGATGGGAATCCCGGAAGCTTACTTGAAGTTGGGGAGAGCTGGCTCCCAGAAGACCTGACGGACCAGGATGAGGCGAAGGAGGCGAAACTCCGAAGTAGCAGGAGGAAGAGGTAGGATGAGGAGGTCTTTCCAGTCCAAAAGAGCGTTGACGTCTCTGTGCAGACCAAAGGGCAGCGCGGCTTAAGAAGGCTGTCTAATGAGTGGGCCAGGTGTGCACGCAGCTGTGGAGGCAATCAGGACAGCAGGCACACAGAGCAGATCACCACAGTACTCCCCCCCCCACGGGACGCCTCTCAGTGGCCGATCCAACCTACCTGGGTGCGTGCGGTGGAAGTCCCTGATGAGCTGTGGATCCATCATGAAGGAGGGACACACCCAGGATCTCCATTCTGGACCATAACCCTCCCAGTCCACCAGGCACTGGAGGCCACGGCCCCTGCGTCGGACGTCCAGGATGGAGTTGACCTTCCAAGCGGGGTCACCATCAATCATCACCGATCGAGGTGGAGTCTTGGGAGGGGGGCACAGAAGGATGGAAACAAACGGTTTAACCTGAGAGACGTGGAAGGTGGGACAGATGCGGGGGGGGGGGGGGGAGCCAGGTGCACAGCGACAGGATTAACAATATGGGTGATGGAGAAAGGACCAATAAAGCCCTGGGATGACTTTCTGGACTCAGTCTTTAGATTGATGTTTTTCGTGGACAACCATACCTGCTTCCCGACCCGGAAGGACGGAGCCGGGGTCCTGTGGCGATTGCTGATGTCCAAGTTGCAGTCCGCCGCGCGTCGAAGTGTGGCCCAGGTAGCCTTCTACAGCCAGCAACAGCACTTCATGTGGGCCTGCACGGAGGGCACAGCAATGTCTTCCTCCTCCTCCGGGAACAGTGGGGGGTTGTACCCAAGGGAGGCCTCAAACAGCGAAAGACCTGTAGCAGAGGAGACAATAGAGTTATGAGCATACTTGACCCAAGGCAGGTGGGAGCTCCAGGATGCCGGGTTGGAGGCCGTAACACACCGCAGTGCCACCTCCAATTCCTGTTTGGTGTGCTCACACTGGCCATTACTCTGAGGATGGTACCCTGAAGACAGACTTACCGTGGCCCCGATGGCCGTACAGAAAGTTCGCCAAACCTGCAAGACGAACTGGGGCCCACGGTCAGACACAATGTCCACAGGGATGCCAAGGAGCCACACCACATGTAGGACGAGCAGGTCCGCCATCTCCTTGGCCATAGGGAGCCCCTGTAGGGGAATGAAGTGGGTTGCCTTGGAGAACCTATCCATGACTGTGAGGACAACAATGTTGCCTGCAGAGGGGGGAAGACTGGTCACAAAATCTAGGGCCACATGGGACCAGGGTCTGCTGGGGATGGGAAGGGGATGTAGCAGACCCGCCGGTGGAGAGGAGGATGCCTTGCAGGTGGCGCATTGGGGGCAGGCTTGAATGTATTCCCCAACGTCCCTCTGTAGCGGAGGCCACCAGAAAGTTCTCTATAGTTGGGCCACTGTACGTGCCATCCCAGGGTGGCACAGCAGCTTTGAGGAGTGTGCCCAATTGATGACCTCATCCCGGACCGCAGAGGGCACATACATCCTTCCTGCTGGCCCCCTGGCCAGGTCAGCCTTGGTCTCCTGTTCTCTCCTAACCCTCTCCTTGATGCCCCACAAGAGGGCGCCCACGATGCATGAAGGAGGAACAACGGGATGTGGTGGCACCTCCACTGCATTAGGGGACAATTGTCTGGAGAGCGTGTCCGGTTTGGTGTTCTTAGACCCCGGCTGATAGGTGATGGTAAAATTAAATCTGCCGAAAAACAGGGAGCAGCGGGCTTGACGAGAGTTGAGTCGTTTGGCCGTCCTGAGGTACTCCAAATTCTTATGATCGGTCCAAACGACAAAAGGCTGGGAGGCCCCCTCCAGCCAGTGACGCCACTCCTCCAAGGCTAACTTGACCGCCAACAGCTCCCTGTCCCTCTCTGCAGGGGATAGACGATGGAAGAAGAATGCACAGGGGCGGATCTTGTTGTCGGCAGGAGAGCATTGAGACAATACAGCTCCCACGCCAGAGTCGGAGGCGTCCACCTCCACCAGATATTGCAGTGCAGGGTCCACCTGGGCCAAAATAGGAGGAGAGGAGAACAATGACTTCAACTCAGCAAAGGCTGCCTCCACCTCCTCCGTCCACTGGAATGGCATCTTGGTGGAGGTGAGGCGAGTGAGGGGTAGGGCAATGATACTATAGTCTTTAATGAAGCGGCGATAGAAATTGGCAAAACCCAGAAACTGCTGCAGCTGTTTCTGGGATGATGGGACTGGCCACTCTACCACCACCTTCACCTTGTCCTGATCTGCGATGATCTTGTTATGGGAGATGACGAAACCCAGAAACGTGGTGGATGGGGTGTGGAACTCACATTTTTCGGCCTCGACAAACAGTTTGTTCTCCAGTAGGCACTGCAGAACCCACCTAACATGTACCCGATGTTCTTCAAGGGACTGGGAAAAAATAAGGATGTTGTGGAGGATGTGAAAATGACGATGCAGCGTTCTTTCTCAGAGTCAACTTTATTCACATCTCCATCATTTCAAAGCAGAAAAAAGAGAAAGAATGAGACAGTAACTCTCGTCCTTAAATATCAGGGACTTCACACCTCATAGATCACATGTCCCACAGACCACCTTGCATAATAAAGACAGTCACAATGTATTTCACCACCTGGCATAATAAAGACAGTCACAATGCATTTCCCTCCATGATATCACTTCCACTGTCTCCCACGCATCCTTTAATCGACCCCCCACAGTCTCCAGCCTTGCATAACAAGGCTAAGCTTCCTGCCTTTGTTCTGACCTAAAATGCGAGTCACAGAACCGGTCCAACAGGTCCATTGAGTGTTCACCACAATGTCATCGAGATAAACAAACACAAAAGAATCCAAAAAAATCCCTCAACACATCATTAATCAGTCGTTGGAAAACTGCAGGAGCATTGGTCAAACCAAAGGGCAT
Organism: Pholidichthys leucotaenia; assembly: GCA_020510985.1. NCBI lineage: Eukaryota > Metazoa > Chordata > Actinopteri > Cichliformes > Pholidichthyidae > Pholidichthys > Pholidichthys leucotaenia. The sequence goes on from CM035840.1 coordinate 442,170,943, forward strand.
CACCAAATACTCGAAGTGGCCACTAGGAGTGCGGAACCCCGTCTTCCACTCATCCCCTTCCTTGATCCTCACCAGGTGATAGGCGTTGCAGAGATCCAGTTTAGTGAACACTAAGTCCCCCTGGAGGGAATCGAAGGTGGTGTTAATGAGGGGGAGAGTGTACTTATTCTTGACCGTGATGTTATTTAGCTCCCTGAAGTCAATACAAGGCCTAAGCAAACCGTCCTGTTTCCCCACAAAAAAGAATCCCGCCCCCACCACTGAAGATGACAGCCTGATAATGCCATAACTCAGAGATTCCTTCATGTACTTATCCATTGCCTCCCGCTCCGGGGCAGAGAGGCTATAAAGCCGGCTGGATGGCAAAGGAGCCCCTGGCAGCAGGTTAATGGCACAATCATAGGCATGGGGGGGGGGGAGTGACAGTGCTTGAGCCTTACTAAAAACGGCGCCCAGGTCATGGTATTCAGGGGGGTGCTAATGAAAGGTCAGGCGGGGGTGCATCAGGAGAACAGAAGGGAACAGAGGGGGAGCTAAGCAAGCAGACTGTAAGCAGGCACTCAAGCAAAATGAGCTCCAGGAGAAAATGCTTCCCGATCGCCAATCAATAACTGGATTGTCCAGCCGAAGCCAAGGGTAGCCCAGAATAACAGGGAAGGCTGAAACAGGAAGCACAAAAAACTAATCTGTTCCCGGTGATTGCCTGATACCAACACAGAGACAGGAGCAGTTTGTTTCACGACAATGGCAAGTGGAACTTTAGACAGAGCAATCAGTTTTAACGGAGTCTTCAGCCGGTAGCAAGGAAGCCCCAGCCGGGTTGCCAGATTCTCTGAAATAAAACTCTGCTCGGCCCCTGAATTAATGAGTGCGTGGGTGGATATTTCATTGTAATTATGTAGGAAACAAATGGGGAGCAGAAATTTAGTAAGGGAGTTAGCCTGGGGTGAGTCCGTGAGTCCCCCTACTGTGACACATGGATCCCCCCTTTTGGTTGAATGGGACAAGAGGCCAGCTCATGCTCCTCACTAGCACAGTAAAGGCATAACCCGAGCTCACGGTGGCATTGCTCTTCAGCCGGGGGCAGCTTAGACTGGCTCATCACCATGGGCTCCTCAGTCTCCAAGAGATCGGGGGGGGGGGAGGGCTAGCAGGGGGGGGCTGCGGGGAGCGGCGAAACTGCGAGCCCGAACAACCGGGAGGTCGATGCTCGCTGGCTCGCTCCCTCAGCCGGTTATCGATACTAATGGGGAGGGAGATTAGCTCGTTCAATTTGTTAGGTTTGTCTACGAGGGCTAATTCGTCCCACAGGCTAGGGCTAAGGTTGCGAGTAAATATGCTGCAGAGAGAGGCATCCTCCCACCCCACCTCCGCTGCCACCACCCGGAAGTCCACCGAATAATCAGCGACTGATTTACTTCCTTGCTTGAGATTCAGTAACCGGGTGGTGAGCACACTATCTCTGTCAGAGTGGTCGAAAACCTCATTAAACTCAGCCACAAACTGATTGTAGGTCATGTTAACGTAGTCGGGCCGAGCCATCATGGCGTAGGCCCAAGCTATGGCCCACCCCTCCAAGAGATTGACAACATACCCTATGCGGCTATGATTCGTGGGGAAATCCCCCGGCACACGTTGAAAAACAATACCACACTGTAGCAAAAATCCCTGTGCTTCCCCTAGCTTACCACTGAATTGTGTGGGGGTGGGGACTGGAGTCAGCCGAGACTGCTGGGAGGGATGAGGGTTGGAACTAGCTGACCCGGTCGCCCCTCCGGGAGCAGGTGGAAAGAGCTGTGTCTGTATGAGGCAATCCAGGCAAGTGTTAATCTGCATCAGTTGTGTAAGTGTGACTTGCTGCTTATAGGATAACTGATCTAACCGAGCCTCGATGGTGTTAAGTCTCTGTGCGAGAGCACTGTCTGCTGGGTTTGTCTGACGGAGACTTACTGACATGTTTGGTAAGCCCAGAAGCAAACTCAGGCTCAGAATAAGCACAATTATCCTTTATTAAAGAGTGTGTGCGTGTGTGTGAGTGTAGAAGTGAGCAGTGGGGCGAGCACAGCACGGATCAAACTGGCAACCCTAGGAGAGAGAAGAGAGGCGAAAAAGTTCACTGAAGCCAGGTTGAATAAACAAGAGAATGTACAGTCTTACAAGATGGGTGAAGGGCTGAGGCGCTGAAGAGCTCCCAGAGATTCCGTACCCACTGCAGTCCGTCCCGTGCCCAAGCTGTCGCCGAAGAGTGAGGTGAAGTGGTGCAGATAGGTATTCAGTGCAGCTGCAGAGTGCGGGTAGGAGTCCCGGTCCACCGCCAGGAGGAGGAGGTTTTCACCTGTGCACAGGGGAGAAAGAGGTGAAGTGGAGAAAGGGATGGAATCCGAGAAGCTTACTTGAAGTTGGGGAGAGCTGGCTCCCAGAAGACCTGACGGAGCAGGATGAGGCGAAGGAGGCTGACATAATGTCCGGCTCAGGAGACAGACATGCAGGCTTAGGATAGATTTAACAGCTTTATTCAACAAGCAGGTATGAGTGAATGCGTGTGTGGGATATGTAAATGTGTTGAGGGAGAACTTCAGTGCGCAGGCAGCAGAGCAGTTCGCCGTACAGCCAGGCAACCCTATAACGACAGAGCAGAGGGACAAGGTAAAGGGCACCACACCTATACAGGACTATGACACTGACTGCTGCTTACTTGGTATGACAGGTGGCTGGCGTCGGCAAGGAGAGAGCCCAGGAGACAGCGACCTGCAGAGCCTGTGGCGACAGCGAGGATGGAGTGGCGAGGCGAGGAGTCCGCCGCCAAGGGATCCACCTGTGCACAGGGGAAAGGACTGAGGAGAAAAGGTAAGGATGCTTACGGATGAGCATTGTCTTGCTGGCAATGGGGATTCCAACAGCGAAGATGAGCCGAAAGGAACAGACGGCTTCAGGCCGAAGCACAGGGCTGAGTGGGTTTAATAGCCTGCCGCTGACAAGGCGCAGGTGTACGCGCAGCAGGAGCCAATGATGGACGGCGAGTCATGACAGTACTCCCCCCCCCAGCAGCACCTCCTGGTGCTGGTTTATCCGGATGCGCCCGATGGAACTCCGTGATGAGACCCTTGTCCAGAACCAGGGAAGAGCGCACCCATTGCCTCCACTCAGGACCGAAACTCTCCCAGTCCACCAGGTACTGCAGCCCGCGACCTTGGCACCGAGAGTCCAAGATGGCAGTGACTCTCCAGGCCGGGTGGCCATCGATCATCAGGGGTGCGGGCGGCGCCGTGGGTGAGGGGCAGAGGGGATCGGACAACACCGGTTTGATCTTGGATACGTGGAAGGTGGGGCAAATGCGGGGGGGGGGTGGAATGGCCACACGCACAGCCACCCGATTAATGATCTTGGAGATTGTGAAAGGTCCAATGAAGCACTGAGCCAGTTTCTTCTTCTCACCCTTAAGATTGATGTCATGAGCAAAAACCCAAACTTGCTGACCCACCTTGTAGACAGGAGCCAGTCTCCTATGATGGTTAGCTGTGGTGCTATTGCGCTTAGCTGTGCGCAAGAGCGCATCGCGCGTCTTGGACCAGAGACTCCGGCACCGCCTCAAGTGCGCCTGGATGGACGGGACAGCCAGCTCACCCTCCTGCACCGGGAATAACGGTGGGTCATACCCCAGGGAAGCCTTAAAGGGGGACATTCCAGTGGCAGAAGACCGAGTGGAGTTGTGGGCGTATTCCACCCAGGCCAGGTGCGTGCTCCAAGAGGCCGGGTTGGAGGCGGTGACGCAGCGGAGGGCAGCTTCCAGCTCCTGGTTGGCCCGTTCGCATTGCCCGTTGGACTGCGGGTGATGGCCGGAGGAGAGGCTTACAGTTGCACCCAGAGCGTTGCAAAAACACCTCCACACCTCAGAGACGAATTGGGGCCCCCGATCCGAGACGACGTCCACCGGTATCCCATGCAGTCTGACCACTTGTTGGACCAGGAGATCCGCTGTCTCCCGTGCCGTAGGGAGGCCCCGCAGTGGCACGAAGTGGGCAGCCTTGGAAAAGCGATCGATGATGGTCAGCACTGCATCGTAGGTGTTGGAGACTGGGAGACCGGTGACGAAGTCAAGGGCTATGTGGGACCAGGGCCTGCCTGGGATCGGCAGGGGCTGGAGCAGACCCACGGGGGGAACGTTACCTGTCTTGCCGGTGGCACATACTGGGCAGGCCCGCACGTAGTTGGCAACGTCCTTCTGCAGACCAGGCCACCAGAAGGACCGCTGGAGGAGATCGACTAGCCGGGAGACCCCAGGACGGCAGGCGAACTTGGAGGCGTGGATCCAGTGGATAACCTCCCCCCGAACCGCAGATGGGACGAATAGCCTCCCCTCCGGTCCGCCGCCAGGGTCCGGTTCAGTCTCCTGCGCCTTCCGGATCTTGTCCTCGATGGCCCAGGACATCGCCCCCACAACACACGAACTGGGTAAGATGGTGTGCGCCGACTCTTCGGACATCTCGGGGGCAAATTGCCTGGAGAGAGCGTCAGGCAGGCCGTTCTTCGAACCGGGGTGGTACGTGATGGTGAAGCGAAAACGGGCAAAGAACAAGGACCAACGCGCCTGGCGGGCGTTCAGACGTTTGGCAGATCTCAGGTACTCCAAGTTCTTATGGTCCGTCAGCACCATGAACGGCAAAGAAGCCCCCTCCAGCCAATGGCGCCACTCCTGCAGGGCGAGCTTGATGGCGAGAAGCTCCCTGTCCCCGACGTCGTAATTGCGCTCGGCCGGTGACAGGCGCCGAGAGAAAAAGGCGCAGGGTCGCTTGGTCCCGTTGGCAGGCGACCGCTGGGACAGCACCGCCCCCACCCCCGTATCAGACGCGTCGACCTCCACCAGACACTGCAACGCGGGGTCGACCTGGGTCAGGACCCGGGAGGAAGAAAACTCCATCTTCAGGGCCTGAAATGCCGCAGCAGCCTCTTCGGTCCACCGGAAGGGGGTTTTAGGCGAGGTGAGGCGGGTCAATGGGCCGACAATGGCGCCAAAATTAGGGACAAAGCGGCGATAGAAGTTGGCGAATCCTATGAACTGTTGTACCTGCTTCCTGGAGGTCGGCGTGGGCCAGTCGACCACTGCTTTAACCTTCGCGGGGTCGGGCAGGACTTGGTTGTGTGAAATGACAAACCCCAGGAAGGAGGTGGTCTTGGTGTAGAACTCGCATTTTTCGGCCTTGACATACAACCTGTTTTCCAACAGTCGCTGCAAGACCCGCCTCATGTGGACCCGGTGTTCATCCCGTGACCTGGAGAAGATTAGGATGTCGTCTAGATATACAAAGACGAAGAGGCCCAAGAAGTCACAAAGAACATCATTAATGAGGCGCTGGAAAACAGCAGGGGCGTTGGTTAATCCGAACGGCATCACCAGGTATTCAAAGTGGCCAGACGGCGTTCGGAAAGCTGTTTTCCACTCATCTCCCTCCCGGATCCGGACGAGGTGGTAGGCGCTTTGGAGGTCCAATTTGGTGAACCAGGTCGCCCCCTGGAGGGAGTGGAAGGCGGTGTCCATCAACGGCAGGGTGTAGCGATCCTTTTCCGTGATGTCGTTGAGGGCCCGATAGTCGATGCAGGGGCGGAGAGAACCGTCCTTCTTGGCCACAAAGAAAAACCCTGCACCAAGCGGGGACGAAGAGGGACGGATGATTCCCACGCAGAGCGACTCCTTAAGGTAGGCATCCATTGCTTCCCTCTCCGGTGCTGATAGGCTGTATAGACGCCCTGAGGGTAAGGGAGCCCCCGTGCGGATGTTTATTGCACAATCGTAGGGCCGATGAGGGGGAAGAGACATCGCCCTGGACTTGCTGAAAACGAGGCCCAGATCATGGAACTCCGAAGGCACCAGGGAGCGATCCGGCGGCGCAGCGTCCTTGGCCGGAGGGGGTGAGGACGGGGCGCAGGCTGCGGACTGAAGGCAGGTGCCCATGCAAAACGAGCTCCAGGCGGCGATCCTTCCGGCCTGCCAATCCAGCACCGGGTTGTGTAGGCGCAGCCAGGGATAGCCTAGGATGACGGGTGAGACAGAGGAGGACAGGTCATAGAGAACAAGATCCTCCCGATGGTTACCTGAGACGATGACAGGGATAGGCTGGGTCCGATGGGTCACTCGTCCAAGGGGTGCTTGAGAGAGGGTGATCAGGCTGAGCGGAGTTGGCAGAGGGTGACAAGGGATGCCCAATTGGGTTGCCAGGCTCTTAGAAATAAAACTCTGCTCTGCTCCTGAGTCCACCAGTGCGTGAGTGAGATGCCCCATGGCATTGTGACAGAAACGGATGGGCAGAGTAAGACTAGTGAGGGGATTTGACCGGTTAGAGTCCGCGAGGCCCCCTACAGAACTCGCGGACCTCCCCGTTTGGCTTCTCTGGGCAATGCTCCACAGTGTGTTGGCTGCCTCCACAATACATGCACAGGCCCAACTCCCGGCGGCGCTGTCTCTCCACTGGAGGGAGCTTTGACCGGCCAACCACCATTGCCTTCGACTCCTTGGAGGACTCCGGGGGAGGCAACGCCAGGGGGCGAGCTTGAGGCGTGCGGACGGAGCCTCCTCGCGAGTGGCTGGTTAACTTCCGCTCGGAGGAACGCTCCCGCAGCCTGTTATCCAAACTAATAACTACAGAGATTAGCTCCGAAAGAGTCTCTGGGAGATCTCGATCGGCCAGTTCATCCCTCAGACTCGAGCTGAGGCTGCGGAGAAAGATGCCACAAAGTGACACCTCATCCCAGCCTAATTCCTCGGCGGCGACCCGGAAGTCGATAGCGTGATCCGCCGCTGACCGACCTCCCTGTTGGAGGGCTAGGAGTTGGTCAGTTAGGACACTATCGTGCCGGGAATGATCAAACACCTCGAGGAATTGTCGCACGAATTGGTTATAGGAGAGGTTCGCGTAACTGGGCTTCGCCATTACGGCGTAAGCCCAAGTTAGCGCTCGCCCCTCCAAGAGATTACCAATGTAACCAATCCGGCTGTGGTCTGAGGGGAAGTCCCCGGGAACGCGCAGGAACACCGGCTCACACTGCATAATGAACCCCTGGGCACCGCCAAGTTTCCCGCTGAAACGGGCAGGGGTCGGAATCGGTGTGAGCCGGGCCGGCGGTCCCACGGCAGACTGGCCAGCCACCGGAGCAGCTGGAGCTAATCCTCACTGACGAGCCAGGGGGAACACCTGCTGGGGGTCCAGGCGGTCTAACCGGTGAGTAATTGTGGTCAATTGATTCAGAATTATCTGCTGTTGGTGGGCTATTAAATCTACCCGAGCCTCGAGAGTGGAAAGACGGCGTGCAAGCCCGCTGTCTGCCGAGCCGCTCTGCTGAAGCCGTACTGACATAATGTCCGGCTCAGGAGACACACACGCAGGCTTAGGATAGATTTAACAGCTTTATTCAACAAGCAGGTATGAGTGAATGCGTGTGTGGGATATGTAAATGTGTTGAGGGAGAACTTCAGTGCGCAGGCAGCAAAGCAGTTCGCCGTACTGCCGGGCAACCCTATAATGACAGAGCAGAGGGACAAAGTAAAGGGCACCACACCTATACAGGACTATGACACTGACTGCTGCTTACTTGGTATGACAGGTGGCTGGCGTCGGCAAGGAGAGAGCCCAGGAGACAGCGACCTGCAGAGCCTGTGGCGACAGCGAGGATGGAGTGGCGAGGTGAGGAGTCTGCCGCCAAGGGATCCACCTGTGCACAGGGGAAAGGACTGAGGAGAAAAGGTAAGGATGCTTACGGATGAGCGTTGTCTTGCTGGCAATGGGGGTTCCAACAGCGAAGATGAGCCGAAGGGAACAGACGGCTTCAGGCCGAAGCACAGGGCTGAGTGGGTTTAATAGCCTGCCGCTGACGAGGCGCAGGTGTGCGCGCAGCAGGAGCCAATGATGGACGGCGAGTCATAACAGAGGCGAAACTCCGAAGTAGCAGGAGGAAGAGGCAGAACGAGGAGGTCTTTCCAGTCCAAAAGAGCGTTGACGTCTCCGTGCAGACCAAAGGGCAGCGCGGCTTAAGAAGGCTGTCTAATGAGTGGGCCAGGTGTGCGCGCAGCTGTGGAGGCAATCAGGACAGCAGACACGTAGCACAGATTACCACAGTTTGGTCACATTCCTTTTCTTCAGAAGGCTGTGGCAACTGTAGCTTGTGCGCAACAGAGACTCATATGCTCACAGCTCTGCAGACACACCAGGGCATCAGAAACCTTTTGATTTGTGCCCTCATTACTGGTGATTATGGATTTGAAAGCCACAGAAGGGGAAGTTGATGCCTACCCTAACAGCACCCAAAAAGAAACTTTAGCTTTAGATGCAAGACTTCATTAACTTTATATGGATTTATTAAGTGACAGAATTCTTCTTCTTTCAGCTGCTCCCTTTAGGTGTCTCCACAGTGGATCATCTGCCTCCATCTTAACTTATCCCTTCATCTTCCTCTGTAACACCCACCCTCTCCATGTCCTCCTTCACTGCATCTATGAATCTTCTCTGTGGTCTTCCTCTTGCCTGGCAGCTGCACCTTCAACATCTAACTGTAAATCACTTTGAGTTGCACTTTGTTGCACGAAAGGTGCTATATAAATAAATAAAGTTTGAAGTTAAGATTTGAAAGTTTCTCCAATCTCTCCACTATCTTTCCTCTGTACATGTCCAAACATCTCAGCCTTGCCTCTCTTACTTTGTCTACAAACCACTCAACGTGAGCTGTCCCTCTGATATACTCATTTCTAATCCTGATCCTCCTAGTCACTCCCAATGAGAAGCTTAGCATCTTCAGCTCTGCCGCCTCCAGCAATGGCTCCTGTCTTTTTGTCACTGCCACCATCTCAAATCCATACATAGCAGGTCTCACTAAAATCTTGTAAATCTTCCCTTTCACTCTAGCTGCTACTTTTCTGTCATAGATTACCCCTGACACTTGTCTCCACCCACTCCACCCTGCCTGCACTCTCTTCCTCACCTCACTTGTGCATTTTCCATTGCTTTGGATGGTTGACCCCTGCTATTTAAACATCTACTTTCCCTACCTCTGCTCCTTGCAGCTTCACCATTACACCTGCCTCCCTCTTATTCACGCTCATGCATTCTGTCTTGCTTCTACTGACTTTCATTCCTCATCTCTCCAGAGCATATCTCCACCTCTCCTGGTTCTCTTCCAACTGCTCCCTACTATCACTGCAGATCACAATGTCACCTGCAAACATCATGATCCACAGAGACTCCTGCCTGACCTCGTCTATCAGCCTGTCCATCACCATGGCAAACAAGAAGGGGGTCAGAGCTTATTCCTGATGTAATCCCATCCCCACCTTGAATCCATGTGTCACTCCTACAGCGCACCTCACCACCTTCTTGCTGTCCTCATACATATCCTGCACCACCCTCACATACTTCTCTGCCACTCCTGACTTTCTCATACAGTACCACACTTCCTCTCTTGGCACCCTATCATATGCTTTCTCTAGATCCACAGAGACACAGTGCAACTCCTACTGACCTTCTCTATACTTTTTCCATCAGCACTCTTAAAGCAAACATTGCATCTGTAGTGTCATGAATCTGGGTTTGGAGGCCAAACCCGGTTCTGACTTATTGTTATGATTTGTCCTAGTTTCCTCTTGACAGCTCTGGCACGCCCCCTCCTCCTGTCAAGTACTGTCAACTGCACTGTCACGGGTGCTCACACACACACACACACACACACACACACACACACACACACACACACACACATGCACACACACATGCACACGGTCCATTCACTCTCATTCACACGCTCTCTCACACACCTGGTGTCAATCAGTTCTGCCCACGCATTCTTGCAGCGGCAATCTCTTTCCTTGTTAGCTTCAGGAGTATATGTTTGCCACTTCTGAGGAGGGAGATTGTCAGGGCATTCCCCTTCATACGTGGCAACGTGTTCCTCTGCGTATGTTAATTCACTCCCTGCATACTACCCAGCCTGACATTTGAAGACGGTCCATTCCTTGGTGTTTCGGCTAGTCCCGCTTCTCTGCCTCATCCTCCAGACTGCACGGTTCACCCCAGATTAGCTCCAGACTGTGGTGATTCACTCTGCCTGCCTGTTAACTCATTCTCCATAGCTGCACGCACACCTGCTCTCCTCAACAGCTGAACTATTTAAGCCGCACTGCCCTCGGGTCTGCATGGAGTCGTCTTTCTCCCTGATCTGATGAGACCGTCCTACCACTTCGTCAATCACCTAGATTACTCTCTACATTATCGTTCTCCGGAGGCTACTCCTCTCCTTCATCATCTCCCAAGACAACCTCCTTCACCTCGTCATCCTCCCGGGAGCGTCCACTCCCCAACGCCAAGTAAGCTCCTCTTACCGCCATCATCACTCCACACTCTGCTCCCCTGTGCACAGGTGGAAATCCGTGGCGGCGGACTGAGTGCTCCCTGCATCTCATCACTCCTCCTATCATTTCCTCTGCAACCGGGGCTGAAGACACTGTCTTCCTGGCCGGAGCCTTCGGGACCAAGCCTGAGCTAATCTCCAACTCGCCTACAGGTTGCCAGGCTGTACGGTGCTCTGCTCGCCCCGGCTGCTATATTCATACACACACGCATACACCCAAACACACATTACACAATTAAGATAATTGAGTTGATTTCTGGGTCTGTGTCTGCTTCCTGGGTTTCGAAACACGTCAGTACGACTCCGTCAGAACGACTCAGCAGACAGTGCGCTCGCACACAAGGTTAGCATCTTAGAGGCTCGAGTTGACTAATTATCACACCAACAACAAGTCATACTTACTCAGCTGGTTCAGATAAACTCCCGTCTGGATCATCTGTCAGGTCCCCAGCCCTTTCCTCCGGCTTCAGGTAGCCCAGCCGCTCCAGCTAGCTCCATTCCCGCTACGTCTCCACCATCCTGGCTAACACCAGTCCCCCACACCCACACGCTTCAACGGTAAGCTAGGGGAGGCTAGGGGGTTTCTGTTGCAATGCGGGATAGTTTTCCAGCGGGTCCCAGGGCATTTCCCGACCAGTCACAGCCGCATAGTCTATGTAGTTAATCTCCTGGAGGGGCGGGCGTTAGCTTGGGTTTACGCGGTCATGGCTGGGGCTGACTACGCTACATTAACTTATGACCAGTTTGTGAGTGAATTTAGTGAGGTGTTCGACCACTCCGACCATGATAGTGTACTGACCTCCCAGCTACTCAACTTAAGGCAAGGAAGCAAGTCAGTAGCCGATTTCGCTGTCGACTTCCGGGTAGTAGCCGCGGAGGTGGGGTGGGAGGATGCCTCTCTGTGTAGCATTTTCATCTGCAACCTTAGTCCTAGCCTGCGGGATGAGTTAGCTCATTTGGAAAAGCCCAGCAAATTAACCGAGCTTATTTCCCTGGCCATTAGCCTAGACAACCGGCTGAGGGAACGGGCCAACAAGCGGAAGACTTCCGGTCGCTCCGGTACCCAGTTTCGCCGCTCCCTGCAGCACCCCCTGCTGTCCCTACCTCCCTCTGATGCTTTAGACTCCCCTGAGCCCAAGGTAGTAGGCCAATCTAAATTACCTCCAGCGGAGAAACAGCGTCGCCGGGAGTTAGGGCTATGTCTTTACTGTGGCAGTGAGGAGCATGAACTTGCTACTTGTCCTATACAGCCAAAAGAGGGAGTCCATGCGTTGCAGTAAGGGGACTCACGGACTCACGCCAAGACAATCCCCTCACTAAATTGAGGTTACCCATCCGTTTTGTTCATAACCAAGTTAAGATAGCCACACATGCACTCATCGATTCAGGGGCCGAGCAGAGCTTCATCTCGGGGGAACTGGCAACCCGACTGGGGCTTCCTTGCCACCAATTGAGGGACACCTCTTAAACTTATCGCTCTGTCCAAAGCTCCACTGACCATGGTGTCTAGGCAAACTGCCCCGGTATCTGTTATAATGTCTGGTAATCACCATGAGCAGCTCAGGCTGTTTGTGCTCCCGGTCTCCACCTCTCCGATCATCTTAGGTTACCCCTGGCTTCGGTTGCACAATCCTACTATTGACTGGTGCTCCAGGAACTTGTGGAGTTCGTTTTGCCTCAGTGCGTGCCTTCAGTCCGCTGCTTGCTCGCCATCCGTGCCCCTCAGGGTCCCTAACGCACCTCCGCCTGACCTGTCCAAAGTTCCCCCGGAATACCGCGACCTGGGGGCCGCCTTTAGTAAGACCCAAGCCCTATCTCTTCCCGCCCCATTGCCCATACGACTGTGCCATTAATCACCGGTCCGGAGCTCTGCTACCATCCAGTCAGCTGTACAGCCTGTCAGTTCCGGAGCGGGAGGCTATGGAAACATATATCAAGGAGTTCTTGAACTCGAGCATAATTTGTCCTCGGCAGTGGGGGCAGGATTTTTCTTCGTGGGCAAAAAAGACGGCTCGCTGAGACCGTGCATTGATTTCCAAGAGCTCAACAACATTACCATCAAGGATAAAAACACTCTCCCTCTCATCAATAAGGAGTTTGATTCCCTCCGGGGAGTCTCCTGGTTTATTAAACTAGACCTTCGCAACACCTACCATCTAGTGCGGATTCGGGAGGGTGATGAGTGGAAGACAGGGTTCCGGACCCCTAGCGGGCACTCCGAGTACCTCGTCATGCCATTTGGGCTGACCAACGCCCCCGCTGTATTCCAACGGCTGATCAATGACGTATTGAGGGATTTTTTTGGGCTCATTTGTCTTTGTATACCTTGATGATATCTTGATTTTTTTCCCAGTCCCTTGATGAACACCGGGTGCACATGAGGCGAGTCCCGCAGTGGCTGCTGGAGAACAAGCTGTTTGTGAAGGTGGAAACGTGTGAATTCCACACTTCAGCTATGTCATTCCTGGGCTTCATCATCTCACATAATGAGATCATCGCTGACCCGGGCAAGGTAAAAGCGGTGGTAGAGTGGCCGACTCCCTCCTCCTGGAAGCAGCTTCAACAGTTTCTGGGATTCGCTAACTTCTACTGCAGCTTCATTAAAAATTACAGCCTCATTGCCCTTCCTCTTATTTGTCTCACCTCCTCCAAGGTGCCCTTCCAGTGGACGAGGAGGCTGAGGAGGCTGAGGAGGAGTTTGTGGATTTAAAATCTCAATTCTCCTCTCCTCCGATCTTGGCGCAGGTGGACCCCGTGCTGCAGTGCCTGGTTGAAGTGGACGCGTCGGACTCTGGTGTTGGAGCCGTGTAGTCTCAACGCTCCCCGGTGGACAACAAGATTCGCCCCTGCGCGTTCTTCTCCCGCCGTTTCTCCTCGGCGGAGAGGAATTATGACATCGGAGACAGGGAGCTCCTGGCGGTCAAGCTGGCACTGGAGGAGTGGCGCCATTGACTGGAGGGGGCCGCCCAGCCATTCATCATCTGGACGGACCATAAGAACTTGGAATACCTCAGGACAGCTAAATGTCTGAATGCGTGCCAGGCCCGATGGTCCCTGTTTTTTTGGTCGTTTTGACCTCACCATCACCATCACCTACCTCCCCGGTTCCAAAAACACCAAGCCCGACGCCTTATCTAGGCAATTCGCCTCAGATGCTGCGAAGACACTGGCGCACCCAATCATTTCCCCATCGTGCATCATCGGCGCCCTCTCTTGGGGTATCAAGGAGAGGGTCCTGAGAGCACAGGAGACCGAAGTGGACCCGGGCAGGGGACCAGCGGGGAGGTTGTATGTTCTATCTGCCGTCCGGGGCGAGGTGATTAATTGGGCCCACTCCTCCAAGCTTCTGTGTCACCCGGGGATGGCACGCACTGTGGCTCTCATACAGATGACCTTTTGGTGTCCGTCGCTCCGGAAGAATGTCTGGGAATACATCCAAGCCTGTTCCCAGTGTGCTACCAGCAAGACGTCCTCCTCTCCTCCGGCCGGCCTGCTGCATCCTCTCCCTATCCCTGGCGAGCCCTGGTCCCAAATGGCCTTGGACTTTGTCACCGGCCTCCCATCCTCTAACAACTACACCGTCATCCTCACCATTGTGGACAGGTTCTCTAAGGCAGTCCATTTCGTCCCCCTGCAGGGTCTGCCCACGGTGAAGGAGACCGCGGATCTGCTCACCCTCCATGTGGTGAGGCTGCATGGCATCCCCTTGGACATCGTGTCCGACCGTGGGCCTCAGTTTGTTTCTCAGGTGTGGAAGGCCTTCTGCAACGCCATCGGGGCTATGGTGAGCCTGTCATCTGGGTATCACCTGCAGAGCAATGGCCAATGTGAGTGTGCCAATCAGAAACTGGAGCCAGCGCTACAGTGCGTCACCACCGCCAACCCAGCTTCCTGGAGCTCCTACCTGCCTTGGATTGAGTACGCTCATAACACCACCGTGTCGTCAGCCAAAGGGATGTCCCCTTTCGAGGTCTCTCTGGGCTACAATCCCCTGCTGTTTCCCAAGGAGGAGGAAGACATCGTCGTACCCTCTGTGCAAGTCCACCTGAGACGCTGCCGCCGGTTGTGGAAGGCTACCTGGACCGCGCTGCGGCGCACGGCGGAGCGCAACACCACGATCGCCAATCGTTGCAGGACGTCAGCTCCCCTCTACCAGGTTGGTCAACAGGTATGGCTCTCCACAAAAAATATCAATCTCAAGGCTGAGTCGTAAAAGCTCTCTCAGCGCTTTATTGGGCCATTCACTATCACCCGTATTGTGAATCCTGTGGGTGTGCACCTAGCTCTCCCCCCCTCCCTCCGCATCTGTCCCACCTTTCACATCTCTCAGGTGAAGCCGTTCTGCTCCAGCCTTCTGTGTCCTCCTCCCAAGATGCCACCTCCACCAGTTGTGATTGATGGAGACCTGGTATGGAAGATCAATGCCATCCTGGACGTCCATCACCAGGGTCGCGGCCTACAATACCTGGTGGACTGGGAGGGCTACGGCCCTGAATGGAGGTCCTGGGTGCGTCCCTCCTTCGTGTTGGATCCTCAGCTCATCAAGGACTTCCACCAGACACACCCGGGTAGGTTAGATCGGTCGCCCAGAGGCGCCACGTAGGGGGGGAATACTGTGGTGATTCGCTCTGCCTGCCTGTTAACTCATTCTCCACAGCTTCGCGCACACCTGCTCTCTTCATCAGCTGAACTATTTAAGCCATGCTGCCCTCGGGTCTGCACGGAGTCAACTTTCTCCCTGGTCTGATGAGACGTCCTACCACTTCATCAATCGCCTAGATTACTCTCTACATCATCGTTCTCTGGAGGCTACTCCTCTCCTTGATCGTCTCCCAAGATGACCTCCTTCACCTCGTCGTCCTCCCGGGAGCTTCCACTCCCCAACGCCAAGTAAGCTCCTCTTACCGCTGTCATCACTCCACACTCTGCTCCCCTGTGCATAGGTGGAAATCCATGGCGGCGGACCTCCTCCACCTGGCGGCAGACTGAGTGCTCCCTGCATCTCATCACTCCTCCTATCATTCCCTCTGCAACCGGGGCTGAAGACGCTGTCTTCCTGGCCAGAGCCTTCGGGCCCAAGCCTGAGTTAATCTCCAACTTGCCTACAGGTTGCCAGGCTGTACGGTGCTCTGCTTGCCCCGGCTGCTATGTTCATCCACACACGCATACGCCCAAACACACATTACACAATAAAGATAATTGAGTTGATTTCTGGGTCTGTGTCTGCTTCCTGGGTCTCGAAACATGTCACAGACCTGTAAGTGTCCTTAGCCTTTTCTCTTGTGCTAGCAGCCCTGCAGCACTAGGCTGCTCGCCTTTCTTGTTTTGTGCCCAACGCAGCCCTGCAGTAGACAGAAAGGAGGGGGGAGGAGAAAGGAGGAGAGAAAGACACCTCAGAGACAGTTCAAATGCCTATCACAGTCCTGGTATCCTAGCAGGTCAATATGACATGAGAGCTTATCCTAGGTGATGAGCAAATGAAGAAACATCAGAGACATCCTGGAGACTGTCATGGCCTGCTCTGCTAATCATCCCCAGCTGCGCGCTCACCTGGTTTCCATTACGGCTGGCCTATTTATACCGCACTGCCCTGACTGGTGGTGCAGCGATGTCTCACTGTGCTCCAGAGGAGCTTCATCGCCATCTCCTTCTACTCATCGTGATCTTGTACAAAGCCTGTTTCGTTCCTCGCCGGAGAATCCCTCCAGCCATCCACGTAAGCACAATCCTCAACTCACCCTGTTTTCTAGTCCCCTGTGCACAGGTGGAGTCCGTGGTGGCGGATTCTCCCTTCCCTCCTTCGTCGTCAAACTCCCCTGACACTTACCTGCAGGAGCTGCACTCCCGACCGAAGGACACTGTCTTCCTGGCCGTAGCCGTCGTGCTGAACCTGAGCCTGTCTCCATCTGCTCCCACAGTGAGCAACAGTGTAACTGTTTATCTCCAGCTACGACGCTCACTAACAATCCCTCTCTGTGTGTCTTTAGGGTTGCCAGGTCGTACGGTGTGCCGCTCTGTCCCTGCTGCTCCTGCCTACACTCTCACGCACCACATACACATTCTTACTGTAATAAACCTAATTGTATCAATTCGAAGTCTGTGTCTTGTCACTGGGTCATAAAACCATGTCAGAGACAGGGTGTCTATAAATCTAATCTACACAAGCTAGGAGTTCCTGTATGGAATGCACATATAAACATTAAACATGGCATAGAAAAGGCATGATACTTCTTAATAATAATAATACATTATTAATAACAATAATAATGTGGATAATATGGATTTTTTCTATCACAGTGATCCAATGTTGATTTACAACAGTAGACTCTATAGTGCAGTAAACAAACAAAAACTTGATTTGAGACAGGAGCAGATTAACAAAAAGTAAAGTGAGCTATCATGCAAGCAAACGTGCAGACAAGCAAGTGGTAAAAACCGTGCGATCACCCCGTCACGCATAGTTGATTACACACCGGAGTCACCTGTGCCATTTATAATCTACCTGGTGCGCTCTCACCACACCGTTACCTGTGATGATCAGTAGAAAACACCTGCGGAAATAGGACACCAGAAAAATGGCTCCTACACCATTCTTCATCTGCTTCAAAGCTGCCCTCACTTCTCCCTTGCTAATCCTCGGGACTTCCTTATTCATCATCTTTCCTTTATCCATCCTCCTCTCTCTCTCTCTCTCATTTTCTTCATTCATCAGCTCCTCAAAGTACTCCTTCTACCTTCTCAACACACTCTCATCATTTGTTGGTACATTGTGGAAGAGGAACGCAGACGAGGTAGTGAGCTGAACGACACATGAACTTTATGTATTCCTCTTCCAACATCAAGTACAGAAAATACTCTATCTGGGTCTCTGGGCGCCTCCTTTTTATAACCTTTATTTCCATCCCATGAGACCCAGGGGGACAAAAACAATACACTCAGTGGACAAAGACATGAGTGGCACATTAACATCATATAACGCCAGTCCCACTTCTCACACCCTGTCTTCCTCCAGTGGCTCTGGTGTCTCCTGAACTCCCCCTGGAGGGGGGGGATTTTCTGTTATATCTGAGACCCTCCGGTGCCACTTCCTCCTTCAGTCCTTTGTTCCATCTTCCCCCCGGCTTCCGACTCTGGGTGGAGAACCCCCCACATAGTGCCACCATACAGCCCCCCCCCCCCGAACACCCAGAAAGGGCACTAACCCCCCCCCGTCCTTTGGGCTTGAGCCAGCACCCATAGCGGCTGTAGCGGGGGGTCGCCGGTCTGGTTGAAACATCCTGCTGGCAAGGTGTGCAGGCAGGCACTTTAGTCTGCGGAGGGAAAAAAGGTGGGGGGAAAGCATGTTAGGTTCTCGAGTGCAGATCTCTACCGAGGGAACACCAACTTGCGGAGCCACTGAAGGTGGACGTCTGCACCGGGGAGCTTGGGCCAACACCACCTGCTCGTATGCCAACACAAAAGCAGGCTTCAGACTGTCGATGCAGACAGTCTCCCTACGCCCCCCCCCCCCCAAGTCTAACACAAAATGCTTTGCCCCAGTTTCCAGTACCATGAATGGTCCATCGTATGGTGGCGCAGTGGGGTCTGGTGTGCATCGTACCTGACAAAAACAAAACTGGTGTTCTGTAAGCTTTTCAGGACAAAGGTGCAGGAAAAACAATGGTGGGCTGGGCCTGGCACATTAACAGCCTCTGTACTGTGCAAAAATTGTATGGGCGGATCGGCCCTGGGCGCGGGGTTTTCCGGTAAAAACTCCCCGGGGATCCGCAGCGGCTGAGAAAAAAAGAGTTCTGCCATGGAGGCTGCCAGATCCTCCTTAGGCATGGAGCACAACCCTAAAAGAACCCAGGGCAGGCGGTCGACCTAATTTGCATCCGTGAGCGAAGCTCTGAGCACTGCCTTAAGTGACCTATGAAAACGTTCACATAACCCATTAGCCTGGGGGGTTATGCGGTAGTGCAGTGGATTTTGACCCCCAGGTTCTGGGCCATCGCAAACCAGAGTTCCGAAACGAACTGCAGACCCCTGTCGGAAGTGATGTCCGACTGCAATCCGAACTGTGCAACCCAAGCCGACAAAAAAAGCACGAGCCACTTCCGCAGACATGGTGGAAGCCAGCGGGACCACTTCAGGCCAATGCATGGTACAGTCCACGATTGTCAAAAGGTGCAAGAAACCTTGCAACAGCGGGAAGGGTCCAACCAAATCCAGGTGGACGTGGTCTAACCTCCTGGCCAGGGTTTGGAACTGCTCAAGGGGGGCTTTGGTGTGCTTGTGCACTTTTGCCCGCTGGCACACGATGCACACTACAGCCCACTCTTTCATGTCCTTGTGCAAGCACGGCCAGACAAATTTCGCCCCTACCAGTTTAACCGAGACACGCATGCCGGGATGAGAAAGGGAGTGGACTGACTCAAAAATGCGGCGGCGCCAAGAGCTTGGATCCACCGGGTGCGGGTGACCGGTGGAGACGTCGCAGAGCAAGGGAGGGCATCCTTCTTGCACCACCCTGCTCTCCAGCTTTAACCCAGTAGGCACAGACTGGAGCGCGCAAATATCCATGTCCCCAGTTTGCTCCACGGCCATGGCAGGGAAATCTATTCCCATGTAGACCGGGGAGACCAACGCGCATGACAGGCAATTGGCCAAGATGTTGTGCTAACCGGCAACGTGTTGAATGTCAGTCATGAACTCCGAGATTGCGGCCAAATGCCGTTGCTGCCTGGCCGACCACAGTTCCGAGACCTTGGACATTGCGTACGTTTATGGTTTGTGATCCACGAACACGGTGAACTCACGCCCTTCTAGCCAAAACTGGAAATGGCACGTCACCAGGTGGAGGGCCAACAGTTCTCTGTCGAACGTACTGTATTTGCGTTCATTGTCGCGCAATGAGCAAACGGTTATAAAAGGTGACCATGCTGATAATTATGTCCGTGCAAGCATATCATCAGCGTCCGTTTGCCAAAAGTCCTGATGGTGGATCCGTTGGCAGCCGTGAGCTCGGGACCGCTGCCTCCTGCCGACCTGTCTGCGCTGACCGGAAGGATGAGGCTCTTCTGGGAGCCGGAGTCAACTAAAAACCATCTTTCCAGATGTGTGTCCGTGATAAAAAGCAGCTTGTTCCTGTCGCCAGCAGTTGCAAATGTGACTGACTGCTGGCTGTGTCGTGCTCCCGGCTTGTTGAATTGGCACGGCGGCAGATAGCGTTTGGCATCTGAGCCGAAATGGCAATGATAGAAACAGATCACCCCATTCCTGCGTCTCTTGGCATCTGTCCCGGCTACCACCAATGGCTCCTCGACCTCACTGGAGTCCCTCATGGATGCCGGTGCCGCTGCATGCACATTGAGAGCTCTGGTTGCTAAAAGGATGTGGTCCACTTCCTGCACCAGTGCCCGGTAGTCCTTGGTCACCAGCAATTCAATTCTATTCAATTCAACTTTATTTATATAGCGCCATTTCACAACAACAGTCATCTCATAGCACTATCAACTGTAGGGGGGAACCCCCACAGTTGCAGAAAGACCCCAGCAATCAGGCGATCCCCTGTGAGCAAGCACTTGGCGACGGTGGAGAGGAAAAACTCCCTTTTAAAAGGAAGAAACCTCCAGCAGAACCAGGCTCAGGGAGGGGCAGTCATCTGCTGCGGCTGGCTGGGGGGTGAGGGGATAGAGAAGAAGAAAAGAACAGACACGTAGAGAGCAAACAGCACGATGGGGACTCAATCTATGGGAGAGAACAAACAGATGTTAATGACCAGCAAAAAAAAAATATTTCATAGAGAGTGAGGAAAGGAGTGAGGCCCAGTGCATTACTGGAGGTCCTCCGGCTGACTAAACCTATTAGCAGCATAACTAAGGGAGGGTTCAGAAACACATGATCCCTCCCTAATTGTAGGCTATATCAAAAAGGTAGGTTTTAGCCCTATTCTTAAAAACAGAGATCGAGTCTGACTCCCGAATCCAGATTGGCAGCTGATTCCACAGGAGAGGAGCTTGATAACTGAAGGCTCTGCCTCCCATTGTACTTTTGGAGATTCTAGGTATTACAAGTAATCCTGCATTTTGGGAGCGTAGTGCTCTGTTAGGATAATACGGTAGTATCAGATCTTTTAAATAAAAAGGAGCTTGATTGTTTAGAGCTTTGTAAGTAAGAAGAAGGATTTTAAACTTAATTCTAAACTCTATGGGAAGCCAATGAAGGGAGGCCAGAACCGGAGAGATATGATCTCTCTTTCTAGTACCTGTTAAAACTCTTGCTGCAGCATTTTGGATCAGCTGAAGACTTTTTAAAGATGTTTTAGGACAGCCTGATAATAAAGAATTACAATAATCTAATCTCGAGCTAACAAAAGCGTGGATCAGTTTCTCAGCATCACTCTGAGACAAGATGCTCCTAATCTTGGCAATATTATGCAAATGGTAGAAGGCAGTCTTAGAAACAAATTTAATATGTGAATTGAAGGACAAATCCTGATCAAAAATAACTCCAAGGTTCCTCACAGAGCTATTAAGAGAAAGAGTAACCGCATCCAAACTGAAAGTTTGATTTGGAAAGGAATTTCTAAGGTTTTTTGGACCAACAAGAATGACTTCAGTCTTATCTGAATTTAATAGCAGGAAATTACAAGTCATCCAAGCTTTGATTTCCTTAAGACAGGCTTCTAACTTGGCTAATTGATTACTATCATCTGGCTTCATTGACAGGTATAATTGTGTGTCATCTGCATAACAATGAAAATGTATACAGTGCTTTCTAATAATGTTGCCTAACGGAAGCATATATAAACTAAAAAGAGTAGGGCCTAGCACAGATCCCTGTGGAACTCCATGACTAAGCTTTGAGTTGAAAGAAAACTCATTATTTACATGAACAAACTGGAACCTATCAGATAAATAAGATCTAAACCATTGCAACGAAGTTCCATTAAGTCCAACATAGTGTTCTAATCTATCAAGTAGAATATTATGATCGATAGTATCAAAAGCTGCACTAAGGTCTAAAAGGACAAGTACAGAAACTAGTCCATTATCAGATGCAATGAGGAGGTCGTTAGTGACCTTCGCTAAGGCTGTTTCAGTACTATGATGGATTCTAAACCCAGATTGAAACTCTTCAAGTAAACCATTTCCCTGCAGGTGGTCAAATAATTGCGTAGCAACAACTCTTTCTAAGATTTTTGAAATGAAAGGGAGATTAGAGATTGGTCTATAGTTAGCTAAAGCTCCTGGATCTAGCGTTGGCTTTTTGAGTAAGGGTTTAATTACAGCCGTTTTAAAAGCCTGCGGTACATGGCCTAAAGTTAATGAACAATTGATTATATGAAGAATAAAGCTACCAATAAGTGGGAAGACTTCTTTAAATAACCTGGTAGGAATAGGGTCTAAAAGACAAGTTGAAGGTTTGGATGAGGAAACTATTTTGTCTAACTCACAAAGGTCAATTGGAGTAAACTCATCAAGACAGAGATCAATAGAAGGAGTTGTAGTAGTTACAGTATTTAAGTTAACTGTGGGAAGAATCTGATTGATTTTATCTCTGATGGATGAAATTTTATTATTGAAAAAGTTCATAAAGTCCTGACTAGTAAGCTCTAAGGGAATGCTAGGATTGACAGAGTCCTGACTCTTTGTCAACCTGGCTACAGTACTGAAAAGAAACCTGGGATTATTCTTGTTCTCTTCTATTAATGCAGAGTAATAACTCGTTCTAGCTTTTCTAAGAGATTTTTTATAAATTAAAAGATGATTTCTCCAAGCTAAATAGATTTCATCTAAATTAGTAGAGTGCCATTTTCTTTCTAATTGATGAGTCTTCTGTTTTAAGGTACGAGTTTCTGTGTTGAACCAAGGAGTTAGAAATCTCTGATTAGACTTTTTCTTTTTTAAGGGGGCCACCAAGTCTAGAGTCTGATGCAGAGAAGCTGAAACACTATCCACCATGTTATCAATTACAGAAGGAGCAAGCTGTCTATAGCTTATTTCCGTTGTGTTGACACATGGCATAGAGGAAACAATCTGCATAAATTTGGAAACAGCATCATCTGAGAGGCATCTACTGTAATAATATTTTTCTTTAGGAGCCAAATAGAGAAATAGTAAAATCAAAGGTTAACAGACAATGGTCTGACAGTACAGGGTTATGAGGAGACACTACAAGATTTTCTATTTCTATGCCATATGTCAAAACAAGGTCCAATGTATGGTGGAGGTAATGAGTAGAATTTCCTACTTTCTGAGAAAACCCAATCGAATCTAATATTGAATTGAATGCCACATTAAGGCAGTCACTATCTACATCCACATGTATATTAAAGTCCCCTACTATAATTATTCTATCAGATTTCAGCACTAAATCAGCTAAGAAATCAGCAAATTCAGATAAAAATTCTGAGTAGGTTGATGGGGGACAATAAACTATGGTAAATAAAATTGGGTTTAACCTAAAATTGCTAAAGTGCCCAATACTGAGGACCAGGCCCTCAAAGGAATTATAACATGTTTTTTGCTTTACATTAACTAGTAATTTGGAATGGTAAATTGTTGCTACTCCTCCTCCACGACCAGAACTTCTGGGATTTTGACAGTTTAAATAACCAGAGGGAGTTGATTCATTTAAACCAACATAATCCTCTTGTCCTAACCAAGTCTCTGTAAGGGAAATTAAATCAATCTGATGATCAGTTAACAAATCATGGACTAACAGAGACTTGGGAGTTAGAGACCTAATATTTAATAAACCACATTTAATTTTTAAATTATGAGGAGGAACAGAGGCCAATTCATTCAATTTAGAGGCTTTATGTTTAATTTGAGTTTTACCAATATTTTGCTTTATCACTTTGGGATGCTTATACATTATATTTTTATTCACTTTGGAGGGAGCAGACAACGATTCTCTGATGGGGAAGACAGGGGCTAAGCTGAGGGGTGGCAGATGAAGAGGAGCTGCAGAGAGGCGTGTAAGACTGCGACTCTGCTTCCTGGTCCCAACTCTGAGTAGTCATGGTTTTGGAAATTTGGATAAAAAAGATGCCAGATTGTTAGATAAATGAGAAGCACCATCCAAAGTGGGATGAATGCTGTCTCGTCTCATAAGACCAGGTTTTCCCCAAAAAGAGCTCCAATTGTCAATGTAGCCCACGTCATTTTTAGGACACCACACAGACAGCCAGCGGTTCAAGGATGACGAGCGGCTAAACATGTCATCACTGGTCAGATTGGGGAGGGGCCCAGAGAATACTGCAGTGGCAGACATCGTTTTTGCAAAGTCACACACCGATTCTACATTAATTCAATTCAATTCAATTCAATTCAATTCAACTTTATTTATATAGCGCCATTTCACAACAACAGTCATCTCATAGCACTATCAACTGTAGGGAGGACCCCCACAGTTGCAGAAAGACCCCAGCAATCAGGCGATCCCCTGTGAGCAAGCACTTGGCGACGGTGGAGAGGAAAAACTCCCTTTTAACAGGAAGAAACCTCCAGCAGAACCAGGCTCAGGGAGGGGCAGTCATCTGCTGCGACTGGCTGGGGGGTGAGGGGATAGAGAAGAAGAAAAGAACAGACATGTAGAGAGCAAACAGCACGATGGGGACTCAATCTATGGGAGAGAACAAACAAATGTTAATGACCAGCAAAAAAAAAATATTTCATAGAGAGTGAGGAAAGGAGTGAGGCCCAGTGCATTACTGGAGGTCCCCCGGCTGACTAAACCTATTAGCAGCATAACTAAGGGAGGGTTCAGAAAACACATGATCCCTCCCTAATTAAGTTTCGTGACTTCCGACTGCTGGAGACGGATGTCATTAATGCCGGCGTGAATAACAATTGTGGAATATTTACAGTTACTTTTAGCCAGCATTTTCAAATTTGACTCGATGTCGCCTGCTCTGGTCCCAGGAATGCATTGGACTATGGCCACTGGAGTCTCTAGGTTCACGTTTCTGACTACAGAGTCGCCAATGATCAGAGTTTTTTCCTCAGCGGGTGTGTCGCTGAGCGGGGAAAAATGATTAGAAACGTGAACAGGTTGGTGGTGTACCGGGGCTTTGCGACTAGGCTTCCTTCTCACCGTCACCCACCCAGTCTCCTCGCTGCTGAGGAGAGCCGAGGGACCGCTGACAGGGGGGCCTAAGCTAGCTAGCTCCGCTGCAGCTAATGGGCGTCCGTCAAGATTAACTGGCGCAGACGGTGTTTCAATGCAGCGGAGCCGGGATTCCAAATCAAACAACCTCGCCTCGAGCGCCTCAAAAAGACAACATTTATTACATTTACTGTTATCGCTAAAAGAGGCAGAGGTGTAGCTAAACATCTGACAGAGAGAGCACACCAGAGGAGGAGAGGAAAGAGAGCTAGTAGCCATCGCTAGTGGCTAGAGAGCAACTGCACAGGCAGACAGCAAAACAGGAAGTGACGATACGTTACCACAAGGAAGTGACGATCCTTACTCATCCTTACAGCGGTGAGTTGGCCAGGATCACCCTCGCTGTAGCAGGTAGGTTCCTGAGGAACAGCTGGGCAAACAGGAAAGATTCATCGTTCTTCCACCTCGGCGCTAACATGCTTTCCATGAGCTCCACAGTTGATCTTTCACCTAACTCTGAACGTGTTAGGAGTCTCTGTTTTCTCACTGTCAGACACGGTATAACGCTGGAGTAACATCCGCTTGAGTGCTTCATTTTTCCCCTGGGCCGGCGGCTCCTGGAGCAGGCTCGTTACCTGTTGCGTGGCGCGCACATCCAGCACAGCGACTACATGGTAATATCTCATGTCGTCCATTGTGATCCCGCAGAGTGCGAACTGGGCTTCTACATGAAGGAACCACACGGTCAGATTGTGAAGCCAGAAGTCAGGGAGCTTGACTGTGACAGCACAAGCAGCGCTGGTGTTCTCCCTCTGGATTGTCTCCGGGGTGGTGCTCAGCTCGTTCTCTATGGCACGTCTTGGGGTCACCAATGTGGAAGAGGAAAGCAGACGAGTCAATTACAGCTGTATCCCTCCTCTCGACCCCCAGTAACTGAATGAGGGCCGAAATAGATAGATTACAGGGGGGGATGAAGAAAGGTCCTGCCCATCAGACCCCCCATGGCTACTGACGGGCCATGTCTTTTTGGCTGCAGGTGGCAATAATCCAATTTATGCTCTAAAGAGCCACAATACATGCAAGCACCGATCCTCCTCCGCCGCTGGCACTCTTCCAGGGTCAAACGGACCCGGCTGAGCACCATCAGTTTGGAGGAGGAGTTGGCTCCACCTGAATCAGTAGCCTGGACAGGCACTCACGCAAAGGGCGGGCAAGGGTAGGATTTGTGCTCCTTCGCTCGCTCACGGTAGCGGTTATCCGAATCGACAGTTTGGTCAATTAAGCCATCCAGAGATGAGGGAACAGCATAAACTACCAGGTCATCACAGAGGTGAGCGTTTAAACCCTGGAGGAACGAGATATGTAACGCAACATCATTCCATCCAGAGTCCGCCGCGTCCACCCGAAACTCCACTGAGAAGTCGGGTACAGACTGGCTTCCCTGGCGGAGAGACAAAAGGCAGCTCATAATGTTGCCCTCACTCTCCGTGCGGTCAAAAGTACGGGAAAACTCAGTGACAAAGCAATTGAATGTATAGTTGGGACCCTCTGGACTGAGTACGGACCGAGCCCAACTGAGGGCTCGGTCCCGCAGCAGGAGAGTCATGAAATGAATTCTGGAGATCTCGTCCGGATACTCCCCGCCTACTTGGCCCAGGTAAAGCCAAATGTGACAAAGAAAGTCCTTACATTTCCCCACCTCCCCCGTGTACGGGGCAGGTGAGGGAACAAAGTTGTTTGGCACACAGTGGAAGAAATAGGGGCCGCAGATGGAGCGGAGGGAGCCGGATGAGCGATATGGGCTAATGCTTGGTGACCGTGCCCAATTGCTGCGTAATAGTTTGCAGCTGTTGAATGAGCACGGCCACCTGTTTCTCTGTGACATCTAAGTGATGAAGAGCGGAGTGTTCTGCTGATGCAGCTCCCGCTGAGCTCACGTTTTGGCTGGCTCATTCTGTCATATTGATAGAATGATCAGTTCACATGCAGGAAACCACACCAGAGAAAACACGACACAGAAACAATGTTTAAACAGTTCATTAATTTCAAAAAACAGAAAGCACTTATGGAAAACACCACTTGCCAGAGGAAGACTAGGCCTGTGGGGAGAGATGAGAGCAATTAGTGGAGAAAGGCAGCTATGGAAGTGGATAGTCAAATTACCACTTACGTGAGCCGAGCAGAAAACCCGACAGAGAGAGACCCAGCAGTAATAGATGAATCAGAGGGATGACGCTGGCAGGAAACAGGTAGGGAAGGAGCTGGGTGGTGTCTGACCAGGAGGAGAAGGCTGCTGAAGCAGGATGAGGTTGATGGGGCAGGTGAACGCACAACAATCCCCGAAGACGCACCACACAGATGGCAGCAACCTGAGAAGGGAAGAAAGCAGAGGAATAAATTAGGTTATCCTCAACTAGAAACTGCTTAAACTTGCTAAGGCAGTATACCCAACGAGCCAGTGCCAAAGTCTCCGCTTGGTGGTCTTTTATGCGCTGGCGAGGCAGAGGTGGCAGGTGCGTCCAATCACACAGGTGTAATGATTGCCTGTGAGGTTGGGGAGACTCTTCTCAGGAAAGAGGGGACGTGCGCTCACCTGAACATGACAATGTGGAGAGAAAGATTGTTAATTGAGTTACATAATATGGGAATGAGAGGGAGAATGCATAAATGGATTAAACAGTTTTTATCAGAAAGAAAGATTTCAGTGAGAATAGGAAAACAATATAGTGAGAACTACTTGGTAGATAATGGAACACCTCAAGGAAGCATCATAAGCCCAATTCTTTTTTCAGTTATCCATCCATCTTCTTCCACTTAATCCTTTTCGGGTTGCGGGGCGGGGGGGGGGGGGGGGGGGGCTGGAGCCCATCCCAGCATCTTTGGGCAAGAGGCAGGGTACACCCTGGACAGATCGCCAGTCCATCACAGAGAGACAGACAGCCATTCAATTCAATTCAATTCAATTCAATTCAGTTCATTTCAGTTCAGCTTTATTTATATAGCGCCACATCACAACAGAAGTCATCTCATAGTGCTACAAAATGCAGAGAAAACCCCACAATTTCAGAAAGACCCAGCAATCAGACGATCCCCTGTGAGCAAGCACTTAGCGACGGTGGAGAGGAAAAACTCCCATTTAACAAGAAGAAACCTCTAGCAGAACCAGGCTCAGGGAGGGGCAGTCATCTGCTGCGACTGACTGGGGGTGAGGGGATAGAGAGGATGAAGAGGACAGATATAAAATAGAAGCAGGGTTAAGAGACACAAAATCCCTCCCTAATTGTAGGCTTTATTAAAAAGGAAGGATTTTACCCTGTTCTTAAAAACAGAGACCGAGTCTGACTCCCGGACCCAGAGTGGTAACTGGTTCCACAGAGAAGGAGCTTGATAGCAGAAGGCTCTGCCTCCCTATGTACTTTTGGAGATTCTGGGCATTACAAGTAAGCCAGCATTTTGGGAGCGTAGTGCTCTATTAGGATGGTAAGGTAATATCAGATCTTTTATATAAAAGGGGGCCTGATTATTAAGAGCTTTGAAAGTGAGAAGGATTTTAAACTTAATTCTAAACTCTATGGGAAGCTATTGAAGGGAGGACAGAACTGGGGAGATATGATCTCTTTTTCTAGAACCAGTTAGAACTCTTGCAGCAGCATTTTGGATCAACTGAAGACTTTTTAAGGATATTTTAGGACAACCTGATAATAACAAGTTACAATAATATAATCGAGAGCTGACAAAGGCGTGGATCAGTTTCTCAGCATCATTCAGAGACAAGATGCTCCTAATCTTGGCAATATTGCTCAAATGATAGAAGGCAGTCTTAGAAACAAATTTAATACGTGAATTAAAGGACAGATCTTGATCAAAAATAACTCCAAGGTTCCTCACAGAACTATTCAAAGTGAGAGTGGCGGCATCTAAACTAAGACCATGATTTGGAAAGGAATTTCTAAGGTGTTTTGGGTCAACAAGAATGACTTCAGTCTTATCTGAGTTTAATAGCAGAAAATTACAAGTCATCCAGGCTTTGATATCCTTAAGACAGGCATCTAACTTGGCTAATTGATTACAATCATCGGGCTTCATTGACAGGTATAGTTGTGTGTCGTCTGTGTAACAATGAAAATGTATACAGTGCTTTCTAATGATATTGCTTAACGGAAGCATATATAAAGTAAAAAGAGTAGGGCCTAACACAGATCCCTGTGGAACTCAGTGACTAAGCTTAGAGTTGGAAGAAAATTCATCATTGATGTGAACAAACTGAAATCTATCAGACAAATAAGATCTAAACCACTGCAGTGGAGTTCCATTTAGTCCAACATAGTGTTCTAATCTATCAAGTAGAATGGCATGATCGATAGTGTCAGAGGCTGCACTAAAATCTAAAAGGACAAGAACAGAAACAAGTCCATTATCAGATGCGATAAGGAGGTCATTAGTGACCTTCACTGAGGCAGTTTCAGTGCTGTGATGAACTCTGAACCCAGATTGAAACTCCTCAAACAAACCAACTCCCTGCAAGTGGTCAAACAATTGCACGGCAACAACTCTTTCCAAGATTTTTGAAATGAAAGGGAGATTAGAGATTGGTCGATAGTTAGCCAAAACTCCTGGATCAAGCGTCGGCTTTTTGAGTAAGGGTTTAATTACAGCAATTTTAAAAGCCAGTGGTACATAACCCAGAGTTAAAGAAGAATGAATTATATGAAGAATACAACTACCAATAATTGGGAAGACAATTTTAAATAACCTGGTAGGAATAGGGTCCAAAAGGCAAGATGAAGGCTGAGATGAGGAGATTATTTTATCCAACTCTAAGAGGTCGATTGGAGTAAATTTATCTAAACAGATATCATTTGAGGGAGTTGTAGTAGTTAATGTACTTGAGTTTACGGTAGGAAGAGTCTGACTGATTTTATCTCTAATAGATAAAATTTTATGATTGAAAAAGTTCAGAAAGTCCTTACTAGAAAGCTCAGGAGGGATGCGAGGATTGACCGAGTCCTGATTCTTTGTCGGCCTGGCTATAGTGTTGAAAAGAAACCTGGGGTTATTCTTATTTGCTTCTATTAATGCAGAATAATAACTTGCTCTAGCTTTTCTAAAGAGATTTTTTTATAAATTAAGAGATGATTTCTCCACGCTAAATAGAATTCATCTAAATTAGTAGAACGCCATTTCCTTTCCAACTGACGAGTCTTCTGTTTTAAGCTACGAGTTTCTAAGTTAAACCAAGGGGTTAGAAATCTCAGATTAGACTTTTTCTTTTTTAAAGGGGCTACCAAATCTAGAGTCCAATGCAGAGAGGCTGTAACAATATCTACCATGCTATCAATTATGAAAGGAGCAGGCTCTCCATCTTTTATTTCCGTTGTGTTGACCCATGGTATAGGGGAGGCAATCTGCAAAAATTTGGTAACAATGTCATCTGAAAGACATCTGCTGTAGTAGTATTTTTCTTTAGGAGTCAAATAATCAGAAATAGTGAAATCAAAGGTTAACAGACAATGGTCTGACAGTACAGGATTATGAGGAGACACTACTAGATTTTCTATATCGATACTATAAATCAAAACAAGGTCCAATGTATGGTGGAGATAATGGGTAGAATTTTCTACTTTCTGGAAAAACCCCATTGAGTCTAAAATTGAATTGAATGCCTTATTAAGACAGTCACTCTCTACATCAACATGTATATTAAAGTCCCCTACAATAATTATTCTATCTGGTTTCAGCACTAAATAAAAGTTCAGCAAATTTGGATAGAAACTCTGAGTAGGTCGAGGGAGGACGGTAAACTATGGCAAAGAGAATTGGGTTCAAGCCAAGATAGCCAGCATGCCCCACACTGAGGACCAGGCCCTCAAAGGGATTAAAACATGATTTTTGCTTTACATTAACTAGTAATTTAGAATGGAAAATTGCCGCCACTCCACCTCCACGACCAGAACCTCTGGGGTTATGATAGTTTAAATA
Source organism: Pholidichthys leucotaenia (assembly GCA_020510985.1). Taxonomy (NCBI): domain Eukaryota; kingdom Metazoa; phylum Chordata; class Actinopteri; order Cichliformes; family Pholidichthyidae; genus Pholidichthys; species Pholidichthys leucotaenia. The sequence goes on from CM035840.1 coordinate 442,201,405, forward strand.
ACCAGAGGGAGTTGATTCATTCAAACCAACATAATCATTTTGCCCAAGCCAAGTCTCTGTGAGGGATAATAAATCAATCTGATGATCAATTAATAGATCATGGACTAGAAGAGACTTGGGAGTTAGAGACCTAATATTTAATAGACCACATTTAATTTTTAAATTTTGGGGAGGAACAGAGGCCAAATTATTAAATTTAGAGACTTGAGGTTTGATTTGAATTTTACCAACATTTTGTTTAATCACTTTGGGATGTTTATGCATTCTGTTTTTATTAATTTTTTTATTAACTTTGGGGGGAGCAGAGAAAGGTTCTCTGAGGGAGAAGACAGGGGCAAAGTTGGGGGGTGGTGGATGAGGAGGAGCTGCAGAAAGACGTATATTTATCAGGTTGTGTTGTATTTTTCTTGGGTTATAATATTTTGGGTAATGGGAGACAGACACAATCTCTGTAGGGTTATAAATCGAAGGCTGATTCAAACAGCGAAGATTATTTGGATTAATGGGATTAATATGGGAAGTGGAAACAGAACCAAAAAAGGGCTGATTGGCAGACCCAAGAGCTTCAGAGTGAGTAAACACGCCAAGTTTTAGTCACTGTACCAAAAAACACTGAATGGAATGGAACAGATTGTCCCTTAAAACACATGCACCAAGTCTATTTGGGTGGATGCCATCAGGCCTCATAAGTGATGGGCGGTTCCAAAACAAGTTAAAATTGTCTACGAAACCAATGTTAAAAGTAGGACAAGTAAAACACAACCAAGTATTAAGACTAAGAATTCTGCTAAAATAATTGCAGCCTCGTCTGAGAGGTGCCAAAGGCCCAGAGATAAATGCACGTCTGCCACAGTTCATAAGAGTGGACAGAAGGCTCCTGAAGTCACTCTTTAAAATCTCCAGTGCTTCATCTGGAATGTTATTGCATCCAACATGTACTACGACAGTTTGAATGAGGGGGAATTCATTTAGCAGGTCAGGGACAAGAGCCTCAATGTCAGAGACTCTAGCCCCAGGAAAAAATCTAGTGGTACAGTACCTGCTTCTGACGTTCCTCATAATCGAGTCACCTATTACCAGCATCGTCTGGGGGGGTTAGTCGGTGGATTCTGACGTGGAGAATAATTTTGTCGAGGGTGTTGTCGTTGTGAAGGCGGGGTGATGTGCTCTCTTCTATTTGGAGCTGGTGTGTAATTTGGCACACCTAGAGTTGTCTTAGTCCGGGGTTTGCGGACCTGAGCCGCCGCTGAGGGAGAGGAAGGAGGAGAAGGGGCGGCCACGGGTGGACGGCCAGCATCCAGGTGGCGAAAATCCTCCACAGAAACGATGTCAAATTTATTTTCCAGGAGCAGGGGAAGAGAAGAGGTGCGACCTTGTCTGGCAGACTGACGATGACTGCCAGCTGGACCAACCAAGGTCCAGGGCGCGCATTGAGTGTGAGAAGTACCAACCGGGGCTTTGGGTTTAGCCCCGAGATGAAGCCAGTGTCGATTGCTGTGGTCCTGGACATCTGAAGAAGCCGGAACCGAAGCAGGGGTGGAAGTGGATGGAGATGGAGATGCGCTAAACTCCCCTAGGTAGGTAGCCGTCTCTGCCAGCTGCGAATCGGTTGCCGGAGCCGTTGTTCGCCTGAGTATAATGGTATCAAGATGTTCCTCAGCCTCCCAAATCTTGTAGAGGTTGGAGAGTCTTACTTACAGCTCAGAAACCTTACAAAGGAGGGATACACAGCGGATACACGTCGGGGATGGAGCCATGGCATTCCAGGCGATGAGGTGGATAGCCAGCCAGCCAACCAAAAACAGCTAAAACAGCTAAAAACAAGTTAGCTAAAAACAGCTAAAAAGGCTAAAAACAGGTTAGCAGTTAGCCTAGCCCGGTAAAAACAGCCCAGCCGGGGGTCAGACCCACCCGCATGTCCGATCGGGATTTTCAGCGAGGCCAATACCAAGCTAGCACCAAACAAAAACTAATATCAGCAAACAGAGATAAAAAATTAAAAATGAAGTCAATAAAAACAAACAAAAGCGGACAAAATAGCACTCTGACGTGACGAAGCGCTAACAGATGCCAGCACTCTCACATTCATGCCTAAGGACAATTTAGAATCCCCAGTTTGATGCCAATTAACCTAACTTGCATGTTTTTGGCATGTGGGAGAAAACCGGAGAAATCCCGGAGGAAACCCACACAGACACGGGGAGAACATGCAAACTCCACACAGATCACTGTTGGTCGGGGGCTGGGATCCAACCCAGGATCCCTGAGCCAAGGGTGAGTTGCTGTGCTGCCACAGTACTAACCACTCCACCACCGCGCTGCCCCTTTTTCCCCTTATGATAAATGAAATTTTCAGTAACATAGATGGGTCAGTGGGGGTTTCATTGTTTGCAGATGATGGAGTTATGTGGAAAAGGGGGTGGAACACAACATTTATATCTAGTAAATTGCAACAAGCAATGGGACAAGTAGAGGCATGGGCACTTCAATGGGGATTCAGGTTTTCTGTGGCAAAAAACAAAGGTAGTTTTATTCACTAGGAAAAACGCTGATAGTCATCATAATCTCAAACTGTATGGGCAAAAGCTAGAGATAGTCGAGTGTTTTAAATATTTGGGGATTTGGTTTGACAAGAGGATTACCTGGAAAGTGCATGTTGAGAAAATAGTAGCAAAGTGCAAAAAAAATATTGAACATTATGAGATGTCTGAGGGGGAAGGAGTGGGGAGCGAATAGAACAGCTTTGAAAAGGGTATGCTAGTTTAATCAGATCTGTCTTGGACTATGGTAGCACTATATACAATGGGGCAAAAAAGTATTTAGTCAGCCACCAATTGTACAAGTTCTCCCACTTAAAAGATGAGAGAGGTCTCCAATTTTCATCATAGGTATACCTCAACTATGAGAGACAAAATGAGGAAAAAAAAATCCAGAAAATCACATTGAAGGATTTTTAATGAATTAATTGGTAAATTCCTCTGTAAAATAAGTATTTGGTCAATCCCAAAAGTTAATCTCAATACTTTGTTATATACCCTTTGTTGGCAATGACAGAGGTCAAACGTTTTCTGTAAGTCTTCATAAGGTTTTCATACACTGTTGCTGGTATTTTGGCCCATTCCTCCATGCAGATCTCCTCTACAGCAGTGATGTTTTGGGGTTGTCGCTGGGCAACACGGACTTTCAACTCCCTCCAAAGATTTTCTATGCGATTGAGATCTGGAGACTGGCTAGGCCACTCCAGGACCTTGAAATGCTTCTTATGAAGCCATTCCTTCGTTGCCCGGGCGGTGTGTTTGGGATCATTGTCATGCTGGAAGACCCAGCCACGTTTCTTCTTCAATGCCCTTGCTGATGGAAGGAGGTTTTCACTCAAAATCTCACAATACATGGCCCCATTCATTCTTTCCTTTACATGGATCAGTCGTCCTGGTCCCTTTGCAGAAAAACAGCCCCAAAGTATGATGTTTCCACCCCCATGCTTCACAGTAGGTATGGTGTTCTTTGTCCTCCAAACACGACAAGTTGAGTTTTCATCAAAAAGTTCTATTTTGGTTTCATCTGACCATATGACATTCTCCCAATCCTCTTCTGGATCATCCAAATGCTCTCTAGCAAACTTCAGACGGGCCTGGACATGTACTGGCTTAAGCAGGGGGACATGTCTGGCACTGCAGGATTTGAGTCCCTGGCGGCGTAGTGTGTTACTGATGTAGCCTTTGTTACTTTGGTCCCAGCTCTCTGCAGGTCATTCACTAGGTCCCCCCGTGTGGTTCTGGGATTTTTGCTCACCGTTCTCGTGATCATTTTGACCCCATGGGATGAGATCTTGCATGGAGCCCCAGATCGAGGAAGATTATCAGTGGTCTTCTATGTCTTCCATTTTCTAATAATTGCTCCCACAGTTGATTTCTTCACACCAAGCTGCTTACCTATTGCAGATTCAGTCTTCCCAGCCTGGTGCAGGTCTACAATTTTGTTTCTGGTGTCCTTTGACAGCTCTTTGGTCTTGGCCATAGTGGAATTTGGAGTCTTACTGTTTGAGGTTGTGGACAGGTGTCTTTTATACTGATAATGAGTTCAAACAGGTGCCATTAATACAGGTAACGAGTGGAGGACAGAGGAGCCTCTCAGAGAAGAAGTTATAGGTCTGTGAGAGCCAGAAATCTTGCTTGTTTGTAGGTGACCAAATACTTATTTTACTGAGGAATTTACCAATTAATTCATTAAAAATCCTTCAGTGTGATTTTCTGGATTTTTTTTTTCTCATTTTGTCTCTCATAGTTGAGGTATACCTATGATGAAAATTGGAGACCTCTCTCATCTTTTAAGTGGGAGAACTTGCACAATTGGTGGTTGACTAAATACTTTTTTGCCCACTGTATGAGTCAGCATCTAAATCTTTACTTAAAAAACTTGATGTAGTTCAATACTAGGCCTTAAGGCTGTGCTGTGGAGCAATGAAAATCACACCAGCATCAGCATTGCAGGTGGAGATGGGTGAAATGCCACTGGAATTAAGAAGGAAACAACTTTTGCTAGTATACTGGGCTAATTTAAAAGGACATGACATCAACCATCCTGGGCAGAGCATCATCACACCGAGTCAAGAGATAATTAAGGGGAAAGCGGAGAGTTTTGGGTGGACAATAGATAACAGGGTCAGAGAAGTAGGTTTAATTGGCAAAGAAGTCAGCCCCTCAGTGCCGCTTTCTATGGTTCCACCATGGATGCTGAAAGGGGTTAAAATAGATCTAAAACTATTACGGGGGGAAAGGGGAAAATCTAACTAGGAATATAGTGAACAAGTATATTGGAATAAATTACTCAGAGCATATTAAAATTTACACAGATGTGTCAAAGTCACCATACCATAAAGCTGGAATAGCATTTGTAATCCCAGAGCTAGACTTTGTAATGAGTAAGAGAATTAATGACAAATTGGTATTCTACACAGGAGATTTGTTGTCTATTCGGCTGGCATTAAATTGGGTAGAAGAGGTGAGACCAAAAACTGTTTTAATAGCTTCAGACTCCAGTAGTGTACTAATAAGTATTCAGAACATCCAATCAGATTTGAGACAGGACTTACAGTAATTTTCAAAATAGTACAAACATACAGAATTCAGAGGACAGGAGTAACAGTCCAGGCACTATGGGTTCCTGCACATATTGGTATAGAAGGTATTGAATTGGCAGATAGATATGGAAAGGGAGCTACTCATAAGGCAGAAATAAATATAGGTCATACTTACTCAGCTCATGCAGATCAACACACGCTTGGATCGCCTTACACCCTCTCAGCCCTTTCCACCTACTCCCAGGGGGGCAGCCGGATCGGCCAGTTCCATCCCGTCCTCCTCCCCGCAGTCCCGGCTGACTCCAGTTCCCACACCTACATGTTTTAGCAGTAAGCTAGGGGAAGCACGGGGTTTCTTGCTGCAGTGTGGGATAGTTTTCAGTGTGTGCCAGGGCATTTCCCCACTAGTCACAGCCGCATTGGCTATGTTGCCAGTCTCCTGGAGGGGCGGGCCTTAGCTTGGGCTTATGTGATAATGGCTCGGTCTGACTATGCTAACTTAACATATGACCAGTTTGTGAGTGAATTTAATGAGGTGTTCAACCACTTGGACCGAGATAGTGTGCTCACCACCCGGCTACTTAAAAAGCAAGGGAATAAGTCAGTGGCCAATTATTCAGTAGACTTCCGGGTGGTGGCAGCGGAGGTGGGGTGGGGGGATGCCTTCCTTTGTAGTATATTCACTCGCAGCCTTAGCCCTAGTCTGAGGGAGGAGTTAGCCCGCATTGATAAGCCTAGCAGACTGAACGAGCTAATTTCCCTAGCCATTAGCATTGACAATCAGCTGAGGGAGCGAGCCAATGAGCACCAACCTTCCAGCCACGCGGGCTCACAGTTCTGTCGCTCCCCACAGCCCCCCCCCCCCCGCTTGCCCTTCCCCACTCTGATCCTGTTGACAATGAGGAGTCGATGGTGATGGGCCGGTCCAAGCTGCCTCCGGCCGAGAAACAGCACCGTCGGGAGCTTGGGCTGTGCTTATATTGTGCTAGTGAGGAACATGAGCTGGTTTCCTGCCCCATTCGGCTGAAAGGGGGGTCCATGGGTCACAGTAGGGGGACTCACGGACTCACTCCAGGAAAATTCCCTTACCAAATTTCTGCTTCCCATCCATTTCATACACAACCATCATGAAATCTCCAGTCATGCATTCATCGACTCCGGGGCTGAGCAGAGCTTTATTTCCAAAAAACTGGAACCCGGCTGGGGCTCTCTTGCCACCAGCTGAAGACTCCTTTAAAGCTGATCACTCTGTCCAATGCTCCGCTCACCATAGTCACCAAGCAAACGGCTCCTGTGTCTGTGCTGATATCGGGCAATCACCGGGAGCAGATCAGGTTTTTTGTGCTTCTCGTTTCGGCCTCCCTGGTTATTTTGGGGTACCCATGGCTTCAGCTGCACAACCCATCTATTGATTGGCGTTTGGGTAACATCATCTCATGGAGTTCCTTCTGCCGAAGCGCCTGCCTTCAGTCTGCTGCTTGCTCTCCCTCCATGACCCTCTGTGTTCCCGATGCGCCCCTGCCTGACCTGTCCCGAGTTCCCTCCAAATACCATGACTTGGGCGCCGTCTTCAGTAAGACACAAACGCTGTCACCCCCCCCCCCCCACACACACACACACACACACACACACACACACACCGCCCATATGATTGTGCCATTAACCTCCTGCCGGGGGCTCTGCTGCCTTCTAGTCGCCTTTACAGCCTGTCAGTCCCGGAGCGAGAGACAATGGCGAAATACATTAAGGAGTCCCTGAGCTCGGGCATTATTTGGCCATCTTCCTCGGCGGTGGGGGTGGGGTTTTTCTTTGTGGGAAAGAAGGATGGTTCTTTGAGGCCCTGTATTGATTTTCGGGAATTAAATAACATCACTATTAAAGACAAGTACACTCTCCCCCTAATCAACACTGCCTTTGATTCCCTGCAGGGGGCCTCTGTGTTCACGAAATTAGATCTCCGCAATGCTTACCACCTGGTGAGGATTAGAGAGGGGGATGAGTGGAAGACGGGGTTCTGCACACCTAGTGGCCATTTTGAATATCTAGTGATGCCATTCGGACTGACTAATGCTCCCGCTGTGTTTCAATGTCTAATCAACGATGTTTTGAAGGATTTCTTGGGCTGTTTTGTGTTTGTGTATTTGGATGACATTCTCATCTTTTTCCAGTCCCTCGACAAACATCGAGTTCATGTCAGGCAGGTGCTGCAGCGTCTACTGGAAAATAAATTATTTGTCAAGGCTGAGAAGTGCAAGTTCCACGCCCCTTCCACCTCGTTCTTGGGATTTGTCATCTCTCACAACGAGATCATCGCCGACCCAGCCAAGGTAAAAGCGGTGGTACAGTGGCCAGTTCCATCATCCCGGAAACAATTACAGCAGTTTCTGGGATTTGCCAACTTCTACTGCCGCTTCATCAAGAATTACAGTATCATTGCCCTACCCCTCACTCGCCTCACCTCCACCAAGGTGCCCTTCCGGTGGACAGGAGAAGCAGAGGCAGCATTTATGGAATTAAAATCATTGTTCTCCTTCCCTCCTATCCTGGCTCAGGTGGACCCCGCACTGCAGTGTCTGGTGAAGATGGATGCCTCAGACTCCGGAGTGGGAGCAGTCCTATCTCAACACTCCCCCGTGGACGACAAGATCCACCCCTGTACATTCTTCTCCCGCCGCCTCTCCCCGGCAGACAGGAACTACGATATCGGGGACAGGGAGCTGTTGGTGGTCAAGCTGGCCTTGGAGGAGTGGCACCACTGGCTCAAGGGGGCCTCCCAGCCGTTTGTTGTTTGGACTGACCATAAGAACCTGGAGTACCTCAGGACGGCCAAGTGACTCAATGCCCAGCAAGCCCGCTGGTCCTTGTTTTTCGGCAGGTTCAATTTCACCATCACCTACTGCCGGGGGTCCAAGAACATCAAGCCTGACACCCTGTCCAGGCAGTTCTCTTCAGATGCCACAGAGGTGCCATCACATCCTGTGGTACCTCCTTCGTGTATAGTGAGCACCCTCTCCTGGGGCATCAAGGAGAAGGTCAGAAGGGCGCAGGAGACTGAGGCCGACCCGGGCAGGGGGCCAGCGGGGAAGATGTATGTGCCCTCGGCGGTTCGAGGCAAAATCATCAATTGGGCCCACTCCTCTAAGCGCCTGTGTCACCCGTGGATGGCGCGGACTGTGACCCTGCTGCAGAGAACCTTCTGGTGGCCATCTCTATGGAAGGACATTGAGGAGTACGTCCGGGCCTGCCCCCAGTGCGCCACCGGCAACACTCCCTCCTCTCCTCCGGTAGGTCTGCTCCATCCTCTCTCATCCCCGGCAGACCTTGGTCCCATGTGGCACTGGATTTCATCACCAGCCTTCCTCCCTCTGCTGACAACACTGTCATCCTCACAATCGTGGACAGATTCTCCAAGGCGGCTCACTTCGTCCCCCTACAGGGTCTTCCCACGGCAAAGGAAACCACAAACCTGCTCGTCCTCCATGTGGTGTGGCTCCACGGCATCCCGCTAGACATTGTGTCCGATCGTGGTCCCCAGTTTGTCTCAAAGGTGTGGAGAGCCTTCTGTAAGGCCATCGGGGCCACAGTAAGCCTGTCCTCAGGGTACCACCCCCAGAGTAATGGCCAGTGTGAGAGCACCAATTAGTAACTGGAGGCAGCGCTACGGTGCGTCACCACCTCCAATCCAGCGTCCTGGAGCTCCCATTTGCCATGGGTCGAGTATGCGCACAACACCATGGTCTCCTCTGCCACAGGTCTGTCCCCATTCGAGGTCTCCTTGGGATACAATCCCCCACTGTTTCCTGAGGAGGAGCAAGACATCACAGTACCCTCCGTGCAGGCCCATATGAAGCGCTGTTGCCGGCTGTGGAAGGCTACCCGGGCTGGGCTTCAACACACGCTGGACCATCACGCCAACATTGCCAACCACCGCAGGACCCCGGCTCCGCCCTACCGGGTCAGGCAGCAGGTACGTATGGTTATCCACCAAGAACACTAACCTCAAAGCTGAATCCAAGAAGTTGTCACAGCGTTTTGTTGGTCCTTTTGCCATTACACACATTGTGAATCCTGTCACTGTGCGCCTGGCTGTCCCCCCCTCCCTCCGTATCTGGCCCATCTTTCATGTTTCACAGGTCTAGCCGTTCATCTCCAGCCCTCTGTGCCCCCCTCCCAAGACGCCACCCCCAAAGGTAATGATTGATGGTGACCCCGCGTGGAGAGTCATCTCCATCCTGGACGTCTGATGCTGGGGTCGTGGCCTCCAGTACCTGGTGGACTGGGAGGGTTACGGTCCAGAATGGAGGTCCTGGGTGTGTCCCTCCTTCGTGATGGATCCACAGCTCATCAAGGACTTCCACTGGACGCACCCGGGTAGGTTAGATCGGCCACCGAGAGGCGTCCCGTGGGGGGGGGGGGGGGGGTACTGTAATGATCCGCTCTGGTTGCCTGCTGTCCTAATTACCTCCACAGCTGCACGCACACCTGATCACCTCATCAAGCAGCCTACTTAAGCCGCGCTGCTCTCTGGTCTGCAAGGAGACGTCAATGCTCCAGTGGTCTGGTAAGACCTCCTCGCCTACTCAACTCTTCCTGCTCTGGAGTTCAGTCTCCTCAGCTCCTTCCTGCCGTTGAATCTCCTGGGAGTCTGTGCTCCCCACCGGCAAGTAAGCCTTCGTGTTACCTTCATGTCTACACTTTCTTCCTACTCCCCTGTGCACAGGTGGAAGCCTCCTGGCAGCGGACCTCCTCCTCCTGGCGGTGGACCTGGGCGCAACTTGCACTTCACCGGCACTCTAACTCACCTGCATCGCTTCACCTCATCAGCAGCGGCAGCCTGGACACGGAGCAGCTGGGCCGGAGACCTTGGGAGTTCTTCAGCGCTTCAGCCCTCCAGCCAACTCGTAAGACTGTACATTAACTGGTGCATCCCTCCTAACCTCTGTGCACTCATCCACCTGTCTGTGCTCTCTCCTAGGGTTGTCAGTCTGTGTTCTGCTCACCCAGCTGCCTCACTCCTGCACACATGCACACATTCACACTCACACTCTTTATAATAAAAGATAATTGTGTCTATTTCAAGTCCGCGTCTGCTTCTGGGTCAACCAAACATGTCATATGGGGGTTTTTCAGCCCCAGCGCACCCACGCTGGAGACATGGCTGTATTATGTTGTTAGAGGAAAATAAAGATTCTGCGTCCTCCATGCTCGTGCCTCGCCTCACATGCCTTTTCCTCTACACTGGTGACCCTCGACATGAGATGGAGCATCTATCCCTTTCACCATGCTGTGGAATCTGAATTACCAGGGATCGCCGGCATCCTTTCTCCACACTGGCGACCTGTACAGCCGGGGAGAGGGAGCTACCTTGGGACCAAAACACACCATGGAGAGCGAGACGAGCACACCCGCAGAAACAGCCTGGAGGGAGAAGATCAGTGTTGTCTGTGTTGTTTCAGTTAAGCTCTCGGACCCTGGTTTCACCTCCCAACAGCGGGGTTTCAGCGCACAGAAGCTCCGTGCGCGCTCCATGGGATTACCGGGATGACACAACATACAGCTATGTCGTCACTGCGCCATGCACACACATTCGAGGAGAGGTTTCCCAGTGGACTTCCACACCAAGAAGAGCATCCTGAAGGTCAACGCAGCAGGATGGCAGTGAGCAGTGATCCCAAGCTTACGGCCGCCAGCGGATCCACCTTCAGGACATGTTGCTCACTGACACAATTGGGTCGACCGCCTGTCCAGAGTTCCTTTAGGACTGCATTCTGCACTTAAAGGAGATCTGACAGCCTCCACGACAGAACTTATATTTGTTTCTCAGCTGCTGCACCGGACGCATGCACCACACACACACGTTCGGGAAGAGGTTTCCCGGTGGACTTCCGCGCCCAGACGAGCATCCTGACGGTCAACACAGCAGGATGGCAGCGGGCAGCAGTCCTGAGCTTACAGCCACCATTGGATCCACCTTCAGGACATGTCGCCCACGGACACAATTGGGTCGACCTCCTGTCTTGAGTTCTTTTAGGGCTGTGCTCTGCACTTAAAGAAGATCTGACAGCCTCTCCGACAGAACTTATATTTGTTTCTCAGCCGCTGCGCATCCCTGGGGAATTGGGCTGATCGCCTTCCCCGGATCCTTTAGGGCTGTGCCCACATCTTAAGAGGATTTGGCAGAACATGTTTTTCTCTGCCGCTGTGGATTCCCGGTGAGTTTTCTTCCACACAGACAAATACTCAAAACAGCGCTGAAGAGAAGTCAGACTAGACTAAATGTTAGGGATCTACTGCAGAAAAATTCAGGGGGTGCGGTTTTTAGGGCCATCTTTAGATTTTTCGGTCAAACAGGGTTAGTAAAGAAGGTATTGTGGTGAACACTAGACACAGCGTGTGAGCACGCTCTCACACCCAGAAGCAGGAGAAGAAGCAGAATAATGGACTGAAGCATCTGTTAAGTTGCTTGCCAGCCGCCATTAAACAAGTAGAAGAAGAAAGATGTGACGTGCTACGAGTTTTATTCTGCACACTTTGAAGGAGGTGACAGGCAGTGGATTGTATGTTTAAAGCGTTAGAGCAGTCAAAAAACTTGGAATACGCTGTCAGAAAGACAGGTTCTTTGGATGTGAGCTGGAAACCAGATCTAAGGGGGATGAGGACAAATGCTGAAAAAAAGAACGGGCTGGCAGATAGGCACAACCATGTTGTGAATGGACCAGAGTGGGGTAATTGTGAAGGAGAACACAGTGATGACAGTGTTATGTATGTAAATAGGCTGGTATTACAAAGATGGCGGCCGGGTTGGTCATGGGATAGACCGGGGTGGCTACTACCAGTTTCCAGTGGTGACACCGGCCAGGGTATAAAGAGTGGGCAGAAGAGGCTTTGCCTCTTTTGTCATGAAGCCACCTGGCCAGCAGGAGAGTGCCATAAGCCTCTGTACCGTATATACACTCACCGGCCACTTTATTAGGTACACCATGCTAGTAACGGGTTGGACCCCCTTTTGCCTTCAGAACTGCCTCAATTCTTCGTGGCATAGATTCAACAAGGTGCTGGAAGCATTCCTCAGAGAGTTTGGTCCATATTGACATGATGGCATCACACAGTTGGCGCAGATTTGTCGGCTGCACATCCATGATGCGAATCTCCCGTTCCACCACATCCCAAAGATGCTCTATTGGATTGAGATCTGGTGACTGTGGAGGCCATTTGAGTACAGTGAACTCATTGTCATGTTCAAGAAACCAGTCTGAGATGATTCCAGCTTTATGACATGGCGCATTGTCCTGCTGAAAGTAGCCATCAGAAGTTGGGTACATTGTGGTCATAAAGGGATGGACATGGTCAGCAACAATACTCAGGTAGGCTGTAGCGTTGCAACAATGCTCAATTGGTACCAAGGGGCCCAAAGAGTGCCAAGAAAATATTCCCCACACCATTACACCACCACCACCACCAGCCTGAACCATTGATACAAGGCAGGATGGATCCATGCTTTCATGTTGTTGACGCCAAATTCTGACCCTACCATCCGAATGTCGCAGCAGAAATCGAGACTCATCAGACCAGGCAACGTTTTTCCAATCTTCTATTGTCCAATTTCGATGAGCTTGTGCAAATTGTAGCCTCAGTTTCCTGTTCTTAGCTGAAAGGAGTGGCACCCGGCGTGGTCTTCTGCTGCTGTAGCCCATCTGCCTCAAAGTTCGACGTACTGTGCGTTCAGAGATGCTCTTCTGCCTACCTTGGTTGTAACGGGTGGTTATTTGAGTCACTGTTGCCTTTCTATCAGCTCGAACCAGTCTGGCCATTCTCCTCTGACCTCTGGCATCAACAAGGCATTTCCGCCCACAGAACTGCCGCTCACTGGATATTTTTTCTTTTTCGGACCATTCTCTGTAAACCCTAGAGATGGTTGTGCGTGAAAATCCCAGTAGATCAGCAGTTTCTGAAATACTCAGACCAGCCCTTCTGGCACCAACAACCATGCCACGTTCAAAGTCACTCAAATCACCTTTCTTCCCCATACTGATGCTCGGTTTGAACTGCAGGAGATTGTCTTGACCATGTCTACATGCCTAAATGCACTGAGTTGCCGCCATGTGATTGGCTGATTAGAAATTAAGTGTTAACGAGCAGTTGGACAGGTGTACCTAATAAAGTGGCCGGTGAGTGTAGTTTGTGTGTTGTATATAATAAACCCCTGTTAACCGAGGTGAGACTCACTCTTCCTTCCTACATTATGGACATAACAAATGTCAACGAGGTAAAAGCGATAATGGAACGCTCTATTGCTAGCTTTCGGACGTTCCTCGAGGCTCCGGGCGAGCCTCTCATGCCGTGGCCTAGGTGGTTCGCTGCCTTTACCAACTATCTTGTTGCACTGGGTTTGGGAGATATGGAGAAGCCCCGTGCACGAGCTGTGTTAGCACATAATTTCAGAATGGAAGGGCAGAGGATTCTTGAGAATTTGGGTGGAGCGGACAGCTTTGACGATGTGGTGCAGCTAATGGTGCACTACTTTAAGGAGCAGGAGAACGTCATTGTGAAACGCATTCAATTCTGACAGCGCCGTCAGCGGTCGGGAAAGCCCGTGCAAAGATTTGTGGCGGACCTTCAAGAGCTGGCGAGGCAATGCAGATTCGGGACCCTGGAGGACGAGATGATTCGGGACCAGTTGGCAGAGCACGTCTGTTGCACGGCGGCCCAGTCCAGGTTGTTGACTCACCCAGGAGAGATGACATTAGCAGAGGCTGTCGAGCTTGCCCAACGGTACGAGGCAGCAGAGACCATCGCGAGGGGCCTAACTGAAGGGGCCCCTCTGGAGAAGAATGCATCTTGCGCTGAGGCACTGCGTCTGGACCCTTGTGATGGTGAGTGTGGAGAGGATGATTTTGCCTCTGTGGTCAGGATAAGGTCTGCCCCTGGTACGCCAAAATGTTATGGATGTGGGTCCACTGAGCACCGCTATAAGTCCAGAGTGTGCCCAGCAAAAGGAAAGCGTTGTGGCAAATGCGGTCTTTTAAAACATTTTGCCAGGGTGTGCGAAAACTTTGTACGCAGGAGCCGTGGGAGAGAACCAGGTGCTGCGCAGAAGACTCTGACTGTTGTGCATACCGTCCCCCCAGAGACGACAGGGAGAATTGGATGCAACGTCACGTTGGATGGAGTCGAGGTCCCACTCTTAGTGGACACGAGAGCGGTGATTTCTGTCCTGAATCTTTAAACCTTGGACAGACTGTTTTCCTACCGACAGATAAGAAGGCAACGAGTGGAATATTATGGTTATGAGTGGAACAGGTTGGCTATATTGGACTATGTGGAGATGGAGGCCCGATATAAGGACAGTGTGGCGCCCAGCGTTTGCATTAACGTTTCTGCATCCAGTGTTAACGTTAAGGGTTGCAAACTATTATACAGCCGTGGGTTCTCCATTATGAACGTCGCCGTTGAAGAATGGTCTGGATGCGGACTGTGGGGCCGACCTGTTCCTGCCTTGGAGGGTGCTGAGGTGTGGGATTCGGACTGGATGGTCAATGTAAATTTGGGAGTGCACACATCGTGCCATGCGGAGACCTCTCGAGATAGAGCCGATGCTGTCACGCAGGCTGCCCTGGATGAGGGTGCCGGACAGCACGACGGGACCCAGGACCTCATCAGGACGAGGTGCCAACGCCAGGAGAAAATGGGGCTAGACCGTGGAGTGTGGTTATCATAAAGCACTCCCAGCGACGACCTACCAAGAGGAAACCCAGGAAAGCCCGCGTGTCAGAGCAGCTGGAGTTGGGGGCCAGTCGCAGGACCAGTGATCTGATGAAAAGGAAGTGGGCTTCCTCGAAGACCAAGGTTGATGCTCAAGTACGCGGAGATCACAGTCCACGCGAACAGCGGGACAACCAGAGGCAGTTCCAGGTGGAGCCCGGTTGGATGGAGGAAGTTGGACGCAGGTCTATCCACGTCTGGAGACACCTGAGGGATCTGCGGCTGCCGGAGGTGGGGAGGAGACGACGCAGCAGGAGCCCTGATGTGAAGAGACGGAGACGCCTTGAAAGGGATCCATCCGGGGACTGAGAGTTTTATTTTGCATGTTTGTGTTGTTTCTTCAGTCCTGTTCTATGTTGGTTTTCCTATTTGGTACCACGGTAAATTTAAAAAAAAAAAAAAAAAAAAAAAGAGGGTGAAAAGTAAGGGAATTTGATAAATTTGAGTTCTTTGTATGGTAAATTTTCTGGATGTTTTGTGTTGTTCTGACCAGTGGGGCTCATCTATGCAAAGTTATGTGCTATTTTGAAAAAAATTTTATTAAAATATTGTTTTAATGTGCCCAATTTTGGGGGGTAGGACGTGTTCGACCCTGGTAAATTGTGTTGAATTTTGGGGTTTAGTTAGTCTGGCCGATGGCTTCTCTGTGTGAATGTACATTAGTATTTTTCTAGAGTTTGCCTGGCTCGTGTGACTGGTATTGATTGGATTTTAAGTATTTATTGGAATTTGGTTTAATTGGATTGTTTTATTTGTGTTGCCCCTTTGATAGATTTTTACTCTGTGTGTCCATTGTGGGGTGGGAGTTGGGGTGGGGGGGGCGCCTATCAGAATTGTCTTGTGCTTTATTGTATGTGTTTTGATGTGTTTAAAGGGATTACTTTCAGTTAGAAACACGGCCTATTATTATTTTGTTTGTATATTCTCCTGTTCTAAACGGCAGAATAATCCGCTCAGCCATGTAGGGGGTGCTGGTGGGCTACCGAGCCCCTCATCCTTAGTTGTGTGAGTGGATAGGTGTTTGTTTATTTTTTTGTATATATTTTTGGATTAGTGCGTGTGTCGGGTGATAAATTTGGGTGGGTTATTTATGTGCTTGGCTTTTTTTTTTTTGAGGGGGGGAGAAATGTTATGTATGTAAATAGTCTGATATTACAAAGATGGCGGCCGGGTTGGTCATGGGACAGACCGGGGTGGCTACTACCGGTTTCCAGTGGTGACGCCGCCCAGGGTATAAAAGAATGGGCGGAAGAGGCTCTGCCTCTTTTGTCATAGAGCCACCTGGCCAGCAGGAGAGTACCGTAAGCCTCTGCATATAGTTTGTGTGTTGTATATAATAAACCCCTGTTAACCGAGGTGAGACTCACTCTTCCTTCCTACATTATGGACATAACAGACAGCATGGAGATAGGCCAAGGCAGTGGAAAGGTAAATGCAAGAGGAAATAATTTTAATGAAGGGAGTACGAAAAAGATTAGGGGTAATAGCGGTTACAGAGACAGTTCAAAGGAAAATGAGCAAAGTTTGGTGTTTAAGGTAATATTGCAGTTTGGTGTGGAGAGGGGCGTGTCTTCAATTAACCCAGTGAGCCTAACCAGTATTTTGAAAAATCAGGTTGGAGATATACATTTGGCTATGATCTTGAGGGATGGGAATCTGCTCATAGTTTGTAGATGTGAGGATCGGAGAGAGCGAGCAGAAAAACTGAAGGAGATAGGGCGGTTTAAAGTGGAGAGCGCTAGCCGTATTGGAATAGGAAGTAAGTGGAATGGGGTGTGATTTGGGGAGTGCCGACTGGAGTGTCAATGGATGAAATAAAAGCAAATCTTAAAGGAAGAACAGTGAGAGGTGCCCATAGACTACAGATAACTCGCGAGGGAGAGAGGAGGGAGATTGAGTATGTTGTGTTTGACTTTGAGGAGGAGGTACTCCCTCAGAGAGTGACACTAGGCTGTAACTGAGAGCGTACATCCATAAACCAGTGAGATGCTCCAACTGCCAAAGGTTTGGGCACACTGCTAAAATGTGTAAAGGTAGGAGAAGGTGTCCCAGATGTGGAGAGGATCACTGGTACGAACAGTGTGATCGCGAGGTGCCAGAGTGCTGTAACTGTGGCAGCAATCAGTATAGCCTCTGGGGGTTGTCTGTCAATGAGAGGAGAGAAAGAGATTCAGCAGGTAAGAGTTCAGAGGTGAGATGGTTAATCAGAACGGAGTGGTTGAGAACAGGAATAACTCAAGAATGCAGATGACAAGTGCTTTGGATCAGTCAAGTGAAGGGAAGGTTATGGTAGATTTAAAGAAGTTGGTCACGTTTCTAGCTGGGGTTGTGAATGTTACAATGGAAGTCAAATCTAAGACGGAGAAGATACAAATAATTGTAAAGGCAGCAGTCCATCACTTAGATATCAAGGGTTTGACATGGGAGGAGGTGAGGAGTGACCTGAGTAGTCCAGCAGGTCTAGAGCAAGCGCAGACAGGATAAGCACATATATGATCTCTGTGGTGCAATGGAATGCAAGAAGTCTGTTGGCCAATGGGCAAGAGTTTAAAAAGTATATTGATGACTTACCTAGCAAGCCAGATATTATCTGCATACAAGAAACATGGTTAAAGCCGAATTTGGATTTTAGAGTTGGTGAATATTCATCTGTTAGATGTGATAGAAAAGATGGAATGGGAGGTGGTTGTGCAACGTTTATCAGGAATGACATATCATTTAGAGAGATTAGTTCAGGGCGAGCCAGTTTAGACTTTCGGTCGGCCTCAAAGAGATTCTGGCAAACTGTCCGGCGGCTCAGGAGGGGAAAGCAGCTCCCCGTCCACACTGTGTATGGTGCAGATGGGACACTGTTGACTTCGACTGGGGACATCGTCGGGCGGTGGAAGGAATAGCCCGACTAAGGCCTGCAGCCTTAGTCTGCCAGGGACAGACTAAGGCTGCAGCGCGTCGTGCGCACTGCTGAGAAGGTGATCGGCTGCAAGCTCCCATCTCTCCAGGATCTGTACATCTCCAGGACCCGGAGGCGTGCTGGCCGGATCATAGCCGATCCCTCACACCCTGGTCATGTACTGTTTGCCCCCCTCCCCTCTGGTAGAAGACTTCGGTCCATCCAGACTAAAACCTCCCGTCACATGAACAGCTTCTTCCCCTCTGCCATTAGACTGCTGAACACTAAGTGACTCTCGTGCACCATGTACAGCAGCTCAACCAGACTCATGTCAATCATCACTGTTTTCTTCCTGCATTACCGACTGCACTATATAGTTCTCCACAGTATCTGCTGCTGGCTAATATATATATATATTTTAACTGTTGACCAGTATCACTTAATCTTATCCTACACTTTATTACATGTATAGTTTATTTCTCTTATCTTATCATGTTTAATGTTGCAGCATTGTACCGAGACAAATTCCTAGTTTGTGTACTACATGAACAATGGCAATAAACCTGATTCTGATTCTGATTCTGATTCTGATTCTGATTCTGAATACTTCGAGGATCTCCTCAATCCCACTGATATGCCTTCCACAGAGGAAGCAGGGTTTGGGGACGAGGGGGATGACTCGCCTATCACAGGGGCTGAGGTCGCCAAGGTGGTTAAAAATCTCCTTGGTGGCCGGGCCCCAGGGGTGGACGAGATTCGCCCCGAGTACCTCAAGGCCCGGGATGTTGTTGGGTTGTCATGGTTGACACGCCTCTGCAACATTGCGTGGAGGTCAGGGGCAGTGCCTTTGGCATGGCAAACCGGGGTGGTGGTTCCTCTCTTTAAAAAAGGGGACCGGAGGGTGTGCTCCAACTTTAGAGGGATCACACTCCTCAGCCTCCCTGGGAACGTCTATGCCAAGGTACTGGAGAGGAGAGTCCGGCCGTTGGTCGAACCTCGGATTCAGGAGGAGCAATGTGGTTTTCGTCCTGGCCGTGGCACATCGGACCAGCTCTTTACCCTCTCGAGAATTCTCCAGGGTTCGTGGGAGTTTGCCCAGCCAGTTTACATGTGTTTTGTGGACTTGGAGAAGGCATTTGACCGCGTCCCTCGTGGATTTTTGTGGGGGGTGCTTCGGGAGTATGGGGTATCGGGCTTGTTGTTACGAGCTATTCGGTCTCTGTATGACCGTTGTGAGAGTCTGGTTCGTATTGCCAACACTCAGTCGGAGTCATTCCCAGTGAGAGTTGGACTCCGCCAGGGCTGCCCTTTGTCACCGATCCTGTTCATAATTTTTATGGACAGGATTTCTAGGCGCAGCCAGGGAATGGAGGGTGTCATGCTTGGTGACCACAGGATCTCATCTCTGTTGTTTGCAGATGATGTTGTCCTGTTGGCTTCATCCAGCAATGACCTACAGCTCTTGCTGGGATGGTTTGCCGATGAGTGTGAAGCGGCTGGGATGAGAATCAGCACCTCCAAGTCCGAGTCCATGGTCCTCAGCTGGAAAAAGGTGGATTGTCCTCTCTGGGTTGGGGACAGGCTCCTGCCCCAAGTGGAGGAGTTTAAGTATCTTGGGGTCTTGTTCACGAGTGAGGGGAGAATGGAGCGAGAGATCAACAGACGGATTGGAGCAGCATCTGCAGTGATGCGGACGTTGTACCGGTCTGTTGTGGTGAAGAGGGAGCTTAGTTCTAAGGCAAAGCTGTCGATTTATCAGTCAATCTACGTTCCTACTCTCACCTATGGTCACGAGCTTTGGGTAATGACCGAAAGAACGAGATCGCGGATACAAGCGGCTGAAATGAGCTTTCTCCGTAGGATTGCTGGACTCACCCTCAGAGATAGGGTGAGGAGCTCAGTCATCCGGGAGAGGCTCAGAGTAGAACCGCTGCTCCTCCACATTGAAAGGAGTCAGTTGAGGTGGTATGGGCATCTGATTAGGATGCCTCCTGGACGCCTCCCACTTGAGGTGTTTCAGGCACGTCCCACTGGGAGGAGACCCCGGGGCAGACCCAGGACTCGGTGGAGAGACTATGTCTCCCAGCTGGTCTGGGAACGCCTTGGTATCCCCTCTGAAGAGCTGGAGCAGGTGGCTGGGGAGAGGGAAGTCTGGGCTTCTCTGCTTGAACTGCTGCCTCCGCGACCCGGACCTCCAGAAAAGCGGTAGAAGATGGATGGAGTTCAGGGCGAGACCAAGAATATGTTGTCAATTATTATAACCCTTGTAAGAAGTTGGAGCTGGATAAATTAGCACAAGTGAGTGGTTTAGAAGGTGACAGGATGTTGATATGTGGGGATTTTAATGCACACAGCACTTTATGGGGTGGTCTAAAAACAGATGGGAATGGTGAGGTTATTGAAGCTCTGTTAGAAGAGATGAATTTGGTCTGTTTAAATGATGGGAGTGGCACTTGGATTGATGTTCATACAGGGAATTCTTCAGCTTTAGATTTAACTCTAGTCTCTGCAAATTTAGCAGGAAAATGTGAATGGGGTGTTTCTGAGGATACAATTGGCAGTGATCATTTTTTGGTTTTGTGTAACATACCTTTACAAAGATATAAGAGGCAAGAGGAAGTAGTAGGGAAATGGGTGTTTGGTTGTGCTAAGTGGGATATCTTTAACCATATATGTGAAACTGAAATAGTTAATATAGATTTTAATTAGATTGAACCAATAGACAATAAGTTTAGGTCAATTCTGCTTGGAGCTGCTAAAGAGTCAATACCCAAACCCAAAAGAAATATGAAGAGAGGGGCTGTTCCCTGGTGGTCGAATGAGTGTAGCAAAATAGTGAAAGAAAGAAATAAAGCTCTCAGATTATTAAGAACTCATAATTATGAGAATTTAATAAAATATAAGCAGG
Organism: Pholidichthys leucotaenia; assembly: GCA_020510985.1. Lineage (NCBI taxonomy): Eukaryota > Metazoa > Chordata > Actinopteri > Cichliformes > Pholidichthyidae > Pholidichthys > Pholidichthys leucotaenia. The sequence goes on from CM035840.1 coordinate 442,222,045, forward strand.
CTCAAGCAAAGGTTATGAAAATTGTCCGTAATGCAAAAAGGCAGTTGGTAGATCAACATCTGTGGGAGATGATTGGGGAATGATGAGGAATCAGGAGAGAATAGCAATATCCAGTGCTCAAAAATGGGGGTGAAGTGGCTGTATCGGATGAGGAAAAGGCAGAAATGATAGCAAAATCGCTTGTACAAATTCATAGTTCTAACAATTTAACAGAAGAAGGCAAGAGAGGAAGGGAACAGACAAGAGGAGCTCATCCTAGGATTCTTGATAGAAGGGGTAATACTAATAGCGCAATGGATGCTCCCTTTACTTTAGCAGAGCTGAAGAGGGCTATAGTAAGGTTGGGTTTGACTTCTCCGGGGAAGGATGAGGTCTGTTATGAAATGATTAAATATCTAGGCCCTCTTGCATCTAAGAAGCTTCTTCGTCGTCGGCCTCCGTCGGTCTATGATGACCATGGAAGAGATTCCTAAACGTCTACTCTGCTGGAACAGCACCGCCTGTGGCTGAATAGGCCGATGCGCGTTCTACCTTCCAGCGTTGGGCGTTGGTAGGATTCAAGCCTGGGCAGGAAGATATGGAGGACAAGATGTTGCCCATGCAGCATGTCCCCCCTCTCCACGTCACTGATGAATCCAAAGGAACAGCAGGGCTGCTGCAGTTTGGCACCAGCGCCGTCGCAGGAGCTGCCAGAATGATGTTGAGCACAACAGAGAACTGCCTTAGGGACTCCGACTCCGGATTTTTCCTCAGGGTTGACTCCCGAAGCCTTTCCCGTGACCGGGTGTGCCGCAAGGCAGCGGAGGCTTGAAATCAGGGTTTACCTTCCCCTAGATGGGCTACCTTCCCAGGTTGACGAGCCACCATCTACCCGAAGCATCTGGTTTTAAGGCGCCAGAGATCCGCCCTCGCCCCTTCTCCTATTAGTAAAAGCAGTTCCGCCGGGCTTAGAGACTAAACCACACTGGCAGGCTAGGAGTTGGACTTAGTTGTCAGAGGCTTTTCGAGACGCACGCCATAAGGAGCATTTTATGAGCACTGGGAGCTTAACCCCAGTGCCGCTCCTGGCTATGACAACCTTGGAACCAAGAAGCTTCTTATGCTTTATAATAAAGTATGAAAGGAGGGAATACTTCCAGTAAGTTAGAAAGAGGCTATCATTATTCCAATCAGGAAGCCAGGGAAGGATGCTTCAGGTCCTACAAATTACAGGCCGACAGCGCTGACATCCCATGTTGGTAAGATAATGGAGAAAATAAGATAAGATAAGATAAGCCTTTATTAATTCAATTCAATTCAATTCAACTTTATTTATATAGCGCCATTTCACAACAACAGTCATCTCATAGCACTATCAACTGTAGGGAGGACCCCCACAGTTGCAGAAAGACCCCAGCAATCAGGCGATCCCCTGTGAGCAAGCACTTGGCGACGGTGGAGAGGAAAAACTCCCTTTTAACAGGAAGAAACCTCCAGCAGAACCAGGCTCAGGGAGGGGCAGTCATCTGCTGCGACTGGCTGGGGGGTGAGGGGACAGAGAAGAAGAAAAGAACAGACATGTAGAGAGCAAACAGCACGATGGGGACTCAATCTATGGGAGAGAACAAACAAATGTTAATGACCAGCAAAAAAAAAATATTTCATAGAGAGTGAGGAAAGGAGTGAGGCCCAGTGCATTACTGGAGGTCCCCCGGCTGACTAAACCTATTAGCAGCATAACTAAGGGAGGGTTCAGAAACACATGATCCCTCCCTAATTGTAGGCTATATCAAAAAGGTAGGTTTTAGCCCTATTCTTAAAAACAGAGATCGAGTCTGACTCCCGAATCCAGATTGGCAGCTGATTCCACAGGAGAGGAGCTTGATAACTGAAGGCTCTGCCTCCCATTGTACTTTTGGAGATTCTAGGTATTACAAGTAAACCTGCATTTTGGGAGCGTAGTGCTCTGTTAGGATGATACGGTAGTATCAGATCTTTTAAATAAAAAGGAGCCTGATTGTTTAGAGCTTTGTAAGTAAGAAGAAGGATTTTAAACTTAATTCTAAACTCTATGAGAAGCCAATGAAGGGAGGCCAGAACCGGAGAGATATGATCTCTCTTTCTAGTACCTGTTAAAACTCTTGCTGCAGCATTTTGGATCAGCTGAAGACTTTTTAAAGATGTTTTAGGACAGCCTGATAATAAAGAATTACAATAATCTAATCTCGAGCTAACAAAAGCGTGGATCAGCTTCTCAGCATCACTCTGAGACAAGATGCTCCTAATCTTGGCAATATTACGCAAATGATAGAAGGCAGTCTTAGAAACAAATTTAATATGTGAATTGAAGGACAAATCCTGATCAAAAATAACTCCAAGGTTCCTCACAGAGCTATTAAGAGAAAGAGTAACTGCATCCAAACTGAAAGTTTGATTTGGAAAGGAATTTCTAAGGTTTTTTGGACCAACAAGAATGACTTCAGTCTTATCTGAATTTAATAGCAGGAAATTACAAGTCATCCAAACTTTGATTTCCTTAAGACAGGCTTCTAACTTGGCTAATTGATTAGTATCATCTGGCTTCATTGACAGGTATAATTGTGTGTCATCTGCATAACAGTGAAAATGTATACAGTGCTTTCTAATAATGTTGCCTAACGGAAGCATATATAAACTAAAAAGACAATTCCCACAATGGGGAAATTCCAGGATTGCAACAGCACAGGGATAGCAACACTCAGAGCAACAATCAGAAGGCAAGAAAAAACAAGAACAGCTAGTATACATATGTACATATTACTATAAATATATATATATATATAGACACACAGTGCGGAGCATTGTGGTTGGTGAATGTGCAGCAGAAAGTCTAAGCTCTCTCTCCGCGGATGCGGCGGGCCAGCTGGATGTCTTTGGGCATGATGGTGACCCTCTTAGCGTGGATGGCGCACAGGTTGGTGTCCACGAAGACAAGAGACCCACCAGGTAGGCCTCGCTGGCCTCCTGCAGAGCCATGACGGCGAAGCTCAGGAAGCGCAGGTCGGTCTTGAAGTCCTGAGTGATCTCCCTAGCCAGGCGCTGGAAGGGCAGCTTACGGATGAGCAGCTCCGTGGATTTCTGGTAGCGACAGATCTCTCTCAGAGCCACGGGCCTGTAACGGTGAGGCTTCTTCACTCCGCCGGTGGCCGGAGCACTTTTTCCGAGCAGCCTTGGTGGCTAGCTGCTTCCTGGGGGGCTTTTTCCTCCAGTAGATTTACGGGCGGTCTGCTTGGTTCTTGCCACCGCTCTTTATTATTCTGTCTTATATTTCTTGCATGCCACCTAAACTCCAGCCCGGCACCCACGTCGTTTTCGCTACAGTTCCCGGTATGTCGAGTTTCTCCGTTAGCACCGGGTGGCGGTTGAGTGCTAGCTAGCACTAGCTCTTCCCTGCTGTATTGTCTCCTGCTGTAAACAGTGGCTCCGTCCGCCGACTTGGGAGACCTTTGGGGCGATCTGTGTGTCCGTGATATATATATAGAGTGAAAGGTGTAGAAAGAAGAAGGAAGATTAAAAAAAAGGCAGTTGCAAAGGGCAGCCAACTCGTGTGGCGCCGCCGGTCCGGCGGAACCGGAACCGGAAAAAAAAAATGATCACTGAAAGACTGAGTTTTTATCTGGAGAGTAGAGGCATTTTAGTACCTTATCAGAGCGGCTTTAGAAGAGGTTGAGGAGTTATGGATCCAATTGTCTGTCTGGAAACAGAAGTCAGGAAAGCCCAAGTAAATAAGGAATATGTGATGGAGGTATTCTTTGACTTAGAAAAAGCATATGACATGATTTGGAAAGAGGGTCTGTTGATCAAATTGAATATGATAGGTATAATAGGTAGGGTATTTAATTGGGTTAAAGAGTTTTTATTTGGAAGGGTTATTCAAGTTAGAATTGGCTCAAGTTTATCACAAAGATATAGGGTAGACAATGGCACTCCACAGGGCAGCGTAATCAGTCCAATATTATTCTCAATTATGATAAATGATGTCTTTGGTCAGATTCAGGATGATAAAGGACGATCTCTATTTGCTGATGATGGAGCAGTGTGGAAAGGAGGGAAAAATATTCATCATGTTGAGAGAAAATACAAGAGACTATAAACACTGTTGAAAATGGTCATATTTAGGGGGCTTTAAATTATCTGTGGAGAAAGCCAAGGTAATGTTTTTTCTAGGACAAGAAATAAAAACGTACAAGTTAAAATATATGGTCAGGTAATACAGCAAGTAAGAGTCTTAGTATGATAATCAACAAATGTAAGAAGATATTGAACGTGATGAGATGTTTGTCAGGAACTGAGTGGGGGGCAAGCAGAAGTGCAATGAGATGTATTTACGTTGCCCTGGTTAGAGCAGTTATAGAGTTTGGATGTATTGTCTACGAGTCTGCTGCAAAAACATCACTTAAAAAGTTGGAGGTAGTACAGGCTCAAGCTCTGAGACTGTTGTGGTGCTTTTAAAACAACTCCTGTGGCAGCCCTTCAGGTTGAGATGGGTGAAATGCCACTGCACTTGAGAAGAAAACAATTATTGTTGAACTACTGGGTTAACCTTCAGGGGCATTCTGAAGAATTGCACTCAACAGTTAAAGTCATTTCTCCAAGTTGGGAGAGTGAAAGTGATCATGCTAAAAAGCACTGTTTTGCTTGGAGAAGTGCTAAAATGGCAAAGGACATGATAATTAATGAGAGACCTTATATCCCAACAGTGCCTTTGTCAGTGACCCCTCCTTGTTTTTTTCCCTTGAGTACTGTGGATCTATCTTTTCTGGAAAAGGCACAGGTCACTAAAGGTCTTGGAAATGCTGCAGTTTTGGTTGATGATAGGTTAAGAACTCTATACCAAAGCTATATTCCAGTTTATACGGATGGGTCCCCAAAGATCCTGACTCGGGAAGAACGGGATTTGCAGTCAGTTCCAACTAAGCAAGCTGCCATTAAATGAAGAACATCAGACCATCTGGCTGTTTATACAGTTGAGATGCTTGCAATTGCAACAGCATTGCAGTTGGTAGAGGAGATGAAAACTGAAAATGCTGTTCTCTGCTCTGATTCAAGTGCCACTCTGCTTTCTATTCAATCATTTTCTTCATGTAGCAGACAGGATTTAGTTAATGAGATATAAGAGGGTCTCTTTAGATTATGCAATATGAACATCAAGGTTAAGTTTATGTAGACACCAGCACGCAGAGGAATAAAGGATAATGAATTGGTGGATAAATTGGCCAAGCAGGCTCTAAATGATGAATTAGTTATGAATATAGCATTCAGTAGATCAGAAGCAACAGCAATAATTAAAAGAAACATCATTAAAGAATGGCAGCATAGTTGGGATTCAGGACGCCATTTGTATACATTTCAGCAGCAGGTTCATATAACAAGAGCACTTGGGAGAAGCACCAAGGAAGAAAATATCATAACTAGGTTAAGAGTAGGTCACACCAGGCTTAATGTATCACTTCATTTAATTGGCAAGCACCCCACTGGGTTACGTAGTTACTGTCAAGATGTGGAATCAGTTGATCATGTGATTTTTTTTTTATTGTTCAAAGTTCTCCCGAGAGCTTGAGAGTTTAAAGAGGGCATCAGAAACTGTAGGAATAAGACTTTAATTTGGGAAATTTGTTAAGTATGGGTTTGGATTGTCTTTTTAAGTATTTGATAGAAACAGAGCTAATGAAAAGGATCTAGTTGGTGGTTTTTTTTTTCCACCTTTATCTCTGGTCCACGCCCCAACATAGTAGGTGGCGGTAATGCACCGTAACGCTGGTTGCCTCCCGCCATTTAACCTCTAAAGAAGAAGAAGGGTGTGGCGTAATAGTTCTGGGCATGCGTAAACGTGTGTGTAGCGGCTAAACAACCGCAAGCAGAAGAAGCTAAACCAGGTAAATGGTTTTCACATCAGCTGTCTAATGTAGTAGGTCTGTCATAACGTGTGGTGGTCCAAAAATGAAGTTTTATTCAGAGAGTTAAATCGCTGTTTTGTTGTTTTTTTTCCAAAATGAAACCGTGAAAGTCTCAGCACTATAACGGGACGCCATTACAGGGTTATGAAGATGAATCGGGGTAGAACTGTATATCTGTATCTATCTATCTATATACGCCTACATTTACAGAGAGAGACAGTTTTACTCTGCTGCAGGGGTCGGGAGCCTCGACTATGGAAAGGCACATTTGGAGTAAATTTTCTCCCCCAAAATATCTCCATAGACCGTTGTACAGACGCGCCATCTTTGTGCTGTGCAGTAAACTGGAATTGTTTTTGGTCACTCGGTCTTTTAACCCTGTAGCTGACCCAGCAGAAACCGAGTTTAACAACCAGAACTGAAGGATTAGCAGCGATATTTTTTTAAATACCGAGCTAGATCCCAGTCAGCGATCAAACAGGCAACTTTGTTGAAGCTTCGACACCTTGTTCAAAAAATGTTAAAAAAAATTTAATTGCTCAAGGCTTTAACGACACAGTGCTCGAGTAGGACATCTAGTGGTCAATAAAATGTGGTGCAATCGAGACGTGTTATTTATTGGTTCATGTGCTGTTTGGGACTTGATTCGCCATGCACCTTCCTGTTGGACTACACTACATGGTTGTATGGTTTCAAGCTGACACAATAAAATATAAGATTAAAATGAACTCATGTTGAAGACAGTGTTTCTTATTTGGCGCATCAGATTGTAGTAGACTATAGTGCTACACTTTAGCTTGACATTTTGTGCTATGAATCATATTCTGTCCTTAAAAAATCTAAATAGCCCCGAGCTTTAAAGGTGTTGAATAGTGAGTGTTCAGCAGGCTAGATGTCAAATTGAATCTGATTTCAGATGTTGCACTGATCTAAATAACTCACAGCAATAAAGGCCTCATCAGAGTCCCTCCGAGGGGACGTTTGTGTTCTGTAGACTGCGTTTACATACACAGCAGTATTCAGAGCGGTTTTTGAGCCGCTGCAGCTGCCGCTTGGCAGCTGCATTTCAAGCTTGCACAGTGAAAGCAATCTGCAGTTCTTATGCCCGTACTGTTGGAGGCAGCCAAGAGCCACCAAGCTGATTTGAACAGCTGCAATCCAAACACAAAAGAAGAGCACAGTGGCAGACGTTTTAAATGACGGACGCGATGGCGGTACATGAATACAGTGACAATCAAAACGAACAGAAGCTTTTGGTGTTCAGTGGCAGAGGAAGAAAAAAGACTGACATTTGTGACCCATGCTGGCAAAATGAGTCGGCTGTGCGCCGTGTCATTACGAGGCACTTTCTCGTAATGACTTTCTTTGTTTGCTAACGGCAAGTCCCTGGGGAAAAAAAACCCATGAGTGCCTAGTATCACTGGAAAACTTAGAAGACGTACTTTCTAAAAATACATATGGTTTTGCAGAAGACGTAACTCCTGACCAACTGAACGCGAGTTTTAAACCTAGCCAAAATATAAACAAATCGTCTTTTTCCGGGTCAGTTTTTGTGCACTTCCTACAAATTAAATATCATTTTGAAGGTCTTTCAGTACAGAATATGGAGAAAAAAGCATTACTGTTGGGAGCGTGAAATGAAGAAGCTGAATGGTTTTGTAATTCAGATTTAATGTCGGCTTCACATCCCCAACATGTCTCACCAAAAGCAGAAAGAGACTGATCGCAGTCAGACCCCCATATTTATACATCACACAACAAAAGCCAACATCACACATCCTTGTCATATCCTTCTAATCATCCAGTGTCTCCTTCCAATGTCCTCCGTTCCTTCGCCTGACCCTGGGGGGTCAGGAAGTCTTTTCAGGTCTTCACCGCCGCGCCTCCATCTCCTCGTTGTTCTCCGCAGGCGGTCCAGACCTATTGTCCTCTTCTGAGATGTGAGGTCATTCCACACATGCAATCACAAAACATCCCCCTGTGTCTATACATATGCAGATATGGATATATGAACTACAGCCCCCCCCCCCCCCGAATGTCTAAGAAAAGGACAATATATTTAGGTTCACAGAATATGGTGACATGACTGGCATAACTATACAAGTTGATCACATTAAAAGGAAGGAAAAAGAAAAAAAAAAACTTCAGCAACCACACCAACAGCATACTTTATACGGCATGATCATGTTAAAAACACAGTGATAACAGTAACAGTATAGTCTATGCCCCATGTCCACCTTAAAACTGCCATGATAACCCCGACAGCATATCTTAAAACACATTATCACATTCACATCAGTCTGTGTGTCGTCTGGGTTTCAACCATCTTCCAAATCTGCTGTACGCCTGCCTCGGCATCCCAGCGGCGCTGTCTTGTAAGGAATCTGCAGCTTGAGGAAGAGAGTGGTTATTTGATCCCTGTGGGGGGGCTGGGACTTGTCCCTTGGGGGTCTACCACGTCGAGGTGCTCTCGCCACCCGTACAGGCTCGTCACTCAACATGAAGGCAGGCTTGAGTCTGTCAATGCTGACTGTCTCTTTTCTGTCCCCCAAATCCAGCACAAAATGCTTATCTCCAGGTTCCAGCACTCTATATGGACCATCATATGGTGGGCGGAGGATTGGCTTTAAAGCCTCGCGCCTAACAAAAACGAACTCGGCATTTTTTAAAGCCTGGGGAACGAAAACCCGCGGAAAAGTGTGATGAACAGGGCCCGGGAGCATGTCCGCTCCCGTGCTGCTTAGTGGCCTCAGAGCTGGGAGGCGCCCCGGCTCTGGATGTTCTGGTAAGAATTCACCGGGGAGCCTGAGAGGTTGTGCAAAAACTAATTCTGCTGGGGAGGCGTCTAGATCCTCCTTGGGCGCAGAACGCAACCCCAATAAAACCCACGGTAGTTTGTTAACCCAATCTGCATCCGTTAGTGACGCTCTGAGGGCAGCCTTCAAAGACCTATGAAAACGCTCGCATAAACCATTAGCCTGGGGGTGATACGCGGTAGTGCGATGGATTGTCGCCCCTAAGCTGCTGGCCATCGCGGACCAGAGCTCTGAGACAAACTGAGGCCCCCTATCGGACGTGATGTCCGACGGGACTCCGAAACGCGCCACCCAGGTCGTTAAAAAAACGCGAGCCACCTCTGCGGCCGTAGTTGACGTCAGCGGGACCGCTTCTGGCCAACGTGTGGTTCGGTCCACCATTGTTAAAAGATGTGTGAACCCCTGCGACGACGGTAGGAGGCCCACGAGGTCGACATGCACATGGTCAAACCTCCTGGCCGGGATTGGGAACGGTTCTAAAGGAGCTTTCGTGTGCTTGTGAATTTTGGCACGTTGGCAAGACATGCATGTTCTTGCCCACTCCTTTACGTGCTTGCGCAGGCCCGGCCAAACAAACTTCTCCGCCACCATTTTCACCGAAGCGCGCACTCCCAGGTGCGCCAGGGAGTGAACCGAGTCAAAAACACGGCGGCACCACGCGGCCGGGACTACCAGGCAAGGTCGCCCGGTTGACACGTCGCAGATTAAGGGGGGCACACCGTCACGCAAACCCCTGCTCTCCAGCCTTAACCCTGTTGGTCCAGACTGGAGTGCGCGCACGTCCGCGTCACTACCCTGTTCTGCTGCCATGGCTGCGTAATCTATCCCTACGTGAACTGGGGCCGCGTACGCTTCCGCGTTGGTCTTGCGGCTGCGGTAGTATAATCTGCCTCCGTGTGCCCTGACGATGTCACGGCGCGGGAGAGGCAGTCTGCCACCACGTTGAGTTTGCCCGCTACGTGCCGAATGTCCGTGGTAAATTCCAAAATTGCAGCCAGCTGCCTTTGTTGCCGGCCCAACCAAGGTTCTGAGATTTTAGACATCGCAAAAGTGAGCGGTTTATGGTCGACAAAAGCCGTGAAACGCCGACCTTCCAGCCAGAACTGGAAATGGCGAATGGCCAAATGAAGCGCTAACAGCTCCCTGTCAAACGTGCTGTATTTGCGCTCGGTTTCGTTTAAGGATTTGCTAAAAAATGCTAGCGGTTGCCATGCTAGCGGTTGCCAAACCCCGTCCACGTGCTGCTCCACGACCGCCCCTATGGCCAAATTTGATGCGTCTGTGGTAAGCGCTATGTGGGCCGAGGGGTCGGGGTGGGCCAAAAGCGCGGCGTCAGCCAGGGCTCTTTTTACTTCCGCGAACGCACGTTCCCGCTCCGGGGACCACACGACCGCGTTGGAGGGCTTTTGCTTTCTAAGTGCGGCATATAATGGCTGCATGAGCTGAGCTGTGCGGGGGAGGAAACAGTTGTAAAAATTTACCATTCCCAAAAACTCCTGCAGCGATCTGACCGTTTGTGGTAGGGGAAAATTTGCCACTGCGCGCACCTTATCAGGCAATGGGACTGCCCCTTCTGGGGAAACGCGGTGTCCCAAAAAATCAATCTGCGCCACGCCGAATCGGCACTTGGCTGGATTAATTATTAACTCATGTTCTTCCAACCTCTGAAAAACTGTAGTGAGGTGATTTTCGTGTTCCTCCTCAGACGTGCTGGCGACTAAAATATCGTCGAGGTAGACAAACACGAAAGGAAGATCGCATAACACAGCGTCCATCTACGCTGAAACGTTTGTGCTGCGCCTTTAAGGGCAAACGGCATGCGCAGAAACTCAAAAAGACCAAAAGGGGTTATTACGGCCGTTTTAGGGACGTCCTCAGGTCGGACTGGGACTTGGTGGTAGCTGCGGACCAGGTCTATTTTAGAAAAAAATAAGCGCACCCGCCAGATGTAGTGAAAAATCCTGGATGTGAGGGATTGGGTAGCGGTCATGCGCTGTAGCATTGTTTAATCTGCGGTAATCGCCGCAAGGTCTCCAGGAGCCGTCAGCTTTCGGGACCATATGCAGTGGCGAAGCCCATGGGCTTTTCGAGCCCGAATAATGCCCAGTTTTTCCAGGCTGGCGAACTCGTCGTGTGCTATGGCGAGCTTGGTCGCGTCTAAGCACTGAGCTTTAGCGAAAACAGGGGAGCCCGTTGTGGAGATGAAGTGCTCCACCCCATGTCTCGCTACTGTTGCCGAAAATTTGGGAACTGTGAGTGCTGGAAATTGGGTGAGGAGTTTGTCAAACTTACCGCCTGCTGTGGCGACGTTGGCCTGCATGGGTGGTGGGGACACTCGAGCTGCACAGGGGATAGAAGAGAATGACAGTGCATTGATTAAGCGTCTGTTTGCGAGATCAACTAACAACCCATGTGAACATAAGAAAGCAGCACCTAACATGTTGAAACTCACCGCCGCTATGATAAAAGTCCACTCATAAGTGCGGCCGTGTAAGGACAGAGACAAGGTCCTTTCACCATAAGTGCTGATGTTTGAGCCGTTCGCCGCCGTTGCCGCGGGGTCCAGCCACTCGGTCAGCGTAGGTCGGGGTGATGAAGCTCACCTGAGCTCCGGTGTTTATGAGGAAATGTTGCCTGGAGCCTTCATCAGTGATGTAGAGCAGCTTGTTGGCCTCGCCGAGAGCCGTAGCTGCTAACGGTTCCCGGCTTTGGAGTTTCCCGAGCTCTTGAAACTGCACGGTGGCACACACTTGTATGCCCTCTCAGCGAATCGCCGGTGGTAGTAACAGAGGTCGTCTCGTCTGTTGCGTCGCAGCTGCGTCGCTGCCATGATGGGCGGGATTTGCTCCGCTGTCTCCGGCTCCCCGATGCCCTGGGCTTCTGCACCGAGGTCCGCCGCTGCTGCTGTGGCCATCTGCTCGCTGCAGGAGTTGAGGAGCCGCTGTGCTTCCCGGGCCAGCGCGCGGAAATCCTGCTGGGTCTTACAACGCATGCTGGCCAGAGTCCCTCTCATGTGCGCCGGGAGATTGCTGAGGAAGATGTGCTGAAAGAGGAAGCTGTCGTTGTCTGCCTCCCTCAGCTGAAGCATGTCTTCCATCAGGGCCATCGGTCTGCGCCCTCCTTGGCCATACATCGCCAGTAGTCTCTTGGCCCTTTCCTCGGCCGAGGGCACGAAGCTCTCGATGAGAGTAGCCTTCAGCTCCTCGTATTTGTCGCTGGCGGGCGGCTGCTGTATCACGCTCCGCACACATTGTGCTGTGGCGGCGTCGAGCCTAGCGATGACGTGGTAGAACTTGGTTTCGTCTGCCGTCACCCCTGCGAGCGCGAACTGTGCCTCAGCCTGCTTGAACCACGAGTTTGGGTCGTTCTGCCAGAATTCTGGGAGCTTGATGGCGACGGCGCTCGCTTGGGCCGCCTCCGACGAGTCTGCAACGGGGGAACGCCTTTCATCCATTCTCACGTACTGGTTACCAATGTGGGGAGCGTGAAATGAAGAAGCTGAATGGTTTTGTAATTCAGATTTAATGTCGGCTTCACATCCCCAACATGTCTCACCAAAAGCAGAAAGAGACTGATCGCAGTCAGACCCCCATATTTATACATCACACGACAAAAGCCAACATCACACATCCTTGTCATATCCTTCTAATCATCCAGTGTCTCCTTCCAATGTCCTCCGTTCCTTCGTCTGACCCTGGGGGGTCTGGAAGTCTTTTCAGGTCTTCACCGCCGCGCCTCCATCTCCTCGTTGTTCTCCGGAGGCGGTCCAGACCTATTGTCCTCTTCTGAGACGTGAGGTCATTCCACACAGGCAATCACAAAACATCCCCCTGTGTCTATACATATGCAGATATGGATATATGAACTACAATTACCTCAGTTTTGATAATTTCCTCAAAGTGACTCATTTTGCTAGCACGGGTCACATTTGTTCACCCAGTATTGGTGGATTGCTCAGTACTTCCTTCTGGTGGGAGCTTCCGGGTGCATGCGCAGTTCACTGCAACCATTTGCGTACTTAGTAGTAGATTAGTTTATTTGACAGGGACAGTGCAATAAACATAGACAATTAATCAAAGACAATCAATCTGATGTGTTGCACATAGAGTGTATAGCTATTAGCTAATTTGCAACTCTTGTCCCTGGATGGGCTTTAGAAAAAAGAATCAAGATAAAAAATATACACAATAACCACATACATCAATGCACATACATCACATACACCACATACATCAATGCACTTGTATGTGCATTCACTTTTTGGGGGGATGCATGCGCTCAGTCAGCGCACACCCTCTGTGTAGAGTTTGCGTACGAATGCGTCCACTGTGCTTGTTTGCGTACCAATGCATTTTTGCCACCATGAATTGGGCTTTACGGTACTTTTGTTGCAGGTGAAGAATTGTTACGATGCATCACTAATCCCAGTGGCATGCTGCCATGGTTGGTTCACCTATTTGAATAACGTTAGCTACTACAGTTGCAATCAAAACCTTTCAAGCACCCATTGCATGTTAGGTTTGTTGGCAAAAAAAATCAGGTGTTTGCAATAAACAAATTACACAAGAACAAATGGTTAAATAATACTATTACAAGGATTTTATCCAAATTCAACAATAAATCCTACTTTCAATGGCTACTGCAGTCTCAAAATTATTCAACCCCCTGAATAGAATTCTTCATAAGAGCACACATCTGTGAATCAGGTGTGGTCTGAAGCACGTCTGATGCAACCAATCAAGGGTTTCGTTAGTTGCATCAGGTGTGCTTGAGATAGAACTCTGAAGTTAAGAGAACTGTCTAAGAAGTTTAGAGAAGAGATCATTGCTTTGCAAAAAACAAAGATACAGTTGGAAGCATAGTTCGCAAGTTTAAAATTAAAGGAATAGTGGCAGAAAGAGGGAGCTATCAACGGTTGCCACCAGAGTCCTGAGGAGGCAGTAGGGATGTAACGATATCAAAATCTCACGGTACGATACGATTTTGATATTGATCTCACGGTACGGTATTTGTTGCGATATTGTGGAGAGGCTCACGGTATTATAAAATAGCTCATAATATTGTGTTTGTGATGATAATAACCAAAAACTGCCATTAAATCTGTTTTTGCCAGTCACCAGGCCATTTATTTTTATATTTATGGATCATGACAACATAAAATGCTGATCACTTAGTGCTTTTAAAGTGCAAGTTCAAGTCAGGAACACCAATATACCATTTGGTAATATTTGATATTTGGTCACATAACTGATTCTTCTTATGTGCAAGGATCATACTAAGCAGCAACTAGAACAACTGTAAACAACAATAGGGAATTCCCTTTAAGAGCAAACAAAGATCAAGTTAAGCCAGGTTCAATGTGTAAAGTAAAATTAATCATAAATGTGCTAGGCAAATAAAAACAGCCTGTTGAAACAATTAAGTCAGGCAAAAAGCCTACTGGAAAACACTGACCTATCCTTTAGCTTATGTTCAAGTTTTTCTTCAGAAAGATCAAAAGATCTACATTGCAAGGGAGAGGAAGAGACCTCTGGGCATTTACAATATCCCCTGCTGTAGAAAATACTCTCTCACTGGGCACTGCGGTAGCGGGTATACATAGGTAGGTCTTTGCTAATGAGGACATTATCTTTGCTAATGAGGCCATTGTCTGTCCGCCACCCTCTCTCCTTTAGTGTTTTTTAGACACGGCAAAACCAAAATGCCTCCACACATCTGATTTAAAAGTTGCTGGGGCTTGCACAATCTCAACTTCGGGGGTGTTTTCTTCAGTATTTACGTGAGCCGAACCTTGTCCGCCGCCATGTTTGTTGTGTGGACAGCGTGCAGCATGCACTCCTATTGGCTCAACAACAGTTCTTGTGACGACGCAGCGCAAAGGATCATGGTCTGTGTAGTTTACAATGCTTTGTTGCGCGGGAGCCTGCTTATTTCTTGTTGTTTTTTGACAGATACCCGCCCTCTTAATACCGTAACACGACCACGACGGTATCGAGACACTTTTACTACCGCGATATCGCGATAACGTCAATATCGTTACATCCCTAGGAGGCAGGGGATCAAAAACCCTCGACTGACTCCAAAAGACCTGCAGCAAGACTTGGTGGCAGCAGGCACTGCGGTTTCAGTTTCCACAGTAAGGCTCAAACTAAATGTTGAAGGATTCCATGCCAGAACTCCTGAATTTACCGTGTGCAGTGCTCTTCTTCCAATAAATTTACAGCCTTTTTTAAAAAATTAAATTTCACCTTACAGAGAGAAAATACAACATAACTAATAATAACAAAGACGAAATACTGTGGGAAAATGTGTATTTTTTTCTGTCTTTGTATAGGCAGTGAACATTCTACCTGCTTCTTCTGATCGCTGCAGGTTGAGAACCCATCATGCCTCTGGGGTTGGATGAGCTGTGACACACAAACAACAACAACCAGCTCACTTGAACTTCTTCCACAACAATGTTGGCCAAACCAAAACTCACGCCGCTCCAGGAAGAGCAGGTATGGGTACATGTTTGGTCCGCCATCATACATGCTACAGTTGCTGTGCAGTAACTTATATTTTCCATGCAGTTTTTTTTTCTGTTAAGTCTTTTACCAGGATTACACAAACACTTATGGACGGATATGCGTGAAAAATTTTTCCAGAGGTACAGCTTACCCAAACTTAAAGGGCTCATTGACTGAAAAATGGTGTTTGTAGGTTTTTACCATCTGAAATGTGTCTATTGTTCACATGATTATCGAAAAAATATCAAAGCACTCACTTCTCTTAAAAAACACAGCCTTTATCTCGTTTTTCTCTCCAAAAAAGCCATTCTTACTCTTCAGGGGATTTTCCCGTATGCCAAGAAATGGGAAACGTCACTAAAAGGTAACCGTCACTAGTCTTGATAGATGGGTGGGGAGCCAAAGGCATTAGCTTCCAAGCTAAGAGTGGTATTAGGAAGGTCACACCAAGCGCGATTTATATTGTTATTTTCTTCAGATTACTATCACCCTAATGGACATCCATGTTTCCTTCTGGTTCATTAATCCACAGTCAATAATATCTCGTATCATTCTGGCTTGTTATATTTTCGCATTGATGCTATATTGAACCATTAGCATTAGCGTGCTAGGTGGTCGGAGGCAATCATTATAACAGGAAACAGCTGACCTCAGCAAGGAGGTAGTGATGGACACTCCGCCTAGCATTAGCTTAACTGTCAATTAGGGCTGTCGCGATAACCGCAATTATGTAATACCGCACTATGGACACGCCTACCGCAGAGGAAAACGACCAACCACAACAACCGTGGTGTTCATTTTTTTTGTGTGTGGGGCTATATCTCATTGTTCACTTATGTGCCCTTATTGATTATTAAATAAATTGTTAAATGAAGTGTATTTTTAATGCCAACAGCATGTTTGCACCCGGTACTCTAGAAGCTTCCACAGGACTCAGTGCTGCCGCCGCCGGGTGCTGACACCGGCAGCACCATGTAGGTCTCTCTCCAGATGGACTCCAGCAGGCAGTTAGTGGTGAAAGCGTTTAGACTCCTTGCTAAATACAGCTGTGACAGTGAACATTGAAAGGGCACAAAGCGTGTCATTTCCTTTTGAGCGGAGTGTGTATGGTCCTGACTGTGTATGCTGCTGTGTATGAGCTCCCAGAGCTAAAGCTTGTTTGAATGTGATTTTTTTGGACAGCGGCAAAAATCACGGAGACAAGAGCCACACAGGATCCTGTGAGGAGGCTGTCCTGCTTAAATAAGCTAAATGTCGCTGCAGTCTCCAGTCTACACACCCCCTAGTTCCTGCCACTGCTTCATGAAAATGATCGGGGGGGGGTTTTTGTTTGTTTTTTTAAACAGAATCCGCAGTTCATGCCTGTAGAAAGACCGGAGCTCTGTATGATTGTCACGCACGCACATAAAGTTGAGAGCGGAGCTGCAGTGAGTTTCTCACAGTTTCCATCATGTGTCACATAAGTTATAAACCCTGTTTAAATTACGAGACCACAGGGTCCTAAAAACATTTGCAATAATACCACATGCCGTGGTGTTGAGCCGTCAACCATCACCGCAGGGGAAATTCCTCTACCGCGACAGTCCTACTGTCAATCCTGTTTGTTGATCGCTATTTTCTATAAATTCTATTCACCCCCACTGGAATCCTTGTTCACTGTACAACACTTGACTGTATATTTTGTTCTTAGCTGTCATTTTAATGTTATTCAGCATTATTCTGGTGAAAATTTCATCCAAATCCATGTAGTTGTTTTGGAGTATTGTTGCTAACACCCTGTGAGTAGCGCTGCAACTAACGATTATTGTGGTAGTCGACTAATCTAATGACTATTTTTTTGATTAATTCAATTCAATTCAATTCAACTTTATTTATATAGCGCCATTTCACAACAACAGTCATCTCATAGCACTATCAACTGTAGGGGGGAACCCCCACAGTTGCAGAAAGACCCCAGCAATCAGGCGATCCCCTGTGAGCAAGCACTTGGCGACGTGTGAGAGGAAAAACTCCCTTTAACAGGAAGAAACCTCCAGCAGAACCAGGCTCAGAGAGGGGCAGTCATCTGCTGCGACTGGCTGGGGGGTGAGGGGATAGAGAAGAAGAAAAGAACAGACATGTAGAGAGCAAACAGCACGATGGGGACTCAATCTATGGGAGAGAACAAACAGATGTTAATGACCAGCAAAAAAAAATATTTCATAGAGAGTGAGGAAAGGAGTGAGGCCCAGTGCATTACTGGAGGTCCCCCAGCTGACTAAACCTATCAGCAGCATAACTAAGGGAGGGTTCAGAAACACATGATCCCTCCCTAATTGTAGGCTATATCAAAAAGGTAGGTTTTAGCCCTATTCTTAAAAACAGAGATAGAGTCTGACTCCCGAATCCAGATTGGCAGCTGATTGCACAGGAGAGGAGCTTGATAACTGAAGGCTCTGCCTCCCATTGTACTTTTGGAGATTCTAGGTATTACAAGTAATCCTGCATTTTGGGAGCGTAGTGCTCTGTTAGGATAATACGGTAGTATCCAATCTTTTAAATAAAACCATCCCACTCCACACCATCACTGTAGATGAAGCATACAACCGCTTCTGCAGCGCAATCTTCAAGGCTGCCCATACTGCAATCCCACGAGGCTACCGACCCCTCTATGTCCCATGTTTGGACGGAGAAAGTGCTGCCCTCCTACAATCCTATCAAACATCAGGGGACCCAGAGATAGTAGACCATCTCATTGAATCGCTAAATACAGCCCGGCGAAAGAAATGGGAGGAGACAGTTGCTGACCGGAGCTTTACCCACTCTAGCAGGAAATGTTGGAGCCTCATCCGTCGCCTAGGAGCTGCACAGAAGCCCCCTAGCCAAAGCCGAGCATCCGTCACACCCAACCAAGTTGCATCCCACCTACTGACTATCGCCAAAGCACCCCAAGACAAAGACACCAGAAGAGCAGTTACAACTGAGCTAAAAAAACACCAAAAAATGCCTGTAGAGGAAACGAACCCTGAACCCTTCGAGGCTGCTGAACTGGAGAAAGTCCTACAGGGCCTGAAATGTGGAAAGGCAGCAGGATACGATAACATCTTCCCAGAATTCATGAAAAATCTTGGCCCCCGAGCTCTAACCTGGTTGACACAGTTCTACACAAGGATCACACAAACAAACTCGATCCCAAAGAAATGGCGGACAGCAAAGGTCATTGCCATCCCAAAACCTGGCAAAGACCACAAACTACCAGCAAGCTACCGCCCAATCTCCCTACTCAGCGTTCCTTACAAAATCATGGAGCGCCTAATATTACAACGCATTTCCCCAGAAATAGAGGATATTCTAAGTGTGGATCAAGCAGGTTTCCGCAAGGACCGCAGTACAGGAGGAACAAGTACTGGCCCTAACCACCTTCATCGAAAATGGCTTCGAGAGCAGACTGAAGACAGGGGCTGTGTTTCTCGATCTTACAGCCGCCTATGATACGGTCTGGCACAAAGGCCTCCTCCTGAAACTTATAAAGGCGATCCCTGCTTGGGCAACAGCAATTATAAAAACCCTGCTGACCAACCGAAGGTTCAGAGTCCACCTCAGTCAGAACACAAGTGCATGGAGAATGCAGAAAAACGGACTCCCACAAGGCTCAGTTCTAGCTCCAACTCTGTTCAACCTCTACATAAACGACCTGCCTACTACAAAATCCCGCAAATTCATCTATGCAGACGACATCTGTTGGCATTCCAAGCACCAGACTTTGAACCACTGGAACGTGTGCTCACGGAAGATCTTACCAAACTGGACCAGTTCTGCAAAATCTGGCGCCTAAAACCAAGCCCAGCAAAAAACCGTCTCCAGTGTATTCCATCTCCACAATGCAAAAGCTGCCAGAGAACTAAACATCCACCTGAGCGGACTCGAGCTTAAGCATGCCCCAAATCCAACTTATCTTGGAGTGACCCTTGATAGGACCTTATCCTTCAAGGAACATCTAAAGGGGACGGCTGCTAAGGTGAAGGTACGAAACAACCTGCTCTGCAAGCTCGCTGGTGCAAAATGGGGGGGCGGCAGTCTCCACCCTGCGCACCTCAGCACTGGCCCTTTCATACTCTGTAGCAGAATATTGTGCCCCTGTCTGGTCCAGGTCATCTTACACACACCATGTAGACACCCAGCTCAACTCAACCATGAGAACTATAACTGGAACAATCCGCTCAACACCACTCCCCTGGCTCTCTGTACTGTCAAACATAGCCCCTCCACACATCCGGCGAGCAGCATTAACTCAAAGGATGCTCCAAAAAGTTAAAGATTCTCCTCACTTACCAATCCATGCAGATATCTACACCCCACCCACTGCCCGACTTTCATCCAGACGGCCGATTTGGAAAAACCCTCCCCCAGCTGACTTTACCATCCAGACAGCTTGGCAAGAGGAATGGGAGACCAAGGAGGTCCCAAACAAA
Organism: Pholidichthys leucotaenia; assembly: GCA_020510985.1. Lineage (NCBI taxonomy): Eukaryota > Metazoa > Chordata > Actinopteri > Cichliformes > Pholidichthyidae > Pholidichthys > Pholidichthys leucotaenia. The sequence goes on from CM035840.1 coordinate 442,241,736, forward strand.
CAGCTGGTGATAAACCCCAACCAACAGGTCCCGGGCACCAACCTCCCAAGGAGACAGTGGTCTACACTCAATCGCTTCAGGACTGGACATGGCCCCTGCTTGGCCAGCCTTCACAGATGGGGCAGTAGCCCTAGCCCACTGTGCACATGTGGAGAGGAGCAAACAATGGAACACATCATAGAGGCTTGCCCGCTCCAAAGACTGGAAGGAGGATTACACACCCTCCATACAGCAAACCAGGCGCCAACTGCTTGGCTTAAGGACTTTGCATTCGCTAAATAAATAATAAATAAAAAGGAGCCTGATTGTTTAGAGCTTTGTAAGTAAGAAGAAGGATTTTAAACTTAATTCTAAACTCTATGGGAAGCCAATGAAGGGAGGCCAGAACCGGAGAGATATGATCTCTCTTTCTAGTACCTGTTAAAACTCTTGCTGCAGCATTTTGGATCAGCTGAAGACTTTTTAAAGATGTTTTAGGACAGCCTGATAATAAAGAATTACAATAATCTAATCTCGAGCTAACAAAAGCGTGGATCAGTTTCTCAGCATCACTCTGAGACAAGATGCTCCTAATCTTGGCAATATTACGCAAATGATAGAAGGCAGTCTTAGAAACAAATTTAAATGTGAATTGAAGGACAAATCCTGATCAAAAATAACTCCAAGGTTCCTCACAGAGCTATTAAGAGAAAGAGTAACTGCATCCAAACTGAAAGTTTGATTTGGAAAGGAATTTCTAAGGTTTTTTGGACCAACAAGAATGACTTCAGTCTTATCTGAATTTAATAGCAGGAAATTACAAGTCATCCAAGCTTTGATTTCCTTAAGACAGGCTTCTAACTTGGCTAATTGATTACTATCATCTGGCTTCATTGACAGGTATAATTGTGTGTCATCTGCATAACAATGAAAATGTATACAGTGCTTTCTAATAATGTTGCCTAACGGAAGCATATATAAACTAAAAAGAGTAGGGCCTAGCACAGATCCCTGTGGAACTCCATGACTAAGCTTTGAGTTGAAAGAAAACTCATTATTTACATGAACAAACTGGAACCTATCAGATAAATAAGATCTAAACCATTGCAACGAAGTTCCATTAAGTCCAACATAGTGTTCTAATCTATCAAGTAGAATATTATGATCGATAGTATCAAAAGCTGCACTAAGGTCTAAAAGGACAAGTACAGAAACTAGTCCATTATCAGATGCAATGAGGAGGTCGTTAGTGACCTTCGCTAAGGCTGTTTCAGTACTATGATGGATTCTAAACCCAGATTGAAACTCTTCAAGTAAACCATTTCCCTGCAGGTGGTCAAATAATTGTGCAGCAACAACTCTTTCTAAGATTTTTGAAATGAAAGGGAGATTAGAGATTGGTCTATAGTTAGCTAAAGCTCCTGGATCTAGCGTTGGCTTTTTGAGTAAGGGTTTAATTACAGCCGTTTTAAAAGCCTGCGGTACATGGCCTAAAGTTAATGAAGAATTGATTATATGAAGAATAAAGCTACCAATAAGTGGGAAGACTTCTTTAAATAACCTGGTAGGAATAGGGTCTAAAAGACAAGTTGAAGGTTTGGATGAGGAAACTATTTTGTCTAACTCACAAAGGTCGATTGGAGTAAACTCATCAAGACAGACATCAATTGAAGGAGTTGTAGTAGTTACAGTATTTAAGTTAACTGTGGGAAGAATCTGATTGATTTTATCTCTGATGGATGAAATTTTATTATTGAAAAAGTTCATAAAGTCCTGACTAGTAAGCTCTAAGGGAATGCTAGGATTGACAGAGTCCTGACTCTTTGTCAACCTGGCTACAGTACTGAAAAGAAACCTGGGATTATTCTTGTTCTCTTCTATTAATGCAGAGTCACCATCATCACCTAGTAATGCAGGTCACCATCATGCCCAAAGACTTCCAGCTGGCCCACTGCATCCGCGGAGAGAGAGCTTAGACTTTCTGCTGCACATTCACCAACCAACCATAATGCTCTGCACTGTGTGTCTATATATATATATATTTATAGTAATATGGACATATGTTTAGTAGATGTTGTTTTTTCTTGCCTTCTGATTATTGCTCTGAGTGTTGCTATCCCTGTGCTGTTGCAATCCTGGAATTTCCCCCATTGTGGGACTAAATAAAGGCTTATCTTATCTTATCTTATCTTAATAACTCGTTCTAGCTTTTCTAAGAGATTTTTTATAAATTAAAAGATGATTTCTCCAAGCTAAATAGATTTCATCTAAATTAGTAGAGCGCCATTTTCTTTCTAATTGACGAGTCTTCTGTTTTAAGGTACGAGTTTCTGTGTTGAACCAAAGAGTTAGAAATCTCTGATTAGACTTTTTCTTTTTTAAGGGGGCCACCAAGTCTAGAGTCTGATGCAGAGAAGCTGAAAACACTATCCACCATGTTATCAATTACAGAAGGAGCAAGCTGTCTATAGCTTATTTCCGTTGTGTTGACACATGGCATAGAGGAAACAATCTGCATAAATTTGGAAACAGCATCATCTGAGAGGCATCTACTGTAATAATATTTTTCTTTAGGAGCCAAATAGTCAGAAATAGTAAAATTAAAGGTTAACTGACAGTACAGGGTTATGAGGAGACACTACAAGATTTTCTATTTCTATGCCATATGTCAAAACAAGGTCCAATGTATGGTGGAGGTAATGAGTAGAATTTCCTACTTTCTGAGAAAACCCAATCGAATCTAATATTGAATTGAATGCCACATTAAGGCAGTCACTATCTACATCCACATGTATATTAAAGTCCCCTACTATAATTATTCTATCAGATTTCAGCACTAAATCAGCTAAGAAATCAGCAAATTCGGATAAAAATTCTGAGTAGGTTGATGGGGGACGATAAACTATGGCAAATAAAATTGGGTTTAACCTAAAATTGCTAAAGTGCCCAATACTGAGGACCAGGCCCTCAAAGGAATTATAACATGTTTTTTGCTTTACATTAACTAGTAATTTGGAATGGTAAATTGTTGCTACTCCTCCTCCACGACCAGAACTTCTGGGATTTTGACAGTTTAAATAACCAGAGGGAGTTGATTAATTTAAACCAACATAATCCTCTTGTCCTAACCAAGTCTCTGTAAGGGAAATTAAATCAATCTGATGATCAATTAACAAATCATGGACTAACAGAGACTTGGGAGTTAGAGACCTAATATTTAATAAACCACATTTAATTTTTAAATTATGAGGAGGAACAGAGGCCAAATCATTCAATTTAGAGGTTTTATGTTTAATTTGAGTTTTACCAATATTTTGCTTTATCACTTTGGGATGCTTATACATTATATTTTTATTCACTTTGGAGGGAGCAGACAACGATTCTCTGATGGGGAAGACAGGGGCTAAGCTGAGGGGTGGCGGATGAAGAGGAGCTGCAGAGAGGCGTGTAAGACTGCGACTCTGCTTCCTGGTCCCAACTCTGAGTAGTCATGGTTTTGGAAATTTGGATAAAAAAGATGCCAGATTGTTAGATAAATGAGAAGCACCATCCAAAGTGGGATGAATGCTGTCTCGTCTCATAAGACCAGGTTTTCCCCAAAAAGAGCTCCAATTGTCAATGTAGCCCACGTCATTTTAGGACACCACACAGACAGCCAGCGGTTGAAGGATGACGAGCGGCTAAAACATGTCATCACTGGTCAGATTGGGGGAGGGACCCAGAGAATACTACAGTGGCAGACATCGTTTTTGCAAAGTCACACACCGATTCTATATTAAGTTTCGTGACTTCCGACTGCCGGAGACGGATGTCATTAATGCCGGCGTGAATAACAATTGTGGAATATTTACAGTTACTTTTAGCCAGCATTTTCAAATTTGACTCGATGTCGCCTGCTCTGGCCCCAGGAATGCATTTGACTATGGCCGCTGGAGTCTCTAGGTTCACGTTTCTGACTACAGAGTCGCCAATGATCAGAGTTTTTTTCCTCAGCGAGTGTGTCGCTGAGCGGGGAAAAACGATTAGAAACGTGAACAGGTTGGTGGTGTACCGGGGCTTTGCGACTAGGCTTCCTTCTCACCGTCACCCACCCAGTCTCCTCGCTGCTGAGGAGAGCCGAGGGACCGCTGACAGTGGGACCTAAGCTAACTAGCTCCGCTGCAGCTAATGGGCGTCCGTCAAGATTAACTGGCGCAGACGGTGTTTCAATGCAGCGGAGCCGGGATTCCAAATCAGACAACCTCGCCTCGAGCGCCTCAAAAAGACAACATTTATTACATTTATCGTTATCGCTAAAAGAGGCAGAGGTGTAGCTAAACATCTGACAGAGAGAGCACACCAGAGGAGAAGAGGAAGGAGAGCTAGTAGCCATAGCTAATGGCTAGAGAGCAAACCACACTAATCACCACACTAACCACACTAACTAGAGAGCAAACCACACTAATCATGATTAGTCGACTAATCATGATTATTTCTGTCATGTCCACCATCTCTGCTTCCCATTGGCACAGCTCCTGTTTGGGGCTCCAGTGCACGTTTTACCTCGCCTGTTTAACCTCTTAAAATTCCAGTGTTTCACCAGTGGGATGTTTCAAATTTTCTACTGCCACTCGGTGAAGAAAGAATTGGATTTTCTTTGTATATGCTGAATTCAGGGAAATTGGCTGGAATGCTCAGGGGTTAAAAAGAAAAGTTTCAAATCTACAAGAAAAAGCTGCAAATTTACTGGAAGAAAGTTGCTAATTTTTGAGAATAAAGGTTCCAAATTTATAGGAAAAAATTGCAAATGGAGAAAAAAGTTAAAAAAAAAATACTAGAAAAAAGATGAAAATTTTGGAGGAAAAAACTGCAGATTTAAAAGAAAAAAATGCAAATTGAGGTGAAAAAAGTTGCAGATTTAACCTCTTAAAATTCCAGTGTTCCAAGGAGGGGGATGTGAATTTTTTTTTTTTTTTTACTGCCATTCAGTTTAGAAAGAATTAGATTTTCTTTGCATGTGTTAAATTTAGGGAAATTGGCTGGAATGCTAAGGGGTCTGCACACCTGAGATTATCACCTTGTTTTCAGTCTCTGCCTTTAATATACAAACTGTGTTAGGCTGGGAGAACATAATTTCATTTTTTATGCACAAGTGTGCATACTAAATGACAATAAAGAAAATCTGAATCTTAAATCTTGAGTATAATGTTTTATAAAAGCTCCCCATAGCTAAAACAAATTATGACCCATGAAACGCGAGTTTTAGACTTGAACTTGACAGCTTAATAAAAAATGTTTGTAACAACACAGTTGTCCGACGTCACAAAATCATAATTTAACTCATAATGTACAAGCAAGAAAAGTGGCAATTTTTCATGTCTTAGAGCCTGAAACATTCATATATTTTAGTTTTTCCTGGAAAAGGGCACACAGACTATCAAATTAGTTGTCAATTAATTTTCTGATGATCGACTAGTCGATTAGTTGACTAGTTGTTGCAGCACTATCTGTGAGAAGATAAGAGACTTGGGGGAGGTATGCATTCTCAGATCATCACCAAAATGTAATGAGTTTGTCTGTAGCCCATGAAGCACCTCTGGTGAAAATTTCATCCAAATCCATCCAGTCATTTTTGTATCATCCTGCTGCACAAATACAAAGACCTTGGGGAGGTATGCACTCTCAGGTCATCACCAAAATCTAGTTATCTGTTCTCCGTGCCATTACACATCTTCCCTGAAAATTTCATCAAAATCCATTCATAACTTTTTAGTTATGTTGGTAACAGACAGACAAACCGACAAACCAGCGGCGGTAAAAACTTCACCTCCTTGGTGAAGAAGAAGTGTCACAGGCCAGCATTATTTACCTTCAACATATTCAGTAAAAAAATGAATAAAAACTCTAATTTCTCCAGTTTATAAACAGCAGCTCGGATTGAGTTTCAAATATTTTTTTTTTATTCTGGATCAAATATTACAAGAAAATCATATAATAATGGCTTGCATTTATATAGCACCTTTCATGACACCCAGAGTGCTTTACAATGAGTTCCTTCACTCCGCAGACAGACAATGATAGTGGTAAGCTACTGCTGTAGCCACAGCTGCGCTGGGGCAGGCTGATAGAAATATGGCTTTTAATCTGCACCAACAGCCTCTCTGACCACTACTGAACATTTATCCACATTCATACCCAGTGTCATGGACACTGGAGGCAAGGTGGGTAAAGTGTCTTGCCCAGGGACACAACAGCAGGATGGCTGGGGAGAGTGAGATTAGAGCCGCCAACTCTCCGGTTATTGGACGACCTGCTCTACCTCCTGAGCCACTGCTGCCCCTCTATATAAATAGTTGTATCTTAAGTGCACACAGATGTGGGGTTTTATGCTGAATCTGTTTACCAGCAGTAGAAGTCTCCGTTGCATGGACTTCTCCTGGGGCTTTTAGGCTGTTGATTTACTGGTCAGTCTACATTCCTACCCTCACCTGTGGTCATGATCTCTGAGCATGGATACAAGTGGCTGAAACAAGCTTTCTCCATAGGCTGCCTGGACTCACCGTCAGAGATAGGATGAGGAGCTCAGTTAGTTAGAGGCTCAGAGTAGAGCCACTACTGCTCAACATCCAAAGGAGCCAGGTGAGGGGCTTTGGGCATCTGATCAGGATGTCTGCTGGGCGCCTCCCACATGAGGTGTTTTGGGCACGTCCCACTGGGAGGAGACCCCCGGGGCAGACCCAGGACACGCTGGAGGAGGTGGCTGGGAACAGGGAAGTCTGGGCTTCTCTGCTTAGAGTGCTGCCTCCATGACCTGGACCCCCAGATAGGCAGTATATTATGGACTGCCCTCTTGGCACAGGGCAGTCACAACCAGGGCCGCCCAAAGAAGAGGTTCAAGGACAACCTCAAGGCAAACCTCAAGCGGACAGACCTCCAGCCACTAGAACTTGAGGCTACTGCAGCTGATAGAACTGCTTGGCGTATTGTGATAAGGAGGTCCGTAACAGCATTTGAAGACGACCGCTGCCAACGTCTTGCAGCGGCACGTGATCGATGACACAGAACGTCTTCCACCGTCCTGACAGCTGGCGTTCCATGCCCAACCTGCAACCAACTGTGCGCTTCAGACTTCGGTCTTCGAAGCCACATGCGTGTTCACAGATGACTGCACAACATGTCATTCTCAGCTCCCAAGAGACTACCAAGAAGAAGAAGATAAATATGCACACCCTGTTATAACTGGGGATGTGGCTGTGTTCAGAATTAACCAATCACATTCAAACTGTTCCAGGAGGCTTTTCCTGACTTTTTTGTAGTCGCATCTTACAGCGCAAGCCATGGTCCACAGAGAGCTTCCAAAGCATCAGAGGGATCTCATTGTTCAAAGGTATCACTCAGGAGAAGGGTACAAAAGAATTGCTAAGACATTAAATATACCAAGGAACACAGTGAAGACAGTCATCATCAAGTGGAGAAAATTTGGCACAACAGTGACATTACCAAGAACTGGATGTCCCTCCAAATTTGATGAATAGACAATAAGAAAACAGGTCAGGGAGGCTGCCAAGAGGCCGACAGCAGCATTGAAGGAGCTATAGGAATTCCTGACAAGTACTGGCCGTTTAGTACATGTGACAAAAATCTCCCATCTAGGGTGGCAAGACAGAAGCCTTATCTTATGAAGAAAAACATCCATGCCCGGCTACATTTTGCAAAAACACATTTGAAATCTCCCAAATGCATGTGGGAAAATGTGTTTTGGTCTGATGAAACCAAGGTTGAACTTTTTGGCCATAATTCCAAAAGGTATATTTGACGCAAACACAACACTACTCATCACCAAAAGGACACCATACCTACAGTGATGCATAGTGGTGGCACCATCATGCTTTGGGGTTGTTTTTCTTCAGCTGGGACTGGGGCCTTAGTCAAGGTGGAGGGAATTATGAACAGTTCCAAATACCAGTCAGTGTTGGCACAAAACCTTCAGGTGCTAGAAAGCTGAAGATGAAGAGGAACTTCATCTTTCAACACGACAATGACCGAAAGCACACATCCAAATAAACAAAAGAATGGCTTCACCAGAAAAAGATTAAGGTTTCGGAATGGCCCAGCCAGAGTCTAGACCTGAATCCGATCGAACATCTGTGTGGTGATCTGAAGAGGGCTATGCACAGGAGATGCCCTCACAATCTGACAGATTTGGAGCATTTTTGCAAAGAAGAGTGGGCAAATATTGCCTCATCAAGATGTGTCACACTGATAGACTCCTTCCCAAAAAGACTGAGTGCTGTAATAAAAGCCGAAGGTGCTGCAACAAAGTATTAGTTTAAGGGTGTGTGTATTTATGCAAACAGGTTATTGTAAGTTTTTTATTTTTCCCCTTTAAATGATTTCAGTTTGTTTTTCAATTGGGTTGTACAAGTTATAGGTCACATTAATGTTGGAAAAAGTTTTGAAATGATTTTTTTTATATCACAAAAACCTGGCATTTGAACAGGGGTGTGTAGACTTTTTATATCCACTGTAACTTGTTTTGTGAACACAGTTCCCTTGATTACTTGGGTTGTTACTGATATCTGGTGAAAATCTCAGGTCAATGGCTCCATTAGAAATATGTTTAATGAGAAAAATGTTGATGTGTTCAATACTTATTTTCCCTGCTGTATATAATATATGGTATCACAATATTTAAGGAATTGTAGTATCGTATCGTGATAGTATTGCATCGTGACCCAAGTATTGCAATACATATCATGAGGTCCCTTGCGATTCCCACCCCCAGCATGAGCACACAGGGAGAAGCAGCAGCAGGGACTTGTACTCCTGCTGGCTGGCTTTATACAGTGCGGTAAAAAAGTATTTAGTCAGCCACCAATTGTGCGAGTTCTCCCACTTAAAAGATGAGAGAGGTCTCCAATTTTCATCATAGGTATACCTCAACTATGAGAGACAAAATAAGAAGAAAAAAAAAAATCCAGAAAATCACATTGAAGGATTTTTAATGAATTAATTGGTGAATTCCTCAGTAAAATAAGTATTTGGTCAATAACAAAAGTTCATTTCAATACTTTGTTATATACTCTTTGTTGGCAATGACAGAGGTCAAACGTTTTCTGTAAGTTTTCACAAGGTTTTCACACACTGTTGCTGGTATTTTGGCCCATTCCTCCATGCAGATCTCCTCTAGAGCAGTCATGTTTGGGGGCTGTCGCTGGGCAACACAGACTTTCAATTCCCTCCAAAGATTTTCTATGGGGTTGAGATCTGGAGACTGGCTAGGCCACTCCAGGACCTTGAAATGTTTCTTACAAAGCCACTCCTTCGTTGCCCGGGCGGTGTGTTTGGGATCATTGTCATGCTGAAAGACCTAGCCACGTTTCATCTTCAATGCCCTTGCTGGTGGGAGGAGGTTTTCACTCAAAATCTCACGATACATGGCCCCATTCATTCTTTCCTTTACACGGATCAGTCGTCCTGGTCCCTTTGCAGAAAAACAGCCCCAAAGTATGATGTTTCCACTCCCATGCTTCACAGTAGGTATGGTGTTCTTTCTCCTCCAAACACGACAAGTTGAGTTTTTACCAAAAAGTTCTATTTTGGTTTCATCTGACCATATGACATTCTCCCAATCCTCTTCTGAATCATCCAAATGCTCTCTAGCAAACTTCAGACGGGCCTGGACATGTACTGGCTTAAGCAGGGGGACACTTCTGGCACTGCAGGATTTGAGTCCCTGGCGGCGTAGTGTGTTTCTGATGTAGCCTTTGTTACTTTGGTCCCAGCTCTCTGCAGGTCATTCACTAGGTCCCCCCATGTGGTTCTGGGATTTTTGCTCACCGTTCTCGTGATCATTTTGACCCCACGGGGTGAGATCTTGCGTGGAGCCCCAGATCGAGGGAGATTATCAGTGGTCTTGTATGTCTTCCATTTTCTAATAATTGCTCCCACAGTTGATTTCTTCACACCAAGCTGCTTACCTATTGCAGATTCAGTCTTCCCAGCCTGGTGCAGGTCTACAATTTTGTTTCTGGTGTCCTTTGACAGCTCTTTGGTCTTGGCCATAGTGGAGTTTGGAGTCTGACTGTTTGAGGTTGTGGACAGGTGTCTTTTATACTGATAGCGAGTTCAAACAGGTGCCATTAATACAGGTAACGAGTGGAGGACAGAGGAGCCTCTTAACCCCTTGCACTCCGGTCAATTTTCCTAAAAATGCCAAAAAATAATGTGCCCAAAGTAAATCGAAAGCTGTTATTCAACCCTTTGCAGCATCTTCATGGGGTTGGTCTCATTTAAAAGAAAACACTTTGAATTTTTTGGCAAAAAAAACATGATCTCTCTAAGTGCTCCGGCTACTGAGTTACAGTCATCTAAACATAGTGAACTTGAAGAAAATAAATTTGGCCTGGGTGTTTTTTTGGATACAAATGCTTTCAAATAACACACAGCTTCAGATCCGGGCTGGAAAATGCAACAGAAATATGTAGAACCAAGTGTTATCCAGCTGAGGTCCAAATTTTGTAACAATACCACAAAAAATGAATATATTACACAGCTTTTTCCTCAGGTAGTTTCCAGGCGTTTTGGAACTGTGCCAAATTGTGCCAAATGGCACAGTTTGGAAAAACGTCTAACTTTTGAATGATTCAATATAGAAGCTTCATTTTAGGCTCTAATGAAAGGTCACACTCAGGGCTGTCTGTGTGTGTGTGTGGGGGGGGGGGGGGTTGTCCCCCCCCCCCGCTCGCTACAGAGGATGGACTTCGGCCATCGCTACACAACGGATTAGCCTCATGTGGTGATGTGGGACAGCAGCGCAATCACCACGGCTTCCCCTCCCCTCGCTGCAGAAGAATAGCGGGGGTGGGGGGGGCGTTCACAGTCTGTACGCGGCGAACAACCCCTTGTACAGCGGCGCACAAACTGCGCCGCAAAGCACAGTTGTAATTTACCGATCGGTCAAAAGTCATTTTGGATTACAATTTTCAGGGATAAAAAATAATTTGGCTTTTAACACCTTACCTCTTCACAGCCACATTGTCCTGGCCAACTTCTCTTCCTCATTGTCAGACGAACGCAACGCTGGTCCACTCGTGGTTCTGGTCTCGCGACCCGGTCAAAACATAACTCCATTATTGCAGTTTTGTGCTTCCATGATTGCGGTTTTTCTCGAACGATTTTTCAAAACAAATAACAGTAGTAATTAAAAAAAGACTGGCGAAGGCGTGTGTCACTCAGCCTTCGTCGTCAGCCTCCGTCGGTCTATGATGACCATGGAAGAAATCATAATGTCTCATAACGTCTAATCCTTTTTTGATCCGCTCCAGCAGTCAGTCTTCACCCAGCCTTAAAAAAAACAGCTCGCGAACTTCTCTGCTTCAATTGGCTCACTGCATTCACAGCAGGCGGGTCCTTCTGGCTAGGTTTTCAGTCATTGGTTCTTCAATGTTTCAGAAACCCAATTCAAGGCTCTTATTAGTCGAATGAGAGGTCAATCAGATGAACTAATCTGTTCGCGGCTGTGTCTGCAGCTTTTATTTTAAGTGCGCGCTTGGACGCCACTACATCACCACCTACATCACCATCTACACCATGCTTCCTAGAGCGCACGAGAGCGCTCTCGTGTGCTCTAGGATGCAGAGACTTGCCCGTCCGCGGTACAACAGAGCACAAGAGGTTAACTAGTAGACATGGCTGTAAATCTTATGAGACAAGCAGTGACGTCATGGGTGTTTTGCGGCATCTGGCTGAAAATCTCACGAGACAAGATATGACTTCACCTGACTAGGCACTTACTTTTGTGCCATCTTTTGGGCTGAAAATGCAATTGGTTGATTAATACCCAAGAATATTCAACATTTGCATGAATATATCTTCTTCTTTGTCGTCTTCTTCTTTCGGCTGCTCCTTTTAGGGGTCACCACAGCGGATCATCTGCCTCCATCTCACCGTATCCCTTACATCTTACTCTGTAACACCAACCCTCTCCACGTCCTCCTTCACTACATCCATCAGTCTTCTCTGTGGTCTTCCTCTTTTCCTCCTGTCTGGCAGCTCCATCTTCTACATCCTTCATCCAATACATCCACTATCCTTCCTCTGCATATGTCCAAACCATCTCGGCCTTGCCCCTCTTACTTTGTCTCCAAACCGCTCAACCTGAGCTGTCCCTCTGATATACTAATTTGTAATCCTGTCCCTCCTAGTCACTCCCAATGAAAATCTTAGCATCTTTAAAGGTGAAATATAGAAGATTTTCATGAAAACAAATATTTAAAAAAAAAAATAATACATCAACAAAGCATTTAGAAACGTGCACAATGTAAGTCTTAATGTTCTTCTAAAAAGGAGTATATTAATGAAAAAAATATTTTGTAATTTTTGGCGGGTTTACAATAATATAAATATTTACATCCAGTAGCTGGAGTAAGTCAAACACAGAAGTCCAGTGAGGATGTCACAGCCCATAGCATCGCTAGGTTGATGTTACATGCCATGTTTCATTTTGGGTTGTTGGGTTGCCAGGTAGTGAATTATTCAGCTTAATACCTGAGTCTCAAGGCAAACGTCAGTTTTCTAATCGTTCTCAAGTATGGCACGACAAAGGAGCAGGATAAATATGGGTTCTGCTTTTGATGGCTAATGTCTGCTGAAGAGTCTCAAAGGGCTGAAAAGTCACGCAGAGGTGACCTTTTTTCTTCTAACAGGTAAGCTAGCCAGTGCTAGCTATGATGCTAACTAGCTCATTCATCTTCTGCTGCTAATCTGGTGGTTAGGGACGTGGGGGGGGCAGTCTAAAGTCTATGTAACCAACTAAATTTTATTTCTGACATGTTCACATTATGAGTGTATGATAATATCAGCCAATATATGGCTTGGAATAGACCCCACTAACTGCTCTTTACCAAGCTGACACGTATGACAGGTTCATTATGTGATCAACATTTGCATCTATGAATGTAACAGCACATACTAATTGTGTAGCAGTCATGTTTTACATAATTTTTTTTTTAAATTATCAGCTTTGATGTGCAGCTGCTCAGTCTAATAATTCGGTGTACAGTGAAAAAAGTTAGTTGTTTATTGTTGTTACAGATTAAGATAATAATGTAAAACTTTATTGATCACCATGGTGGAAATTGAGGCTAAAAATAGTTTAAGTTCTAACAGTAGAATAAACAGGTCTTAATTTATTTTCTTACTAACTAATGTTACTGCACAGCATTAGCCACGGGATTTCTTGAGTCCCTGAAGTAGCTGTAATTATGTGTGTAGAAATTTATGTCAGATTTTTGACTATCCAAGTAATAAACCATAACATTTTTTCACCCTCTGTAAGGACTTCCTCCATCATGAGGTGAATAAGGACAGGTCGGTGTCTGGATAATGTCATCATGATACAGCAGAGAAGCGCTCCGCCAAACAGTGACTGGACAGAGGGTCAGCAGCTTCTGAAACCTTCACTGATGTGCTGGACCAGTGGGGGTTAAGGACAGAACATCAATATCTGACCTTTAGGTGAGTATGATGCCAAGTTTTACATGTAAAAAGTCACAAAAAGGACTATCAATATGACTGTGTTCTCATAGATCAACATTTAAAAACCACATTCTGATGGATGTCAGCAGAAGCTTCTCCTCCACCTCACCTGTGTATGAGGCCTGGACTCCATTAGCAGCTCAGGACAACCACCAGAGGGACCATCCAGTGAGAGACGGTTGGCAGCACACCAATGTTAGTTTAGTCATATCAAAACATTTTACACACAGTAATGTATAAAGCCAAATCCTTTATTTTGAATTTTTAAATGTGTTTGATGAGATTTTTTAAACTGTTTTTGAAATGGTAAGGAGTGTTTTGTTTTTTTGTTTTTTTAATATTTAGTGAGTAACCTCGTCAAACCAATCATATTTATGGATTATTTTGCCAAAAGTAGATGCAACAGATATTTGTTTTTCTTTTTTTGAATAACTTCTCAAAACAACAGTCAAAATTTGGCAGCTAAAATGTCTTGGACTTTTTATTTTTATTAAAACCACAACCTGCCTGTGCACTTGGTGTTCCAAGAATTTTGAATTAGAAAAGATGTTGTTCCTCTTCTTTGATCAGGTCCACTCTTGCAGCAGGAATGAATATACTACACAGCCATCCATCCATCTTCTACAGCTTTTCTGATGGTCCAGGATGTGGAGGGAGCAGTCTAATCAGAGAAGCCCAGACTTCCCCCTCCCCAGCCAGCTCTTCAGAGAGGACACCAAGACGTTCCCAGACCAGCTGGGAGACATAGTCTCGTTAACGTGTCCTGGGTCTGCCCCGGGGTCTCCTCCCTCCTCCCACAACACACACACAAAAAGTAATTCCATTTCTGTACCTGCTCTTTCCTTCACCTACAGTATATTGTCACTCACATTATGTAGACCAAGCAAACTCATTGCAGCACTGCTGTAGTCCTAAAACTGTCTAGTAGTTCACATACTGTCATGTTTTAATGCTGTTAGTCTGTGATGACATTTTCTTAGAGACTGTCCTTTTTTACATCAACAAATTGTACCTGACTATAGTAACAAAGGTCAACACTGACTATGGGGACAACAAAAGCTTTCCAGAGTGTGTCCTCATCCTGATTTAATTAATTTCTCTACTGCTTTCCCAGATCTGCCCCACGGACCCTGCATCTGGACTGTTTATTTTTTAATAAATATTTTTCCCCCAGATAAATCCCTGTTTGTTATATGTTGACTGACTTGATTTGAGGTTGATTTTCTTTTACATTCTACTCATCCAGCTCCAAAAGTTGAATATTGTGGTGAATTTATTTTTAGAAATGACTCAAATCTAAAAAGTAAAACTTTAATATTTTACAATAATCCCATATAAATTTAGCCATTTTAAGATTTTTTCTTTGTTTGAAATTTGGATGAATATGTCTGAGCTGTCTGACATAGATCTGAATGGTGATGTGCTCATTTTTGTCGATGCAGTTCTGTTTATACACAGTATTATTTGAAAAAAGATTATAATTCCACCATAAATTATTTCCAACTTCACTAAGGATTATTGATTACAACGTTAGGTATATATCTAATATGTACAGTGTATTGTAGGTTCTTGTTTATCACTAAGTTATAAAAAGGTTGAAAATACTTTAGTTTTACAGAGGTGAGGTAAACCATTACTTTGTGAATCTGTCACACGGAATAAACAATAAATTTCATCTTCTACAGTAACTGAAAGGGCACAAATGAATTCAGGCATCCAACGTTGCACAACATTTATTTATATATTTTAACCACTTGCGCTCCGTTGTTCCGCGGGCGGGCAAGTCTCTGCGTCCTATGACGCACGAGGGCGCGCGAGAGTGCGCTCGTGCGCCCTCGTGCGCATGACGCATGATGGTGGTGATGGTGATGTAGTAGCGTCCAAGCGCCACTCAAAAAAAAACTGCAGAGACAGCCGCGAACAGATTAGTTCATCTGATTGACCTCTCATTCGACTAATAAGAGCCTTGAATTGGGTTTCTGAAACCTTGAAGAACCAATGAATGAAAATCTAGGAAGGAGGACCCGCCTACTGTGAACGCAGGAGCCAATTGAAGCACAGAAATTCTGGCTGGGTGAAGCGATATTTACTGCTGCCACAGATGAAAACAAAGGACGCTGGACAAATCTCCTACAGACCCAGGCTCACCCAGCAGCATGGAGAACACCCACAAGTGGGACCTGCACTCATTCCAGCAGAATAGACGGAGGCCGACGACAAAAGTCGTAAATCATTCGCCAAAACGGCAATATGTAATGGAATTATGTTGATCGGGATCCACGAGCGGAGCAGCGTCGCGTTCATCTGACGCGTGGGAAGAGCTGTTCGCCACGACTCTGCTGCTTTGAAGAGGTAAGGTGTTATAGGCTAAATTATTATTTATCCCTGAAAACTGTAATCCAAAAATGACTTTTGACCGATCGGTAAATTACAACTGTACTGCGCACGAAATACGAAGTGCGTGCGCCGCGATAAACGGTTCATTTGCCGTGTTCGGACCGTGAACGCCCCCCCCCCCCACCCGCTGCAGAAGAGGGGGGGGGCACGGTCCGAACGCTCCTCGGTCGGCGGGGGGAAGCTTATCAGTCTATTCCATCATGTAGCGATGGCCCTCTTCTGTACCGGGGGGGGGGGGGCGTTCACGGTTCCCCCACACACACACACACACACACAGTAGCGAGGGGGGGGGGGGGAGCCGCTGTGAAAACATGCAAGGAAAAAAAAAAAAAGTGTATTCCGTCTTGTAGCGAGGGCCGAATTTGGTCCTTGGTAGCGGGGGGGGGGGGGAAACGACCCCCCGCCCCCCCCCACACACACACACAGAAACAGCCCTGAGTGTGACCTTTCATTAGAGCCTAAAATGAAGATTCTACATTGAATTATTCAAAAGTTAGACGTTTTTCCAAACTGTGCCATTTGGCACAGTTCCATAACGCCTGGGAACTACCTGAGAACAAAGCTGTGTAAAATATTCATTTTTTGTGGTATTGTTACCAAATTTGGATCTCAGCTGGATAACACTTGGTTCTACATTTCTGTTGCATTTTCCAGCCGGATCGGACAGCTGTGTGTTATTTACAAGCATTTGTATCCAAAAAAACACTGTCCAAATTTTTTTTCTTCAAGTTCAGTATGTTTAGATGACTGTAACTCAGTGGCCGGAGCACGTAGAGAGATTGTTTTTTTTTTGCCAAAAAATTCAAAGTGTTTTCTTTTAAATGAGACCAACCCCATGAAGATGCTGCAAAGGGTTGAATAACAGCTTTCGATTTACTTTGGGCACGTTTTTTTTTGGCATTTTTAGGAAAATTGCCCGGAGTGCAAGTGGTTAAACTGATAAAAACAAAACACATTTATGACCTAAAATTAACTGGAACTGACATAAATAACTGCTGGAGCTTAATGACAGCCGTTTTTTTTTAAGCATGCATTTCTAAAACAGATGAACTTAAACAGACCATAAAAGTGTGATTCAGCATATTTACAAAAACCACAGAACAACTAACAGCAGTCAAAGTCCTTACAATCTGATCTAAAGTGTTGTCATAATTATATTGTCAAAACTAGAGAGCTATCCAGTTTGATCACAGCTGTGCTACATTAGCATTACTGTCAATGACACTATACCATATAGTTATTTAAAAAAGGTTTATGAGAGATGCGCATCAGAGAGGATTATGTTAAATAATTCTATACCACAAGAGTCCTTCCTTGACACACTGTCTGGCTCATAATAACCAAAGATCTGAGATGTTAGCAGTCTGCAGTATATTGTTAGCCTCCAGGAAGTGCTGTTTATCTCTACCTGACAACTGGTACAAGATTATAGTGAGTCAACAGTGCGTGCAACACCTACTGGCCAGGAGGTCAGAATCCTTTATATTGCACCTTTCACTCTGCCACCTCCAGCTCCACCTCCTGTCTTTTTGTCAGCGTCACCGTCTCCAAACCATACATCATAGCAGGTCTCATTACCATCTTGTAAATCTTGCCTTTCACTCTTGCTGCTACCCTTCTGTCGCAAATCACCCCTGACACTCGTCTTCACCCACTCCACCCTGCCTGCATGCTCTTTTTCACCTGTCTTGTGCATTTTCCATTGCTTTGGATGGTTGATCCTAGGTATTTAAACTCATCTACTTTCACTACCGCTACTCCTATCTTCACCGTTGCTCCTGCCTCCCTCTCATCCACACTCATGTGTTCTGTCTTGCTTCTACTGACTTTCATTCCTGTTCTCTCCAGAGCATACCTCCACCTCTCCAGGTTCTCTTCCTCCTGCTCCCTATTCTCACTGCAGATCACAATGTCATCTGCAAACATCATGGTCCACGGAGACTCCTGCCTGACCTCATCTGTCAGCCTGTCCATCACCATGGCAAACAAGAAGGGACTCAGAGCCGATCCCTGATGTAATCCCACCCCCACCTTGAATCCATCTATCACTCCTACAGCACACCTCACCATCGTCTCGCTGTCTTCCTACATGTCCTGCACAACCTTCAGATACTTCTTTGCCACTCCTGACTTTCTCATACAGTACCACACTTCCTCTCTTGGCACCTTATCATATGCCTTCTCTAGATCCACAAAGACACAGTGCAGCTCCTTCTGACCCTCTCTATACTTCTCCATTAACACTCTTAAAGCAAACATTGCATCTGTAGTACTCTTTCTTGGCATGAAACTGTACTGCTGCTCACTGATTGTCGCCTCTCCTCTTAACCTAGCTTCAACAACCCTTTCCCATATCTTCATAGTGTGGCTGATCAACTTTACGCCTCTGTAGTTACTACACCTCTGAGCATCACCTTTGTTCTTGAAAATGGGTACCAAAACACTTCTCCACTCCTCAGGCATTCTCTCACTCTCCCAAGATTGTGTTAAACAATCTGGTTAAAAAGTCCCCTGCCATCTCTCCTAAACATCTCCATACCTCCACAGGTATGTCATGTGGACCAACCGCCTTTCCATTCTTCCATCCTCTTCAAAGCTGCCCTCACTTCTGCCTTGCTAATCCTTAGGACTTCCTTGTTCACCATCTTTCCTTCATCCATCCTCCTCTGTTTTTCATTTTCTTTATTCATCAGCTCTTCAAAGTACTCCTTCCACCTTCTCAACACACTCGTCATTTGTTAGCACATTACCATTTCTGTCCTTAATCAACCTAACCTGCTGTACATCCTTTCCAGCTTGGTCTCTTTGTCTAGCCAATCGACACCTTTTCGCCTTCCTTAGTGTTTAGCCTCTCGTACAACTCACTATATGCCTTTTCCTTTGCCTCTGCCACCTCTTGTCTTTGCCATGCGCCTAGATTCCAAATACCCCTGTCTACTTTCTTCATCTCCCTGACTATCGCGCCTTTTTTTTTTTTGCTAGCCTCTTCCTTTGAATACTTTCCTGTACCTCCTCATTCACACACCAAGTCTTCTTGTCTTCCTTCCTCTGCCCACTGGATACACCACATACCCATTTTACCCATCCTACCTTTCCCAGTCATCTGATAATTCTTCCCTACCACCCAGAGCCTGTATCAACTCCTTCCTCAACTCTGTGCAACCTTCTTCCTTCTGTAATTTCCCCCACTTAATCTTTGGCTTCGCCTTTACCATTTTTCTCTTCTTGCTTTGCAAAGTCATCCTTCAGACTACCATCCGATGTTGTCTAGCTACAGTCTTCCCTGCCACCACCTTGCAGTCTCCTCTATCTCTTTCAGATTTCTCCTTCGGCATAAGATGTAGTCCACCTGTGTGTACCTTCCTCCACTCTTGAAAGTCACCCCATGTTCCTCTTTCTTCTTGAAGTATGTGTTCACCACAGCCATTTCCATCCTTTTAGCAAAATCCACAACCATCTGTCCTACTACATTTTTCCTCCTTAACCTCTTGCGCTCCGTTGTACCACGGACGGGCAAGTCTCTGCGTCCTAGAGCACACGAGGGCGCTCTCGTGCGCTCTAGGACGCATGATGGAGATTGTGATGTAGGTAGTGTATGGCGTCCAAGTGCGCACTGAAAATAAAAGCTGCAGACACAGCCGCGGACAGATTAGTTCATCTGATTGACCTCTCATTCGACTAATAAGAGCCTTGAATTGGGCTTCTGAAACCTTGAAGAACCAATGACTGAAAACTTGGCAAGAAGGACCCGCCTACCAACGCAGCGAGCCAATTGAAGCACAGAAGTTCGCTGAGCTGTTTTGTCTACAAAGGCTGGATGAAGAGAGACTGCTTCAGCAGCCACAGGCAGTGCTTTATTATTATTTTTTTTAAATTCCAGCAGAGTGTTTAGGATTCTCTTATATGGTCATCATAGACCGACGGAGGCCGACGACGAAGGTCGTAAATCATTCGCCAAAACCGCAATCATGAAATTATGTTTTGACCGGGTCGTGAGACGAGAACCACAAGCGGACCAGCGTCGCGTTTGTCTGACAATGAGGAAGAGAAGTTGGCCAGGACAATGTGGCTGTGAAGAGGTAAGGTGTTATAAGCCAAATTATTTTTTATCTCTGAAACTTGTAATCAAAAATGACTTTTGACCGATCGGTAAATTACAACTGTGCGGCGCACGATGTCCAAAGTGCGTGTGCCGCGTTACACGGTTCGTTCGTCGCCTCCGGACCGTGAACGGGGCCCCCCCCCGCCGCTACAATTCTGTAGCGGGGGAAGCCGCGGGGGAAGCCGCGGTGACAGCGCTGCTGTGGCCACATCGCCACATCCGAGTGTAATCCGTCATGTAGCGATGGCCGATCTCCGTCCTCTGTAGCGAGGGGGGGGACAACCCCCCCCCCCACACACACACACACACACAGACACAGCCCTGAGTGTCACCTTTCATTAGAGCCCAAAATGAAGCTTCTACATTGAATCATTCAAAAGTTAGACGTTTTTCCAAACTCTGCCATTTGGCGCAGTTCCAAAATGCCTGGGAACTACCTGAGAACAAAGCTGTGTAATATATTCATTTTTTGTGGTATTGTTACAAAATTTGGACCTCAGCTGGATAACACTTGGTTCTACATTTCTGTTGCATTTTCCAGCCCGGATCTGAAGCTGTGTATTATTTGCAAGCATTTGTATCCAAAAAAAACACCCAGGCCAAATTTATGTTCTTCAAGTTCACTATGTTTAGATGACTGTAACTCAGTGGCCGGAGCACTTAGAGAGATTATGACTGTTTTGCCAAAAAATTCAGTGTTTTCTTTTAAATGAGACCAACCCCATGAAGATGCTGCAAAGGGTTGAAGAACAGCTTTCGATTTACTTTGGGCACATTATTTTTTGGCGTTTTTAGGAAAATTGACCGGAGTGCAAGGGGTTAAGACCATACCTACCCAGGACCTTCTTATCACCTCTTTTCCCTTCACCTACATGTCCATTGAAGTCCGCTCCAATCACCACTCTCTCCCCCCTGGGAACACTCTCTACCACTTCATCCAACTTACTCCAGAATTCCTCTTTCTCTTCTACCTGACATCCAACTTGTGGGGCATACACACTGACAACATTCAACATCACACCTTTGACTTTAGCTTCAAACTCATGATTCTGTCTGGCTCCCTCTTTACCTCCAGACCACTCTTTGCATACTCTTCCTTGCATGAATATACAGTGGTGTGAAAAAGTGTTTTCCCCTTCCTGATTTCTCATTTTTTGTATGTTTGTCACACTTAAATGTTTCAGATCATCAAACAAATTTAAATATTAAATTTAAAATTAAGATAACATTAAATTTAAGATAACACAAGTAAACACAAAATGCAGTTTTTAAATGAAGGTGTTTATTATTAAGGGAAAAAATCTAAACCTACATGCCCTGTGTGAAAAAGTGATTTTCCCCTAAACCTAATAACTGGTTGGGCCACCCTTAGCAGCAACAACTGCAAACGTTTGCAATAAATGGCAATGAGTCTTTTACGGCGCTGTGGAGGAATTCTGGCCCACTCATCTTGGCAGAATTGTTGTAATCCAGTAACACTGGAGGGTTTTTGAGCATGAACCACCTTCTTAAGGTCATGCCGCAGTATTTCAAACGGATTCAGGTCAGGACTTTGACTAGGCCACTCCAAAGTCTTAATTTTGTTTTTCTTAAGCCATTCAGAGGTGGACTTGCAGGTGTGTTTTGGATCACTGTCCTGCTGCAGAATCCAAGTGCGCTTCAGCTTGAGGTCACGAACAGATGGCCAGCCATTCTCCTTCAGGAGATTTTGGTAGACGGCAGAATTCATGGTTCCATTTACCACAGTAAGTCTTCCAGGTCCTAAAGCAGCAGAACAACCCCACACCATCACACTACCACCACCATATTTGACTGTTGGTATGATGTTCCTTTTCTGAAAGGCTGTTACGTTTACGCCGGATGTAATGGGACACACCTCTTCCAGAAAGTTCAACTTTTGTCTCGTCAGTCCACAGAGTATTTTCCCAAAAGTCTTGGGGATCATCAAGATGTTTTCTGGCAGAAGTGACACAAGCCTTTATGTTCTTTTTGCTCAGCAGTGGTTTTCATCTTGGAACTCTGCCATGCAGGCCATTTTTGCCCAGTCTCTTTCTTATGGTGGAGTCATGAACACTGACCTTAACTGAGGCAAGTGAGGCCTGCAGTTCTTTGGTTGTGTTGTGGGGTCTTTAGTGACCTCTTGGATGAGTCGTTGCTGCACTCTTGGGGTAATTTTAGTTGGCCGGCCACTCCTGGGAAGGTTCACCACTGTTCCATGTTTTTGCCATTTGTAGATAATGGCTTTCATTGTGGTTTGCTGGAATCCCAAAGCTTTAGAAATGGCTTTATAACCTTTTCCGGACTGAAAGATCTCAGTAACTTTGTTTCTCATCCATCCATCTTCTACCTCTTAATCCTTTCGGGTCGCGGGGGGGCTGGAGCCTATTCCAGCATCTTTGGGCGAGAGGCAGGGTACACCCTGGACAGATCGCCAGTCCATCGCAGGGCCAACACAGACAGACAGACAACCATTCACTCTCACATCCACACCTAAGGACAATTTAGAATCCCCAGTTGATGCCAGTTAACCTAACCTGCATGTCTTTGGCATGTGGGAGGAAACCGGAGTACCCGGAGTAAACCCACGCAGACACGGGGAGAACGGTGGCTAAACTGTCATCTCTGCTGGAGTCCGAGTTCCACCCTATGCAGGACATACTGGATGCACTGAGGAGCTCATTTAGCAGCAGACTACATCATCCCAGGTGCACAACCGAGAGGTTTCGCAGGTCCTTCCTACCAACGGCTGTCAGACTGTACAACCTAAGCAGGGCTGCTCGCAGAGATAGCAAAAGACGTAACAAACTAATAGTTTTTTGAATGCAAAAGATGCAATAGACTTACACAATGGTTCCCTCTGGCATACAACTAGGAAAATACCGGTCGCTATGGAGAGTGAGAATATGTATGGGCACATAATCATACCATGTAGGATAACTAAGTAGTGCCGTTTCATCCCATCTAGCAACAATGCTCTGCACTGTGTGTGTTTATATATTTACATATTTATTCCATCTAGCTACAATGCTCCGCACTGGGTGTGTTTATGTTTATATATCTATATATTTATTCCATCTAGCTACAATGCTCCGCACTGTGTTTATATATCTACATATTATTCCATCTAGCTACATTGCTCCGCACTGTGTGTTTACATATTCATATATTTATTCCATCCAGCTACAATGCTCTGCACTGTGTGTCTGTGTGTGTGTATATATATATTTTATAGTAATATGTACATATGTATATTAGCTGCTCTTGCTTGCTTGTTTTTTTTTTTTTTCTTGCCTTCTGATTGTTGCTCTGAGTGTTGCTATCCCTGTGCTGTTGCAATCCTGGAATTTCCCCGTTGTGGGACTAATAAAGGCTTATCTTATCTTATCTTATCTTATCTTATTAACATGCAAACTCCACACAGAAGGGTCACCGATGGTCTGGGGGTGGGGTCAAACCCACGATGATCAAGGGTGAAATCGATCCCATGACCTTCTTGCTGTGCTGCCATTGTGCTAACCACTGTGCCACCGTGCATTTGTTCCTGAATTTCTTTGGATCGCAGCATAATGTCTGGCTTTTGAGGATCTTTTGGTCTACTTCACTTTGTCTGGCAGGTCCTATTTAAGTGATTTCTTGATTGAGAACAGGTGTGGCATTAATCAGGCCTGGGTGTGGCTATAGAAATTGAATTCAGCTTTCCAAAGATGTGATAAACCACAGTTTGTGTTTTAATGGGGGAAATCACTTTTTCACACAGGGCCATGTGAGTTTGGATTTTTTTTTTTTACCCTTAATAATAAACACCCTCATTTAAAAACTGCATTTTGTGTTTACTTGTGTTATCTTTGTCTAATATTTAAATGTGTTTGATGGTCTGAAATGTTTAAGTGTGACAAACATACAAAAAATGAGAAATCAGGAAGGGGGCAAACACTTTTTCACACCACTGTATAATGCATGAATATACTGTATATAATTAATAAAAGATCGGTGCATCCATTTAGGGATTGGTTTATCATCACTAGTGTGGAATATCATGATACATTGCTGAGTCAGTCCTTTGTCCCACTCCTAGTGGCAGGGCCAGTATTATGTGCCATGCTTCTGCACTGTAATGGTCCTGTCTTCCAGGTATGCCGAATAATTGTTTAGACCCTCAACTCCAACACACAAATCATGGTAGCATTATATTATACATGTTTGGGTATTAGATGTTCACTGTTATCTTTTTATGGTCAATTTTGGTGCTTTTCATTTCTTTGTGCTTTGTTTATGAAGCGAGACCCCTGATAATACATAGAGTAAAATGTTGTGGCATTCATCTATCAGTCAGTTCATTTTCCACAGGAATCATTACTCAGTGCCATTTGCCCCGATACTCACAATGATCTTCAGATCTGTCTGCATCCAAGTTGTACTCAGGGTCAAAGGTCAGGAGATCTGGCACTTATGTGATTTCAGAAAAAATTGCCATTTCTCCTAGGAAGTTGCCTCGATGCTTGCCACACTCTAGTGTGGCAAGCATGGGTGTTGGTAGCTTGGGTGTTGGTGGTGGGATGAGGTGTCCACATTTACTTGGACTTCTCGGTCTTCTTGGGCAGCAGCACAGCCTGGATGTTGGGCAGAACTCCACCCTGAGCGATGGTGACTCCTCCCAGCAGCTTGTTGAGCTCCTCGTCGTTGCGGACAGCCAGCTGCAGGTGACGGGGGATGATCCTGGTCTTCTTGTTGTCTCGGGCAGCGTTTCCAGCCAGCTCCAGGATCTCGGCGGTCAGGTACTCCAGCACGGCCGCCAGGTACACGGGGGCACCAGCACCCACGCGCTCAGCGTAGTTGCCTTTACGCAGCAGCCTGTGGACACGACCCACGGGGAACTGGAGTCCAGCCCTGGAGGATCGGGTTTGCCACACTATAGTGCCACACTATAAGCAAAACACTATAGTGTTTTTTTTTTGTTTTTTGTTTTTTTTTTTTTTTTTTTTTTGAATGCAAAAGATGCAATAGACTTACACAATGGTCCTCTCCGGCATACAACTAGGAACATACCGGTCGCTATGGAGGGTGAGAATATGTATGGGCACATAATCATACCATGTAGGATAACTAAATAGACGGTTATGCTGTTTCATCCCACCTAGCAACAATGCTCTGCACTGTGTGTGTTTATATATTTACATATTTATTCCATCTAGCTACAATGCTCTGCACTGGGTGTGTTTATATTTATATATCTATATATTTATTCCATCTAGCTACAATGCTCCGCACTGTGTTTTTATATATCTACATATTATTCCATCTAGCTACATTGCTCCGCACTGTGTGTGTTTATATACTTGCATATTTATTCCACCTAGCTGCAATGCTCCATACTGTGGGTGTTTATATATTTACATATTTATTCCATCTAACTACAATGCTCTGCACTGTGTGTTCATATATTCACATATTTATTCCATCCAGCTACAATGCTCTGCACTGTGTGTCTGTGTGTGTGTGTGTGTATATATATATATTTTATAGTAATATGTACATTATGTATATTAGCTGCTCTTGCTTGCTTGTTTTTTCTTGCCTTCTGATTGTTGCTCTGAGTGTTGCTATCCCTGTGCTGTTGCAATCCTGGAATTTCCCCGTTGTGGGACTAATAAAGGCTTATCTTATCTTATCTTATCTTACACTCACAAGGATCCTCAGGTGGGTCTACTTCAAAGTTGTGGTCAAGGTCAAAGATCAGGAGATCTGAACACATATGTGATTTCAGAAACATTGCTACTTCTCCTAGGAAATTGCCTCCATATTCACCAGACTCACAATGATCCTCAGGTGGGTCTGCATCCAAGTTGTGCTCAAGGTCAAAGGTCAGGAGATCTGGGCATTTATGATTTCACAAAAAAAAAAGATACTCCTCCTGAGCCATTGACCTTGACTTTAAGCACATCCTAGATGGGTCTGCATCTAGGCTGTACTTAATGTCAAGCTCAGTGGTCAGGAGAGCTGAGCACTCCCTGGGTGATTTCAGCAGTCTGTAATGAGCTACTCCGTCATTCATGGTCTGGTTTCTTTGTACAATGTTTATTCACTTGTCCATTTTTGCTTTGTTGCTACAGGAACATAAAAGGAACAACAGCGTGAAACTTGAGCTTCAGGAAGATGAAGATCCACCAGCAGCACCAAACAAAGCAAAATCACATAGTGAGAAGAGTGGGAAAAGAAGAGGGAGAAAAAGCTTTACTGGTGTTAAATCATGCTTCTGTGAAAAATGTGGGAAAGGTTTCACAATGTTAAGTAGATTAAAAAAACACCAACTCATCCACAGTAGAGTCAAACCATTTGAGTGTGATCAGTGTGGGAAGGGCTATACTCAGGTAAATAATTTAAAAACACATCAACTTATCCATGCTGGAGTTAGGCCATTTGAGTGTAATCAGTGTGGGAAGGCCTTTATTCGGAAGGCTTACTTGAGAACACATCAACTTATCCACACTGGAGTAAAACAGTTTTTGTGTGTTCAATGTGGGAAGGCCTTTACTCTTTTGTGTACCTTAAGAACACATGAATTCATCCACAGTAAAGTTAAACAATTTGTGTGTGATCAGTGTGGGAAGGCTTTTACTCATAGGCGTGGCTTAAGAGCACATAAAGTCATCCACAGTGGAGTTAAAGAATTTGTGTGTGGTCACTGTGGGAATGCCTTTACTCAGATGGGTAGCTTAAGAGCACACGAACTTATCCATGCTGGAGTGAAACCATTTCAATGTGATCAGTGTGGGAAGACATTTACTCAGATGGGTAGTTTAAGAAAACATCAACTTATCCATACTGGAGTTAAACGGTTTGAATGTGATCAGTGTGGGAAGGCCTTCACTCAGCTGGGTAACTTAAGAACACATCAGCTTATCCATTCTGGAGTTAAAGAATTTGAGTGTAGTCAGTGTGGGAAAACCTTTAATCGTTTGAGTAGCTTGAGAGAACATGAACTCACACATGCTGGAGTTAAACCATTTGTGTGTGGTCATTGTGGGAAGGCTTTTACTCGTAAGGGTAGCTTAAAAACACATCAGCTCATCCACACTGGAGTGAAATCATTTGTGTGTGGTCAGTGTGGAAAAACCTTTACTCAGGTGGGTCATTTAAAATCACACCAACTTACCCACACCATAACTAAGCCAGTTGTGTGTAGTCAATGTGGAAAGGCCTTTACTCATATAGGTTCCTTAAGGCGACATCAACGCACTCACAGTGAAGTTAAACCATACTCACATGATGAATGTGGAAATTAAATCTCTTAAACTCACATCAGGTGATCCACACTGGAGGTAAAGGTGAAAAGTCTTTCACTCAGACTTTGATGCCCTGTGACATGGAAAGCTCCTCTTCTGGTGATAGGTCTAGATCAGATTTAAAACTCTTACATGTCTAAACCAAGAATATTTCATTTAGAAGGCAGAGATGGCCTGTGTTTACACCGTGTTCCAAATTATTATGCAAATAGGATCTTAGCGTTACAAACATTCAGTTTTTTGTTTTTCAATTAAACTCATGGATTGTATTGTGTCTCAGGGCTCTTTGGATCACTGTTATCAATCTCAGACACCTCTCATAATTAGTTTGCCAGCTGAGCCCAATTAAAGGAAAACTACTTAAGAAGGATGTTCCACATTATGAAGCATGCCACAGGTTTCAAGCAATATGGGAAAGAAAAAGGATGTCTCTGCTGCCGAAAAGCATCAAATAGTGCAATCCCTTGGACAAGGTATGAAGACATTAGATATTTCACGAAAACTTAAGCGTGATCATCGTACTGTGAAGAAATTTGTGGCTGATTCAGAGCACAGACGGGTTTGTGCAGATAAAGCATAATGAGGAAGGTTTCTGCCAGACAAATTCATCAGATTAATAGAGCAGCTGCTAAAATGCCATTACAAAGCAGCAAACAGGTATTTGAAGCTGCTGGTGCCTCTGGAGTCCCACGAACCTTAAGGTGTAGCATCCTCCAGAGGCTTGCAGTTGTGCATAAACCTACTATTCGGCCACCCCTAACCAATGCTCACAATCAGAAATGGTTGCAGTAAGCCCAGAAATACAAGAAGACTAATTTTCAAACAGTCTTGTTTACTGATGAGTGCTGTGCAACCCTGGATGGTCCAGATGAATGGAGTACAGTGGTACCTCTACTTACGAAATTAATTTGTTCCGGAAGTATTTCCGTAACGTGAAAATTCCGTAAGTAGAGACGCATTTTACATGTAAATGCCCTAATCCGTTCCAAGCCCCCCAAAATTCGGGCATAAATTTTTTATAAATCATAAAAACGCATCAAAACATGTAACAAATACATGTTACAATTAGATTACTGCACAATAAACATAAAATGAGAGTTGTAATTTAAAAAAACAAAGAATAAAGTATAAAGAATAATAAAAATTATGTTCATTTACCTTTTAACTGCTATCGTCATCGTCGTCACCTTTTGCCTTCTTTGGTTCATGTTCTCTCTCATCAGTGGTTTTTGCCTGACATTTTGTGAAGAACCGATCCAAGGACGTTTGCTTTTAGGGCTTCCTTTTGTTTTAATACCGTGCCGATCGTAGATGTATTACGGCCATATTCTTTGGCGAGATCAACCAAACGCATCCCCTTTTCATACCTTTCTATTATCTCTTTCTTTGTTTGTATGGACAAAAAAACTCTCTTCTTCTTTTCTCCTTTTCCACTTATCTCCATCATTTTCTTGGGGCCCATAGTGAATAAATGTTAATACTGTACTGTACACACACGTAAAACTGCCCGAACACTTCATGGCCAATGGGATACCAGGAAGATGCTAGGCGATAGCCAATGGCAGAGCAGCTACAGGTATGTTTACGTTTGGTAAACTACGGGAGCTGCGAGGAGCGCGTACTTTTTTGCCTTTCGTACCCTGAAATTTCTTTCGTAACAAGAGGCAATATTTTCCCGTTGAGGCGTCTCGTAACCTGAAAATTCTGTATGTAGAGACGTTCGTAAGGAGAGGTACCACTGTAGTGGATGGCTGGTGGATGACCACCATGTCCCAACAAGGCTGCGACATTGGCAAGAAGGTGGCGGAGTCATGTTTTGGGCTAGAATCATGGGGAGAGAGCTGGTAGGCCCCTTTAGGGTCCCTGAAGGTGTAAAAATGACCTCGGCAAAGTATACAAAGTTTCTGACTGACCACTTTCTTACATGTTACAAAAAGAACAACCATGCTTTCCATAGCAAAATCATCTTCATGCATGACAATGCACAATCTCATGCTGCAAAGAATACCTCTGTGTTATTGGCTGCTATGGGCATAAAAGGAGAGAAACTCATGATGTGGCCCCCATCCTCCCCTTACGTCAACCCTATTGAGAACCTTTGGAGCATCCTCAAGCAAAAGATCTGAGGGTGGGAGGCAGTTCACATCAAAACAGCAGCTGTGGGATGCTATTCTGACATCTTGCAAAGAAATTCAAGCAGAAACTCTACAAAAACTCAAGTTCAATGGATGCAATAATCGTGAAGGATGTATCAAAGAAGGGGTCCTATGTTAACATGTAACTTGGCCTGTTAATGTTTTTGATTGAAATAGCTTTTGATTTCAGTAAATATGACCTTCTAATGCTGCAAATTCAACAAATGACCATTTTCAGTTCTTTACACCAATAAAATGTTTTGAAACTTTGTTGTGCATAATAATTTGGAACAGTGCATTTTGAGTTTTTTTTATTTTTGCAAAAAAATGGTTATCATTGAGAGGTTTGTTCAACAAGGCTGCATGTCCACTAAACGTGTTTTTTGTCACCTGACTGCCCTGAACATTTTTTTTTTCAGCGTTTGTGCACGGTACTCTGGGGAAAAAAAAGTCTGTGCCCTGTATCCCAGCAATAGCTTGTCACTTTCAGCTCAGCACTTCCACGTTTCCTATTGTCAGACTTTCTACTGATTTTTTTAGTAGAAGTCTCTTAAATAACAATGGACAGGGAATGTTTTCTAGCTGCGCTGGATGTAAAATATGGTGACACGGAAAGCAGGAGTCTTGAGTACAGACTAGTACCAGCGTCCTATGTCCTGCCCACACTGCAGTTCTGATTGGCTGCTTGGTCTGACATTGACGAGCTCAGCTGCAGTCTCTGAAAAGTTGAA
This sequence comes from Pholidichthys leucotaenia, assembly GCA_020510985.1. NCBI lineage: Eukaryota > Metazoa > Chordata > Actinopteri > Cichliformes > Pholidichthyidae > Pholidichthys > Pholidichthys leucotaenia. Next base: position 442,271,881 of record CM035840.1, read on the forward strand.
CTTTTTTCAGCTCTGAACACCGTGACAAAAAACAGCCACTGTCGAGAGTGTTTCTGCGCCGAGGGCGCTCAGCACTGTAAACGCTGGACTACATAGAGAATGAATGGAAAATAGCCACCCAGAGTGGACAAAATGCGTTTAGTGGACACGCAGCCCAAGATTTCAGTTATTTCTAATGGTTGATAACTTGAAAATTATACTGACTGTCATTTGCATCAACTAGGAAAATCAGAGACAAATGTAATTTGCATAATACTTTGGAATGCAGTGTAGATAGATGTCAGACTATCCTTTTTTCTCTCTTTTTGTTGCTCTTTTGATATTTTTTCTAGAACATTTTTAAATTTCTGGACTCATTCAGGTTACAGCACAGATGTATGCAATCAATGCAATAATCTTGTGTCTGTGACTGATGATGTATTCTAGTTCTAACTCTCTAGTATTACTTTAAACATGGTAGTAGGTAGGGGTGGGTAGTATGACCAAAAATCTGTATCACAGTATTTTTGAGATCCTACCAGTTTCACTTTTTTTTGTAGGATTATGATATATACACTTATGAACACTTAACCATCTATGGTTAAGTGGCTTTCATGGCTCTGATTTGCTTCACAAACTAACACAAGATATGAAGGAATCAATATGAGTGAAACAGTTGAACTTTAATTTTGCAAACAGCAACTTAATACTAGAAAATTCCCAACAGAAATTTTAAGAGTGTGCCAGTGCTACTGCCCGGTGATCATGGCTTTAAGCTTTGAAGACTCCACTAAAAATAAAATTATTAATATTAGAAAAGTCTAGCTTATGCCTTGTTATAGGCGAGTTCACATCTTGACACATCAAAGCAATCTAAACTATTATATTTCAGGGGCTTATATTTTGATTGTCACTGTTACATCCTGTTGAAAGTGAGTTAAATTTCTTTCTGCTAAGGTTTGACATTGCTATCATATGAGTTATAAGTCAAGAAGGGGGGGCTTTTATTGTGGAAAAACTATGGTATGCTCAGGCATTGTAATCATACAGTGTTAATGGTAAATGAATATGCTAGTGACACTACATTTAAAAAATGATTATTTCCCCCAACCCAACAGTGTATACTGCCACCTCTCCTCTAGTTGCTATCCTTCTGTCACAAATCACCCAACACTCAATTCTACTCACTCCACCCTGCCCGCATTCTCTTTTTCACCTCTCTTGTGCACTGTCCATTGCTTTGGATGGTTGACTCCAGGTATTTAGACTCATCTACCTTCACTACCTCTACTTGCATCTTTACCATTACACCTGCCTCCCTCTCATTCACACACATGTATTCTGTCTTGCTTCTACTGACTTTCATTCCAATTCTCTCCACATCTCCAGGGGCCTCATGTACAAAGGGTGCTTTTGCACAAAAATATTGCATACGTCCTTTTCCACAGAAAATTTCATATGTATCAAGAATCAAATGACCGTGGAAATAAACGCAGCCCCACGCCAACTTCATGGTTGACGCACATACGTTTCTACTGTTATTGGTCTGTTGGTGACACTTAGAGGTGATGGTGGGAGACTGATAATGATTGTACACACCAGAGACACATGATGAACAAACATCCAAGTGTGCACAATTAGATGAGTTATTTTTGATCGTGGATACAGGAGAATCAAACGTGCAGGGCTTGTATATATCTACTTGCATATATGTATATTTGCATGTAATTGCATATTTAAATGGAGGTATGTCAAGGGAGGAGTCTGGTATTACCTCATGTGCGTTCAGTTTCAAGTAGATTGGGATGTACAAAGGAAATGTGCTTGGATTCCTGTATACGCACTGTTTTGTACATCTGGATATTTTTTTTTTTTGCTTATGATGTTTTCTTGATTTAAACGCATGTCATCTTTCAGCAGGAAATCCACACAAGTCTTTGTACAAGAGGCCTCAGGTTCTTCTCCACCTGCACCCTGTTCTCACTACAGATCACAATGTCATAGAGCACTCCCAACTGCCATCCCAACATCTAATACATGTCATGCACCACCCTCACATACTTCTTTGCAACTCCTGACTTGCTCATACAATAGCACTCTTCCTCTCTTGTCACCCTATCTTGTGCTTTCTCTAGATCCACAAAGATACAGTGCAACTCCTCCTTACCTACTCTGTACTTCTCCTTCAATATTATTAAAGCCACACTCCATAAAATTTTTACCTTAAAGTATTTACAAGATCATTTTGATTGTACATCAACTATTGCCTGGGTGAATGTCACTTGCACCATAACCCGAGTGGGCATGCCACTCGATTTAAAATGAAACTCAAGTCTGTTCCTGGTTGATTTCAGGAAGCAGAAACTTTCACAATAAAAAGAGATTTAATATTAGTTACTGTAATTGATAATTAAAGTAATTTCAAAAATTAAACCAAAGTAAAATGTTCAGTTAACAGTGATATTGATTTGACGTCACAGAACCCATCCCTACCTGCTATCCACAGATGTCTGTATACTAGTCACTTGTTACACCTTGGCTGCTCTCAGGGGATCTCCATTTCACTCACTGTGAGACTTCAAGCACCAGTTGTGTCGACCTGTGTTGAGTTACATCTATCTATAAATTTAAGAAATCTGTGTGCCTGTGTGTCACGATCATAGGACATCACAGAACAGCCTATGATGTCTGCATGGTGTCCTGTGATGATCTCAGGCATCATAGGACTCACGAGGCTGTCATAAAGATATGATGTCTATATGATATCATATAGACATACAGACAGGTGACGTCATATAGATAGACAGGTGTCTTTGACTAGGTGATCAACGGCAGGCATCACTCACGATGATCCTATGATCTCAGGCATCATAGGACGCGCAATGCCATCATATAGATATGTCTATATGATGTCATAGAGACATATAGACAGGTGTCTTTCACTATGTGATCAACAGCAGGCATCACTCACGATCATAGGACTTGCTATGACCTATGATGTTCCGATGATCTATAGATAGAATGTCTATATCCTATGATCTCAGGCATTCAGAGGACCGCCTATGATGTCTGCATGATGTCCTATGATGATCCTGTGAACTCGGGCATCATAGGACTCGCGATACCGTCATATAGATATGATATCTGTGACTACATAATGTCCTATGAAGTTCCGATGACGCCAAGGATCATAGGACCGCCGATGTCCGTGTGTCACAAGCATAGCACTTTGTGTTGCCATGGGAACTATGTCAAAGATCAAAGGCAGCCATCACTCACAATAATCATCATCACTCTTCACTCTATAAATTCAAGAAATCTCTGTTTGTGTGTCTGTCTGTCTGTGTGTCATGATCATAGGACATCATAGGACGGCCTATGATGTGCCTATGATGTCTGCATCATAGGACATCAAGCCTGTCTTCATGTCTTTATGATGTCATATACAGTGATGCCTGCCTGACAGTGTATGATATGATGCTGTCCTTGATGTCTTTATGATGTCATATACAGTGAACATCAGGACTCGCAATGCCATCATATAGACAAAAGGCCGTCATATACACAATAGGACACAGCACTTTAAACCACACCCATTCAAAGCAGTAAATATGGAAATAAAAAATATCACTCAATAAATTCAAGAAATCTGTCAGTTTGTGTGTAAATCTGGAAATCTTACACCCATTCGAAGCAGTACATCATCACTATGCCATCATCAAAGATCATAGAACATAGGACATCTTCAAACATCAAACGCAGGCATGCCTCACGATCATAGCACTCACTATGGCATCATCAAAGATCATAGGACTCACTAAGACACCATCTAAGATCAAAGGCAGGCATCACTGAATACTCATTCAGTGCTTGCTTACACCCTTGTTTACACCTGCTTTCTACGGGCATGCAGAAATACTTGCTTATACTTGGTTTCTATGGGTATGCACGGGTATATACTAGTAATCTGTAATGAGAGTAAATATTCATTCAGTCATCTGTTTTACATTATATAGCTCCACTTTTGAAAGGAGACCAAGGTTGCACAAATTGTAATTTGCCCGTTTCTGTTCTGCCACATTTGCCAAAAGTTCCCAAAATCCTTCCAAATAGGCGACTGAAAACATTTGTGCATGTTCATAATATCTTGTCTAAAATTCACTGCTGATTTTGCTCTAGATATAGCAGCATCAATGCAGCCTTTAATGTCTAAATGACATAACTGGATAAGTTTATCCTATAGTCACCTTTCAGTCTCTCTGTAATGGACATTTTCTCTGACAAATGCACCAGTTTTCTCACCTACAAATGTCACGGTCTCATATTTTGTCCAACCATGTTGTATTTTTTACTGCTTGTGTAAGACTCATGTTTGATTTCAGTGTTGTTTGGCCTCTTGTCTGCTGCCTGTTTTTTTTTTTAAGCTCACTGCTTTGCATGACTTTTGATACATATTTGGTTTGTAAATTATATTATTAGCAGTGTTGGGAGTAACGTGTTACAAAGTAACGCGTTACTTTGTTACTGTAATGTGCTGTGTAACAAAATTACTGTTTAAAAATTCAGTAATGTGTTAGTTACTGAAATATGATCAGATGCATTACTCGTTTTATTAATATAGATATTTTTAGCACAAATAAATACAAACTGACCCTACCATAGCTGACGCAGCCGTCAGTCAATGGCCAAATCTCATTCTCCTCCCTTGCAGACTCGTTGACTTTAGGCGTGTTCATGTGAAGAGAAAGACTGTCCCAATCTGAAATCAGGAAGTGGCTGACTGCTCACTCGCTGACTTCATGAGCCCTTAAATCAGCCCTTACCTTAAAGCTGGGTTCACGCTGCACCTCTGCTGTCCGCGTACGTGTAACCGGAAACCTCGTGTGACGAAATTTACGTCATCGCCTCCACTCCACTAGTGTCTGCAGTGCTCGACCGCGGACGATTGCGTGCAGCCCAAATTTTGTGACCGCGCCGCCTGCCCATGACCTGAACGCGTTGAAAAGCGCATGCGCAAGACTGAACGTCCCATTCAAGAGGTGGCGATATCGGCACAGCATACCAAGACAAAGAGACGAAGAAGACAACGAGGAAGCGGAAGACAAGAATAAACATTTTTTTTTTTTTTTTTTTTTTTAGTAAGAATAGTAAATAATAATAAGATAAAGTAACTAAAAGCATAATAAAAGTAGACAAAAAGAGAAACGGGGGGTTCTTTTCAGTCCAGAGTGTCCAGAGTTCTAGGGGGTTTCCATGAGTTTCCGATCATCGACCAAACAGTGGAGTTTCACAGCATTCCGCTTCTTCATGTGTTTCAGTGATGAGAAAAAAAGGCAGAGTTCTTTATGAAATACATTAAAATTTGGCTTGCATTTTAAAAATCTATTTTTGTGTACATAAAATTTTCCCAAGATTACGAGGGTGTTAATAGACATATCATGCAATGAGTTCTTAATAATAAAGCCATACAAAATATTCTGACAGTTAAAAACAGGGGTTGGTACATGTTTAGATAACCAGTGATGAAAATCATCCCAAAACGCAATGGTGTACATACAGTAAAAGAAAATGTGATCTGTACTTTCTATATGTTCATTACAAAAGGAACAGTTATTGTTCTCAAAGCCAAAGCGTTTACTTAGAAACTCAGCAGAAGGATAAATTCCATTTAAAACTTTATAGTGGATCTCTTTTGCTTTCGGTGAAATAGGAAATTTAAAGAATTTAGATCTTAGAATTTGAGCTTCTTTTTTGGAGAAAAAATTAAGAATAGCAGCTCTAGAAACTGTTGCTGGGAAGATTTCTTTATTAAATATTTTCCTAATCGTTAAATTGTTTAATTTTGAGTCATCTAGGCGGAAACCATTCACCAAAAGCAAAGGGAGGTTTGGGCAAGAGCCAAATCTATTTAAAGTTGAGGCCATTAGTATAACTGTCTGAGGTATTGCCTCCATTACTTGGTTATATTCTCGTTTATCATTTATGTTATATTTAGCACAGAAGTTCTCAAAAGTTAAAATATTCCCTGTGCCGTCTAATAAGTGTAGTACAGACCAAATGCCCTTATTTTGCCAGTTTTGTAGGAATATTGATTTGTGTTTATATAGTACATATCTACAATTCCACAGAGGGGTCATATGAGGGCTAAAATTATGTTTATAAATCAATCTCCAATATAGTAAGACCTGTTGATGAAATGAGGAGAGTTTATAGGGGAGCTTTTTTAGGTCATAGTCACATCTGAGCAGGAATTCAATGCCCCCAAATTTAGCAAAAATTTCATTGGGAATATGAAACCATAAATGTTTGGGTTGTTTAATAAATTGTCTCAGCCAGTTAATTTTGATGGTGCCATTAATGCATTCAAAGTCTATTGCTTTAACACCACCTTCCTCATATTCTTGAATCATGGTACCTTTTTTAATATAATGTGTTTTCCCTTTCCAGATATAATTGAAAATGGTTTGGTTGATGGCTTTAACGGCATCTTTGGGCATTGGTAATGAATGGGCTGGATAAATAAATCGGGAGATGCATTCCATTTTTGTCAGAAATGTTCTTCCTATGATGGAAATATCTCTTTGAGACCAGGAGTTGAGATAAGTTTTTGATTTCTCCAAGCAATTCCATATATTGAGCTTGACTAATTGATCAACATCTTTAGTGATATGCATGCCCAAATATTTCACTGTTTGTTTGACGGGAATGGTATGAATGGCTGATAGACTGCAATCATGAATAGGTAATAATTCACATTTACCTAGATTCAGTTTAAGCCCAGAGGCTTTAGAGAAAACATCTATATAATTAAGAATTTTAGGGACTTGATCAGAGTTGTGCATGAATATGGCTGTGTCGTCAGCCAGTTGGCTGATTGTTAGTTGTTTTCCAAATACTGTTAATTTATCAAAGTTAGAGTTTTTTATAAAAATTGAGAGCATTTCAGCTGCTGCAATGAACAACAGAGGCGAAATCGGGCAGCCTTGTTTTATTCCTTTGCCTATTGAAAATCTAGGGGAGGTACCATGTGGTAATAGAACTGAGCTGTTGGTATCCGTGTAAATTAGTTTTATAAAGTCTAAAAAGTGCTCCCCAAAACCAAAACGCTCTAAGGTCCTAAACATAAATTTGTGTTCAATCATATCAAAAGCTTTAAAAAAATCCAAAAATAAAATAAACCCCTCGTCAATTAGGTCCCTATAGTCAAGTAAGTCCAATACAAGGCGTATATTGTTGTGTATTGAGCGCCCTTTAATAAACCTGATTGTGTCTCTGAGATAAGATCAGTGATGCCAGTTTTGAGTCTGTTGGCATAAATATGTGTTAAAATTTTGTAATCATTATTAAGTAAAGTAATTGGTCTGAGATTATCAATCAATTTTGGGTCCTTGCCAGGTTTGGGAATTAATGTGATGACTTCTTGTTTCATAGTATTTGGTAAAACTGATGTAGCACGGATTTCCTTTAACATATTAAAAAATAAGTCTTTTAGGTTAATCCAGAAGTGCCTGTAAAAATTGGCTGTCAAGCCGTCTGAGCCAGGTGATTTGTCTAGAGCTAAGGATTTTAAAGCTTTCTCAACTTCCTCCATTTGGATCTCTGCGTCACATGATTTTCTAAAATATTCATCAATTTTCGGTATCCGTCCTGAAATGGATTCAAAGAAACCCTCTGCATTAGTATGCGAGTAAGAGGAGGAGTATAATTCACTGTAAAATTTAAATATTTCTTTAGAGATCCTCACAGAATCAGTACATTCTTTACCATCAATTATAAGAGACTTAATGGCATTTCGTTCTTGTCTTCTTTTCTCAAGCCTACAGAAGTATGCTGAGCTTCTCTCTCCCTCCTCTATCCATTTCGCTCTTGACCTAATATATGCTCCTTTGGCTTTATTAATATAGATGTTATCTAGGGAAGAGTGCAATAAAATCAGTTTTTGTTTGTCCTCTTCACATAAGGAATGTTTGTTGCATATTAAATGGATCTCTTTTACAATATCCATTTCTTTTTGTTTATTGGCTCGGCTTATGACTTTGCTGTATGAAATGGAAATCTGACGGATTTTAAATTTAAGAAATTCCCATTTCTCCCTGTAAGTTGACAATAATGTATCTTTAGTTATACTGTCGATTGTCCTTTTAACATCCTGACAGAAAGGGTCATGTTTTAGAAGATTTGAATTAAATTTCCAGTAGCCTTTATTTCTTCTGACTGCACTAGTGGGAGTTATGGTTAACTTGATCATACAATGATCTGTAAGCGGAGCTGCAGAAATTGAGGTATTTATGTCTATATTAGGTTGGAATTCAGAAATAAGCCAGTAGTCTAATCGCGATTTAATGGTGCCATCAGGTTTAAACCAAGTAAAGGTTTGAGTATCTGGATTTAACGCACGCCATATGTCACTAAGCTGAAATGTGTTACAGAAGTCTAGTAAAGTGGTATTATACTGATGATTAGGAAATCTTGAAGGTTGCCTATCAAGCCATTCATCCATAACCATATTGTAGTCGCCACCCAACACAAAAACAGGATTGATATATATTTGGGATAATTCCTTCAATATGTTAGTCACGTCTGTAATTAATTGTTTGTTCTGACTGTGGTTAATAAATCCATAAATGTTAACAAGAATCAAGAATTGTTTGTGTATTTCAAAAACGCAAATAATCCAGTGTCCTGTGTCATCTCTTTTGGTTGCAACTACTTTCCCAGGAAAGTTATTTAGGAGTATGGCGACCCCTGCTGATCTATTTGTGCCATGACTATAGTATATTTTTTCTCCCCATTGATTTGTCCACATTTTTTCATCTGTATTGTTGCTGTGAGTCTCCTGAATAAGATAACAATGTGCTTTTTCATTTTTAAGGAATAGAAATGTAGCCTTTCTTTTTATAGAGTCTCGTAAACCCCTAGCATTAAGTGATGCAAAAGAAAAGGTTGTAATAAAAGACATAAAGGATGAAAAAGAATAAGGAAAAAATTAAAATAATAATAAAATAAAAATAACAAGTAGATAAACGGTTTAGGTTGTTACTTTGGACCAAGTACACTTGAAGAAAGCCCCTGATTAAATTGCTAAATATATGTTTTAACTCATAACTTTTTTCCCCTTTTTTTTTCCTTCCCTTTTTTCCTTTTTCTTCCTCTTTTTTCCTTCTCCTTCTTTTCCTTTTTTCCCTTTTCTTTCCCCTTTCCCTTCCTCCTTTTCCCCCAAGCTGCACGCTTGTTATGACAGAATCCAAAAACCAAATCTATAAAATTATCGAAAATATGTAATGCAAATTATCAAAATGGCATTGAAAAGGAGCTGCCTTATAAATCTACCCTTCAAAAAAAAAGGATTCAGGAACCTGAGTAAAAGTAGCATGTAAACATATCCAAATGCCAGCTGCCAGGAACACAGCGTACTTCAAAAGGGGACTATGAAATGACTCCCTATAAAGTAAACATTGAAGTAGCTTAGCAACATGTACAGAACATTAAAGAGTCAAAGTGCTTGTTCAGCCATAGTTGTGAACCAGACCCTTAGATGCTGACTCTTCTACCATCGATGTATCCCACATGGCCTTTGTACCAGACGTTTTTCCCAGCTGCACGGGCTTGCTCCATCTGTGGCCATGCTGCTGCGCGGGCATCCCTGTCGGCTTTACAGAAATCTTGCTTGAATCGGATCCCGGCTACTCTGCAGAATTTGGAGTTTTTGGTCAGCCTCCAAATTTCTTCACAGTGGTATCTCATGACAAACTGAAGAATAACCTGGCGGTTTCTCCCATTTTCACGTTTTCCCAGGCGGTGGACATTATCAACAATAGTGCCCATGGTCGTTGCCCACTGCGGTGCAATTTCTGACAGAATGTGGATTACCTCCTCACAGATCATTTCGTTATCCTTTTCTTTGATCCCGTGTATTTTAAGGTTCCAGCGCCTCTTGTACCTCTCCAGCTCAGTAATCCTTTCCTTTAGCTCTTCGTTTTCTTGTATAATCTTGGGGATGTCTCTCTCAAAGCTCTGTAGTTTGGTCTGGCAATTTTTGATGTCAGCAGTATTAATTTCAACAAGACGGGTGATGCTGGCTACCATTGTGGCGGTCTCCCTTAACTGCGCTCCAAAATCATCAACTTTGGTGGTTAGTTTTGTGATAGCATCTACCAAGTTATCGTAAGATTGCTCTTGGGCGGTTTTCATCTTGGAAAGTGGCGGAGCAGAGGACTTAGTTGGAGTGACGGGAGAACTTTTTCTCTTACCAGGACCGCTACTAACAGAGGTTTCCATCGGGGTGTAGTCATGGTCAGTAGTAGCTGTTGTTAGCTTAGCGTTCGTTTTCCCGCCGGACATATTAGTCGGATTTGATTAGTTTCCTGTGACAGAAACTTGCGTTCAAAATCACCAATTGAACTTACTTGCTTTGAAGCCGTCAGCTCTGAAAATGTTTTCAGTCTGAATATGAGTTATTGTCCAAGTTTCGGGGCTGGAGAATGCGGGTTTGGAAGAGCGAACTGGTCCGGATCGCCATCTTCCGGACGACAAGAATAAACATACATGAATCATACATAAATACTTCAGCAGCATCTTGAGGGACTTCCGGAAGATGGCGATCCGGACCAGTTCGCTCTTCTAAACCCGCATTCTCCAGCCCCGAAACTTGGACAATAACTCATATTCAGACTGAAAACATTTTCAGAGCTGACAGCTTCAAAGCAAGTAAGTTCAATTGGTGATTTTGAACGCAAGTTTCTGTCACAGGAAACTAATTAAATCCGACTAATATGTCCGGCGGGAAAACGAACGCTAAGCTAACAACAACTACTACTGACCACGACTACACCCCGATGGAAACCTCTGTTAGTAGCGGTCCTGGTAAGAGAAAAAGTTCTCCTGTCACTCCAACTAAGTCCTCTGCTCCGCCACTTTCCAAGATGAAAACCGCCCAAGAGCAATCTTACGACAACTTGGTAGATGCTATCACAAAACTAACCACCAAAGTTGATGATTTTGGAGCGCAGTTAAGGGAGACTGCCACAATGGTAGCCAGCATCACCCGTCTTGTTGAAATTAATACTGCTGACATCAAAAATTGCCAGACCAAACTACAGAGCTTTGAGAGAGACGTCCCCAAGCTTATACAAGGAAATGAAGAGCTAAAGGAAAGGATTACTGAGCTGGAGAGGTACAAGAGGCGCTGGAACCTTAAAATACACGGGATCAAAGAAAAGGATAACGAAATGATCCGTGAGGAGGTAATCCACATTCTGTCAGAAATTGCACCGCAGTGGGCAACGACCATGGGCACTATTGTTGATAATGTCCACCGCCTGGGAAAACGTGAAAATGGGAGAAACCGCCAGGTTATTCTTCAGTTTGTCATGAGATACCACTGTGAAGAAATTTGGAGGCTGACCAAAAACTCCAAATTCTGCAGAATAGCCGGGATCCGATTCAAGCAAGATTTCTGTAAAGCCGACAGGGATGCCCGCGCAGCAGCATGGCCACAGATGGAGCAAGCCCGTGCAGCTGGGAAAAACGTCTGGTATAAAGGTATAAAGGCCATGTGGGATACATCGACAGTAGAAGAGTCAGCATCTAAGGGTCTGGTTCACAACTAGGGCTGAACAAGCACTTTGACTCTTTTATGTTCTGTTCTGTACATGTTGCTAAGCTACTTCAATGTTTACTTTATAGGGAGTCATTTCATAGTCCCCTTTTGAAGTACGCTGTGTTCCTGGCAGCTGTCATTTGGATATGTTTACATGCTACTTTTACTCAGGTTCCTGAATCTTTTTTTTTTTTTGAAGGGTAGATTTATAAGGCAGCTCCTTTTCAATGCCATTTTGATAATTTGCATTACATATTTTCGATAATTTTATAGATTAGGTTTTTGGATTCTGTCATAACAAGCGTGCAGCTTGAGGGAAAAGGAGGAAGGGAAAGGGGAAAGAAAAGGGAAAAAAGGAAAAGAAGGAGAAGGAAAAAAAGAGGAAGAAAAAGGAAAAAAGGGAAGGAAAAAAAAGGGGAAAAAAGTTATGAGTTAAAACGTATATTTAGCAATTTAATCAGGGGCTTTCTTCAAGTGTACTTGGTCCAAAGTAACAACCTAAACCGTTTATCTACTTGTTATTTTTATTTTATTATATTTTAATTTTTTCCTTATTCTATTTCATCCTTTATGTCTTTTATTACAACCTTTTCTTTTGCATCACTTAATGCTAGGGGTTTACGAGACTCTATAAAAAGAAAGGCTACATTTCTATTCCTTAAAAATGAAAAAGCACATTGTTATCTTATTCAGGAGACTCACAGCAACAATACAGATGAAAAAATGTGGACAAACCAATGGGGAGAAAAAATATACTATAGTCATGGCACAAATAGATCAGCAGGGGTCGCCATACTCCTAAATAACTTTCCTGGGAAAGTAGTTGCAACCAAAAGAGATGACACAGGACACTGGATTATTTGCGTTTTTGAAATACACAAACAATTCTTGATTCTTGTTAACATTTATGGATTTATTAACCACAGTCAGAACAAACAATTAATTACAGACGTGACTAACATATTGAAGGAATTATCCCAAATATATATCAATCCTGTTTTTGTGTTGGGTGGCGACTACAATATGGTTATGGATGAATGGCTTGATAGGCAACCTTCAAGATTTCCTAATCATCAGTATAATACCACTTTACTAGACTTCTGTAACACGTTTCAGCTTAGTGACATATGGCGTGCGTTAAATCCAGATACTCAAACCTTTACTTGGTTTAAACCTGATGGCACCATTAAATCGCGATTAGACTACTGGCTTATTTCTGAATTCCAACCTAATATAGACATAAATACCTCAATTTCTGCAGCTCCGCTTACAGATCATTGTATGATCAAGTTAACCATAACTCCCACTAGTGCAGTCAGAAGAAACAAAGGCTACTGGAAATTTAATTCAAATCTTCTAAAACATGACCCTTTCTGTCAGGATGTTAAAAGGACAATCGACAGTATAACTAAAGATACATTATTGTCAACTTACAGGGAGAAATGGGAATTTCTTAAATTTAAAATCCGTCAGATTTCCATTTCATACAGCAAAGTCATAAGCCGAGCCAATAAACAAAAAGAAATGGATATTGTAAAAGAGATCCATTTAATATGCAACAAACACTCCTTATGTGAAGAGGACAAACAAAAACTGATTTTATTGCACTCTTCCCTAGATAACGTCTATATTAATAAAGCCAAAGGAGCATATATTAGGTCAAGAGCGAAATGGATAGAGGAGGGAGAGAGAAGCTCAGCATACTTCTGTAGGCTTGAGAAAAGAAGACAAGAACGAAATGCCATTAAGTCTCTTATAATTGATGGTAAAGAATGTACTGATTCTGTGAGGATCTCTAAAGAAATATTTAAATTTTACAGTGAATTATACTCCTCCTCTTACTCACATACTAATGCAGAGGGTTTCTTTGAATCCATTTCAGGACGGATACCGAAAATTGATGAATATTTTAGAAAATCAGGTGACGCAGAGATCCAAATGGAGGAAGTTGAGAAAGCTTTAAAATCCTTAGCTCTAGACAAATCACCTGGCTCAGACGGCTTGACAGCCAATTTTTACAGACACTTCTGGATTAACCTAAAAGACTTATTTTTTAATATGTTAAAGGAAATCCGTGCTACATCAGGTTTACCAAATACTATGAAACAAGGAGTCATCACATTAATTCCCAAACCTGGCAAGGACCCAAAATTGATTGATAATCTCAGACCAATTACTTTACTTAATAATGATTACAAAATTTTAACACATATTTATGCCAACAGACTCAAAACTGGCATCACTGATCTTATCTCAGAGACACAATCAGGTTTTATTAAAGGGCGCTCAATACACAACAATATACGCCTTGTATTGGACTTACTTGACTATAGGGACCTAATTGACGAGGGGTTTATTTTATTTTTGGATTTTTTTAAAGCTTTTGATATGATTGAACACAAATTTATGTTTAGGACCTTAGAGCGTTTTGGTTTTGGGGAGCACTTTTTAGACTTTATAAAACTAATTTACACGGATACCAACAGCTCAGTTCTATGACCACATGGTACCTCCCCTAGATTTTTAACAGGCAAAGGAATAAAACAAGGCTGCCCGGTTTTGCCTCTGTTGTTCATTGCAGCAGCTGAAATGCTCTCAATTTTTATAAAAAACTCTGACTTTGATAAATTAACAGTATTTGGAAAACAACTAACAATCAGCCAACTGGCTGACGACACAGCCATATTCATGCACAACTCTGATCAAGTCCCTAAAATTCTTAATTATATAGATGTTTTCTCTAAAGCCTCTGGGCTTAAACTGAATCTAGGTAAATGTGAATTATTACCTATTCATGATTGCAGTCTATCAGCCATTCATACCATTCCCGTCAAACAAACAGTGAAATATTTGGGCATGCATATCACTAAAGATGCTGATCAATTAGTCAAGCTCAATATATGGAATTGCTTGGAGAAATCAAAAACTTATCTCAACTCCTGGTCTCAAAGAGATATTTCCATCATAGGAAGAACATTTCTGACAAAAATGGAATGCATCTCCCGATTTATTTATCCAGCCCATTCATTGCCAATGCCCAAAGATGCCGTTAAAGCCATCAATCAAACCATTTTCAATTATATCTGGAAAGGGAGAACACATTATATTAAAAAAGGTACCATGATTCAAGAATATGAGGAAGGTGGTGTTAAAGCTATAGACTTTGAATGCATTAATGGCACCATCAAAATTAACTGGCTGAGGCAATTTATTAAACAACCCAAACATTTATGGTTTCATATTCCCAATGGAATTTTTGCTAAATTTGGGGGCATTGAATTCCTGCTCAGATGTGACTATGACCCAAAAAAGCTCCCCTATAAACTCTCCTCATTTCATCAACAGGTCTTACTATATTGGAGATTGATTTATAGACATAATTTTAGCCCTCATATGACCCCTCTGTGGAATTGTAGATATGTACTATATAAACACAAATCAATATTCCTACAAAACTGGCAAAATAAGGGCATTTGGTCTGTACTACACTTATTAGACGGCACAGGGAGCATTTTAACTTTTGAGAACTTCTGTGCTAAATATAACATAAATGATAAACGAGAATATAACCAAGTAATGGAGGCAATACCTCAGACAGTTATACTAATGGCCTCAACTTTAAATAGATTTGGCTCTTGCCCAAACCTCCCTTTGCTTTTGGTGAATGGTTTCCGCCTAGATGACTCAAAATTAAACAATTTAACAATTAGAAAAATATTTAATAAAGAAATCTTCCCAGCAACAGTTTCTAGAGCTGCTATTCTTAATTTTTTCTCCAAAAAAGAAGCTCAAATTCTAAGATCTAAATTCTTTAAATTTCCTATTTCACCAAAAGCAAAAGAGATCCACTATAAAGTTTTAAATGGAATTTATCCTTCTGCTGAGTTTCTAAGTAAACGCTTTGGCTTTGAGAACAATAACTGTTCCTTTTGTAATGAACATATAGAAAGTACAGATCACATTTTCTTTGACTGTATGTACACTAATGCGTTTTGGGATGATTTTCATCACTGGTTATCTAAACATGTACCAACCCCTGTTTTTAACTGTCAGAATATTTTGTATGGCTTTATTATTAAGAACTCATTGCATGATATGTCTATTAACACCCTCGTAATCTTGGGAAAATTTTATGTACACAAAAATAGATTTTTAAAATGCAAACCAAATTTTAATGTATTTCATAAAGAACTCTGCCTTTTTTTCTCATCACTGAAACACATGAAGAAGCGGAATGCTGGGAAACTCCACTGTTTGGTCGATGATCGGAAACTCATGGAAAACCCCTAGAACTCTGGACACTCTGGACTGAAAAGAACCCCCCGTTTCTCTTTTTGTCTACTTTTATTATGCTTTTAGTTACTTTATCTTATTATTATTTACTATTCTTACTACTTTATTTTATCCTTCTTAACTCTTGTAAGACTGTTGACTGAACTACACAATTTAGATAAAAAATTGTTAATTGCCATGTTTATCACCATCTACGTCAAAACTCTGTACTTTCACCTTGTTCTTAATAAAGTTTTGAAAAAGAAAAAAAAACTTCAGCAGCATCTTTGCGGAAAAGGAGTGAAAACCAAGAAGTCAAGCAGCAAACAGCAAGCAGCGTTTCTTCGTTGGTGAAAATCCTGGCGCATCAGCCCATTGGCGCTACCTATTGGGCAGGAGGGAAACTACAAATGATGGTTGTGCGCATGCGTTAACCGCTTGGCCAGGGTAGACGAAAAAAGTGAGCATGAACAGCGCCACATGCGTGCCAGGCTCGTCCAAAGCGCATGTGGACCAAAGCGGACTAGAGGGGAAATGCAGCATGAATAAAGCCTTAAGGTAAGGGAATTATCCACAGTTCAGAGCGCCATGCCGGAGTTTCTCAAGGAAAAGCTCCTGATTGGTCACCTGTTCATCACCGACCATCCCTTCACCCCTGTTCCACCCCACCAAAAAAAACCAACATGCAAACAAGCATGGAAGGAACAACTCCAGACATCACTAAAAAGATGTTTACATGCAAGTATAATGTAGCTCACTGGTCTGCAGTGTGTCTATAGTTGCATAGTAAAATATTTATTTTATTTTCAAACAGGGAGCAATAAACAAACGTTACAGTTTACTGAGCGTTGTATTGAACATGACTCCAAATTCCCGGGCCACAGAAACGTATCTGCTCAAGGTTTCAAGTAAGTATCCAGCTGCTATATTGATTGATTATTAATTGTGATTATTTAGTAAGCCAGTGTATGACTAAAACTAAGGATTTAAGATACTGCATTTAACACATATCGTATAAATAAAGGATAAATAAATAAAAAATAAATATACTATAGTGCAGACATTATCAACTATTTTGTCATTTTCATAAAAAAAATTAAAATTATTTTTTTCATAGGCAGCGCGGTGGCGGAGTGGTTAGCACTGTGGCAGCACAGCAACTCACCCTTGGCCAGGGGATCCTGGGTTTGATCCCAGCCCCCGACCAACAGTGATGTGTGTGGAGTTTGCATGTTCTCCCCGTGTCTGCGTGGGTTTACTCTGGGATTTCTCCGGTTTCCTCCCACATGCCAAAAACATGCAAGTTAGGTTAATTGGCATCAAAACTGGGGATTCTAAATTGTCCTTAGGTATGACTGTGAGAGTGAATGGTTGTCTGTCTCTCTGTGTTGGCCCTGCAATGGACTGGCGATCTGTCCAGGGTGTACTCTGCCTCTCGCCCAAAGATGCTGGGATAGGCTCCAGCCCCCCCCCCCCCCCCCCATGACCCGAAAAGGATTAAGCGGAAGAAGGTGGATGGATGGATGGATTGTTTTCATAATTACCTCTCTTTCACTCTGTAAGGCTAGTGCCTTCAAGATATATGGCCACTTTCTGATGGCTTTGACTTTTTTAAAAACATAATTTTAAGAATAATGTTAACTGGTTTAAAGTACATTTCTAACCACACTATATCATACAATAAGCCATTTAACATACAATTTCATTTGATCACATTTAGAGCTTAATTCAAACAAGCAGAGTATTTGCAACCAACCTAATTAAGACTCGAACTAAAAACAATCAATCTGAATACAACTGGGAGCGTTTAAGAAAAAATCTTTGGATTCCTTAATGAAGTTCTGCCTGTGAGATCACCGGCACTCAAACATTCCAGGTACCATTCATGGGATGGACCAGAATCCATACAAAAATGTTAAAATTTTGCTTTGGCTTCGTCTTTAAGAGGTTGCTGTTCCAGTTAACAGTCTCAAGTGTTGAAGAGTCCACCTTTGTATAAAACGGCCAAATCAGTACAGTATTACACATGTCCAGAGCAGGTGCCCTTAAATTATTATTATTAATAATAACAATAATTTTGTAGTCCTAATGAACACAAAACATGGCGCCCACAGAAGCAATTTTGTATGGATAAACGGCACCACCTGTCGTCCACCAGCTCTGTTACATTTGCAGCCGGGGTCACGTGTACCTCAGCGTATGACGCAAACACATAAATTCCTGCCGTAAACTGCCGCAGTGGTTATACTGAACGCAGAGCGTCTCAGGTGGGGCCTTTTTACGCAGCACGGAGATCGTTGAGAGGTTGGGTCAATTTTTGATCTTTGGGATCATTTGGGAGATCCTTGTGTGCTTTGGATTAAGTCAAAACTTTGAGGAGACCGTGTTGACTGTGGAGATCATTGTAGATCATCGATAGATCAGAAAGTGCCAGATCTCTCAACGATCCCCACCCTCAGCTTTGTGATGCAGATGGGTAATTAATTTACTGTCGAGGCAAAAGCCCCAACCATCTGTGTTGTGTTGTGCAGTTTTCATTGCAGAGGGGAGATGAAAAACAAGCCGACCAAGTCAGATGCATGTGGATCGAAGAGTGAAATGAAGAAAAAAGCTGAGGAGGACTGTGATCCAACGATCTCTAAAACAGTACATGAGAAGAAAAATGGCGAAACATCAAAACAAGGTGTGAATCCCGTATCTTAAGTGATTTTACATATCTTGTTGCTCCTGACGGTTAATTTTGTGGGTGTGTGTGTATTACATTTACAGGGTCCTTGCCCCTGAAGTCTAGTGGTGTGCAGAAGAAAAGCTGGCATGGAAGCATACTGCACTTTATTTATAAGAGCACTCTGGGACAAAATCTGCACTCACAGATGAGACGGGTAAGATAAAAATGCTCTTGATCCAGTATTGGTATGTACCATAGACTGTATAAATGATGGTATGAACAGATGTTGTGGTGAAATGCTAATCCTTTCTTGATTTGTATTTGGGACTTGATTAAAAGTACATAAACAGAACCTTATTTGAGCCAACTAACTTGTTTCCCATCCACTATAATCTTGTGATTGATTTAACAACTTGTAGTTAAACCAATGATAGAAATGACAGTCTTGAATGAACTGTAGAGAGGTAGCACATCCAAAGACATTTGCATTTTCTTGTTTGTCAAGATCATTATACGTTTTGGCAGCAGGCCTTTGCTTGCTAAAAGATTTGTTTTAATGGCAGATTTATGACTTCCTTTGAATCATGCTGCTGCTGCTCTTTATTTCAGTTTAGTAACTGTAACTGCTTGTCCAAGCTTCTGCCTTATCCAACTTATAAATGTATTTGTATGCGTGTGTTTGGCTCCTCAGGAGCCATACACACGCGTATGACACGCAAACACACGCATATGACTTTTTTCATAGTCAAGATAGAAAAGTAATCAGAATATTTTGTCTTGGTATGCTGTTTAAGTAACTATAAACTCTGTCAGTGTCTCAATTATATGATTATCCATGTGTATTGGGGCCTGCTTGATGCTATTTAACAACATTGTTTTATTTTCTGCAATTTCATTCAAAAATATTTCAAAATTTTGCTGTATATATCACAATATGAATACTACCGATTTTTTTTTTTGAGATTTTCTTAAAATCTTCACAATGTAGTCATTGTACTTTTCATAAAGTCTTCCACACATCTCCTGAGTAATCCCAGCTCATCTTCTTGGGCAAATCCCTCAAGCTCCTCCATATTTGATGGTCTTATGCCATGGACTTTGGTCTTCAGTTTACCCCACAGATTTTGAATGGGAATCAAGTCAGTAACATTCACTTTGGTCTTCTGGAGGTAGTTCTTCACCAGGAGTGATGTATGTTTTGGATGAGCTTCCAGTATGCATAATCTTTCTCCAGGCATACTTCAATCTGGCTTGAAGGTGTCTATTCTGCAGAAGTGGAGTTTTTCTTGTTCTGCAACCTCACTCTATTCCTGTGCACGGTTCTAATGATTGTCTTCTTTGAGACTACAATTCTGGACTTGGGTAAGTCATTCACTAGAGTCTTAGTTGTTCTGGGGTCTTTAGACATATCTATCACCAGTTTTCTTTCCAGTCTTTAAATTCTTTCTCTTCCTACCTGTGCCGGGCTTGTCCTGCACCATGTGGTTCTCTTTGAATTTCTTGATGATACTTCTCACTCCAGTTCTTAACACTTGGAAATGCTGTGATACCTTTGTATATCCATCTCCTGCTTTGTGAGCATCAACAATTATTTTTCTCAAGTCTAAACTGATTTGATTTTGGCATCATGCTTTCTCAAGTGACAGCTCAAACCTTTGCTTAAGTTTTTATACTGTGTAAACTGGAAGATAACCCTGAGTTTTAACTGGATTTTACAAGCTTTGAGGATTGCAAAGTTAAAGCATGTCATTGCACAGAAGCAGTTTGTGCTATGGCTCAATACAAATGTCAGCTTTTCAGGGGGCTCATTATTTTGACCCTGCTAGTTTTTGTTTTTTGTGAAATAATTTTGTTTCTGTGTAGAAAGTAAAATAACACTGGTCAACACCAAATTTGTCTTAAGTTTTTTTTTTTGTTTGTTTTTATAGCTGATTTAGGACAATTTTGATGTCCTGAATCCAAAAATCACATTGGTTTTGCCAGGGATGAGAATCCTCCGCAGATTTGATCATGTCTAGGGTCATTCTCAATGGGAATTGAGAACAATGGGAATTGGCTTGTACAGAAGCTCAAACCAAATCAATAAATGTACGTCTTAAATTGATACATTTTAAATGGTTAATGCGGATGTATGTTACACCGGTGGAGTTAAATAGATATAACAAAAACATACCAGATACGTGCACAAAATGCATGAAAAGTAAAGGAACCCTATGTAGAAGAGCTTGAAATGATGAGGCGATTTGAGATATAAACCAAAGTTTATTTATCAGCTCTCCTAACAAGTCTCATTCTAGTGCAGAGGTAGCAGAAGGAAAAAGAGGCCGAATATCTCCGGCTCACTGACTTTATACTTGCACATAACAAAAGACATGCATAACAAAGGCTGACATCCCTCATTATCTTAATCCCCCTATTGTCTTGGTACTTCCTCTCTTCGCCCTAGGGGGGTGAGGGTAGCTCCTCCGGTCTCCATCGCAGTGTCTGGGAACGTCTTTGTTCTTCACTTGGCGGTTGAGAGTCTTTGTCCTTTCAGAGGTGTGAAGCTGCTTTACATATGTAATTACCAAACATTTCCACATGCTTCAACATATGTAGGTTATGGAATATATGATTAATATAGCCCACACCCTATTTCATTGTGTATGGGAATGTAGAAAAATTAGAATGTTTTGGGAAGAGGTGAGGGTAACAATTGAAAAAATAATTTCAAAACAAATCATATTGAATCCTAAATTGTTTCTGTTGGGTCTGTACCCAGAAAAGCATAACTTTAATAAAAGTGAAAGAGCATTCATAGACCTCAGTTTGCTTAATGCCAAAAAATGTATTGCACTACTGTGGAAAAAGACTCATAGACCAGATGTGACTCAGTGGTTAAGACAGATGTTAACAAACCTTCCACTAGAAAGAATAACATACATATTGAAATCAAAGGAAATTGTGTTTGAGAATATATGGAGACCTTTCATTGATTATGTAAAGAATTTAAACATAACTTTTGAAGAAGAAGGTGAATGATGAGTGTGGACCTTGTAAATTCCAAACTGGTGAATGTATAATATGTATACTTATGTAATAGATTGCCTAGACTAAACCGAGGAGCATTGTTGAAGACTTGCTTTTGTTGGTGGTTGTTGGTGTTTTTAGTGCATTTTTTTTTTGTAGTACTTTAGTGTTAGATTGTTTGTGTCGTGTTTGTTAAAAAAAAAAGGTTCAATAAAGATATTGTGGGGGAAAAAAAAAAAGTATATAGACCCCCTTTAAGGGCCTACCAGCTCGCTCTCCATGATTCTGGCTCAAAACATGACTCCGAGACCTCCTTGCTGATGTCGTAGCCTTATTGGGACATGGTGGCCTTCCACCAACTATCCACTACTCCATCCATCTAGAACATCCAGGGTTGCACAGCACTCATCAGTAAGCAAGACTGTTTGAAAATTAGTCTTCATGTACTTCTGGGTCCACTGCAACTGTTTCTACTGGTGAGGGGTGGCCAAATAGTAGGTTTATGCACAACTGCAAGTGTAAATTATCATTCAAGGGGTAATCAAAAACATAACTTTAAGGTTAGAAGGTTCTTTAAAACCAGGTGAAGAGTCACAGGTAGCAATCAAAGGGGAAACTTTACAATGAGGATCCATGCATCCATCTTCTTCCACTTAATCCTTTTTCAGGTCGCGGGGGTGGGGGGGCTGGAGCCTATCCTAGCATCTCTGGGCGAGAGGCAGGGTAAACCCTAGACAGATCGCCAGTCCATTGCAGGGCGAACACAGAGAGACAGCCAACCATTCACTCTCAGTCATACCCAAGGACAATTTAGAATCCCCAGTTTGATGCCAAGTAACCTAGCTTGCATGTTTTTGGCATGTGGAAGGAAACCGGAGAAATCCCGGAGTAAACCCACACAAACATGGAGAGAACATGCAAACTCCACACAGATCACTGTTGGTCAGGGGCTGGGATTGAACCCAGGATCCCCTGGCCAAGGGCGAGTTGCTATGCTGCCGCAGTGCGAACCACTCCACTACTGCACTGCCTAAAATGAGGATGTTCAAAGAATTTATTTACAATGAAATATGTACAACAAACGCCCACTGAAATAAAAAGTCTAAACTAAAACCTAACAATTAAGTTAAATTAAGCTTAAAATGGAATAAAATATTAACTAAAAAAACTTCAGCTAAAAAACTAAAAGTGAGCTAAAACAAACTATAAAAGTCCTTAAAAGCTGAGAAGGAGGATCCTCTCTTCCAGGCCAGGGTCCATCTGCCACCACGACACCGATGCCCTCAGGAAACCTGTACAGGGGAAGACACTTGCCAGCAGTATATCCAGATTTCACATCGTCATGGTCATGGTCATGGGGTGCTGCTATCCGGGAACCAGATATTTACAGCGAAAGCAGAGCTCCTCACTCTGCCTCTTGCTGTCCTCTCGCCTGCAGCCCCCCAACTGCTCCACACGGAAGTGTCCTCCCCCAAATGCCGGCATCATGGTGGTCCTGGCCATTACTGTTCCTCCTCCTCAGTCATGCCCTCCTTCTGCCATTTTCCTGGGACCAATCAATCAATCAATCAATGCATCAGATTTATATAGCGCTTTATCATAGACACTCAAAGACGCTTTACAGAAATTAAGGGTCATCCACCACCTGGATGGATGAAGCAGCCACAATACGGCGCCATCCTTTTTTAACTATTCACACACACACATTCACACAAAGGGCCACTTTAGAGTCTCCAATTAACCTAACCTGCATGTTTTTGGGATGTGGGAGGAAACCGGAGAAATCCCGGGGTAAACCCACGCATACACGGGGAGAACATGCAAACTCCACACAGATCACTGTTGGTCGGGGGCTGGGATCGAACCCACGATCCCACGATCCCCACGATCCCCCGGCCAAGGGTAAACTGTGCTGCCGCAGTGCTAACCACTGCACCACCGTGCAGCCTCCACGACCAGCAGCCTCCTCTCATCAGTAGAGCTCTCATTTGGCTGGCTGTCCTGGCAGGGCTCTCCTCAGGCAGGGCTTTCCTCCAAGCAGGCCCTCATCAGGCCGGGACTTCCCTCAGGCAGGGCTCCTTCCTCCTGGCAAAAAAGCTCTCCTCTGGACTGCCACAGCACCTCTTATGTGCAGCCACAGGCACTGCACATCCCCAATCAACACAGCTGTTGCTGATTAGTAATTAGGGGAAGCACAGGGTGGAAGCAGACATTTCCAATTTAAAAACACACTGATTAAATATAAAAACAACAAAACATGCAAAATATAAATAAACATGCAACACAAACTTAAAAAACACAATAAAATACTTCCACCCCGTAACACAAGCCTCTTGAGGATGGTGGGACTTCAAAGGCACCAGAAGCTTCAAATATCCATTTGCTGCTTTGTAATGGCATTTTAGCAGCTGCTCTCTTAATCCGCTGAATTTGTCTGGCAGAAACCTTCCTCGTTATTCCTTTATCTGCACAAACCCATCTGTGCTCTGAATCAGCCACAAATTTCTTCACAATATGATGATCACGCTTGTTTTCGTGAAATATCCGTTTTCACACCTTGTCCAAGATATTGCACTATTTGATGCTTTTCAGCAGTAGAGATCCTTTTTCTTTCCCATATTGCTTGAAACCTGTGGTATGGTCAGTAAAGTGGAACATCCTTCTTAAGTAGTTTTCCTTTAATTGGGCTCACCTGGCAAACTAATTATGACAGGTGTCTGAGATCCAAAGAGCCCTGAGATACATTACCATCCACGAGTTTAATTGACAAACAAAAAATTGAATGTTTAAGACACTAAAATCCTATTTGCATAATTTGGAATGCGGTGTATATAAGTCAGGGGTGCCCAACCTGGGGCTCCTGGAACGTTCAGGTTTCTGTGGGAAATTTTCTCATTTCACTTCTTAATTGGTCCAAAGATTTGCAAATAATATGCTGTTGTTGTGCATGGGTGCATACAGAACACATGCTTAACAATGACCAATTATCTGCAAATCTTTGGACTAATTAAGAAGTGAAAATTAGAAAATTTCCCACAGAAACCTGAACGTTCCAGGAGCCCCAGGTTGGGCACCCCTGATATAAGTGAACGCCATTTACTCTGCCTGGACTGCTGCCTCTGTGACCCGGACCCCAGGATAAGCAGTAGAAGATGAGTGGATGGATGTTTTATTGATAGCTTCTTGACCAAGATGGGCTCTTTGTTTACTAGTGAGTACACTGATATTTGACTTACAGAAATTTCACACTGTTTGACCAACCCGTTTAATGTGCGAGTAGTCTTTTGCATGTGTGTCAATAATAGAATAGAATAGCCTTTAAATGTGGGTTGACCACTGGGTGACGTAAGCAAGAGTGTTGGGACTCTAGCACATGCAGGAAATGAATTGGTTCTCTGCTGAACACCTGGGAGTCATATGCCACACAGGTGACCATCCCTGTAGTATGGTCATTCCCACCAGGTGCCACTCAATGCTTGTGGTCAGTCACATGTCCCAGAATAGATCAGACTCACTAAAGGGTGAACTTTGTGAGAGATCTTTCAAGTCCTGTAAGTTGTTAGTTGCCACAGGTCACATTCTGGGCAGGAACTCATATGATCCTTGCCAGTGTTGCTCAACAAGCGGCCTACAAGAATGACCCTCTTTGGGAGAGGATAATTAGCAGTTGTGGTCATAATGGTTAAGATAATTGGTGTATCATATAGGAAGGTAAGGAAATTATGTGACAGGTAAAATGGTGGACAATGTTCTGCTGAATCATGAATTGGCCTCATCAGCATCGCAGATTGGTGTGAAAATTATTTCATCCTCCCTGTGCCAAAAGGCAGCTTAAGACCGCTTTATCAGAGTCATTCAAGCAGAGAGTCAATAAAACACTGCAATTAGGCCCGCTCTTTTAAAATCTGAGATAGTCTAATTGACTGTGTATTCAAGTAGAACACCAGAATTCCCTCCAGCAACTTTAATAACATTGATAAGCAGTATTATGCATAATCATAAGCTTGGAGCTCTAAAATGCAGAATGATGTACTCTCACCATACATCTGAATAAAGAAGTGTTGTCTTTAAGATAAGATAAGATAAGATAAGCCTTTATTAGTCCCACAATGGAGAAATTCCAGGATTGCAACAGCACAGGGATAGCAACACTCAGAGCAACAATCAGAAGGCAAGAAAAAACAACATCTAGTAAACATATGTCCATATTACTATAAATGTATACAGTATATATAGACACACAGTGCGGAGCATTATGGTTGGTTGGTGAATGTGCAGCAGAAAGTCTAAGCTCTCTCTCCGCGGATGCGGCGGGCCAGCTGGAAGTCTTTGGGCATGATGGTGACCCCCTTAGCGAAGAAGAGACCACCAGGTGGGTCTCGCTGGTCTCCTGCAGAGCCATGACGGCGAAGCTCAGGAAACGCAGGACGGTCTTGAAGTCCTGAGCGATCTCCCTCACCAGGCGCTGGACGGGCAGCTTACGGATGAGCAGCTCCGTGGATTTCTGGCAGCGATGGATCTCTCTCAGAGCCACGGGCCTGTGACGGCGAGGCCTCTTCACTCTGCCGGTGGCCGGAGCGCCTCTCCGAGCAGCCCTGGTGGCTAGCTGTCTCCTGGGGGGCTTCTTCCTCCAGTAGATTTTACGGGCGGTCCGCTTGGTTCTTGCCATCGCTCTTTATTATTCTGTCTTATATTTCTTGCACGCCGCCTAAACTCCAGCCCGGCACCCGTGTCGTTTTCGCTACAGCTCCCGGTATGTCGAGTTTCCCATTAGCACCGGGCGGCAGCCAAGTGCTAGCTAGCACTAGCTCCTCCCCGCTGTAGCGTCTCCCGCTGCAAACCGTGGCTCCGTCCGCCGACCCGGGAGACCCCCGGGGCGATCCGTGCGTCCGTGATATATATACAGAGTGAAAGGTGTAGAAAGAAGAAGGAAGATTAAAAAAAAAAGGCTGTTGCAACGGGCAGCCTACTCGTGTGGCGCCACCGGTCCGGCGGAACCGGAACCGTTTGTGATTCACTCTGTGCTCATTGAAGGCCTTTGGTGTGCAGTTTCATTTATTCCCCTCAAGTGTCTCTTTGAAAGTGGTAACATTGATCAGGGTCTCAACAGGCGCTTCATAATAACATCTTTATAATGCTCACGCCACTTGGTAGTGGAGGGCATGCAGTGAGGAGCTGGGGATAATAATGTGGTGCAGCACATCAAGCAGAGCTTGGTCAAAAAGCAGAGCACTCAATATCTCATAGGAGGGAAGTTAATGGCCACTGGTTGCTCTGGGCTCTTGACCCTCTCCAAGAGGCTCCATGTTAGTCACTCTCCAGGGCTTTCCAATTGAAAGCCAGCCAGACTGGTAGCTGATGAGATTTCAACTGTCTACTCAAAGCCTGGATGACTGTACCTTTAGTTTCAGCTGGTCATTACACTGTTGATCCTCAACTGATAAGGTGAAACTAGATGCATTCAGAGCTTTCAAACACGGGATTTTCCAGTTTGTTGTGATTGAAATGCACTGCTGACTGCTATTAAATGACTCACCATCATATACTTTGCCTTTTGGTCATACCCAAAAACAGAAGCACTGCCGCTTTAATGCTGCCATTTGGGGTAACTTCACTTCGGCAGGTTTACCTTTGTACTCTGCCACATTCACCCAAGTAAATATTTACTAAGCAGTTCTACTGATTGGTCTTTGTGTTCCTTAGTGTCACCTCATGAATTTCAACTCTCATGACATCCATATTTCAAAATTCATGGACTTTGCATGATCCATTGCTGAAAATAATGATTTTACACTCGTCCTTGGTACAGTGCTCCTCTTTACATAAAAACATTTTTTTTTTTTTTTTAAGATTTCTTTTGATTGGGTGACTTTAAAAAGCACAAGGTTTGAGGGCTGCTTTACTACAGTTGTAAGTCTGGCTGAGATTGAATTTAGGATTTCCCTCTTTGACATCACTGAGGGCGCATTCATATGGCCACTGTTTGGTCTGGACCAAAGGAACACTGCTCCGCTTCCGCGGATAGTTCGGTTTGTTTGGTGCCGTCTGAATGTGCGTTTGAACTCTGGTGAGCACCAAACAACTAAAGTCTGGTCCGCCTGAAAACGGGGGTCTCGGTTCACTTGCAAGCAAAGTCTGGTGCACTTCGCTTAAAGTGTGAATGCAAACAGACTATCCAGTAGACCAAAGGGTGGAAGTGCCCCTCGGCATTTGTGTAACCATAGCAACACGTAGTCTGAGAAGAGGAAGTGGCATTTACCATAGTGCATTTTGGGTAGAAAATAAAGACAACCGCGCAGATCCAAGAAATCCTTTTACTGGAGAAAGTCGAGGAGAAAAGATAAAAAAAAAATGTCTCATTTGTGGCGGACAAACAACCTGGCTGAAGGGAACGGATTTCTGTTTTTGGTCCTGGTCAGTCTTCTTCGTCAAGATTTTTTCTTCCTGGTCAGTGGTGGTTTCAGCTCCAGTACCCCAAACGAGCAGTTGCTGTAACTGCGTGACATTGTCCAGGCAGTTTGGTCCGCTGCAGTGTGAATGCAATCCAAACGAAGGTGCGAAAGTTCTCAGCATTCCCTGCCCAATTGAACCGAGACCCCCGGAACTATCCTGGTGTGAATGCAGCCTGAATGTAAAAATATGCAGAAAAAGCAACAAAGTATTAAAAGTGGATAGTAACAAGTGTGCCTGTTATTTTTTTTTTTTTAACAAAATTGTAGGTGTAATTTTATGGCAAAATACTTACTCAAGAACATTTAAAAATATAAAAGTGTATTTGAGTACATTTGCTCAGTTTACACTTCATAGCTCTAAGAACATCATATCAACTAGAGGGCACTCAGAGAGCAAATACCTCCACCAAGGAATCTGTTAGCAGGATTACGCAAAAACTACCAAGGTCGTATCTTGCACATCCTGACCCGGATCATCTCCAAAATCTATTAGGTTCATCTGTAGCCCAAGGTCCACCTCTGGAGAAAAATTAAACCGAACACTCATTGGGAATCCTGAAATAAGCCCTACCAAAAGCTGAGAACATAATAAACATAAATGCAGTACTTTTGTAGCCTTAATTTCATCTAGAAGGAAAAGAAATTTAATTTTTCCATTCATTCTGTGCACCCATATCAGCGTGCTGACTTCCATATTTACCAACTGATTCTGGTGACGTCACAAGTTGAACAAACTAAAAGCTCAATGGCTCCTGCACTCTTGATTATGCATCTAAATTGTAGAAATAAATGAATATTGCAAACAGCCCTTGTGAAGATTTTGATTGGTCGGTCACTCGGTGGCGAGATCACCATTTTCACTGCAAACATGCAACTTGCAAGGAGAGGGTGACGATATGAAGCAAAAATGATGATCAAGACTTGTCTAAAAATCATCCCGATCAATAAAGCACATACACATACATATATATATAAAGAATAAGGTCTACCCTTGCTAAAAACATAATTTGGTATTAAAATAAGAAGCACTAGTTTCTCGAAAATCTGATGAATAATTTCGGCTGAGTTGCCTATCGCTCGGGGACAACTCGTCCATGTTTTTTTTAGTTCGTCCAGCCCCACAACTGTACATAGTTGGAAATACATTATTTTGTTACTTTTTCTTTTTATTTGAAATAGACATTGTATTCCAAAACCCTAAAATGCATGTGATAAAATTTGATTTAATTTCATTATAAAAGTCATTAGAGATCAGGTAATTGATAGTAAAATAAAAAGATTGAAAACAAAATGGGGAAATACATTTTAAATTTGAGTTGAAAAGTCAAAAGTAAGACGCTTTAGAGGGATGTGCGTATTTTCAGGGCTTAGACTGAGGCTAAGGTTTACAATGAATGAAAATTCATTGCTGAAATTTGCCAGATGTCAGAAACCATGCAAGCGCAACAGCTGACAACACACAGACCCTCTGACTTTTACACATTTTTTTTTTTAAATTTAGAGAATGTGGATTTCTAAATTTTATGTAATATAAAAGCAAGACAAGAAACATCAATATACATTTACACGTACCAGTTCACAGTGCTGTTAGGGTCAAGCTGCGACTCGTCTTCATTTCTCCTCGGTTCATCACCATCATCCGGCTGTCTTGGACCCGGTTCACGCAGGTATGCAGGTAAGCTGCAGGGACTCCAGCCGCAGCGTCAGCACTAGCAGCAGCGTCTTTGTTTTCGTCGGCTTCAAGATCAAAATCTCCCAAATCTCTCATCATTATCATCGTCTGCTAAATCATTCTCTTCACCTTTGCCTTACTCTTCGTTGGTATCCACTTCGGAACTCAGATCAGGAATGCTTTCTTCCATTTTTCTCAAAATATGAATGCGAGCTCGTCCTTTTCAGATTGTACCAACACAATGCAGTTTGTGTATACAATATAGCACACCCACAATAGACTAGTAATAAATTCATTGTTCAACTCATGATGTCATGCATTTCAGGCCATTTCTAGCAAATTTTGATCATCTGAAACCATCACTTTTGCTGACTTTTTGTCAGTTTCTCTCTCCAGATCACAATTTAATCCAAAAAAAATGGTGCTATTCAAGGAAATGATATAATTTCCTGCGTAAACATACCAAATTCGGCCTAATTAAAAATGAATACATTTCCACTAATAAAAATCTATCCAGTAGTTTTTGAGTGATCCTGCTAACAGACAAACTGACATGATCCCATTAGCTCCTTGGCAGAGGTAATTTTATATATATGTTCAATCTTAGTTAATACTCTACTCAAGCGACTTTTAAAGTGACACTGGTGAAAATCATGTTTTTTTTTCTTGTTAACACATTAGCAGCATGTTTTTTTGACTTGCAAGCCATATCAAGAGCTAAATCACTCTGATATGTTATGTCTGTTTTCTGATGTTAAAAGTTCAGTTAAGCTCCACCTCTTGGAAAAATGCAAGTACAGACAATGTTTTTGTGTTGTCACTATAACAGGTGAACCAATCAGGACCAAGCATTGGCTATGACTTTGGAGGAAGAGGGTGGAACTAAAGAGTCAACTTAGCCTCCAGTGCCAATTAGCATTTTTGAACAATTGCTTTGAAAATGACCCAAATTAAGATGGGTTTTACCATTAAACTGCTTTTAAGGACCAATGTAGTTTCAGCCATTATCCTGGGCCAACATGCATACACGTGGGCATGTCGTTCAACTGGTAAGTCTGTATTTTATCACAGGGATGTGGGTGGGCCTACTTAGAATATTCATAGATTCTGGCATTTGAAGGAGGGAAAAGCAAGATTTTAACAAGCAACTGAAAGTGCTGAGATGACTGTTGTTGTGAAATGGTGCTATATAAATAAAGGGGCATAAGATGCCATTTTAGACAATGTAGATTTCTTTTTAAAGGGATTTTAAGAAAGTACTTGAGAACTTTCTTACCCCAAAAAACTAAGGGTGCTTTTACACCTAAATTTATTTACCTTGGTCCAAATCAGTTGATGCTTGTTACTTTGTATCATTTTCTCCTTGGTTCAGTTCCCTTTCACACAGGCAAAAATTCAAGCGGACCAAACTGCGCCACTTTTAAAATCCCACGAGACTTGCGTCAGAACTTTCTCTGTTCTTATTGGTCAGATTTTTTTGCCACAAGAACAGGAAAGGTAAATACAGGAAATACGATGACTACTGTGCATTTATGCATTTCTGGGGAGAAAATAATGCAAATCATAGCGTAATCTACAGGGGGTTTTCATCGCCCTGGTTATTTATTTCATTACATGCATATATCACTTTCACAAACTTGTACAGTTTGAAAATGAAGCGTGGCTATGGATGGAAAATAGCATGTTAATGTTCATTAATCCTGCAGAACTGATGTGCTCAGTCACAGATATTTTCAAAGATCCAACAGGTATGTACAGTGGCATAAAATGTTGTACCGTTTGCCACTGGTCCTGTTTTAGTGCAGTTCCTTTTACACCTGCTGGACTGCACCAGAGTTTGCCATTTGATTCGAATTGAGACTAGCTCTTTCAGGAGGTCTCGGTACAGTAAGTTTGGTGCACACCTGAGTGTGATTACCATGTTGTCACCAGACAAAATGAACTGCACCAACACAGAAAATCAACTCAAGTTCGACTGAAGCAAACTAAAGCCTGTAGGTGTGAATGCACCCTAACTTTTTTGGTGACCACTCATACTTGAGTAAATGATATAAGGGAAAGCCACTTTACTCAAATACAATTCCTGGACACTCTACACCTGTGCAACACTATCCACCAGTTACAACCTAGGACCAGGCTGATTTTCCCCAAAAGGCAAGAGATCAGACTAATCAAATACTGTATGCATTAATATACAATTTGTCTTGTTGAACAAAAGGAATATCTAGTCAAGCACAGGAAATCAACTTCAGAAAAATAAATAAATGACATGCTCCTGTTGCCATATTGTGGCCATCCAGAGGATAAACAACCATCTTATCATAAATTCATATAAAAACACATACTCTAATAAGGGTAGATATACAGTAGAGACATTTTTGGAAATACATTAAAGGTAATGTATTCCCATTGTTCTCATGCTTAGAACAGTGGGAGGCATGCCTCCACACTGACAAAAATTAGATTCTTATTCATTCTTATTCTACTGAAAACGTATTGAGTAAAAAAAAAAAAAAAAAAAATTAAAAACAAATGGTGCTTCAAAGGAATTTTGTTCCTGAGTGTACAATAAAATGAGGAACTTAAGATTATTCTACGAGGGGGGCTGAAAAGTTCATAGGCTGACTAAGAAGGAGTTATACTACAGCAATGAAACTAGTCATGCATTAAATTCAGCCTTTTCTGATACTAACTGCATTGTTTCTTTTCAGATACACTCACATGGAACAGTAATCCAGGACTTTGAAAAGGAGACCTAGAGCCACTTCGTGAAGATGGATAAACCAGATCCAGCTGGTTTCCTTCAACGTTCCCTCACCCAAGATGAGTGTTGGGTCCACCACTTCAAGCCAGAGACCAAACGACAGTCTACGCAGTGGAAACGCACCTCTTCTCCCCCTCCAAAGAAGGCCAAGATAGTGTCATCAGCAGGGAAGGTGATGGCCTCCGTCTTTTATCCATCTTCACGAAGTGGCTCTAGGTCTCCTTTTCAAAGTCCTGGATTACTGTTCAATGTGAGTGTATCTGACAAGAAACAATGCAGTTAGTATCAGAAAAGGCTGAATTTAATGCATGACTAGTTTCATTGCTGTAGTATTTGCTCTGTAGTGTTTGCTCTCTACATGTCTGTTCTTTTCATCTTCTCTGTCCCCTCACCCCCCAGCCAGTCGCAGCAGATGACTGCCCCTCCCTGAGCCTGGTTCTGCTGGAGGTTTCTTCCTGTTAAAAGGGAGTTTTTCCTCTCCACCGTCACCAAGTGCTTGCTCACAGGGGATCACCTGATTGCTGGGGTCTTTCTGCAACTGTGGGGGTTCCCCCCTACAGTTGATAGTGCTATGAGATGACTGTTGTTGTGAAATGGCGCTATATAAATAAAGTTGAATTGAACTGAATAGTATAACTCCTTCTTAGTCAGCCTATGAACTTTTCAGCCCCCCTCGTAGAATAATCTGAAGTTCCTCATTTTATTGTACACTCAGGAATAAAATTCCTTTGAAGCACCATTTGTTTTTTCTTTTTGTTTTTTTTTTTTTACTCAATACGTTTTCAGTAGAATAAGAAGGAATAAGAATCTAATTTTAACACCAGATGGCAGCACAAGTCTGCCTAAAATTACACATTGTCAGTGTGGAGGCATGCCTCCCACTGTTCTAAGCATGAGAACAATGTATATGTAAATCTACTTCACACTCCGTATCATCAGTTGAGACAAACAGTAGTGTATGAGACTAAAAAAAAAAAAAAGAAATCAGTAATGTGGTATTTTCACAAACAATTTCAATTGCACCACATGCCAGATATGCAAACTACTTTTTTTTAAGCTATAGGGCAACAGTAACATGTATGTGGAAAAAAAAGAACAATATTTTACACAGCTGCTTTGGTGACATTTGTATATACAATCTTGCATATATAAAAAGCTTCGAGGATTAAACGGTATCAACAGGGCTAAATATGAAAACAAAGTTGAGACTATTGCACAACAGCCACGCAAGGATGGGGGGGGGGGGGGCGTGTCCATCTAACTGCTGTTTTCAGGGTTTTCTGCGCCTGTAAACAAAACAATAATTGATCATCTTTATTTATTTAAAAAAAAAAATAACAAAATGCTGGTCTTGGTGTGATCGAAGATTGGTGTCTTACTTTGTGATCCCATGATGCTCATATCCAGGCCCCATCTTTGATCCGGCCTTACCCTCCACAGCAACAGAGCACTGAGGACAAACAGATCAATTGAGTTCTTTGATTTTGCATTAATATGATTCAGGATACACACAGAAAGTGCTCATCTTTATTGTGCAATGATAATGGATCTTTCAGTTTTCTGTCTGTCTTCAATGTCAGTGTGACATTAAAGTGCTACACAAAACTCAGCTGTTGGCAGCACATTTATAAAGTTTCGTTTCACAAGTAAAGATCATGTGCTAGACAAAGCCTACAACTCTTGCTGTTCCTGGACACAACCTGTGCGACATGATTCCACATTAAACCAAGATATACAAAGATCACAGTTTATCAAAGACTCGCCTTACCCTCGTCTCAACATCCGTCCACACTCCATCACCACTGGCTGGAAGACCCTCGGACGACTTCCTCTTGCGACTTCAGTGGAAATGTAAAATGGCAATTATTACATTTTCACAAGTTTGGAAATAAACATTAAGGCCCAAATGACCTGTTAAGTGTTTATTTCACTACTTTTTTATTTTAAACTGTAGCAACAGAAAAGTATAATGCTTGCAAAGTTAAAATTGAAATTTCATGAACCATTACGGACTGGGAAAAAGTTATTTTGGAAACAAAATTATACAGATATTTGTGAAATTTTATTTAGACTTTTGCTGAAATTTCATTCACACATACACATGTGCCAAATACAGTGGTGTGAAAAAGTGTTAGCCCCCTTCCTGATTTCTCATTTTTTTTGTACGTTTGTCGCACTTAAATGTTTCAGATCAAACATCTTAATTTAAATATTAGACAAATAAGTAAACACAAAACGCAGTTTTTAAATGAAGGTGTTTATTATTGGTGGGGGGGGTGGGTCGAAACATACATGGCCCTGTGTGAAAAAGTGATTGCCCCCTAAACATAAAAACTGGATGGGCCGACTTCCGGTCTGGACACCATGGTGATAGCAGCTTAACGCTGAAGCGCCCAGACCCAATCCAGGAAAATACCTTGAAAATCAGATTTAACGGATTTTTGGAAGAGTGAAAATCAAAAGACAAAGTCATCATGCCTAAAGGAAAACAGAAGAAATCGACATTTACCAGGCCAGGACACGCATCGGCCGGAGAATCTGATCTGGAGGATTTCCATTCAGAAGACGAGAAGCTGAATGAAGCTAACAAAAAGGTTAGCTTAAAAATGGTACTTAAAGAATTAAGACGATTTCGCCGAGAGTGTTGGGCCGAATTTCGTGAAATCAAAGAAGAAATAAAAAGGACAAACAGCAGAGTGGACCAGGCCGAGGACCGAATCTTGGAAGCAGAGGAAAGAATAAAAGGGCTGGAAGATACCATGCTGGAACTACAAAAAAGACAGTCAAGACTGGAGGCTAAGCTAACCGACCAAGAAGGAAGACTAAGGAGAGACAACATAAGAATTCATGGTCTGAAAGAAGGAGTCAAGGATGGTTTCACCACAATGGTGGCATGCGTGGAATCCTTATTGAGAGAAAAGTTGGATATTCCCCAAACCACCGACTTGAAGATAGAAAGGGCGCACCGTACATTAGCCCCTAGGCCGGCGGCGGAAGTGCCTCCACGATCGGTGGTGGTGAAGTTTTCCAACTCCAAAATAAAAGAAGAGGTTGTAAGACTGGCTTGGCAGAAAAAAGGATTTATGCACCAAGAGAGAAAAGTTTTCGTGGAACACGATTACGCCCCGGAGGTCCTTAAAAAGCGTCGGGAATACAATGACGCTAAAAAGGCATTACGAGAGAAAAAAAACTGCGCTTCCAGACACCATTTCCGGCGAAGCTGCAGGTTTTCTACGGAGATGAGACGTGTCTCTACAACTCGGCGGAAGAAGCAACCTCGGATATGGCGAGAAGAGGGCTCCCGGTAACGGTGTTTAAACCCGCAGCAGACCCGATCGAAAGAATCAAGGCTCAAACGTGGTCCACACAGAGACCCTCAAAATCCTCGGGCCAACCGCGGGAAACCCAGCGCCAGAGCTACAAGGAAAAACTGGCCGTTTACAGGAGGGAATAACTATATTTTTAGTCAATCTGCACATCCAACCCCCCTCCTACAAGGTAACAAACATTAAAGGAGATGCAGAATCTGCAAGTGGTAAAACATTTCATGGAACAGACATAATATTAAAAACAAATAAGTCTTTAAAAAAAAACAAACAAACTTGTTAAAATAGAAATGTGACAATGAACCACATGTTCTCTCCACACTAACAAATAATGTATTAACGTGAATGTTTGCTGTGATGGTGGTGGGAGGTTGCGCACAATTTCATAGGACATAGGCATAAAAAAAATAAAATAAAATAAAATCATTACAAGTTCGGATTGGGATCTGAAATTCACGTTAAAAACATGGGACAACTTACAGGGGTAAGAGAGGGCCCTCAGCACGTAAAGGAATCTGAGGAATTTCCCTCAGAGCCAACACCATCATGGCTCTTCTAGGGTCACTAAAAAGACCTCAGCTCAGGAAGTTCTTTTGTCAGTTTTTTGTTTTAAAGTTTTATACACTATGTTCTTAATGTTTTTTATGTTCTTAATGTTCTTTCAGTTTCTGAGTAGCATAAAAGAGGGCCACCACACTGTTATACTAAATACAGGGATGGCAACAGGAAATTCTGATTTCAGCTGAAATCTAATTTGGTCAAATGACTTATGGGGGGGCCGGGGGGCACAGCCCCCCTGAAGCTGGGAGGTTTTCAGTAAAACAGAAGTAATTTAGACTGAAAAAAATGATAAAAAAAAATGAAATCCTAGACTTAGATAAATCATTAAATTTAATGAAAAGTTAACTTACTTTTTCTTCAATGTTGTCTCACTGTCTTTAGTCCAACATATTTAACAGTTCTATAAGAGTTTATTACACTATTTACACTGGTCACCAAGTCACTTCTAATGTGAAACTTTCTTCCTTTTGGCAGCAAGCTGTGTCAGTCTCTGAACTTTGAACTTCATCTCCTTTTCTGGTTTCTTCAGAAATTGTCCGAGTGTTTCTGTTACCTCGTCGAACTTTGAGCCAATTTTCACCTTTACTGTCACTTTTCTCTCAAGCTAATTCCATCGGAACTTATTTTTGACACTTTTGTCTATTTCTAGCACTGATGACTCCTGATCCTTCAATAAAAATCTCATAATTCCGCTGAAAACGATACCGAAAGCTCAGAATTCCAACACGAACCAGGGATGTGATTTGGGGTTGGGGAAATTATCTGAAAATCCAGCAGGGGGTCTGGGGGACATAGTCCCCCAGCGGGGTCCGGGGCAGAGCCCCTGTGGGGTGGGGGTGGGGGAGCAAGGGGGGGCGAAGCCCCCCGAAGCTCCTAGGTTTTTATGATTTTTATAGTGGGGCAAAAAAGCATTTAGTCAGCCACCAATTGTGCAAGTTCTCCCACTTAAAAGATGAGAGAGGTCTCCAATTTTTCATAGGTATACCTCAACTATGAGAGACAAAATGAGAAAAAAAAAATCCAGAAAATCACATTGTCTGATTTTTAAAGAATTTATTTGCAAACTATGGTGGAAAATAAGTATTTGGTCACCTACAAACAAGCAAGACTTCTGGCTCTCACAGATCTGTAACTTCTTCTTTAAGAGGCTCCTCTGTCCTCCACTCGTTACCTGTATTAATGGCACCTGTTTGAACTCGTTATCAGTATAAAAGACACCTGTCCACAACCTCAAACAGTCAGACTCCAAACTCCACTGTGGCCAAGACCAAAGAGCTGTCAAAGGACACCAGAAACAAAATTGTAGACCTGCACCAGGCTGGGAAGACTGAATCTGCAATAGGTAAGCAGCTTGGTGTGACGAAATCAACTGTGGGAGCAACTATTAGAAAATGGAAGACATACAAGACCACTGATAATCTCCCTCGATCTGGGGCTCCACGCAAGATCTCATCCCGTGGGGTCAAAATGATCACGAGAACGGTCAGCAAAAATCCCAGAACCACACGGGGGGACCTAGTGAATGACCTGCAGAGAGCTGGGACCAAAGGAACAAAGGCTACCATCAGTAACACACTGTGCTGCCAGGGACTCAAATCCTGCAGTGCCAGACGTGTCCCCCTGCTTAAGCCAGTACATGTCCAGGCCCTATCTGAAGTTTTCTAGAGAGCATTTGGATGATCCAGAAGAGGATTGGGAGAATGTCATATGGTCAGATGAAACCAAAATAGAACTTTTTGGTAAAAACTCAACTTGTCGTGTTTGGAGGAGAAAGAACACCATACCTACTGTGAAGCATGGGGGTGGAAACGTCATGCTTTGGGGCTGTTTTTCTGCAAAGGGACCAGGACGACTGATCCGTGTAAAGGAAAGAATGAATGGGGCCATGTATCGTGAGATTTTGAGCGAAAACCTCCTTCAATCAGCAAGGGCATTGAAGATGAAACGTGGCTGGGTCTTTCAGCATGACAATGATCCCAAACACACCACCCAGGCAATGAAGGAGTGGCTTCGTAAGAAGCATTTCAAGGTCCTGGAGTAGCCTAGCCAGTCTCCAGATCTCAACCCCATAGAAAATCTTTGGAGGGAGTTGAAAGTCTGTGTTGCCCAGCGACAGCCCCAAAACATCACTGCTCTAGAGGAGATCTGCATGGAGGAATGGGCCAAAATACCAGCAACAGTGTGTGAAAACCTTGTGAAGACTTACAGAAAATGTTTGACCTCTTAAAGGGTATATAACAAAGTATTGAGATGAACTTTTGTTATTGACCAAATACTTATTTTCCACCATAATTTGCAAATAAATTCTTTAAAAATCAGACAATGTGGACTTCCGGTCTGGACACCATGGTGACAGCAGCTTAACGCTGAAGCTCCCAGCCCCAGCCCAGGAAAATACCTTGATAATCAGATTTAACAGATTTTTTGGAAGAGTGAAAATCAAAAGACAAAGTCATCATGCCTAAAGGAAAACAGAAGAAATCGACATTTTCCAGGCCAGGACACGCATCGGCCGAAGAATCTGATCCGGAGGATTTCCATTCAGAAGAGGAGCTGAATGAAGCTAACAAAAAGGTTAGCTTGAAAATGGTACTTAAAGAATTAAGATGATTTCGCCTAGAGTGTTGGGCCGAATTTCGTGAAATCAAAGAAGAATTAAAAAAGGACAAACAGCAGAGTGGACCAGGCCGAGGAATGAATCTTGGAATGCAGAGGAAAGAATAAAAGGGCTGGAAGATTCCGTGCTGGATCTACACAAAAGGCAGCCAAGACTGGAGGCTAAGCTAACCGACCAAGAAGGAAGACTGAGAAGAGACAACATAAGAATTCATGGTCTGAAAGAAGGAGTCGAGGATGGTTTCACCACAATGGCGGCATGCGTGGAATCCTTACTGAGAGAGAAGTTGGATATTCCCCAATCCACCGACTTGAAGATAGGAAGGGTGCCCCTTCCTATCTTCAAGGAAGATAGCCCCTAGGCCGGCGGCGGAAGCGCCACCACGATCGGTGGTGGTGAGGTTCTCCAACTCCAAAATAAAAGAAGAGGGTTGTAAGACTGGCTTGGCAGAAAAAAGGATTTATGCACCAAGAGAGAAAAGTTTTCGTGGAACACGATTACGCCCCGGAGGTCCTTAAAAAGCGTCGGGAATACAACAACGCTAAGATGGTACTACGAGAGAAAAAACTGCGCTTCCAGACACCATTTCCGGTGAAGCTGCGTGTCTTCTACGGCGATGAGACTTATCTCTACAATTCGGCGGAAGAAGCAACCGCGGATATGGCGAGAAGAGGGCTCCCGGTAACAGTGTTTAAACCCGCAGCAGACCCGAGCGAAAGAATCAAGGCTCAAACATGGTCCACACAGAGGCCCTCAAAATCCACGGGCCAGCAGCGGGAAACCCAGCGTAAGAGCTACAAGGAAAAACTGGACGTTTACAGGAGGGAATAACGATTTTTTTAGTCAATCTGCACATCCAACCCCCCTCCTACAAGGTAACAAACATTAAAGGAGATGCAGAATCAGCATGTGGTAAAACATTTCATGGAACAGTCATAATATTAGAAACAAGTCTTAAAAAAAAAAAAAAAAAAAAAACTTGTTAAAATAGAAATGTGACAATGATCCACATGTTCTCCCCACACTAACAAATACTGTATTAGTGTGAATGTTTGCTGTGATGGTGGTGGGAGGGTGCACACAATTTCATAGGGCATAGGGATTAAAAAAAAAAAAAAAAAATCATTACAAGTTCGGATTGGGATCTGAAATTCATGTTAAAAACATGGGACAACTTACAGGGGTAAGAGAGGGCCCTCAACATGTAACAGAGTTTGAAGAATTTCCCTCAGAGCCTACACTCCATCAAGGCTCTTCCAGGGTCTCTAAAAAGACCTCAGCTCAGGAAGTTCTTTTGTCAGTTTTTTGTTTTAAAGTTTTATACACTATGTTCTTATTGTTTTTTATGTTCTTAATGTTCTTTCAGTTTCTGAGTAGCATAAAAAGAGGGCCACCACACTGTTATACTAAATAAGACAATACAATGGAGAAACAGGGTGTAACCAAAATAATCTCATATAATGTAAAAGGGATCCTGAATCCAGTTAAAAGATCCAAGATTCTAGGCAAAATGAAAAAAGACAAAGCAGGAATAATATTTTTACAAGAAACCCACCTAACAGACGTGGAGCACACTAAACTCAATAGACAAGGGTTTTAAATGATCTCTTCATCTTCATATAAGTCAGGGAGGAGGAGGGGAGTAGCGACATTGATCTCAACCAAAATTATATTTGAAAGAAAAATCAGAACACAGGGATGAGAATGGGGTTTGGGAAAAAAAGAGGAAACTAAGCCAGGGGTCTTAGTTAGGCCTGCGTCCCCCAAGCTGGATCCAAGGCGGAGCCCTGGTGGGGGGTCTGGGGGGCAACGCCAACGCTAACGAAATCTGGTGTTTTAGAATGCTCAAATGTGGTCTTATATTTAAAGTTAGAAGTAAGTACAAATGCATTTATAGTTTACCTTTTTAATCTGCTGCTGCATCACATGTGTAAATTTATGATATCTGAATGGTATGTTGATGTAATAATACTAAATTATATTTTACTACTATTTAATATGTTTAGAATGGTAAATGGCGTTCACTTATATAGCGCTTTTTCTCATCTCTGGATGACCAAAGCGCTTGACAGATCCTGCTATCCACCCATTCACGCACACATTCACACACTGATGGCGGCAGAGTTGCCATACACACACAGGCGCTAGCCTGGCCACCAGGAGCAACTGGGGGTTCAGTGTCTTGCTCAAGGACACTTTGACATGCAGACTTCAGACAGAGTGGGAATCAAACCCATGACCCTCCGATCAGTAGCCGGTCACACTACACCTGCGCCACAGCCGCCCCCTAAACTGCTGCCCCTAG
Source organism: Pholidichthys leucotaenia (assembly GCA_020510985.1). Taxonomy (NCBI): domain Eukaryota; kingdom Metazoa; phylum Chordata; class Actinopteri; order Cichliformes; family Pholidichthyidae; genus Pholidichthys; species Pholidichthys leucotaenia. The sequence continues at coordinate 442,313,105 of CM035840.1, forward strand.
AACTGACACAGAATTACATTTACATAGTTCTACAACAGACAAAATAATTTAACCAAGTAAAATAAATTATAAATATTAACAAAATTCCATCACCAAGTCCATCACCCATTTATTAAAATATACTGACATTCTGCAAGCATTTTGATTTATTAATGTGTGCATTTGTTAGTGTTACTAGGAATATTAAAAAAGTTGCATATTAGTATATTTTAATATTTGAAAGATAATCTAAGAAAGTAAGTAAAACCTAAAAGATGTTTAGTGTTTCAAATTATCAAGTGTTTCAAAACAGGCATGACGTCACAACTTACACATGCTATTTCATAACAAATTCATTACGCGAAAATTCTCAAGCACATTACTTATAACGAGAAAAAAATCTTACCTCGGAATGTGTCTTCCGATCACTAATTGCTGTAATCGGGGCCGATTGTGATGAACTTTGACTGGCATCTGAATTTGACCGTGTCCATCGATCGTTTTGAACGCAGCACGAGCGAGTAATTCAGTCTCCTTGTAGCCACAATTTTGAGATGTTTCTGTTTTGAACAGTGTTCAACTAAGGCAACACAGCCACGAGATCCATAACTCAAGAAATCGTTACAATAAACACACTGGGCTTTCCCTGGTACTTCGCATTTCGCTATGAAGTCGGCCATTTTTTCAACCACAACTTCGGTATTTTTACCGATCTTTACAGTCATTGACACAGTTTTTTCGAGCCATTCCCAACGAAACTTGTTCCTTATCCCTTTGTCGATTTCTAAAATTCTTGCTTTGTTGTCTTTCGTGAGTTTTAGGTTCACCATTTTCACGAAAACTCGGTTGATTGAATTGTCCGCCATTTGCATTTCGCTCCGTGTGTGGGATATGACAAAGGAATAACAAAATCATCGATTGGTTGCTTCAATAAGTATCAGCCAATCAGTGGCCTTGTTACATTACATTACTGATGTCGCTGGGTAGCGCGTTCTGCGTGGTGGATTTTAGCAGCCGATCGAAAATACGACTCGCCGCTCATAACAGACCTTACCCCCCCCCCTAAAATTTTCTCCTCGAATTTAGACGATTCACGAGAATGACCCTAGACATGATCAAATCCGAGGAATTCCTCGGATCAGCGGAAGATTCTCATCCCTGATAACACAAAGATAAAGAAGGGAGATACAGTTTGGTACTTGGGCGGCTAGAGGGAGAAGATATCACCCTGCTGAATGTATATGCACCTCCAGGGGCTAACTGGAAATTTTATAAAAATGTATTTGACCTAATGATAACTAAAGCCCAAGGTTTAGTGATATGTGGTGGAGACTTCAATCTAAGACTGAATCCATACTGGGATGCATCAGGTAATTCTCCACATCAAAATAACACTCAAAGTAGGAAAACTCGGATGCTACTAAAAGAAATGGGTATCTGTGATGTGTGGAGGGAATTCAACCCCAGTGTAAAAGATTATACATTTTACTCAGCACCACATTCATCATACTCAAGGATTGACTATTTTTTTATGTTTAATAGAGACATTGGAAGAGTAAAAACATGTAAAATAGGACTGATGGATCTCTCTGACCACAGTCCGATCTATATGGACTTAAGTATCCAAAAATACACAAATAATACATTTTCTTGGAGGTTAAATTCAAATGTCCTGAAAGGACCACTGAAAGATGAATTGGAATCAGATATTCTCAGATATTTGGAAGAAAATGATAATGGAGAAGTATCCCCTTTAATACTGTGGGACGCATGCAAAGCTGTAATGAGGGGAAAGATTATTGCAAAACTGGCAATCCAAAAGAAACTGAGACAAGAAAAACTAACCACATTAGAGTCAGAACTTAAGAACCTAGAAAAAGAGCACAAAGATAACACTCATTCTAATGACTCGCTCAAAATTAAGGAAATTAAAAAACAAATAAATGAGATCTACACAATAGAAATCCAGAAGAAACTTACATTTCTGAAACAAAAATACTATGAAGCAGGCAGCAAATCGGCAAAATTACTAGCCTATAAATTGAGGAAACAACAAACGGAGAGAGCAACCTACAAAATCAGAGACCCAGTATCAAAGGAAATAAAATTTAGAATTCAGGATATTCTTAAAAGCTTCGAGAACTACTATAAGAACTTGTACTTCCTCAAAAAACACAAAAACGCATCCGAAGCATTCCTAAACACATTAAACCTTCCCCAACTTACTGAGTCACAAAATAAAACACTACTGTCAGAAATACAACCTAAAGAATTAGAAAAAGCAATTATGAAACTTAAAGCTAACAAATCCCCAGGAGCAGATGGCTATACAGCAGAGTGGTACAAAACCTTTAAACAGCAACTATCTCCTCTCCTCCTGAAAACATTTAACTATGTCCTCCACACAGGGGAAATCCCCCCTCCTGGAGAGAAGGGGTCATTGTAGTCATACCTAAACCTGAAAAGGATAAACTAGACTGCTCCAACTACAGACCAATCAGTGTGTTACATCAGGACTATAAGCTTTTTACCACTATCCTTGCCAAAAGGCTAGAAAATATACTGACAGACCTAATTCATTTAGACCAAACAGGTTTTATAAGACAAAGACAGACACAAGACAACATTAGACGCACTTTACACATAATTCATCATATAAAAAAATATAACTTAAATGCAGCCATATTGGGATTAGATGCTGAAAAAGCATTTGATTCGGTTGACTGGCCTTTCTTATATAGAATCTTATCCAGTTTCAATTTTCATAACAACTTCATTAGAACTATCCAGGCATTATATAAAAAACCAACAGCTAAAATAAGGATTAACGGTAAATTATCATCATCTTTTGAGCTGGAAAGAGGATGCTGTCAGGGCTGCCCCTCGTCTCCACTGCTCTTTGCAATCTTCATAGAACCTCTGAGCCAATGGATAAGACAGAATCAAAAAATTCAAGGTATTACACTTGGTCAGAAGGAACATAAAACAGCACTCTTTGCTGATGACATTTTAATATACCTGGGGCAGCCGGACACCTCTTTTCCAGAACTAATCTCAGTTTTTTCAGAGTATGGAGATTTATCGGGGTACGAACTAAACATGCATAAAACCCAAGTTTTAACATTCAACTATGACCCAAATCAATATTTACTAAGCAAACTCAAAACTAACTGGGAGATGGAATCTATGAAATATCTGGGGGTCAATATCCCGAAACAACTCAACAAAATTATAACACTAAACTATGATCCACTGGTGGCAAAAATAAAATCTGATCTAGCAAGATGGAATATGATACCATTCTTGGGTACTGCACAAAGAATTGAAGCAGTCAAAATGAATATACTTCCACGTCTTCTATACCTTTTCCAAACAATACCGGTAGGACCTCCCAAAAAAACATGGCAAGAACTGGACAGAAGGATCTCAAGATTTATATGGCAGGGCAAGAGACCTAGAATCAGATATAGAACCCTACAGCTAAACAAAGACAAAGGTGGGCTCGCGCTGCCAAATATCAGGGACTATTTTAAAGCCGCACAAATTAAAACTTTAGTAGAGATATGTAACCCAGTCTACACTGCACAATGGAAGGAGATGGAGTGCCAAATAACAAGTGACATCCCCCTACAGGCGATAATAGGGAACAATGCCTTGCCTAAACTTTTGAATAACACTAACCCGTGGATAGAGACCCCGCTAAAAATTTGGTTTAAGATAGTCAGAGAGAATCAAACTAAAGAACCCTATCGATTTCTGCAATGGATTGCCTATGATCAAGACTTTACTCCTAATAAAACAGACACTAGATTTAAAAAGTGGAAAGAGAACGGACTGATAAAATATTACGATTTTTTTAAAGGGCAAACTTTAAGAAGTTTTGAAGATTTGAAAAAACAAGGTCTAATAAATCAAGACCTTTACAGGTTCTTTCAGCTTAGACACCACATAAACAATATACTTAAAAAGGAGGATTTGGAAAGGGCCCAGTCAGGTGTTCTGAAGGTCTTCTTAATGGCATATAAAGGGATCCCAGGGATCAGATACATCTCTAAAATATACCAAGGTCTTCAAGACTTAAAAGGAGACAACACATCATATATAAAAGAGAGGTGGGAAAAAGAGGGGAATTTCACTTTACAACTGGAAATATGGGAAAAGCTAAATAAACAGCAATGGAAAAGTACCTCATCCCTGCAGTGGAGAGAATTTGGATGGAAAAATTTGGTAAGATTTTTCAGAACACCTGCACAAAACAAATTTACTCGTAAGGGGTTGAACTGTTGGCGCTTGTGTGGTGAAGAGACTGCAAATCATTTTCATGTGTTTTGGTCATGCCCAGTTATCCACCAATATTGGACCAATGTACAGACAATATTGGGGAAAATATTCAAAACAACAGTCCCCTTTTCTTTTGTAACGTTGTATTTGGGTTTACTACTGGATTCACTGGAAAGACGAGGAGAAAAATACTTATTCACTGTATTAATACTGGCAAGTAAAAAAGCCCTAACTAAAAAATGGACGTTGAAGGACTGTCCTACACCTGAAGATTGGATTAACGTGATCCAAGACATTTACTCGATGGAAAAGTTGACAGTCGCACTGAGACAGGACATGGATGGGTTCTGGAACTTTTGGCAACCCTGGATCGCATATGTGTCTTCCATTAGATCTAATCTTTGACAAATACCATTTCAATAATGGCACCGCTCTTTGTTCCAACGCTACTCAGATGCTCTTTTATTTTTATTTATATTTTTTTTTGTTTTTTGCTCTTTTGTTTTTTTGTTCTTTGTTTTGTTTTTTGTTTGTTTTTTTTGTTCTTTCTTTAATTTCTCTTTTTCTTTCACTTAAAAAAAAGGGATGTTGCAATAATTATTCTTCCAACGTTGTCAAAAAACAAAAAAAAGGGAACATGAGATGAAAATGTAAACAATGCAATGCTGTAATGACGTGTATACCCTTTACAAAAACTTAAAAAAAAAACTGAATGGGCCACTCTTAGCAGCAACAACTGCAATCAAGCATTTGAGATAACTGGCAATGAATCTTTCACAGCGCTGTGGAGGAATTTTGGCCCACTCATCTTTGCAGAATTGTTGGAATTCAGCCACACTGGAGGGTTTTCGAGCATGAACTGCCTTTTTAAGGTCATGCCACAGCATCTCAATTGGATTCAGGTCAGGACTTTGACTATACTACTCCAAAATCTTCATTTTGTTTTTCTTAAGCCATTCAGAGGTGGACTTGCTGGTGTGTTCTGGATCATTGTCCTGCTGCAGAACCCAAGTGCGCTTCAGCTTGAGGTCACGAACAGATGGCTGGACATTCTCCTTCAGGATTTTTGGTAGACAGCAGAATTCATGGTTCCATTTACCATAGCAAGTCTTCCAGGTCCTGAAGCAGCAAAACAGCCCCAGACCATCACACTACCACCACCATATTTTACGGTTGGTATGATGTTCCTTTTCTGAGATGCTGTGTTACTTTTATGCCGGATGTAATGGAACACACACCTTCCAAAAAGTTCAACTTTTGTCTCACCAGTTCACAAAGTATTTTCCCAAAAGTTTTGGGGATCATCAAGATGTTTTCTGGCAAAACTGAGATGAGCCTTTTATGTTCTTTTTGCTCAGCAGTGGTTTTCGTCTTGGAACTCTACCATGCAGGCCATTTTTGCCCCAGTCTCTTTCTTATGGTGGAGTCATGTGAACACTGACCTTAACTGAGGCAAGTGAAGCCTGCAGTTGTTTGGATGTTGTTGTGGGGTCTTTTGTGACTTCTTGGATGAGTCGTTGCTGCGCTCTTGGGGCAATTCTGGTCGGCCAGCTACTCCTGAAAAGGTTTACCACTGTTCCATGTTTTTGCATTTTTGTGGATAATGGCTCTCACTGTGGTTCGCTAGAGTCCCAAAGCTTTAGAAATGGCTTTATAGCCTTTTCCAGACTGATAGATCTCAGTTACTTTGTTTCTCATTTGTTCCTGAATTTCTTTGGCTCGTAGCATGATGTCTAGCTTTTGAGGATCTTTTGGTCTACTTGACTTTGTCAGGCAGGCCCTATTTAAGTGATTTCTTGATTGAGAACAGGTGTGGCAGTAATCAGGCTTGGTGTAGCTAGAGAAATTGAACTCAGCTTTCCAAAGATGTGGTAAACCACAGTTAATTTATGTTTTAACAGGGGGGCAATCACTTTTTCCACACAGGGCCATATAGGTTTGGATTTATTTTTTTTTTTACCCTTAATAATAAACACCTTCATTTAAAAACTGCATTCTGTGTTTACCTGTGTTACCTTTGGCTAATATTTAAATTTGTTTGATGATCTGAAACATAAGTGTGACAAACATACAAAAAAAATGAGAAATCAGGAAGGGGGCAAACACTTTTTCACACCACTGTATACCAAAAGGATTCTTGCGTTAATCTCAGAAGTGACTTTAGTTCAAGACAAAAACAGTCATACTAAGTCATTAGTCATAAACTAACTTCTCTTAAAGAGGATAATCCTTTATTTTTCTTAAATACTATAACCCTCCACAAATAACTGCACTTCAATTCAAAGTGATCATGTGGTACATGCTACTGTCAATGTTCATATCTTGAAATTAAAAACAGATCTGAGAAAAGTCTTAGTTAAAAATGGTAAAAGGCATTCACTTGTACTGTATAGCGCTTTTTTTCTCATCTCTAGATGACCAAAGCACTTTACAGATCCTGCTATCCACCATTCACACACTGATGGCGGCAGAGCTGCAATACACAGGTGCCGGCCCTATCCACCAGGAGCAACTGGGGTTTCAGTGTCTTGCTCAAGGGCACTTCGGCATGCAGACTGCAGAGAGAGCGGGAATCGAACCACTGATCCTCCGATTAGTAGTCGGCCACACTACACCTGCGCCACAGCTGCCCCCTAAAAAGTTAAAGCCACAGAAAACAGGTGGTTACCTTGGGACTGTGGTGAGCTCCTGTTTCAGCGTCTCAGTGTCTGTGAACTGGACAGCTCGTCCCCCACCTCTGGTTTTAATCACATCACCCTGAAATATAGAGAATGTACATTATTAGATAATGAACTTTAGCTGTTCATTAATAACTGGTTATTATTATCCAAGACTGAAAACAGATTGGGTAGTGTCATTTGTACCAGTTAAAACAAGACAGCATTTGTATTTTAACTCATGTAGAGAGTTTGACCTCACAAGAAAATTGGTCATGATGTCAAGGAACCCATAAATAATCTAACTTTAATGCAAACTGAAACTCTGTTCAGGAAATGGAGCAAGAGCAAATAAGAGCAAATCCCAAAGCATCTAACATACGGTAGGCAGAGAAATTAAGGAAGTGAGACTAAATACTTCCAATTATCTGGCAAAGCATGTTATCTGATGCAGACATTTTGCAATATGCATCCAATATCCTGGAGCAGCATACTCCACCTTGATAAGTTTAGTCTCTATCTCACCATCCGAGGCAACTTCCTGGTGCGTTAACACATATTTATCACACTTGGACAGAGCCTTCTCATTGGGTGCCGACACCTGGATGGCATTGGGGATGAGGGGCTGCAAAACTGTACCCAAGTCCAGGCTTGATGCTGGTTTGTGGTCCACCCACTTCTCTCCCCCAGCAGAGTGGGAACGACGATGAAGTGGCCGTACTGGTGTGGTTGTCTGTTTAGAGAGAAAAAAAAATAATAATAAGGGGGGGGGGGGGTGTCCTCTGTAAAATTACTACCAAGAGTGCAAAATCTCAAAAATGTTAAGGAATCCCTAAATCTCAATCTGAAACACAACTGTGCAAAGTTACAGCCTCATGCTGCTGTCTGGAGGCGACTCACTGACCCTGTAGCTTCTCTCAGCTAGGTTGAGGTCATAAGTAGGGGAGACGACCAAGTCTGCCGCCTCCTTCTCTGTAACCAAGAACATGGCTCCCCTCCTGGCCTTCCTGGCTGATCTGCTTGCAGAAGACTGGGCTCCTGTGGGTGTGTTAGGGGAATGGAAACCCTGTCTGCTCTCCTGAACTGCCCGCTGCTCCCATGAAGAGATGCAGTTAGCCACTGACGGAGAGTTATATGGGCTGGGGACAGGACAGGCTGGCCTAGGGTTCATCTGAACCTCCTGATCTGAACTGGCATGAACTGACTTTGACACTGGCACTGGACTGACATGACGAAACTCTGCAGAACACGGTGCAGACTGCACATTCAAAGAAAACAGAATTGTATATTAGTAGGGTTTTAGAGGGAATGGAAAGGCAGCAGACACATGCACTATATAATTTATGGAAGTACAACATCAATGTAACATATTACAGTGCAAAGCATCTTTGCGTGGGCAATGCGGTATAGTTAAGATGGGAGCAGTGATTTTTTTGTACAAATATGTGGGCAGAAAAAACAAGTCAACTGTCCAAAACCAAATAGATTTTTCATCTTTTTATCTCAAAAATAATTTACCAAATGTAAAATCACTGAACACTGATCAATCTCCTCTCTTTTTGCAATCTTTGATATCAGAACTTTTATATTTGAGTATCTCTAGAGTAGACGCATAATACAGGTCGTCATATTTCACTGCTACATCGTGGCTGTTTAAAAAAGGCACAAAGTTAACATATACTGTATGCAAGTAAGTCCATGATTTTTTTTTTTTAAAAAAAAAGCTTAGCTTATTATTTTTTTTAACCAGCCGTTGACAAATAAATGGTGTTCTGAAAATTTAGAGCACAGGGGTTAAAGCAAAAAAAAAAAAAAAAAAAATCCTGAGCCTGAACTTTTTTCCGGGGGCAGGGTCACATATCCATATATACATGAAAATGATTTTCCTTGACACTAGCTAGTTACATAGCTGCCATACCCATTGATAAATTCAGACTAGATTATGGTGGACTGTTTGAAACAGCAATACCAAGAAAGGTCAGTAGGTGGCAACAGTACTCCATTTCACTCTACTATGATGCAACCATCTAACATTTAGGATGCTGTTGCTATCAAGTTATATAGTTATGTACAGAATGACCGACAACTTATAACATGAAATTTATGAATAAGGGCATGTGAAACTCAGTCAAGTGAACTAATTCACTGATGGAATAAGATCTGATTAACAACCAGGGTCAGATTCAGGAGATTGTGGGCCCCTGGGCTAGAGCAATTTTTGGGGCCCTCCCACATATTCATGGGAGTATAATATGCAAAATGGCCATGTTTACATGCACGGTAATGAACCATTTATAATTGGATTTCTGGAGTTATTTGATTATTCAAGTAGTCATGTAAAAACAATAATCAGATAAAAGGCAATTATTGTCTTATATATAAAGTGAAATTACATTAACACACACAGTTTATTGTCCTATAAGCCATTTATTCAGTGCATGTAAACATGCCAAATCCGATTACCATTTTCTGATTATTCCTAGTTATTGGATTATTGTGGCCATGTAGCCGCGGTCACTGATGGATCAGTTTGACCTTCAAGGTCCTAAATTACTAAGGCAGTGGCTATGGATACTGAACCGTACCCATAGAATTCTTGTTACAGATATGGCTCAAATCTGATTGGCCAGTACATTCTATTAATGCGTACAGTGCATCCAGAAAGTATTCACAGTGCTTCACTTTTTCCACATTTTATGTTACAGCCTTATTCCAAAAGGGATTAAATTCATTTTTTCCTCAAAATTCTACACACAATATCCCATAATGACAATGTGAATTTATTTTTTTTTTTTTTAGATTTTTGCAAATTTATTAAAAATAAAAAAAACTCAATCACATGTACATAAGTATTCACAGCCTTTGCCATGAAGCTCAAAATTGAGCTCAGGTGCATCCTATTTCCACTGATCATCCTTGAGATGTTTCTACAGCTTAATAGGAGTCCACCTGTGGTAAATTCAGTTGACAGGACATGATTTGGAAAGACACACACCTGTCTATATAAGGTCCCACAGTTGACAGTGCATGTCAGAGCACAAACCAAGCATCAAGTCAAAGGAATTGTCTGTAGACCTCTGAGACAGGATTGTCTCGAGGCACAAATCTGGGGAAGGGTACAGAAAAATTTCTGCTGCTTTGAAGGTTCCAATGAGCACAGTGGCCTCCATCAGCCATAAATGGAAGAAGTTCAGAACCACCAGGACTCTTCCTAGAGTTGGCCGGCCGTCTAAACTGAGCAATCGGGGGAGAAGGGCCTTAGTCAGGGAAGTGACTGAGAACCTGATGATCACTCTGTCAGAGCTCCAGTGTTCCTCTGTGGAGAGAGGAGAACCTTCCAGAAGGACAACCGTCTCTGCAGCAATCTACCAATCAGGCCTGTATGGTAGAGTGGCCAGACGGAAGCCACTCCTTAGTAAAAGGCACATGGCAGTCTGCCTGGAGTTTGCCAAAAGGCACCTGAAGGACTCTCAGACCATGAGAAACAAAATTCTCTGGTCTGATGAGACAAAGATTGAACTCTTTGGTGTGAATGCCAGACGTCATGTTTGGAGGAAACCAGACCGCTCATCACCATGGTGGCAGCATCATGCTGTGGGGAGTTTTTCAGCGGCAGGAACTGTAAGACTAGTCAGGATAGAGGGAAACATGAATGCAGCAATGTACAGAGACATCCTGGATGAAAACCTGCTCCAGAGCACTCTTGACCTCAGACTGGGGCGATGGTTCATCTTTCAGCAGGACAACGACCTGAAGTACACAGCCAAGATATCAAAGGAGTGGCTTCACAGAACAACTCTGAATGTCCTTGAGTGGCCCAGCCAGAGCCCAGACTTGAATCCAATTGAACATCTCTGGAGAGATCTGAAAATGGCTGTGCACCGACGCTTCCCATCCAACCTGATGGAGCTTGAGGTGCTGCAAAGAGGAATGGGTGAAACTGCCCAAAGATAGGTGTGCCAAGCTTGTGGCATCATATTCAAAAAAAACTTGAGGCTGTACCTGCTGCCAAAGGTACATCAACAAAGTATTGGGCAAAGGTTGTGAATACTTATGTACATTTGATTTCGTAGTCTTTTATTTTCAATAAATTTGCAAAAATCTAAAAACTTTTTTCACATTGTCATTATGGGGTATTGTGTGTAGAATTTTCAGGAAAAAATGAATTTAATCCCTTTTGGAATAAGGCTGTAACATAAAATGTGGAAAAAGTGATGTGCCGTGAATACTTTCCGGATACACTATCTTAAAAGCAGCAGGCTACAGGTGCGGAAATCTGAGGCATTTATTTGTTTCAAAATTTAATCAATATCTATTCACTACCTTTTCAACCTTACCCACTCCCACATCCTAAGGCTAACCTCTTAATTTTAGGTCTAAATTTTATCTCAGAGTAAAATGGTTTGGACAAGGTGCCCATAGCAGGATGCAAACCTTCTCATCACAGGCCCAACGTACTATCTAACTAAGCCACAGCAGCAGCTGACTTGGAGCTGATCTGAAAAGGTTTTGGCGCACTGTCAACTCTTCTGTACCAACAGACATTTCGTATATGGATACAGCTTCCGTATCCATAACCACTGCCAAATGCTAAATAAAGTGAATGACCACAAAGTTCTAGGTTTAGCTCGAATAACAGAAAAATATAGTGCCATCAGGACTAACAACCGACAAATATTTTGTATCAACACACAACTTTAATTATGACAATGAAAAAAGACACTCAGCCAGTGTTTTCTGTCCAAGTGTTAAATATTTAAAACAAGGGTTAAATATTAACTATCTGAAGCCAGGACAGGATTTTTCACTACACAGAGGGAAAAAAAACCTCCACAGAAGAGCAGGTTATGTGCGCACAAACCCGATATTCATTATCTAATGACGACAGTTTTTAAAATTTTAACCTCATTCACCATCATTCTTTTAAAAGAATGATTCAAAATGAAAATATCCTGACAGTTTTATTAGAATTAATCTACAATTTTGCATTCATGAGAGAAGATTGATGCAACTCCGGCTGAGATGAACAATAATATATGGCATTATCTTTGAATTGTAGCGGACAGCTCTCATCCGTGGCCAAGCAAGCCTGTGGAGTTAAAAAGCTCCTTTAAAGTTCATAAAAGTTGGTGTGCTGGATTAAAAAAAAAAAAAAAAAACTGCTCATGAATGTAATTTCACAAGATTTGGACTAATGTCTCGGATTTTTCAAATGTCTGTAAAAGTCGGTCCAAAAGCTATAGCGTGAACCCAGCTTAGTAGAAAAAAAAATGCTGTATATGTGGCAGGCAAAACAATACAAACAGCCAAGGAAGGAGAAAATAGAAGCCACTGTCTTGAAACGTACTCACCGTTTGGAAGTTTGAGATTGAAATGGCACGTGGAGAAAAAAGGTTTCTGCCGTGTAACATTCAGATGCTCTGATATCAGCTCTTTGGTCCATTTCTGGATCAGTATTCCCGGTGTGTATGACTGACTATTGCAACTTTTTAAAAAAACTCCTTTCAATTTAGGAGGGGTTTTTTTTTGTTTTTTTAAACCTCTTTCTCGCGTTCTTCTTTTTTCTCTTTTGGACGCTGTACATTCGTTCGTCCACGGATTCACTTCCAGCCCATGTCCAACCATAATCAGGCCAACTGTAAACTCTTAACCAATTAAATTAAGCAGGCAGAACAGACGGACACTTCAACAAATAAAAAGTTGATAGGCCAAAACAAACCCTCCAATAAACGTTGGGCATGGCAGAATTAGAAAAAAAAAAAGGGTTTCCCAAAAAATTAACAGATTTTGAACTTCTTGGCATGGAGACAACTTATAATCTTGTGCAACCGGTGAACTATAGAAATCAGCGGCCGCTAAATATAATGTCAACTCGATTCCCTCCCTAATCCACCTTATTCCTGGGGGTGCTGCTGTAGGAACGATTATGGGCGGAGCTTCTGGTTTCAGCTTACATAGTGTTACTCAGTAACAGTGGAGTAGCAGGGGCATTTAAAAAAGCGTTTTAAAAAGTTTTTTAAATTCATTTTAATGTATAGTCCACATACAGTATGTGTTTTGCACTCAAGTGGCAGCTAATTTCAGCTCTTCTAGTTTTTGTATTTTTTTTTAATGTTTTGGCATAGTTCTGGCACTTGCTGGTGTTCGTGGTTGTGCCAATAGACTGGTTAAATGGAGGCTTCTCACCACACTGACAGACCACAACCAAGCACAGTGTTGTGGCGTACGTCTGCTCCAAGGTAAACTTGATTATGTCCAACATATTTTAACAAAATGCAGCCGACTTTATTGCGGTGGAAACATGCTGGTCTGAATGCGCACCACGTCATTATGAATACAGGCAACGGAAGTCATAAAGCATGACTCTTTTCTTTGCTTGGTAGCGGCAAAGTCCCGGGGAAACCCCATGAGTGTCTGGTATCATTGGAAAGCTTAGAAATCGTACTTTCTAAAGATACCTATGTATTTGCGGAAGACGTAACTCCTGACCAATTGAACGCGAGTTTTCAACCTAGCTAAAATATAAACAAATCGTCTTTTTCTGGGTCAGTTTTCGCGCACTTCTTATAAATTAAATATCATTTTGAAGGTCTTTCAATACAGAATATGGAAATAATGTTACATCAGTTTTGAAAATGTCCTCAAAGCGACTCATTTTGCCAGCACAGGTCATTTGTTTACAGCATTAGCATCTCAGCAGTGGCACTAACTAACGGAGCTACAATCTACGAGGCCACTTTTTAAGGTCATCTTCCCATCCCTTGATAGTTGTGGGAAGTGGTATGATTATATTACTGTTTTGAGGTGCAAGAGGCCGTGTTCCTGCATTTCTGATGCCGAAGTCATTGTTTTTGAACAAGGAAGTGTCCTGTTTCAGTGACAACCATATGTTCTAAACTAGTACTGGAAGTTGCTACCATAATTCACGCAAGGCATCATGGGGCCTAGGAATAAGGTGGATATGGCAGCCAGGTGGCTTCACTTGGCTCTGTACTCACTAATGGAACGTGAGCTATCCAAGTTTTCTATAGGAGCGCGCAAGCTTCATACATTCCGCCATGCCAAATACTATATTCACTGCTCTAAATCTCTTAAAAGAACTCCAAACTAGGCAGAACTGACTGTTTAGTTTGTGCATTATTCATCCACCATTGCAGATAGTTTGGACAAAAAGTGTTTCTGTGCCAGAAAGAGGAAGTAAATTTCCCCGCAGCCAAAAAAAAAAAAAAAAAAAAAGGGCACACGCCGGAAAACTTTAAGCCCTGTGAGCTAACAAATCCCCAGTGATCATAAATTGATTCACTTTTTTTTTAATTAAATATAAAGGTAATGGGGCATGATTTAAAAAAGAGGGAGTGGTGCTTTAATCTTATGACTAATCCATTATGATTTGAGCATTAATAATTAACTACATTATTCATAGGCATTTCCACCTAAACAACACTTTTCTGTTTTACAGTCGCAGCTGAATCCTGCTGAACTGATGCAGTAAAATGATTGTGTTAAGTGCTGCTCATGTGTCTCCTGCCATCAAATAAGGAGCAGAAGTGGTAGTAGGGTTATGACAAAGGGGATCAAAGTGTTAAGTGGACAGAATTCTGCTCAGCCATCATGTAATCCAACAATAAATTAGCATCTATGCGTTATAAATCACATACCACAGGAAGAGGTGAAGGTGAGGCCGATCTCTTTGCTGGAAGGCATTCCTCTCTGGAGGGTTGTTGTTGTTGTTGTTGTTGCTGCTGCTGTTGCTGGATCTGACGTGGAGGGGGAATGGGACGATTTGGAGTCTTGCCTTCTGTCAGGATGACTTTAAGCTGCTTCAGCTTTTCATTTTTCACCCAGAGCTTGTTTTGCATTTCAATCTGCATTGCATTAACACGTCTCTCCTGTAAACCAGGAGTAAAAATTATTAGTTCCAAATTGAAAAAATAATTACACAAATGACTCACTGGGCATTTGCTTAAATGATCAGTATTTAAATGTCCCTGTCATGAAAAGAGAAACTCACACATTCTTTCTCCCACTTGTGCTGAGTGTCTGAGACCACACCCTGCATGCGCTGCTCCATGCGTCTCTTCTCGCACTGTTCTCTCTGCAGTCTCTGTTCTCGTGTTTCCAGCTCCTGCTGCAGTGAGCACTTGTCATCCTCATAGATTTTAGTTGTTTTCTGCAGTATATTAATCTAAAAGAGAGCCGTGTCATATACAGTATTTTAGAAACTACACATTTAAACTTAAGCACTACTGGGGCCTTGAATGTGTTCACTTTCCCACCTGGTGTTCTTGCGTCTTTGTTTTCTTCTCCAAACGTTCAATTTCAGTCTTGTTACTCTGGATGATTTTGTCTTTCTCTACCAGTTTGCCATTTTGTTGATGAATGACATTCTCTTTGGAAATAAGATTGGTCTCCATTTCCTGAAGCATAGACTTCATCATAATGGCTAAAGTAAAACAGAGAAGAAAGCCAGTCAATTGAAAATCTGGGAACCAGAATTCTCAATATTACAAGGAAACAGATGGGCTTGAATATGAGCAGAAACCTGCTTTGCTGTACTCTTCAATCATCATATGCCTGATCCTCTGTCTGTTCTGCAGAGCATCAATTAGCCTTGGTAGGGTGATGTCATCATGTGGGTCAGTTACCTCACAGGAGGGTAGTGGTGGGAGGTTGTACACCAGGAGGTCTATGGTAGAGGGCATATCTATAGAAAGAAATACCACAACTCCTCAACGGTAGAATATGCAATCTTTTCTACTTTTAAATATTCCAGAAATACCTAAAAATGTAATTGCAGTGTCAAGAAACATCTCTTTTTCTGTCATGCCAAATATAATTTATGATATTACAGAGCGATGATTTTTGCCAAGCTCATAAAGTGATAAACACCACTGTACACCAGCAAGGGGAGTATAGAGCTAGTTTTCATCTCAGAGCCAAAAACCCTGTTTTAACTTAATTACCTTAATTTTTAGCGTAGGGCAGAACATGTAATGATTAACAGTTAATTACTGGTTCACCTGGAGTAGACAAACCTGTAGACGTTATAATGGGTTATCAGTTAAAAAAAAAAACTATTAAAGGGCTCATTAACTGCACTTTTTACACATTTTAACAGTTCACATTTTCTTTAATCTTTAATTATTGAAGCAAATTTGTCTTATTTTTCTTGGCTTCCTTTAAACACTCTGATTTATATAACCTATCACTTTAAGAAAGACTTCAGCTGTTCAACTTTGCCCTCCTTCTTACAGTATCTCAAAAGTGAGTACATCCCTCACATTTTTGTAAATATATTTTTTCATGAGACAACACTGAAGATATGACACTTTGATACAATGTAGTCAGTGTACAGCTTGTATAACGGTGTAAATTTACTGTCCCCTCAAAATAACAACACATAGTCAATGTCTAAACCGCTGGCAACAAAAGTGAGTACACCCCTAAGTGAAAATGTCCAAATTGTGCCCAAAGTGTCAATACTTTTGTGTGGCCACCATTATTTTCCAGCACTGCCTTAAAGTAGAACTGAACCCACCTTTTTGCCGAAAAAGTAGAATAGCAGATTAATTCCTTATTACCTATTGTATTTTTCAACACATAAAAGAAATTTTTAGGCCGTGCGATGGCCAAGCTATAAGCCGATAAACTTTTGCCTCTGGCTGGCAGTGCCAAACAAACCGGAAGTAGTGCAGACGACGCTGCATGACGTCAAGAGTGTGACCCTTATCAAAACAACAATGGCAGATGATAGCAGTTCCAGCAGTCAAGAACACCAGAGTTTTCAGAGTGAAGAGGCATTCAGGATCGGTGACGAGACAGAGGAGGATGCAGGAGTGTCAAGTGAACAGGAAGAGAGCGAGGGAGGCATCGAACCGTACAGATTAGAGCCAGAATTTTCGGGGGATTCCGGCACCGACTCAGACCGCAGCAGTGATGGGGAGGAGAGTCGCTTATTGAATATAGAATGGTGAGTCTTTACTTTGGCATGTTTGGGGTGTCAGGATAAGGAAAATTAACAATAAAAAAGAAAGGAAAAAAAAAACCATCAGCATTTTTCCAACTTATTACAGTGATCCCTCACTTATTGCGTTTAATGGGGACCAGAACCGACCGCGAAAAGTGAAAAACCGCGAAGTAGCCTCACCCCCCCCCCCCCCCAAGGGCGTCACAAGCACTATTTTGCACAAAAAGGCACAAGAGAACAGCGAAAAGTGCCACTAAGCAACACGAGCGATAAAGAACAATGAATGCGGTCTTCCTTCGCTAGGTATGGGCGCTCGGCAGGGAGCGAAGCTGGGTAAAACGTCTCGGCCAATCAGCTTGCGAGATTCCCGAGCGGTGAAGAGGTGGGCGGAGAGGAGTGGAGCGGTGGTCAGAGAGGATTTTGAGTTGTGCAGGCTCTCCGTGTTGATACCTGATGTTCTAATGTAGAAGGCAGGGAGAAGGCAGGGAGACTACATCTCTTCACCGCTCGGGAATCTCGCAAGCTGATTGGCCGAGACGTTTTACCTCGCAAGCTGATTGGCCGAGACGTTTTACCCAGCGAAGGAAGACCACATTCATTGTTCTTTATCGCTCGTGTTGCTTAGTGGCACTTTTCGCTGTTCTCTTGTGCCTTTTTGTGCAAAATAGTGCTTGTGACGCCCTTGGGGGGGGGGGGGTGACGCTACTTCGCGGTTTTTCACTTTTCGCGGTCGGTTCTGGTCCCCATTAAATGCGATAAGTGAGGGTTCACTGTATATCTAGAAACGCATCGCTTCCCGGTCGCTTTTCCTCCCCCTTTCTTTTCTTTCGTCGCCATGACAGCTTTCCTTGGCCACTGAACAGATCTTCCCAGGTGTTGGAAGTGTTTTGTAGTCGACTATCACGACAAAATGCACCAAAAACAACCAGTGTCGACGTGCTCGCAATGGTAAACATGAGGACTGGGTCACACTCGTGACGTCACGCGGAACTCCGGCTGCACTTCCGGTTAATCGGCGGATTCGTCTGATTTTTCAGGGCGGGAAATTCAAAATCGCAATTTTCTCCAAGATTCCGGGATTTGTGGAGGGGGTGCCAATGATAAATTATCTTTATAATTGTATGTACTATCACCCAGTGCCGTTCAATGCCGTTCAGTTCAGTTCACCTTTAACTCTCTTGGGCATGGAGTTCGCTAGAGCTTCACAGGTTGCCACTGGAATCCTCTTCCACTCCTCCATGAAGACATCACGGAGCTGGTGGGTGTTAGAGGCCTTGTGCTCCTCCACCTTCCATTTGAGGATGCCCCACAGACGCTCAATAGGGTTTAGGTCTGGAGACATGCTTGGCCAGTCCATCACTTTTACCCTCAGTTTCTTTAGCAAGGCAGTGGTCGTCTTGGAGGTGTGTTTCGGGTCGTTATTATGTTGGAATACTGCCCTGCAGCCCAGTTTCCGAAGGGAGGGGATCATGCTCTGCTTCAGTATGACAGTACATGTTGGCATTCATGGTTCCCTCAATGAACTGTAGCTCCCCAGTGCCAGCAGCACTCATGCAGCACCAAACCATGACACTCCCACCACCATGCTTGACTGTAGGCAAGACACACTTGTCTTTGTACTCTTCACCTGGTTGACGCCACACATGCTTGACACCATCTGAACCAAATAAGTTTAACTTGGTCTCATCAGACCACAGGACATGGTTCCAGTAATCCATATCCTTAGTCTGCCTGTCTTCAGCAAACTGTTTGCGGGCTTTCTTGTGCATCATCTTTAAAAGAGGCTTCCTTCTGGGACGACAGCCATGTAGACCAATTTGATGCAGTGTGCAGCATATGGTCTGAGCAATGACAAGCTGACCCCCCACCCCTTCAACCTCTGCAGCAATGCTGACAGCAGTCATACATCTATTTTCAAAAGACAACCTCTGGATATGACGCTGAGCATGTGCACTCAACTTCTTTGGTTGACCATGGCAAGGCCTGTTCTGAGTGGAATCTGTCCTGTTAAACCGCTGTATGATCTTGGCCACCGTGCTGCAGCTCAGTTTCAAGGTTTTGTCAATCTTCTTATAGCCTAGGCCATCTTTATGTAGAGCAACAATTCTTTTCAGATCCTCAGAGAGTTCTTTGCCATGAGGTGCCATGTTGAACTTCCAGTGACCAGTATGAGAGAGTGTGAGAGCGATAACACCAAATTTAACACACCTGCTCCCCATTCACACCTATGACCTTGTAACACTAACAAGTCACATGACACCAGGGAGGGAAAATGGCTAATTGGGCACAATTTGGACATTTTCACTTAGGGCTGTACTCACTTTTTTTGCCAGCATTTTAGACATTAATGGCTGTGAGTTGAGTTATTTTAAGGGGACAGCAAATTTACACTGTTATACAAGCTGTACACTGACTACTTTATATTGTATCAAAGTGTCATATCTTCAGTGTTGTCCCATGAAAAGATATAATAAAATATTTACAAAAATGTGAGGGGTGTACTCACAAAAGTGCTAGAAGCCGGTGTTCTGCTACAGGCTCCTTCCAGCTTGGATGAGCACCGCTGGTTCACTGATCCACAGTCATTTGTGCACCTTGCTTCATCCCAGCCCACCCAACAACCCCGCCAAGACGCCACATTAAATCGCCAACACCGCGCACTCCACCAATCGCCGCAAACCGAGGCCAGTGGCCAAGCTAAGGATAGGCGATACCGGCATTTTTCTTTTCTTTTCGATACGATACCATTAATTTATAGGACTTTTTCCTTCGATACCGATACTTTTTGCCTCTTAAAGGAAAATCACATGATTGCAGTTTCATTAACAACTTCATTGCAAGGGCAACACAAAATATGAATAAAACTCATGAACATAAATACTTGAAAGAAATGCTTATAAAATGATAATAGAACAATGAGCAAAATAAAAATAAAATGAAATAATTCAATTATTGGAATTATAATAAAGATAATCAAGACTTAAAATGAATGCAAAATTAATTCAATTTCTTAATTTGGTGAAGATTCTCAGTCATCCAGGCAGGTAAGTGTGCTGTATGAAAGCTCAGTCAAATCAACTGGATTCAAGAATTTTTTACTTTTGAAATGTTTCACTATTCATTCAAAATTCTACGGTAATACCAAGCAGCATATATGTGTAATTTTTTCACAATGCAGTGGGTTTTTTAATTTTTATTTTATTATTATTATTTATTATTTTTTTTAACTGCTGTTGCCTCCCGATCCATGAATTCTAGGTGTGCGAGAGATCATCTCTGTTCAACCGAGATGATTCTCCTCTCCAAAGACCACGGCACGGGGTGTGACCGACCTGGTAGAGCTGTCTGTCAGGTCGGTCAACAGCTGATGTGGCACGTCAGGAACATTAGATGTTGCTATTGTTGATTTATTCATCGTTTAAAATAACACTGTATAAAAAGATACAACATATATTAAAAACAATGGGATAACACAAAAAAGTGTGCACACTTATTTCTATTGTGGTCCCCAACAACAACAGACACATCCTCGACAGGTCCCGCTATAAATAAAAGTATGTGTTTAGCTCTGTGTGTGTGTGTGTGCTGCACCAATGCTGCAAATATGCCATTATAGGGTAGCTGTAAGTTAGAAACCCTTTCAATAAGTTACACATACACTACTGTTCAAAAGTTTGGGGTCACTTAGAAATTTCCTTATTTTTGAAAGAAAAGCACTGTTTTTTTCAATGAAGATAACTTTAAACTAATCAGAAATACACTCTAATATCTAATATACATTGCTAATGTGGTAAATGACTATTCTAGCAGCAAATGTCTGTTTTTTTTTTGTGCAATATCTACATAGGTGTATAGAGGCCCATTTCCAGCAACTATCACTCCAGTGTTCTAATGGTACAATGTGTTTGCTCATTGCATCAGAAGGCTAATGGATGATTAGAAATCCCTTGTGCAATCATGTTAGCACAGCTGAAAACAGTTTAGCTAGTTAGAGAAGCTATAAAACTGACCTTCCTTTGAGCAGGTTGAGTATCTGGAAAAAACTATTATTTCAAATATAAATCATTATTTCTAACCTTGTCAATGTCTTGACTATATTTTCTATTCATTTTACAACTCATGGTGGTAAATAAGTGTGACTTTTCATGGAAAACACAAAATAATTGTCTGGGTGACCCCAAACTTTTGAATGGTAGTGTAAGTTCAAAGAGCGTTACTCATATACTGCTTCTGCTGCTCACGACGCTGCTGAGCTCACTCTGCTCTGCAACAGAGTCAGGAGTGCTGAGGCTGCCAGTGTCCAATGAGTCTTTGGCTCTGACATCTGACAGGCTGCCATAATCATGTGATACGGCAGACCATCTCAAAAACATGTCAGGGCTGGTTTTTCACCAGTTTTCATAAATAAATTTAATGTCTAAAACTCTCAGAAGTGAAAAAAATTGCATGTTTTGTATTAACACGATGGTATCACGATATTTTAAAAAGTATCGACTCCAAAACATCGACCAGCTGGTATCGATACTCCCATCCCTAGGCTGAGCTGCAGGATCTCAAAAGGCAATCTCTCATTCCACAGTACTCCACTCCTCTCCCACGGACAGCCGGGGCGGGGGGGGGGGGGTCCTGTCCCGTCATAAAGAAGCTTCCCCATGCTGCCCATGAGAGTATGCCCAGTGGATGGTGAGGGAGTTGAGCCAGCAGATCCAGGCAGCATCCCCGGGTCATGGCAAATACCTGTGCCGCGCCCCGGGTGCCAAGGCATACTCACAAAACGTTAGGGAAAGTTGGGGCTTTCCGGTGAAATTTATGGAAAATATAAAAAGTTCACACTACAGTGATATTATATCATGAAAGTAGGACATTTAAGTTGAAGCATGCATTGGTGATTTCCTCATCTCAAACAATTTATTGAAAAAAAAAAAAGCAAACAACAGTGGTGGGTATACTACAACAAAAAATATCAATGTCTCAATAACTTGTCATGTGCCCTTGAGCATTAATTACAGCTTGACAACAATGTCTCATGTTGTTCACAAGTTGACTTATTGTCCGCTGAGGCATGGCATTCCACTCTTCTTGAAGGGTGGCACTCAGGTCATTGAGGTTGTGGGGTGCAAAATTACAAGCCTGTACACAGCAACTCAGCTGATCCCATAGGTTTTCTATGGGATTCAGGTCTGGAGAAAGTGCAGGCCACTCCATTTGAGGTACCCCAGCCTCCAGCAGCCATTCCCTAATGATGCAACCTTGATGAGCTGAAGCACTTTCGTCCATGAAGATGAAATTAGGCCTGTGTTGTTCATGCAGGGGCACAATGATGGGATTAATGACATTATTCAGGTAGTATCGGCTTGTCATTGCACCATTCACAAGGTGTAGGACAGTTCTGTATTGATTAGATACACCTGCCCAGACTTTAACATGGTGACAACAGTGGCTGATGTATCGTGTTCTCCTTGACGTCTCCAACATCATTGACGACCATCATTTCTGCTCAGCGTGAATCGACTTTCATCAGAGAACAGCACTGAAGTCCACTGATCCCTTGTCCAGCATAAATACTCTCTGGCCCATGCAAATGATGACGCCTGTGCCTGGTGGTGTGGTCAGGAACCCTTGCAGGTCGTCTAGCACGCAGACCACACTGTGATGTAAACTGTTTCAAATGGTCTGATGTGACACTTGTGTCTCTCACCTCCCTTAAATGTGCCTGGAGTTGAGTGGCATTCATCATCCGGTTCCGCAGGGCACTGTTCACAATGAAGTGGTCATCAGTGTGGGATGTGGCCAAAGGACATCCACTTCTATGGCTTTCTATGACTCTTCCAGTCTCTCTGTATCTCTGTTGCAACCTGATGATGACACTCTGTGACACTCTAAGCTCAGTGGCCACTTCCCTCCGAGAACATCCTGTTTGAAGCCTCACAATGGTGAGGTACTGTTGATCAACTGTTAAGCCTGCTTCATGCTACACCCCTGTTGTCCGCGTACGTGTAAACTGGAAACCCCGTGTGACGAAATTTACGTCATCATCTCCACTCCGCTAGTGTCCGGAGTGCTCGACCGCAGATGACCACGTGCAGCCCAAATTTTGTGACCGTGCCGCCTGTCCACGACCTGAATGTGTTGAAAAGCGCATGCGCAAAACTGAACATCCCATTCACGAGGTGGCGATATCGACACAGCATACATCAGTAGACAAAGAGGACAACGAGGAAGCGGAAAACGAAAATAAAAACATACATGAATCATACATACATACTTTCTTTCACAGCTGCAGCAGCATCTTTGTGGATAAGGAGTGAAAACCGGGAAGTCAAACAGCAGAAATGGACTCTATATTTTAAGGGAAACTTTGTGAATAAGTCTGCTGTTTCTTTGTTGGTGAAAATCCTGACGCATCAGCACCTTGGCGCTACCCATCAAGCGGGAGTGAAACCACAAATGATGGTTGTGCACATGCACCAATCGCTTCACCTGGGTAGATGAAAAAAGTGAGCATGAACAGCGCCGCGTGTGTGCTGGGCTCATCTAAAGCGTACGCGGACCAAAGCGGACTGGAGGGGAAATGCAGCATGAAGCAGGCTTTAGGTGTCGTCTTGGTCTCAAGATGTCAAAATGTGAACAGCATGATGAAGAGGATTGTTGAAATACCAATTCTAATTGAACCAGAAAATTTATTGGTTGATTCATGGATCAAACACCTGTTGTGAATTTTGCCATTAAGCACCTTGTTAGAGAACAGCAAGTTATGCAGAAAGTACTGGAACACTGAATAGTTGTACATGTGCATTCAAAAGGTTAGAGAAGGTCAAATTAAGTTCATTTGTAAAAGTTATAGTGGATTTTAGGTGTATCCTGAAATGCCGAATATCCCTAACTTTTTGTGAGTAGTGTATATATACACACACATCACACACACTACAGTATACTGTATATACAGTGGTGTGAATAAGTGTTACACACTCTTGTACAGTAGGTGGCGATATGCACCTTTCAGTTGTTTGCTATCCGCCAGTAACGGAGAGAAGAAGTGTTTACCCCCTTCCTATTTCTCATTTTTTGTATGTTTGTCACACTTCAATGTTTCAGATCATCAAACAAATTTTAACATTAGACAAAGATAACACAAGTAAGCACAAAATGCAGTTTGTAAATGAAGGTGTTTATTATTAAGGGGAAAAGAGTCCAATCCTGCATGGCCCTGTGTGAAAAAGTGATTGCCCCCTAATAACTGGTTTGGCCACCCTTAGCAGCAACAACGGCAATCAAGCTTTTGCGATAACTGGCAATGAGTCTTTTATAGTGCTGTGGAGGAATTTTGGCCCACTCATCTTTGCAGAATTGTTGTAATTCAGCCACATTGGAGGGTTTTCGAGCATGAACCACCTTTTTAAGGTCATGCCACAGCGTCTCAATGGGATTCAGGTTAGGTCTTTGACAAGGCCACTCCAAAGTCTTCATTTTGTTTTTCTTAAGCCATTCAGAAGTATCTGTCCAGGGTATACCCTGTCTCTCACCCAAAGATGCTGGGATAGGCTCCAGCTGCCCCGCGACCCGAAAAGGATTAAGTGGAAGAAG
Source organism: Pholidichthys leucotaenia (assembly GCA_020510985.1). Classification (NCBI taxonomy): domain Eukaryota; kingdom Metazoa; phylum Chordata; class Actinopteri; order Cichliformes; family Pholidichthyidae; genus Pholidichthys; species Pholidichthys leucotaenia. The sequence goes on from CM035840.1 coordinate 442,337,573, forward strand.
ATGAATGAATGATGTTCCTTTTCTGAAATGCTGTGTTACTTTTACGCCCGATGTAATGGGACACACGCCATCCAAAAATTTCAACTTTTGTCTCATCAGTCCACAGAGTATTTTCCCAAAAGTCTTGGGGATCATCAAAATGTTTTCTGGCAAACCGCCTTTATGTTCTTTTTGCTCAGCAGAGGTTTTCATCGTGGAACTCTGCCATACAGGCCATTTTTGTCCAGTCTCTTTCTTATGGTGGAGTCATGAACACTGACCTTAACTAAGGCAAGTGAGGCCTGCAGTTGTTTGGATGTTGTTGTGAGGTTTTTTGTGACCTCTTGGATGAGTCGCTGCTGCGCTCTTGGTGTAATTTTGGTCGGCCGGCCACTCCTGGGAAGGTTCACCACTGTTCCATGTTTTCGCCATTTGTGGATAATGGCTCTCACTGTGGTTCACTGGAGTCCCAAAGCTTTAGAAATGGCTTTACAACCTTTTCCAGACTGATAATCTCAATTACTTTGTTTCTCATTTGTTCCTAAATTTCTCTGGATCGCAGCATGATGTCTAGCTTTTGAGGATCGTTTGGTCTACTTCACTTTGTCCGGCAGGTCCTATTTAAGTGATTTCTTGATTGAGAACAGGTGTGGCAGTAATCAGGCCTGGGTGAGGCTAGAGAAATTGAACTCAGCTTTCCAAAGACGCGATAAACCACAGTTAGTTTATGTTTTAACTGGGGTGTGTGTGTGGGGGGGGGGGGGTCACTTTTTCCACACAGGGCCATGTAGGTTTGGATTTTTTTTTTTAACCCTTAATAATAAACACCTTCTTTTAAAAACTGCATTTTGTGTTTACTTGTGTCATCTTTGTTTAATATTTAAATTTGGTTGATGATCTGAAACATTTAAGTGTGACAAACATACAAAAAAAAATAAATAAAGAGAAATCACGAAAGGGGAAAACACTTTTTCACACCACTGTATAGTGGGGGAAATAATTATTTGATCCCCTTCTGAATTTCTGTTTACCCCCTTACAAAGAAATGAACAGTCCATAATTTTTACGGTAGGTTTATTTTAACAGAGAGAGACAGAAGATTAACAACAACAAAATCCAGAAAAAAAAAAAAAAAAGATTAACCTGTTGAACTCTGTTCAACTTCCCTAAAAACGCCTAAAAATAACATGCCCCAAGTAAATCGAAAGCTGTTCTTCAACCCTTTGCAGCATCTTCATGGTGTTGGTCTCATTTAAAAGAAAACACTGAATTTTTTGGCAAAACAGTCATAATCTCTCTAAGTGCTCCTGCCACTGAGTAACAAGAAAGTTCGCCTGGGTGTTTTTTTAGATACAAATGCTTGCAAATAACATACAGCTGTCAGATACTGGCTGGAAAACACAACAAATGTAGAACCAAGTGTTTTCAAGCTCAGGTCAAAATTTTGTAAAAATACCACAAATAAATGAATATATTACACAGCTTTTTTCTCAGGTTGTAACAAGGTTGTGTCTGTACTGGAAGACCGGAAATACAGCTTTTTTTTTTTTTCAGTGCACACTGAGACGCACTAAGACGCAGAGACGTGACCGCCCGCGGAAGTCACAGAGTTCAACAGGTTAAATAAGGGTTTCAATGAATTTGCATTTGATCGAGGAAAATAAGTGATCACCAAGCAAAACGTGACTTCATACTTGGTGGAGAAACCCTTGCTGGCAAGCACATAGGTCAGACGTTTCTTGTAGTTGGTCACCAGGTTTGTGCACATCTCAGGAGGGATTTTGGTCTAATCCTCTTTACAGATACTCTCCAAATCCTGAAGGTTTTGAGGCTGTTGCTTGGCAACTCCAAGTTTCAGCTCCCTCCACAGATTTTCTATGGGATTAAGGTCCAGAGACTGTCTAGGCCACTCCAGGACCTTAATGCGTTTCTTCTTGAGCCACTGCTTTGCTGCCTTGGCTGTATGTTTTGGGTCATTGTCATACTGGAAGACCCATCCATGACCCATCATCAGTGTTCTGGCTGAGGCCAGGAGGTTCTCATCCAAGACTCTACGGTACATGGTCCTGTTCGTTCATCAGCCCCTCAATGTGGTGAAGTCTTCCTGTACCCTTAGCAGAGAAACAGCCCCAAAGCAGAATGTTTCCACCTCCATGTTTGACAGTGGGGATGGTGTTCTTGGGGTCATATTCAGCATTCCTCTGCCTCCAAACACGGCAAGTTGAGTTGATGCAAAAGAGCTCAATTTTGGTCTCATCTGACCACACCACAATCTCCCAAGCCTTCTCTGAATCATTCAAGTGTTCACTGGCAAACTTCAGATGTGCCTTCTTGAGCAGGGGGACCTTGCAAGCACTGCAGGATCTCAATCCCTTATGGCGAGGTGTGTTACAAATGGTTTTCTTGGTGATTGTGGCCCAAGCTCCCTTGAGATTCTGGGCTGATTCCTCACCTTTCTCAGAATCATCCTTATCCCATGAGGTGTGATCTTGCATGGAGCTCCCGAGCGAGGGTGTTAGTTAATTCCCTTCACGCCATGAAGGCGCATGGGGCGGCGCCCATCTCCGTTTCTCTGACTCTAGGCCACACAGCTACTGTAAGTAGTGAAAGCTACAGTGGGGGGTCAGTCCTCTGGTAGCTCTCTGCGTAACTTTACTTTCCCCATTCCATTATGCAGAGCACCACGCTAGAAGGCAGAAAGTACCATTTTTATATGGTCTTTGGTATGACCCGGCCGGGATTTGAACCCCTGCCTCCGGGGTGTGGGGCGGATGCTCTACCAACTGAGCCACCACTCCGGTCCGAGCGAGGGTGACTGACTGTTATCTTGTCTTTCTTCCATTTTCAAATTATCGCACCAACAGTGGCCTCTTTCTCACCAAGCTTCTTGCTGATGGTCTTGTAGCCCATTCTAGCCTTGTGCTGGTCCACAATCTTGTCTCTGACATCCTTTGACAGCTCTTTGGTCTTGCCCATGGTGGTGGAGAAGTTTGAATTCAGGAGATTGATTCTGTGACAGGTGTCTTTTATACACATGACAAGTTGACATTAGAAGTACTATCCTAAAGGGACAGGACTATGTGCCTCATGGATACATAACTGCTCTGTGTGGGTCAGAATTCTTGCTGGTTGGTAGGGGATTGAATACTTATTTCCCTCGATCAAATGCAAATTAATTTGTGCCCTTCAGAGGTAAAGTGAGCTATCCCACAAAACCATTATTTTGAGAAAATGAGCTCTAAAGTTGAAATATTCTCAAAAAATCAGTGTGCCTATATCATTAAAAAGTTACCCCCTATAATTACCTTCAAGGTGTGACTTAAATATGAAAATATATTTAAATCACATAAACTTTAGAGCTCATTTTCTCAAAATAATGGTTTTGTGGGATAGCCCACTTTACCTCTGAAGGGCACATTTATAACCCTTATTTAATATTTTTTTCTGGATTTTTTTTGTTGATCTTCCGTCTCTCTCTGTTAAAATAAACCTACCATAAAATTATGGACTGTTCATTTCTTTGTAAGAGGATAAACTTACAAACTCAGCACAGGATCAAATAATTATTTTCCCCACTGCACACACACATACAGACACAGAGAGCTAAAAAGGTTTATTTTCCCGTTAAATGTGACGTACTGCCATCATACACTGACAATAGTGTATATAGGAGCTAAGCTAAAGGAGTGGTGGCCTAGTTGATAAGAGCATCGGCCTCACAACTGGGAGGTTGGGGGTTCAAGTCCCGGCCGGGTCATCCCAAAGACCATATAAAAATGGTACTTCCCGCCTTCTAGCTTGGTGCTCAGTGTAATAGAATCGGGGAAGGAGAAGTTGCTTGTGGCGGTGCCTTGCATGGCAGCAACCCCTCTGATTCTAAATGTGATTAACATTGTAGATAGGAGAAACGTAATTTTGTTCTACGGTATATGATTGGCTGTATGGACTGAATGACAACAGAGATGGCTTCTTCTTCTTCTAAATTTAGTCTTAGTGCACCATAGCACCACCTGTGACAATATAACAGTAGGTAATCAGATAAAAATACACCTTTTAAAAAATTTTCAGCAAATGCCTAAAGCTTCATTATCAACAGTTACATTTTCCGTAACTTTTATATACAATTATTCCCATAATTATCAATATCATCTCTTTTATTTCTTTTTTTATAATGTCAATCATCATGCTATGTTTTTTCCTTTACTAGTTATCCATCAATTTTTTTTTAATCAAGTCATTATTTCTGTGACCTTCTTTAAAAAAAAAAAAAAAGTAAAATGTCAGCCTAAAAATTTCATAAGTAGCCACAGCACTGTTACCTTTGTCTATAGGATTGCCACGTTCCTCCAGCTTGCGAGACAGTTCCTCTCTGAATGCCTGGTTTCTATGACGACGGCCCGGCGTGAAGCCACAGATGGGCCTGTCCGCTGGCTGAGCTACTTCCACCTCCTGGGTCATCTCTGCAAACCGCATCACCAGCTGGGCAGACAGAGCACATCTTGGATGTCACACTGAAGTGAACTCACACTCGTTAGGAGGACACAGTCAGAGTGTGAGATAAACTCACCAAGGTCTCCTCATAGTCACCAGCCTTCGGATTAACACAAACCACCATCCTGACTTTCCCCTCTCCATCAAAGTAGTTTTTAAACAAGTGTGTTACTTTCGAGTCTCTGTAAGGCACCATCTGTGTGAGGAAAAACATACATTACCCACATGATTCTTCAAAAGAGATTCAAGCTCTTTTTTTTTTTTTTTTTTTATACGTACCTTGTTTGTGCCACACATCTGGTTCTCTCGAAGTATCTCTATGCAAGTCCTCAAAGTCAGCAAGGACTGATTAATATTACCTGCAATAACATTTTTTTTAACATTCTAGACCTTAACTGAAAGAAAATAAAATCCTATATAAATATAATCCTGATGCTTATTAACAAACCTGCTTCACGTATACGTATGCCTTCTGCCCCCGTCCTGCCAGTTCGCTCACTTCCTGCCAAGTCCACCAGGCACAGCTGACTAACAGTCACCTGGGTTTTATCCTAAACGTTAAAATTTGATAAGGAAAAAAAAAATAAAAAATTGTGAACTCCAACTAATCCAAGGGCTAAATTCAACAACAGATACAAAAACATCGAGGGTCACTTTTGGCAGACCTGCAGAATGGTGTCGCCATCGGCATCTAGAGGAACCTGAGCCAGTTTGATGATGAACACACTGTGGGAGCGACTGGACTCTCTGTTCAGACGTGTGTTTGCAACCTTCCTTTTCTTTTGAGCTGAAAAAAGGGAGGCCTGTCAATGCTTAAGCTATGTAGAAGCATTGCATCTTCAAGGAATAATGTAAAAAAAAATAAAAAAAAAAATTAACCACACAACCCCTAACAACTCTCCAAACTCTTCTGTAAGCTGCTCAGAGAGAAGATTAACTGAAGTCATTTTCTGATCAGAGCTGGCCAAGAAGCCAGCAATACCAGGTCAGTCACATCTAAACATCACTGCAGTATTCTGTGAGGTTGTTGTGAACACCTTCTTCCATTTATGTTCAGGTTTAAACCCATAAATGTCGAAAACAACTCACCTCTCCAGAACACCTGAAAAGCCTCCTCGGCAGATTTCACTTCGACCTCCATGCAACCAGCCACATACATGTTGTGATTGTGATCTTCTCTGAGGGTTTTGGACTGTGGTGGTCTACGGTGAGATAATAAACAGTTATTTCAGAATTTACATTTTTTACAATCCACATATGCAGAGAGAAAATGATTAAGGAGATGTGAAATGTTTCTTAATTTCAAGAAAGGACATGAGCCACACAAAGCAGGCTCAAGATTCAGACGCAGTGCCATAGCAAAGACAACAAACTGGACAAGGGGATGCTGGGATTTTTTAGGAATACAAAAAAAGAAGGAAAAAAAAAAAAACAACAACAACAGAGGAGACATTGCCAGGCAGGAATTATTTACTAAAAAGTAATAACTGAATGTTAAAAAAAAAAGGTATCTACATACATTAATAATAAAGGAAACTGAAGCATAAAATGTCTTAATAAGGCTTTGGGTAAGCACAAAGCTCAAATATGACACCAACACAAAGCACTTGAAATATACCCTTACTGGCCACTTTAATAGGCACACCTGTTCAACAGTTTATTAATGCAAATATCTAATTAGAAAATCACATGGCAGAAACTCAAAGCCTTTAGACATGTAGACATGGTCAAGAAGTTCAAACCAAGCATCAGAATGGGGAAGAAATGTGATTTACTGTAAGTGACTTTGAATGTAGCATGAATCTGTTGGTGCCAGATGGGCTCGTCTGAATATTCCAGAAGCTGCTGACCTAATGGCAGTGCACCAAAGCTTCACAGTTTAAAATATGTTGAAATCACCCAAAAATTATTATGCATGAATTCAAACTAGAATGGAATACATCAGACCAGCATGTTGTCAGTGATGTTTAATGATTCCAGAGAGGAATGGAAGGATTACAGTATATGGCATAGCTGCATGAGTAGCACCAGTAGGTACTCCTCTCCCAAGCTGGCCAGCAGTATGGTTCCACATCCCCGCTATGGAGAACATGAGCCACCAGTCATGTGTCATGCCGACCCGTTGCAATGCTCATCACTTCCTGACACTACATAGCTGTACAACTTGAATATGCCATATAATCGATCTGGCATTCTTCTCTTTGATCACAGCAGCATTATATTTCACTTTTTTTGGCATTAGATCTTCACTACGCTCTTTTTCTAGTGGTCTTTTGGTGCTTCTTGTTGGTTTCTTTTTGTTGACTTTGACTTTTGAAAAACTAGCTGAAGAGCTCAACTGGTGCTACTCTTTTCAGCCAAGAACAAGAAACTGAGGCATCCAGTTTCACAGGCTCACCCAAATTAGGCAATAGGAGATTGGAAAAATGTCTCGTGATCTGAGTCTCAATTTTTGCTGCAACATGCAGATGCTGAGGTCAGAATTTGGCGTAAACTGAAAGAATGGATGGATGCATGGAGTGTCATGGATGTGCAGCCAACAAACCTGCAGAAACTGTGTGGCTACTGTACATGAATTCATATCTCTGAGGAATGTTTAGCACCTTATTGTTGAATCTATGACATTAAGGCATTTCTGAAGGCAATATAGAGCCAACTCAGTAATAACAAGGTGTACCTATTAAAGTGGAAAAATGTGTGTATTCATCACTTTAATTTAATAATTGTTGACAATAAGATGTTGGGAATCCTACTAAAACAATAAACCCTGACCTGTGTGAGTCATTATTGAGTTTCTAGCAAGTAAAATGGTTGTCCATTTAACATTTAAAAAATAAGTTTGTGTTCCAGTAAATAAAAGTACTTCAATATTTATCACCAAGTTTGGGTAATATACTGGGAGGACATTTAACGATAACAAAACACAAAAGCTGTGTGTAACTTAAAAATGTCTCCAGCATTAATGAGGTCCCATTCAATCTAGACTACAAGAACAGAAAGCTCAGCTAATCAGCTTCTGCACTGATGTACAAGTATCAATTGGTCACATACATGGACTCAGTGTTCTGACGCACTTGTGTGCCTCCATCATTCCACCTAGTGAAAAGAAAAGACAACAGTTTTGCCTTCCAACTACTCTGTTACCACAAGAACAAGAAGTAAAACCAATGGACCTTTTTGCAAATGCATGATAGTGGCTGCTCATGATGTGTGCGGGATTGTCCGGGATTGTTTGGGGCCAAGGCCGGGCCACATCAGTGCACTGGCTATGTATTTTTTGCATTTTTTTTTTCCATTATGCCTCCGTGAGGCATATGGTAATCACTCAATGCGTCTGTGTGTGGATGTGTGTGTGTGTGTGTCTGTTTCAGCTTGCCCAGTCAAAATTAAGTGCAACTAAACGCTTGTATCGCCATATTTTCTCAACTTTTAATTTGCCAGAATTCCGAGATAAGGCTTTGTTTTCAAAATAAACACAAATTTAACTCGCCTTTACCATCAATGGCGTTGGGAAAAAAGGTATTGTAATGACTATGCCAGGCCGCTAGAGGCGGCAGTGTGACTTTTTTACAGCACAACACAGCACGTTTTTTTACAGCACGTGGAGCTGAACTGTTATAAAACAGTGGTTACTGAAAACAACCACGTATTCAGCAACTACACCATTTATTCATCACATCGATCGTTTTCACACTGGTTTTGCCATTTAAGGCCCTTTTCCACTAGCCTCACTTGGCCCTACACCGCACCACTCAGCCCGCTTTAGGCGCTTTTCTACTAGCCCCAGCACCGGTTAGCAGGTACTTTTTTCGTACCTGATCCAGGGCAGGGTCGAACCGGGCTGAGTAGGGCTGTGATATGACTTTAAGAGACTGGTCGCCGCTGATTGGTCAGGTTGTAACGTCATGAAAGCGACTTTTTCTGCTGAATTTACTCCACGACCGCCATTTGTAATTGTTCAGCAGTGAACACAGTGCGCCCCTTTAATACGGTATATTATATTAATATACTGTATAATATACTTATATAATAATATACTCCTAATATTATATATTAGGAGGTGCGCAATTTTCTTTCTATATTAGGCGACGATCGCATCCAGCGCGAGTTGGACGGATCTACTCGAAATGCAGGTGTCCGAGCAGATGGCTTCCCAAGGGCACATCCGTACTGCCAAACAGTGTCGGGAGAAGCTGAAAAAGCTGAAAAGCGATTACCGAGCAGTGAAGGACCACATTGCTCGAAGTTCAGCGGATGGAAGGAGTGGAAGTGGTTCGCTGAGAGACATTGGGCTCGACAAGTCACTGTCACGGCCACCGTCACGGTCACGGCCCTTGGAAACAGTGGATGGTGAGTGTTTATTTGATATTGCGCATCTGTTCGCCACTTGATCCTTTCTGTGCCAAGCTCACTGTTTTTAAGAAATAGGAAGGTTGTTAGATTGTGGGTAATGGTTGTTACTGAGGCTTGCGTATTGTTTTGCAGCCAACTGCAGATTCACGCTTGCTTTGTGTTAAGTATTAGCGCGAACAAAACGCTGAATTACGCTTATTGTATTCCGGTTAAAAACTTGAGAGTGTTGTGTACATGTTGCACTTTGGTGTTAAGTTTTAAATTGCGTGCATTTTCTTTCTAGAATCGCATTTCATATCACAGGGGTCCACCTCAGTGGAGATGACGGACACAGCGGACTCTCCTGGCGCTGCGTCTGCGTGTGCGTCTGGCTGAGCGCCAGCTGGATCAGCTCCACATCACCAGCTCCATCTGGATCACGTTCAAGTGCCGGTAAGGCACAATAACCACAATTTTTTTTTTTTTGGTTGAAACAGGTCCAGCAGCGGAAACCAGGGTCGAAAATTCATCCATCCATCCATCTTCTACCGCTTAATCCTTTACAGGTCGCGGGGGGGGGGGGGGGGGGGGCTGGAGCCTAACAAGTTATGTACCAAATTGATTAATGCAATTTCCTGTAGCTGCATATTAATTAATTGAAAATGTCTTTTTAAATGTACAAAAAGGTTATTCTTTGGTCTTCACTTATCGGTGTTCCACAACCATTTTTAGGTGTGGTAATTGGTGCTGTTGTAACTCCTGTTTTAGACAAACAAAGTGCATGAACTGCCGTTGAAATCAACATGCTTCATTGAAATGCTTCGCGTCAGCTGACTGTATTAACCCATTCAGATTTCTGCGGCCACACTACAAGCAACTAGTTTAAACATTACCCATCCATCCATCCATATTCTTAATCTTAATCCTTTTTAGTTTTGCAGGGGGGCTGCAGCCAAAGACAGCACACTGCGTGTTGCAAAATCTGCTCTACTGAGGGGCAGCAACATGACAGTTCAGCTTATATACAGCAATGAAGCATAATATTATAGTGACATTCTACCACAGACTTTCACCTGTGTAATTCCATAATATATGTAGTGATCCAGCTTTAACGACCATGCCTTTCTGTCTTTCCATCTAGGCAAGACGAAAACAGACAACTCCCATCGCTGACCTTACATTAGCGATGGTCAACATGCATGACGAAGAGATGCGGCTCTTGGAACGGCAACATGACCAGCGGCAAGAATCAGGAGTACATGCGGCATTTGCGACAGGTGGCCACAGATGTGCGGGCAGATGCGCGTGAAGCCCTGGAGCAGGACGCTGCGTTACGAAGGGAAGAGCTCGCAGAGATGTCATCGCCCAGTCTGTTTTTTTGTTTGTAAATTTTGCTTCTGGAATAAAATTGTATTGTTTGCATCAAAAGTCTGGTTTATCTGTTATGACACCGTATGAGAAAAGCCAATAATTACATACACATTCCATTCTCTGTTCACTCCACATGCTGCTGTTCATCAGGTCAGGTGTATAGCCTTCTAATGGTAATTTAATTTTTAACAACACAACAAAACGTAATGTCTTGGTAGGGTTTTTTTTTTTTAATTTTAAACAAATTTGCAATGCGGAATCCATTTCTCTTGAACGGGTACATTTTTTAGGTTATAAGCAGTTGTACAGGTGTGCTTGAACTTGTAGACACTGCTAAAGGTAAGTACGTGTAAGCTGAATGTTGCATCACCACTCAAAATTTAATAAATTAAGAAGGAATCTAGCAAAAATTTGGCACAAATAACAGTAGACAAATCGGACAAGGATACACAACTGTGTTTTTGTCACACACGACTGTTGTTACCAACAAGTGCAAAATTTATATTCCCTTTTCCCAAAAATTAAAAATCAATTTGTAAGTAAAAGTGGGAGACCTTTACATGGGAAAATATGACATGTATCAGCACATGATTTATAGTTCAATTTGCATTTCCACCTAAGCAAAAGTGGCTTGTCGAGCTGGATTTTTGTGAAGATGGCCTGTGCGGTGTTTCTGCATGTAATTACATACCTGTCAAGTGATACGGTTTCGCCATATTTTAATACGGGGAAAATGCAATTTTAGCAAATACGGGCGTATTGCCATTTCTGTACGCCAAAGAGAAAAATATACGGGAAAAAAAAAATTGAGAGTGTGGGGAGGAACACGTCGTGTGTGACCCACAGCGTACGGGGCTGTCAGAGCGCTCAGCGTGAGCAATTATCACAATAGAAGTGTGGACTCATCATTAGGCTGATGGCTTCGCACCTTCTTAACAGATAAGCGTTATGAACAAGAGGACAGGTAGATGGACCATGCACAACATTTTATTTACAAAAAACATTTTTGAAATATGTATGCACATAAATGTGGATGAAATAGACAAGTATTGCATCTCGTATTATATTGTAACGTGCAGCTCGACATGGCGATGTCCCACTGGGAGGTTTGAACTCACGCCTCCCGCTCCAGAGTCCCGCACTCTACCTGTGTCGCCAATAGGGTCAACCCACTTGGCAAGCCAAGTAGGGTGCTTATATTGAGTTCGCTACAATATCACCACCCTGCTCCTCTGCTCTCTGTGCCGCTGCCACCACTGGTTCATCTACTGCATCATCCAATGTAGTGTCAAACGTCTCTCCATGACTCTCACACAGATTGTGCAGAGCACAACAAGTCAGCACCATAGATTTAACCAGTTTCATGTCACAGTCATTCCTCCTTCCTTCTCTCCTCGTCATCAGCCATGTTTGTTGTGGAGGATTCAGTCGCGTGTGTTTCACGTCACGAGGGTGTGGCGCCGCCTGCTGTTCAACAAATCCCACCCACAGCAGGTGTGCCAGCAGGTGCACCAGCAGTAGTTGAAAAGCAACTGAGGCTGAACCGAACCGAAGTGAGTAGAGCCGGGTTTTCAAATCGGGGCTGAGTGGGGCTAGTGGAAAAGGGCCTTTAGTTCTGCAGAGGAAGGAGGAGGTATTTTCCTCCTAGAGTTTTCAGTTCATCGTTAAAAACTACAAGTCCCAAACATTCCTTGCCCGCAGCGAACTGCGCATGTGCCCGGAAACTCTCGCCAGAGGAAAGTACTGAGCAATCAGCCAATACTGGGTGTACAAATGTCCGTCTTTTTCTTCCTCTGCCACTAAATAGCAAAAGCTCCTGTTTGTCTTGATTGTCATTGTATTTACGTACCTCCATCACTCCTGCCATTTAAAATGTCTGCCACCGTGCTCTTCTTTTGTGTTTGGATTGCAGCTGTTCAAATCAGTTTGGTGGCTCTTGGCTGCCACCAACAGTATGGGCATGCGAACTGCAGATTATTTTCACTGCGCATGCGTGTACTCCAAAACTACTGGATGGATTTGGATGAAATTTTTACCACAGGTGGTCCTTGGGCTAGAGAGGAACCCATAACATTTTGGTGATGATCCAAGAACGCACAACTCCGCCAAGGCTCTGGCACCAAGCCATCAGCACCTTGGTGCTTTCATTTTAATATGCAAATTCTGATGGCAGATTAAAGATTACTGTGTTGTACAATATACTAGTATCCATCAGCACTTAACATGAGTGGACAGTTAACCCAGCTATGTGTTACCATAAATATAGATTTACATATAGCCTGAGATTATAACTTGAAAGCCATGTTCCTCATTTATCTAACAGAAAAGTGGTCTTACGACCAATTCAATGCAACGTTCGGTATTTATCAATCTAAATGTGATCATATGGTGTACTCAAATCTCATGACAGGTCTGTCAACTCGATGCAGCACAGAATTATTTGATTGCATCAGGTTATATTGAGCAGTGCATCAATCAGGAGGTGATCAGTCTGCCTGGTGTTAGATAGATGAGATAGTGATTTAAAGACTAAAGAGGCAGCTTTTAGTAGTTATAAAAGTTCCACACGCATTTAAATCACAGCAGCCAAAATAACCGATATAAGCAGAAAATCTAAAATCTAACTGATCAGATGTAGGAACCTGAATTGCAGTTAACTTCTGAAATTTTAAATATTTTTCATACAGTTGTGCTTGGGCTCACAGCTTTCAAAGAATGCCATTTTCATCTTTCTTTTTTGAGTATTGAGTGCAGAGTGTCACCATATCCAAATTAATTAAATAAAATGAAAAATCCAAGAAGACATTTCTTTAAAGTTTTAAGTTAGGTGTTACTAATTAATAACTGGTATCATCATGGTTTTTCCTGGTTAACTCCACTGGTAAACTAACGCATCAGACTCAGCAGCACAGAGCTGACAGTACAGCTGCAGTGACTGTATACAGTCACTGTATCTTGTTAAATATAAATAAATGCATTTACCTGTATGAATGCTGTACGACAGAGCAAGTCATGAAATTATTTTCACATCTGCTCTGTAATATCGCAATGGAGAACTGTGCTGAACAGCTGTGGGCACAGCTGAGTGCAGGGAGGGAGGAGACATTACTTCATCTCTTCTAAAATGTATTACATTTTTATGTTTAATAATAATAATAATAATAATGCATCAGATTTATATAGCGCTTTATCATAGACACTCAAAGACGCTTTACAAATACATACATTATTCATTCACTCCAGACAGACAACGGTAGTGGCAAGCTACTACTGTAGCCATAGCTGCCCTGGGGCAGGCTGATGGAAACGTGGCGACCAATCCGCGCCAACGGCCTCTCCGGCCACCACCAAACATTCACACACATTCATACCCTGTGCCATGGACACAGGAGGCAAGGTGGGTAAAGTGTCTTGCCCAGGGACACAACGGCAGGATATCTGGGGAGAGCGAGATTCGAACCGCCAACCATCGGGTTATTAGACGACCTGCTCTACCTCCTGAGCCACTGCCATCCCAACTGACATGTATGCTTTTAAAATGACCAGGCAACAAACATTTAATCTAACACTTTAATCACTTGTCTCACCAATGCCTGTACTAGAACCGATGAGCTCATTTATATCACGGCTGCATTCAAATTATTTCTGTCAGCCTGATTTCACCCCAGTGTTGCGCATCAGGGATTTCATTCCTGCTGTCTGCCTTTAATGACAGTTTTAATGTAGGCACATACTATTATTTTTTTATCAATCCTCAGATTGAGATCAGCTGGTCAAATCAATGGTGTTGCAGCACATGTCTCCTCCTAAACATGGTTCTTTAGCATTAAATGTGACATTTGATGCTGCCACACAACGCTAATTTATTTTTTCTTCTGTTATTTCTCTGCAACCCATCTGCAACAGTCTTCTTTTCCACTGGAAATGCCTAAATATTCACAAATAATATTTGAAAATGAAAATATCCACTATAAACAAGCACAACCCAAATTCCAAAACACCCACACAATCCCTTACTGCTTTGCATGTGTCAAAGATGGTGGTATTTGCGAAAAGGTCCATAGACTTAACATTTAACTACTGTTAATTTATATAACATGATAGTAATATCTGTAAGGTTTTGCATACTGTATATTCTAGTTAGTTTTATTCTGTTCACTGCGTGTTTTGGACTTACTTTGGCTTGATTGCATCTTCTTGAGTTTCATCCAGGAGATCATAGATGTAGTTGTTGTAGATTTCAATATAGGAAACAAAAACACTGTAGCTGCTGTCTTCATCCACACCATCTGATTTATGAGCTTTCTCTGGCTTTATCATGTCAGCTATTTCAAGATCAAGCTTTGGTCTAAAACAAACAAACAAACAGAGAATGCATTATTTTTCCTTCTATGGAGAGCTAATATTTTTTTGTTATTACACTTGGCATCTCAGCCATGCAAGTTTAACGGATGTAACAGTCCTAGGTCTAATACAATCATAGCCATACTTTTTAGACAGCCTTGAAAAATAATGAGTGAAAATAGGCATTTACCTGGAGAAGGGTGTTTTTGGAACAGTAGGTTGAATAAAGTTGTTTTCCCTCTTTTGGCGTTCCAACAAAGCATCAACTTCATTCTGAATCTCCATACCATTCTTGTCATCTGTCTTAAAAACCTAGAGGTAGGAAATTAGAAAAATGAATAGCTAAATTTTACAATGTGCAACAGTCATCCATCTATCTTCTTCTGCTTAATCCTTTTCGGGTCATGGGGGGCTGGAGCCTATCCCAACATCTTGGGGCGAGAGGCAGGGTACACCCTGGACAGATCGCCAGTCCATCGCAGGGCCAACACAGAGAAACGCACAACCATTCATTCTTACAGTCATACAGTAACTAAGGACAATTTAGAATCCCCAGTTGATGCCAATTAACCTGACTTGCATGTTTTTGGCACGTAGGAGGAAACCGGAGAAATCCCGGAGTAAACCCACGCAGACACAGGGAGAACATGCAAACTCCACACAGAGCACTGTTGGTCGGGGGCTGGGATTGAACCCAGGATCCCCCGGCCAAGGGTGAGTTGCTGTGCTGCCGCAGTGCTAACCACTCCGCTGCCCCTGCAACAGTCATTAACACAAAAAAATCCTTTTATCTTTGATTTTTAATCTCTTACACATCGTTTAGCCTGGTATGGGCCGATGCTGTTAAATAGCATGTCAAGGGATCGAGGTAGGAGTCCACCCTGACCTGGAGAGCCGGTCATGGTGAAAGTTTTTCCACTTCCCGTCACTCCATATGTGAAGAGAAGACCTGTAACAAATAAAGAGATTAAATCACCAGACAATAATAAACTTTACACCTGGCTGATCTTCAATTATGCACGTTAATATGCTATTGAATTACAAAGGTGAAAGTGTGTTTTTAGTGTAATAACGCCTCGAGGTGACCTTTAGTCTTACCATTTTTTCCACGGATAAGGTCATCAACAAGTGGTTTGGCCACATGCGCAAAAAGCTCAATTTGTGATACAGAGACTCCAAAAACTGTTCTGAAGGAGTACTGTGTCTGAGAAGAAAAATAAATAACTTTCAGTGGTAAAGGTAAAGCCAACTTTATTGTCATTCAATCCATACAGCCAATCATGTACAGTAGAATGAAATTATGTTTCTCTTATCTACAATGTTAATCACATGTAGAATCAGAGGGGTTGCTGCCATGCAAGGCGCCGCCACAAATTTCCCTCCTCCATTCCATTATTGCTGAGCACCAAGCTGGACGGCAGGAAGTGCCGCTTTTTATATGGTCATTGGCATGACCCGGCCAGGATTTGAACCTCAGCCTCCCGGGTGTGGGGCGGATGCTCTATCAACTGAGCCACCACTCCAGTAAAATATTAGATTATAATAAACATTAGAAAATATTAGATTATTAACATTAGATTATAATAAATTATAATATTAATTAATATATAATATATAATAATATATAACTGTAATATTATAATAAATAAAAGGTAAATTTAGCAATAACTACAGAAGGTGGAAAAAATTTACCTATTTGGCTGTAGCAACTTGAAATAGCCCAGATGATAGATTCCCTACTTTCAGATACCAGTTCAAAATATTTTAGAGATGTCCCATATACCAGTTTTTGAGCTCTTGAGTATTTGGGAACAGTCCAGAGCAAATATCTGGATGCTGTGTAGTCTTTCTTCTCCCTTAAAAAAATTGCATCAGTATGTTTTTTCCAAATAAACTTGCAACCATTTTTATTGCAGCTTTTCTGGTAAATTTGAGACAATTTTTCTTGAAAATGCACTATATTTTTCCTATAAATATGCACCCCCCCCCCCCATTCTTAATGTACAGCTTCTCTCAAAAATTTAGAACTTTTTTCCTATACATTTGCAATTCTGCATATAAATTTGAATTTTTTTATATATATATATTTGCAAAGATACCCATGTAAATTGGTGACTTTTCTGGTAAATGTGACCATCATCAAGTTGCTTTTTCTTGTAATTTTTTTTGTACATTTCTTAAAAAGACAAATTACAAATTTACCTTTTTAAAAATCATGCCAACACCAAATTTGAAAACCCAACACCACTGTAATAATGAATGACTATCTGGACAATTAGATATTTGGTTACAGTCTTAACATTAAATTGACCGAACTGGTCTACTGACTAGCCTATCCTTTTTTGTTAGTAATAACTAATATTGTCCCTAAAAAGTATCTGTAAATTCCAAGATTGACCAAACATTCCACAAGAAAGTAATCCCAAAGACAAAACAGTAAACATCAGTGGTTACCATAATCCTATAGATTACATAGGTTTAAAAATGTGTCAAAATGTGTGTCGATTTTCAAAAGAGAAAAAAAAAATATTTTCAGTGTTTCTAAATTTATTACCTCTTTATACTCTCCATTGCGGTTTGTTTTGAAGCCCTCGGGGGCATGGAGCTGGATGGTGGTGTTGCTAATCACCTCAATGCAGCACTCCTCATCCTCCTCATCCAGAGGCCGCACACGGCAGTACACCTATGGTACAAAAACCACAAGTTCACAGAAGCTCCAGCTGGACATTTTACAGAAAAGTGTCGCTCTGAACTTTTTATTTTTAATAGTAAAATTTAGAAAAAATGCTAGAGAACAGACTTTCAAATGGATGCAAGATTGAATGATTACACATACAGTGGGGCAAAAAAGTATTTAGTCAGCCACCAATTGTGCAAGTTCTCCCACTTAAAAGATGAGCGAGGTCTCCAATTTTCATCATAGGTATACCTCAACTATGAGAGACAAAATGAGAAAAAAAAAAAATCCAGAAAATCGCATTGAAGGATTTTTTTTTTTTCAATTATATTTTTATTGGTGATCTTGGTCAGATTGTTTACATTGACAGCAGTACTTTATTACACAGGAATAAACATTAGTAAAAGCTTAGAATTTGCCATCATTCAAATAGAATAAAAAGAAAGGTTAATAAGAAGTAATGCACAAGAAAATGCCCTCAATTAATCTTCTCATAAGTTTTTTTTTTTGTAGTATAAAAAATAGCATGTAGACAAATAAGCTGAACAGTGGACAAGTGGTATTAAATTTTTCAGTTTTGCTCTTTTTTTCCCTTCAATTTGATAGTTTACTTAAACAAAGTCTCTCCTTTGATTTCCTGTATATTGGGTCCATTTAAGCCAGTATTTATCAAATTTATCTCTGTAGCCGTGAAGACATGGTAATCCTTTCCATCATAAATATCTGGTATACCATATCATGTAAATCCTGAATTTTTGGTATGTCCGTTTGGAGCCATTTTCTCGTTAAGACTTTCTTTGCTGACAATAGTACAATTCTCATTAAGTATTTATCTGCAAATGAGGCTATGTTAGGAATTTCCAAACCTAAGAACATATACAGGAAGTCAAAGGGGACATGGGTAGAGAAAACCTTTTCCAGGCACTTATGTGTGTCTTTCCAAAATGGGATAACTTTTGGGCAGGCCCAGAATACATGATAATGATTAGCCTCTTCATTTCCACATAGTCTCCAACAACCGGTACCTAAATTTTGGTGTTTTTTTTTTGGACTGGGGTAATAAAGAAACAAATTAAATTTTTCCATCCAAATTCCCTCCAGATAGTTGAATAAGTAGTTTTCCATTGCACTGTACATAATGATTCCCAGTCACTATCATCTACTGCTGATCCTGTTTCTTTTTCCCATTTCTTCTTAATATATAGGGTGTTGGTGGATTTGTTTGCTTGAAATCCCTGATAAAATCTTGCTATAATTTTCTGAACAGTAATAATGCTAAAGGCCATTTGGAATATATTTAGAATTTTATTATCCTTCTTATCAGTCTTGGTCCTTATAATTTCATGATATCTATGTCTCAACTGTAGGTATCTAAAAAAGTCTTGGTTATTTAACCCATTTTTTGACTTAAGGGTTTGGAAGTCTGCTAGCTCCCCCTTGTGGTTGAATGTGAAGTATGAAGTGAGCCCCATTGACGTCCATTTTTGAAATCTTGTGTCATTACGGTTTGGTAGAAATTCTGTGTCGTAAGCGCACCATCTTAACATCATTTCAGTCTTGGTTTGTTCTCTCTACTTACGTCATTCCAAATCTTAAAAGTGAATTTTAGCCAGGGATTATCCGGGTCTTTCAAATGTGATTGCAATTTTCTGTCTGCTATCATTGCTTGTATAGGGGGGCCCTTGGTGGTTTTTTTCCTCTATATCTTTCCACTTAGATTTGAACATTGGATCACATAAGCAAACCAATGGTCTTAATTGTGCAGAGTAGTAGTAGTCCCTCATACAAGGCAAAGATAAGCCACCTCTGTCCTTTGGCAGTTGTAATATACTGTATCTTATTCGACGTTTTTTCCCAAGCCATATATAGCGAGAAATCAACTTGTCCCATTCTACAAATTGTTGTTTTGACACTTCAATTGGGAGAGTTTGGAAAAGGTAAAGTAATCGGGGTAAAATGTTTATTTTTATTGATTCTATTCTATTAATTAGTCCTAAAGTTGGTATTAGACTCCATTTTCTTAAATCCAATTTTATTTTGGAATTTAATGGGCCATAATTCTTTTCAAACAACTTTCCAGTGTCTCTACTTAATATCACGCCAAGATATTTCATAGTCTTTGTCCCATTTAAAATTGTATTTACTTTTTAACTCCATTGAGGGTTGGTAATTTAAGGTCATAATTTGTGTTTTTTCAATATTTAATTTGTAACCTGAAAGTGATCCAAACTGCTCTAATATCTCCATCAATCTAGGTAGAGATTTATTTGGTTGACCTAAATAAATTAGGACATCGTCTGCAAAAAGTGATATCTTCTGAATGTCCCCATGTATATCAATTCCCTCAATTAAATTATCTTGTCTAATGTATTGGCTAAGCGGTTCAATAAATAAAGTGAATAAAATTGGTGAAAGGGGGCAGCCCTGGCGACATGATCTTTCAAGTGAGACTGGCTTTGAAAGACTACCATTTATTTTTATTTTGGCTGTTGGTTTGTGGTAAATTGCCTGGATGGCCTTAATGATTATATGGTGAAATCCAAATTTATTCAAAACTTTGTAAAGAAATGACCATCTCACTGAGTCAAATGCTTTTTCAGCATCTAAACCCATAAGCAATGCCTCAATCTTATTTTTTTTAATATGGTGTATAACGTGGAGGGTCCTTCTAATACTGTCTTGGGTCTGCCTCTGGCGGATAAAACCAGTTTGATCATGATTAATAAGTCTGGGTATAATATTGTCAAGTCGTTTTGCTATTATGGACGTGTATATTTTGTAGTCTAGGTTTAAGACTGATATTGGTCGATACTGGCTACAATTCAATTTATCTTTTCCCTCTTTTGGGATGACAGTGATAATCGCTTCTTTCCATGAGGGAGGTGGATCCCCTCCCTTCAACACCCAGTTACACACTTCCCTCAGTCTTGGAATTAATTCCTCCCTGTAGGTCTTATACCATTCACCAGAGTAGCCGTCTGGGCCAGGGCTTTTATGTGGTTTTAGTCTTGTAATTGCATCATTGATTTCTTTATTTGTGATTTCTTTTATTAGGTTACTGTTCTCCTGTGCGGTGACACCGGGGAGATTTAGTGAACTTAAAAAGATTTCAATGTGGTCACAATTGTTTAATTTAGGCTGTGAGTAAAGGTCTTTGTAATAGGTTACAAAACTCTCCTGAATTTCTGTAATATCATCATGTGTAATCCCAGTTTTGGGGTTTTTTAATTCTATAAATTGTGTTATCAGCCTGTTGTTTTCTTAGTTTAACCCCTTGCACTCCGGTCAATTTTCCTAAAAACGCCAAAAAAAAAATGTGCCCAAAGTAAATCAAAAGCTGTTCTTCAACCCTTTGCAGCATCTTCATGGGGTTGGTCTCATTTAAAAGAAAACACTTTGAATTTTTTGGCAAAAAAAAAATATGATCTCTCTAAGTGCTCCGGCCACTGAGTTACAGTCATCTAAACATAGTGAACTTGAAGAAAATAAATTTGGCCTGGGTGCTTTTTTTGGATACAAATGCTTGCAAATAACACACAGCTTCAGATCCGGGCTGGAAAATGCAACAGAAATGTAGAACCAAGTGTTATCCAGCTGAGGTCCAAATTTTGTAACAATACCACAAAAAATGAATATATTACACAGCTTTTTCCTCAGGTAGTTCCCAGGCGTTTTGGAACTGTGCCAAATGGCACAGTTTGGAAAAACGTCTAACTTTTGAATGATTCAACATAGAAGCTTCATCTTGGGCTCAAATGAAAGGTCACATTCAGGGCTGTGTCTGTGTGTGTGTGTGGGGGGGGGGTTGTCCCCCCACCCCCGCGCTACAGAGGACGGAGATCGGCCCTCGCTACATGACGGATTGCACTCGGATGTGGCATGTTTCCACAGCAACGCTGTCACCGCGGCTCCCCCACCCCCCGCTACAGAATCGTAGCGGCGGGGGGGTTTCACGGTTCGGAGGCGGCGAAGAACCGTGTAACGCGGCGCACACACTTCGTACTTCGTGCGCCGTACAGTTGTAATTTACCGATCGGTCAAAAGTCATTTTTTGATTACAATTTTCAGGGATAAATAATAATTCAGCTTATAACACCTTACCTCTTCACAGCCACATTGTCCTGGCGAACTTCTCTTCCCCATTGTCAGACGAACGCGACGCTGGTCCGCTCGTGGATCCCGGTCAAAACATAATTCCATTATTGCGGTTTTCGCGAATGATTTACGACCTTTGTCGTCGGCCTGCGTCGGTCTATGATGACGGAAGAGAATCCTAAACGTCTATTCTGCTGGAATGAGTGCAGGTCGCACTTGTGGGTGGTCTCTGCTGGGTCTGTAGCAGGTTCCTTCCAGCGTCCTTATTTTCATCTGTTGCAACAGTAAGTCTCTCTTCACCCAGCCCGAACTTCTGTGCTTCAATTGGCTCCTGCATTCACAGTAGGCGGGTCCTCCTTCCTAGGTTTTCATTCATTGGTTCTTCAAGGTTTCAGAAACCCAATTCAAGGCTCTTATTAGTCGAATGAGAGGCAATCAGATGAACTAATCTGTTCGCGGCTGTGTCTGCAGCTTTTATTTTCAGTGCGCGCTTGGACGCCAAACACCACCTACATCACAATCTCCATGATGCGTCCTAGGACGCAGAGACTTGCCCACCCGTGGGACAACGGAGCGCAAGAGGTTAAAAGCTAGCCATTTTGTTGACTTCCCTCCAGCCTCATAATAATTTTGTTTAAGATAGATAAGCTTTTTTTGCGTTTCATCAGAATATATGTTATCAATTTCTTTTTGTAATCTTTTTATTTCATATTGTTTGTCATTGTTTAAAGTAATTTTGTGTTGTCTTTGTAATTCCTTAAGATCCAATTGTAATTTTTCAAGTTTTTCTTTTTTTTTGCTTTTTAATGAAAGAGGTGCTGGCAATAATTTTGCATCTTATAACCGCTTTAAAAGCATCCCATGAAATGGATGGTGACACTTCCCCATTATCATTTTCCTTAAAATATTCATCAATTTCTTCTTTTAATTTCTCTTTCATTTTTGAATCATTCAAAATATTGGAATTAAGTTTCCAAGTTGTGGTTTTACGAGTATCATTCATACAGATAGATAAATATATTGGAGAGTGATCTGACAGATCAATTGTGCCAATATCACTTGTTTTAATCTTATATCTGTCTTTATTAAATGTGAAGAAGTAATCAATTCTCAAATATGTAGAATGGGGGGCAGAAAAATGTGTATAATCGCGTCCAGAAGGGTTAAAATCTCTCCAGATATCGATAATTCCGGTTTCACTCATGATACACTCATGATGTTTATTTTCTTTATTATTGATTTTTTTTTGTGCTAGATCATTCTTAGAACTGTCCAGTTTTGACAACCGTATATTCATGTCCCCTCCACATATCAACATTCCTTCAGTTTCAGATACCATCATTTCGAACATCTGTTTATAAAAATTCCAATTACTTCCTGGTGGTGCGTATATGTTGAGAATAGTTACTAATGAGCCATCAATTTTTCCTTTTACCAATATATATCGCCCCTCTTTATCCTTCTTGTCAGATAAATATTCAAAACAAATCTGTCGTGAAATGAGAATTGTGACACCTCTACGGTGGCCAAGTTTGTATGATGATCCATAGACATACTTATAAAAACCTTGTTTAAGCTTTTTGAGTTCTTGGTCTAATACATGCGTTTCTTGTAGAAGGGCCACATGTATCTTTTCTTTTTTGAGTTTGGAGAGTATTTTGGACCTTTTTTGTGGGCTGATAATTCCATTTACATTAAAGGAGATGACATTGATAGTCTGATTGTTGGCTATAATTTGTTTTTCTTTTTCTCTTCCTTCCTGATTAATCGGAATAAACATAAGTATACCACTTGTCCAAACAGTGCTGCTCTGAACTGCAGCAAAACAAAACAATAACAAACATTTGAGGAAATAAACCAGGATTTCCGTTTGTGGGGTTTAAAGAAAAACAAACCCTGTAAGACCTGATGCTGTGAGTCTTTAAGAGGGTAAGCCACTTGCGTCAGGGTGGGCCCTCTAATGGAGCGTCCATCGTCACGCAATTCCTCCATATTATGCCTGAACAGTCATTTCCCGGCAGCTGATTTAGATTGGCAATAAGTCTTTGGTTTCACTCATTTCTCGTGTTTAGTTATTGTATTATCTCTTAATAGAAAAACCATGTATATATAAAAAAAAGAGAAAAAATAAATAAATAAAATAAACCACGGCTAAGTCATTGTTAAATCAGATTACCTGTAACTGGGTTATAAATTGAACAGCAGATTTATATTGGCATTTTTACATGGATTCCCTTCTGTATTGTTGCAGTCTCTCCTTTATTGATGATGGTCCCGTCTGACCCGGATCCCGCGGTGTGCGTCGCTCTCCTCTTGTACTTCCTTTAGTGGTCCACGCTGTTTTCTGAATCCGTGCCATCAGTGTCTCCGGTGGCTTGTAGACAGTGACTGGGATTTCTCTGTCGAACATGTCTTTAGTTGCATCTTCAGCGGTGTTATAAAGTTTTGTTTCGTCTGAGTAGAACACTCGGGAGTTTAGCTGGGAACGGGGTCTGGAAACGTATCCCTCGTTGTTTTAGGATCCTTTTAGCCTCTGCGTATGTCTGTCTCTGTTTAAGGACGTCAGGTGCATAATCGTGATCAAGGTTAATCTGTTTGCCCTTCCACTGGAATCCCCTCATTTGCCAAGTTTTCCTGAGCACCTCTTGCTTGCTCTTGTAATTGGTAAAGCGTACAATGATGGACTGAGGTGGTGCTCCGGCCGGGGGAACTGCCGGCAGGGCGCAGTGTACGCGTTCAATATGCAAGTCCAGTGTCGAGGGCAGTTGGAGCTTTTCCCTCAGAAGATTTGCGACAAAATCTATCATAGTCGGAGCACCTTTCTCTTCATTTTCAATCACACCATATATCCGTACATTATTTCTACGAGATTGCCCCTCCTGGTCGGTGATTTGGGCCTGTAGCTTAGACTGGAGTTTCACGAGCTCTGTAACCACCTCCTCTATTGTTTCCACTCGTTTCTCCATTTCCAAAATGCGTCCCTCCGCTGTTTCGAGTCTTGCATTAGTCTTGCTGATTTCTGCCTTAACTTCATTAAACTGTTGCGTGTTTCCTTTCCTGAAGTCCCTGATTTCCATCAGTATCGCATTCAAATCAATGCCGTCGTCTTCCTCCATTTTGCTAGCATCAGTACTTGCCAAACCGATGCCGTCGTCGTTAGCTTCAGTTTCTTCGGTATCAAACTCCGTAGTTTCAGCCTGTTTCTTGGTTTTTGACTTGCCTTTTACCATTGCCCTTTTAGTTGATCGTCTTGAGCTGGTAGTTCTGTAGGTTTTCGCGTTTTAAGGGCTTTTTCAATATGAACGTGACGGGAGCAGAGGTTCTATGCTGTTGCCTTCAGGGCGTGCACCCGGTCTCTCTCCCCAACATTGAAGGATTTTTAATGAATTAATTGGTAAATTCCTTGGTAAAATAAGTATTTGGTCACCTACAAACAAGCAAGATTTCTGGCTCTCACAGACCTGTAACTTCTTCTTTAAGAGGCTCCTCTGTCCTCCACTCATCACCTGTTTGAACTCATTATCAGTATAAAAGACACCTGTCCACAACCTCAAACAGTCAGACTCCAAACTCCACAATGGCCAAGACCAAAGAGCTGTCAAAGGACACCAGAAACAAAATTGTAGACCTGCACCAGGCTGGGAAGACTGAATCTGCAATAGGTAAGCAGCTTGGTGTGAAGAAATCAACTGTGGGAGCAATTATTAGAAAATGGAAGACATACAAGGCCCAGCAGAGGAACTACCGAGGCAGACAGCGGTAGGTGGCGGGGCTCAGCGGAGGAACTACTGAGGCAGACGGCGGTAGGCGGCGGTGCTCAGCGGAGGATCTACCGGGACCCCAGCGGAGCTCGGCTGCAGCGGCGGTGTGCGGCGGGACTCAGTGGAGGAGCTGGACAGGAGCTCGGTTACGGCGGCGGTAAGCAGCGGGACTAGCAGCGGAGGGGGCTAGCTGAGGCCCAGCTGGATTCGAGGTCGGTCGGATCGGATACCGGCGACACAAGCAGAGGTTGTTTTTACTATCCACAGGTCAGTAAAAATGACACCAAAGAAGGAGGAAATGGAAGAGATCAAAAAATCTCTGAACTCCTTGTCAGAAGAAGTGGCCAAAATGGTTATCCAGCAGGCCAAAATAACAGGCCTAATGGAAGAAGTACGAGACTTAAAATTAACAATTCAGGAAAAAGACAAAAAAATTACGGACTCGGAGCGACGCGTTGAGGATCTTGAACAAGGTTCTCGTATGGATGACCTAGTTATAAGTGGACTAGACATCAAATATCAATCATACACTCATGCTACAACAGGACTGAGAGGTGAGGAGGCTCCCCTGAGTGAATCAGTCTCCCTAGAAAACCAGGTGCTTCAGTTCCTTGACAGTAGAGATATAAAGGTTGAAGCAAATGCAATTTCAGCCTGTTATGCTTTACCCAGAAAAGATAATAAAACAAAGAAATCAATTGTGATGCGCTTTGTGAACAGAAGGGTAAAGAATGACATACTGAGGCAGGCCAGAAAGCTCTGAGGAACAGAAGTTTACCTAAATGAACACCTAACAAAAACAAATGCTGAAATAGCACGGCAAGCACGGATGCTGAAAAGACAAAATAGGATACAGGCAACATGGACAAGAAATTGTAGAGTTTGGATTAGGGATGGGCATAATTTACCGATTAACCGATAATTGATCATTAAGAATTTCACCGAGGAAGTTCATTTTCGTCGACAAACCATTTTTTTTTTTTTTTAAACAATCCGAGGCCTAGTGCACGGCCGTCCTCAAACAATGCAATGGCAAAATTTGGGCACCAGGGGGCAACATTACACCATCGCCGTACCCTGGCGTGCCTCAGTTGATACATACGGGCTTCCGTAGGGCAATCGCCAAATCATGAAGCGGTTACGGCGAAGTGTTGCGTGGGACCATTTCAATTTAAAAAATGACCAGGTGTACTGCAATCACTGCAATGCAGCATACAAATATACCTCATCGACAGGGTCCATGGAACACCCTTATTACGCGAAGAAACCGCCAACAGTGGTTGCGCGCTGAGTAATGGCGGTCGTGAAGATTCTTTTTTTTTTTTTTTCAGAAACTTTATTGAGAAGGTCATGAAGATTCGGTGTACACACGTCGAGGGAAGCTGCAGGAGGCGGCGTAGTAGCTCGACGGGAAGACTATTTCGCACAAAATGGCACAAGAGAACAGCAAAAAGTTCTGCGCGGCTAGACTAAGTAACACGAGCGATAGAGCAATGAATGCGGTCTTCGTTTGTTGGGTGGCCGCTCGGCAGGGAGAGAAGCTGGGTAAAACGTCTCGGCCAATCAGCTTGCGGGGTGAAACGTCTCGGCCAATCAGCTTGCGAGATTCCCGAGCCGAGCCAACACGAGAACAGAGAGAGGGCTCTCCGTGCTGATTCCTGATGTTCTAATGTAGTCTACCTGCCTTGTTACGTACCTAAAAATGTTAATGATTAACCGATTATTAATCATTAATTCTCCCGACGATCGGTGAAGAAAATTTCACCGAATGCCCATCCCTAGTTTGGATCAAACTAAATGGAACACCTGAGCAAGCAAAGAGTATAATGATCAGAGATGTTACTGACTTAAATACAGATGGACACTGATTAAGAAAATTAAGAGACAATGATAATCCATATTCACACATATGGTAAGAATAGTTCTTTTGACATACCATGTCAATGTACTTTAAAAAAAAAAAATAAGCAAAACAAACAAAAAACTTATGACTGACTTGAGTAGACATCAATTATCCCCAGTTGGAGGAAGTCATTTGACACAGAAGCCCCATTTCCACCAGTATCACCTGGGCTTTACTTTTTTTTTACTTGTTTCGGTTTTTCGCCATTTCCACCCAAGTCCTCACGGTTTAACCGTTACGATTTTCGTGCCTGTTCAGAGGCAGGGTACAGCCGAGCGAAAAGCGAGGTGTGATTTTACGTCAATCGACTGCTAAACGCTGATTGGTCAGGGCGTAACGTCACCAAACGCGTCCGTTTTGTTTTCTGTTGAAGCTACACGACCGCCATTTGTAATTTCAGCGAGTAACTGCGGTGACTGGATTCACAATTGTGTTCTCATATAACGATGTCCACGCGCAAGTTTATTCCAAGAACAAACGAGGAGGTGCGGACTTTTCTGTCCCTCGTAGCCGATGACTACATCCAGAGCGAGTTGGTGGGGCAACTCGCAATGAAAAAATATACCAGGAAGTGTCCGGCCTGCTAATTTGGACTCGACACGGCCACGCAATTGGAAAACGGTGACGGTGAGTGTTGTTTTGTTATTGTCCGTCTTCTTGCCTTTCGGTCAAAAGCGCACTTTATTTAAGCAATAAAGAAAGTTGTTTGATTGTGGGCAATTGTGGTGATGGCTAGCCCGCTAATAGCTAGCTACCTCTGTACCTTGCTGCTACCTCGCATCAAGCTGCTGAATCGCGCTTTTATTTCAGTATTCACGTGAACAAAACGCTGACGTAAGCTTATTGTATTCTGGTTAAAAAGTTTTGTGTTTGCGGTACATGTTGCACTTTGTTTGTGAGCTTTATTGTGTGTTTTTTCCTTCTATACACAGTTTTCAGATCCCTTGGGGTCCGCCTCACTGGACTGCCCCGGCATCTCCCGGTCAAGTGCTGGTAAGGCACAACAAACTGAAAATTACCACCCGGTTGTTTTTATATGTGATTGTTATTTTCTATAGACGCATAATAAGGAATTTAAAATGTCTTTCTACGTTTATAAAAATACTAGATTCAGGGGTGTTCATAGCCACAGTGGCCCAGTGTTATAGGTGTGTTGGTGGTGGAAATACTGTTGTATTTTCACAAAAAAAAAAAAGGAGCACATGTACCGACTTCAAATCAAAATGCTTGATTGAAATTCTTCAAGTCAGCTAACACTATTAACCCATTCTGATTTATGAGGCCACAGTACAAAGAAATTCTTTTAAAAATAACCCATTAAATCAAAATACTTTTTACAATTAATCCTTTTTGAAATGAAGGGGGGCCTAACCACATCACCACAGAAGTTGCTTATAGTCCACTCTACTGAGGGGCAGCAACATGACAGTTGAGCTTAAATACAGCAACGAAGCATCCCACCGCAGGCTTTCAACAGTTTAATTCCATAATATTTTTTCTGACATGTTTTGATCCAGTGTTATCTAAATACAATGACTTCTGTCTTTCATATAGGCAAGCTGAAAAGGTCCAACAACATTGCAGACCTTGCATCACTGATGGCCCAGAATCATGCTGAGGAGATGCGGATCCATGAAAGGATGCTCGAACAGCATCAACGGCAGCACGAACAGCGTGAAAGACACCTGCAGTTAGCCGCATTAAGAAGGGATGAGCTGACAGAGACAGCTTCCTTCCACGGATACTTCCTAAACCATTTTGGCAGTCTGGTCGAAGTACTGAAAGCTCCCCATTTGTTAACATGTTTTGGGAATATTTGTAATGTAATAAAATGTTAGTCTTTTGGATAAAAGTGTGGTTTGTATATTATAACACTGGATGATAAAGGCGAATAATTACATACACATTCCATTGCCTCATATGACCCTAATCCTGCTGTTCAGCCATAAAGGTATCAAGATTTTTAATGGTAATGTAATTGTTATTGTTAAATTTAATAAATATTACCACTGCTGTATCCATTGCTCTACATTGGGTACAGTTTTTAAGTAAAATTGTCAGCAGTTGCACAGGTGTAATTTACATTCAGCAGCAGACACTGATAAAGGTAAAAGTCGAATTAGGTAAAAGGTAAGTACATGTGAATTGAATGTTATATCGGCATTCCAAATTCTGAGAATTCCAATAAATTATAAGCAGTCTAGTATAATATAAAGTGAAAATACCCATACATGTAAACCCAAATATAACATTTTCGATGTTGTAAACGTTGACATGAATATGATAAACCTATGCTATTGCGATTCAATAGATCCATAGTGATCTTTGGTTTGAAAAAGAAAATTATAATTTGGTGTTGGGCAGTGTGACAATGTCACAGTATTTAGTAGGATTAAAAAAAGTTTCATCATAAAAATTCTAGGTTCATTGGCAATTCCATCAAACCAAAAGTGAGTTGTCTAGCTGCAGCATTTTTTTTTTTTTTGGAGTCATTTCTATGTTGTTTTAGTGTGTAATTAGCCACCACTGAACAGATAACCCTTATAAATAACAATAGATGGGAAAAATGATACTCAAATGATACACAATGGGCCTAGATTTGGATTGGCTTTTTTATAATATTATAAATTATTTGGTAAGTTAAAGTTAACTGGAAGTATAACAAGTTTCCACATATAATTCCAAGGTCAATTGGCAATTCCATCAAACCAAAAGTGAGTTGTCTAGCTGCAGCATTTTCTTTGCAGTCATTTTCTACATTGTTTTAGTGTGTAATTAGCCACCACTGAACAGATAACCCTTATAAATAACAATAGATTGTACAATGATATTCAAATGATACACAATACAAAAAATGGGCCTAGATTTGGATTGGCTTTTTTATAATATTTTTAATTATTTTGTAAGTTAAAGTTAACTGGAAGTATAACAAGTTTCCACATATAATTCCAAGGTCAATTGGCAATTCCATCAAACCAAAAGTGCGTTGTCTAGCTGCTGCTTTTTTTGGGAAGTCAGTTTATCATCAGTGTATCATTATTACACAATACACAAAATGGGTCTAGATTTGGATTGGCTTTTTTATAATATTATAAATTGTTTGGTAAGTTAAAGGGGTTTAGGATTAAGCTTCTGCATTATTTTAAATTACCCCGGTGTTTCAGCATTTAATTAACCGTCTGTTAACATTTAACCGTTTTGAACAACAGAGGCGACGTAGTTTAAAAGTGCACAACATTTTATTTAAAAAACACGTTTGACATATGTATGCACATGAACACTGAACAAATGAAATGATCTCTGCTTCATATGCAGCTGCTTCAGATTCCTCCTGGGCAACCGCTATTCTCCGCTATTCTCACATGCATGGAAATAACTGACTGGGGCATGTTTAAAAGAGCCACACATGATCTTAATGAGTACACATACACTGTGAACTCATATATCAACTTCTGTGAAGAGCACATTCTCCCATCGCGCACCAGGATAAGATATTCTAATGACAAGCCTTGGTTCACAGCTAAGCTCAGACGGATCAGGAAGGAG
This sequence comes from Pholidichthys leucotaenia, assembly GCA_020510985.1. NCBI lineage: Eukaryota > Metazoa > Chordata > Actinopteri > Cichliformes > Pholidichthyidae > Pholidichthys > Pholidichthys leucotaenia. The sequence continues at coordinate 442,368,072 of CM035840.1, forward strand.
AAGGAAGCAGCGTTGAAAAGTGGAGACAGGGACTGCTACAGGGAGGTCAAATATCGGTTTAACAGAGAGCTGAGGAGAGCTAAATCTGTATATTCTGAGAGACTCCAGCAGCAGTTCACTGCTAATGACTCGGCTTCTGTGTGGAGAGGACTGAGGCAAATCACCAACTATCGGCCTCAGGCTTCTAAAGGTCAGGATGACAAAGCCCTTTGTCAAAGACTGTCCCAACACTATGCCCGTTTTGACACCTCGTCAGCTGTGTCCAACTCACCCACTCCACCCAGCTCCTCTGCCTCCTCAGCCCCTAATTCATCAAGAGCGGTCCCCCCCTCCTCCCCCCTCCCCTTGTCATCAGTGAGCAGGACGTGCACAGACAGTTCTCCAGACTGAACCCGCGCAAGGCCCCCGGGCCGGACGGTGTGTCTCCCTCCACCCTGAGACACTGTGCGAAAGAGCTGGCTCCTGTCTTCACAGACATTTTTAACACCTCCCTTAAGCAATGTCACGTGCCGACCTGCCTCAAATCCTCCACCATCATCCCTGTCCCCAAGAAGCCACGGATTACTGGACTTAACGACTACAGACCTGTAGCGCTCACCTCTGTAGTCATGAAGTCCTTTGAGCGCCTGGTCCTGTCTCACCTCAAGTCCATCACCACACCCCTCCTAGACCCGCTGCAGTTTGCCTACCGTGCTAACAGGTCTGTGGACGACGCAGTCAACCTGGCCCTCCACTCCATCCTGCAGCACCTGGACTCCCCGGGAACCTACGCCAGGATTCTGTTTGTGGACTTCAGCTCCGCATTCAACACCATCCGCCCCGATCTGCTCCAGGACAAGCTGTCCCTGCTCAACGTGCCTGACTCCCTCTGCAGGTGGATCACCGACTTCCTGACGGACCGGAGACAGCATGTGCGGCTGGGGAAGTCTGTCTCAGACTCTGTTAGCATCAGCATTGGATCACCCCAGGGCTGTGTACTTTCCCCCCTACTCTTCTCCCTTTATACCAACTCCTGCACCTCCTCCCACCAGTCTGTTAAGCTGATTAAGTTTGCGGACGACACCACCCTCATCGGGCTCATCTCCAACGGTGACGAGTCCGCCTACAGGGAAGAGGTGGCCCAGCTGGTGTCCTGGTGCAGCCACAACAACCTGCAGCTGAATGCTCTGAAGACAGCGGAGATGATTGTGGACTTCAGGAAAGTCACATCCCCCCTGCTCCCCCTCACCATCACAGGCTCTCCCATCACCTTTGCAGATTCCTTCCGCTTCTTGGGCACCACCATCACCCGAGACCTCAAATGGGAGCCAACCATCAGCTCCCTCATCAAAAAGGCCCAGCAGAGGATGTTCTTTCTGCGGCAGCTGAGGAAGCTCAAGCTACCCACCAAGATGTTAGTGCAGTTCTACACGGCCATCATCGAGTCCATCCTCACCTCCTCCATAACTGTGTGGTACGCAGGAGCCACTGCCAGGGACAGACTAAGGCTGCAGCGCATCGTGCGCACTGCTGAGAAGGTGATAGGCTGCAAGCTCCCATCTCTCCAGGACCTGTACATCTCCAGGACCCGGAGGCGTGCTGGCCGGATCATAGCCGATCCTTCACATCCTGGTCACGTGCTGTTTGCCCCCCTCCCCTCAGGTAGAAGGCTTCGGTCCATTCGGACTAAAACCTCCCGGCACATGAACAGCTTTTTCCCCTCTGCCATCAGACTGCTGAACACTTAGTGACTTTTGACTCTCGTGCACTATGTACAGCAGCTCAACCAGACTCATGTCATTCATCACTGTTTTTCTGTTGCATTATTGACTGCACTATGTGGTACTTCACATTATCTGCTACATGCTAATTTTTTAAACTGCCTTGACTAGTACTACTCATTATTACTAGTATTATTATTATTATTACTTATTATTACTTATTTTTCTACACTTATTGCACGTTTCTAGTCCTTTAGTTTTTTAGTTTATCCCTTTTTCTCATTATGTTTTTAATGTTGCAGCATGGCACCGAGACAAATTCCTAGTTTGTGTATCACATGAACAATGGCAATAAACCTGATTCTGATTCTGATTCCTCTCCTGCTCCAACGTGTGTTGTCTCAATCCACGTCGTCTTCTCCTGTAAAATTCTCTTGTCTCGTTAAAGATATTCATTGTGTTAAAAACCGTGGAAATCCTCCGCTCGTAATCCGCTATTTTTTTCTGTGTTGTTGAGGAGTCGGTCGCGTTCTTTACTACGTCAGCAGTGTAGCGCCACCTCGATCCCGCCCACCCCAGCAATACTCGGCTTTCCGCGGTTGTGATGGAGGCGCAGCCGCGGGAGAAACAAGTAGTAAAGAAAAGAAAAGAGTAGCGCAGAACTATATAGTGGAAATGTGGCTAGAGTAAGGATACTCAAACTCTGAAAATATGCCATGATGCTGAACATAAACTACAAGAGATGGAGAACGATATTGATCCTGATAACCACTTTATCAATAATATTCATAACCATTGTGAATATTACACTGAAAAGCAATTCAAAAGTCAAGTGCAACTAGATGGTAAACTATCAATAATACACTTCAACAGCGGAAGTCTTAAAAACTTCCCACAGATTCAGGACTATTTAAAACAGCTAGACCGAAAATTTACAGCTGTCGCAGTCTCTGAAACTTGGCTTAATGAAGAGCAGGCTCCCCTGATGGCAATAGAGGGATATCAGATGTTTCATATCAACAGATCTCAAAAAAAGGGTGGTGGTGTTGCACTGTATATTGATGACCTGTATAGGTGTAAGCTTGTAAATGGAATGTCCTTTGCACTACCAGGGATTTTGGAATGTCTTACTGTTGACATTGACCAAGATAAAACAAAAAATCTAATTATAAGTTGTATATATACAACGCCGGGAACTTGCATTGAGACATTCAGAGATAAATTAGTCGAGCTGTACAATAATATTACTAGTAAGAAAATGGGAGTAATTTGTGGAGATTTCAATATTGATTTACTAAATCCACATCAACAAAATGTAATTACAGAGTTCATGGACTCTATGTACAGTATGAGTCTATATCCCACAATAACACATCCCAGTAGAATCACAGTTCACACTGCTACACTTATTGACAACCTGTTTGTTAATATTATTGATAAGAAAATAGAAAGTGGATTATTGATAAATGATATAAGTCACCACTTGCCAACCTTTGCACTTATCCATGGCCACACGGGGGCCAATACAGAAAAAAATTTAAAATCGTTTAGATACAAATCACCAAATGCAATCAGTTCTTTTAAAGAGAACTTGCTGAAGCAAGACCGGACAGAAGTCTATGTATCAGATGTAAATGAAGCCTATGACACATTTATAAACATTGTAACCACTCTTTATGAAAAAAATTGTCAATTAGTAAAAAAAAAAAAAAAGCTTAAACATAAATTTGCCGATAAGCCATGGTTAACCAAAGGATTACAAAAGGCGTGTAAAAAGAAAAATTTATTATATAAAGCTTTCCGAAAGAAAAGGACAAAAGAAGCAGAGCAGCGGTATAAAACATACAAAAATAAGTTAACATATATAATAAGATGTAGTAAGAGAGACTATTACAGTAAAGAACTGGAGAAAAACAGAGACAATATTAAAAATACATGGACAATACTTAACAGTATTCTTGGAAATAAAAGCAAAAATACAAGCTACCCAACCGATTTTTCAAAAAATAAAACGACTCAGAGTGTGAATGCAGCTTCACCTGCAGATGAATTTAATAACTTTTTTGTTAACATTGGTCCTAGTTTGGCTCGAGAAATACCCATTACGGCACCTACAGGTGATACAATAAGCAATAACACTGCTATAAAAGACTCCATTTTCATAAAGAACACAGACGAGAGAGAGGTCATTGAAATTGTTAAATCGTTTAAAAGTAAAACATCTACGGACTGTGATGGTATTGACATGCTCTTAGCCAAAACTATTATTGAATGCTTAGTGAAACCACTGACGTATATCTAGGAACATACCGGTCGCTATGGAGGGTGAGAATATGTATGGGCACAAAATCATACCATGTAGGATAACTAAGTAGACGGTTATGCTGTTTCATTCCATCTAGCAACAATGCTCTGCACTGTGTGTGTTTATATATTTGCATATTTATTCCATCTAGCTACAATGCTCAGCACTGGGTGTGTTTATATATTTATATATCTACATATTATTCCATCTAGCTACATTGCTCCGCACTGTGTGTGTTTATATACTTGCATATTTATTCCACCTAGCTGCAATGCTCCGTACTGTGGGTGTTTATATATTTACATATTTATTCCATCTAGCTACAATGCTCTGCACTGTGTGTTCATATATTCATATATTTATTCCATCCAGCTACAATGCTCTGCACTGTGTGTCTGTGTATATATATATATTTTATAGTAATACGTACATATGTTTATTAGCTGCTCTTGCTTGCTTGTTTTTTTTCTTGCCTTCTGATTGTTGCTCTGAGTGTTGCTATCCCTGTGCTGTTGCAATCCTGGAATTTCCCCGTTGTGGGACTAATAAAGGCTTATCTTATCTTATCTTATCTGTAACCTGTCTCTCCAAACAGGTATATTTCCCAATGCAATGAAAATAGCTAAAGTAATTCCGATATACAAGACGGGTGACAGAGGGGAATTCTCAAACTATAGACCAATTTCACTATTGCCGCAATTTTCCAAGATACTTGAAAAAATATTCTATGAGAGAATGGACAACTTCATACTGAAGAACAATTTATTGTGTGAGCAGCAATATGGGTTCAGACACAAGAGGACAACTGCATTTGCTCTAATGGAATTTATAGAAAAAATATCAACTGCCATTGAAAATAAAGAGTATTCAGTTGGGGTATTCCTGGATCTTAAAAAAGCATTTGATACAGTGGATCATAATTTATTATTAAAGAAACTACAACATTGTGGTATTAGAGGGGTAGCACTGTCCTGGTTAAGTAGTCACTTAAAGAATAGATATCAGTATGTATGTGTTGGTAACAAAAACTCACAGTTACTGAAGGTTACTTGTGGAGTCCCACAGGGTTCAGTTTTGGGGCCATTGTTATTCAATATGTATATAAATGATATATGTAAAGTTTCAGAAAAAATGGACTTAATATTGTTTGCCGATGACACTACTCTATTATGCAGTGGAAGCAATTTGGAACAACTTCTGGATACACTCGGAAAGGAATTAGGAAAGCTTAAACTGTGGTTTGATTCAAACAAATTAACACTCAATTTAAGTAAGACAAAATTTATAGTCTTTAACAACCATCACAACAACTCAGTATCTAAACTCAGTGTAAATGGTGTAGAGATTGAAAGGGTATCCGAAACTAAATTTCTTGGAGTAATAATTGATAATAAACTGTGTTGGAAGTCACATATTAATTATATTAAAGGCAAAATATCCAAATCAATTGCAATACTACACAGAGTGAAATATTTGCTGAATCAACCCACACTATATACCTTGTATCATTCATTAATACTCCCATACATGACATATTATAATGAAGTATGGGGAAATACATAAAAAACAAACATATATCCAGTCTTTATGCTTCAGAAGAGAGCTATTAGAATAATAAACAAAGCAGCTTACAGGGAACCAACAAACCCACTTTTTCTTAAATTAAAAGCTCTCAAGTTGAAAGATCTGGTTGTGTGGGCAGTTTGGTTAACCCCCACAACAGATTAAGGACACTCAGCTCTCTTCTCTCGGTTTTTCCCGCTGCACTACTGAGATGTAATGTGCCATGCATGTATTGTGATGCAATGTGCCATGCATGTATTGTGATGCAATGTGCCATTCATGTATTGTGATGCAATGTGCCATTCATGTATTGTGATGTAATGTGCCATTCATGTATTGTGATGTAATGTGCCATTCATGTATAGTGTTCATGCATCCTGTCCTTACTGTGACCTAGAGACAGATCAATATGTAGATGTGCCTTGTAACCTCTTTGTCCTGCAAGCTGGAGCAGAGGACTGCATCTGCCTATTGTTATGTAGGTCTTACAAATGCAGATGTCTCATGCCTGTTCTGCAGTCCCTTTGATCGTACCAACTGCTGTGAACCTGCTTTGATGTATTGTCTGAGTTGGGTATAAATACTGCACAGGTTCTGTAACTCGCTCTCTCAATTCCACTTCCTCAACTGCTGCTGCTGGACACAGACTTTGTGTCCTCCTTCTCTGAGAGCCGTGGGCTCGCTCCCGGCGTGCATGCACGGCGCTGGGAGCGGAGCTCGTGACGGCGGTATGATTCAATAAAACTCTGCTTAAAACTTCACAACGCTGCCTTTATTTTTTCATCTGCCGCAGTTGACTTTAAAACTGCAATAATAATATTTAAAGTGAAGAATCTATCACTGCCCGCAAATATCCAAAAGTTGTTCCAAATAAGGGAGAAACAATATCATTTCAGAGGAACATGTATATTTCAAAAACCTTTAGTGAGAACTACCACCAAGCAACACTGTGTTTCAGTGCAAGGAGTCAGATTATGGAACGATTTTGGACCTGAATTAAAATCATGTACAATGCTTGGACAATTTAAACAAAAACTAAACGAAGAAATACTCCAAACATATATACAAGATGACATGTAAAATCACATAAGGACTGTCATATCCAGCCTGCGTTGTGTTGTAGCTTAGTTTTTTGTCTCATTTTGTCTTAGCTTCGTTCTGAATTGTAATCACTCTTGTTTTGTTTTTTTCTTTTGAATTCTTGGATGGAACATGGGTGGGCAATATAAGCTGCGGCTTCAGCCATCACCCATTTCGGATAACTTATGTTGAACTTTATAATCAGAGGAGTTATTGTCTAATTTGACCTTGTTGGATTTTCTTTCCCCCTTTGTTATATTATTCAGTTTCTTTTAACCTGTACTTTTAATCTATCCGAAATAAAGATTCACTCACTCATTCATTCATTCATACAAGACCACTGATAATCTTCCTCAATCTGGGGCTCCACGCAAGATCTCACCCCGTGAGGTCAAAATGATCACGAGAACGGTGAGCAAAAATCCCAGAACCACACGGGGGGGGACCTAGTGAATGGCCTGCAGAGAGCTGGGACCAAAGTAACAAAGGCTACATCAGTAACACACTACACCGCCAGGGACTCAAATCCTGCAGTGCCAGACGTGTCCCCCTGCTTAAGCCAGTACATGTCCAGGCCCGTCTGAAGTTTGCTAGAGAGCATTTGGATGATCCAGAAGAGGATTGGGAGAATGTCATATGGTCAGATGAAACCAAAATAGAACTTTATGGTAAAAACTCAACTTGTCGTGTTTGGAGGAGAAAGAACACCATACCTACTGTGAAGCATGGGGGTGGAAACGTCATGCTTTGGGGCTGTTTTTCTGCAAAGGGACCAGGACGACTGATCCGTGTAAAGGAAAGAATGAATGGGGCCACGTATCGTGAGATTTTGAGTGAAAACCTCCTTCCATCAGCAAGGGCATTGAAGATGAAACGTGGCTGGGTCTTTCAGCATGACAATGATCCCAAACACACTGCCCGGGCAACGAAGGAGTGGCTTCGTAAGAAGCATTTCAAGGTCCTGGAGTGGCCTAGCCAGTCTCCAGATCTCAACCCCATAGAAAATCTTTGGAGGGAGTTGAAAGTCCGTGTTGCCCAGCGACAGCCCCAAAACATCACTGCTCTAGAGGAGATCTTCATGGAGGAATGGGCCAAAATACCAGCAAGAGTGTGTGAAAACCTTGTGAAGACTTACAGAAAACGTTTGACCTCTGTCATTGCCAACAAAGGGTATATAACAAAGTATTGAGATGAACTTTTGTTATTGACCAAATACTTATTTTACCGAGGAATTTACCAATGAATTCATTAAAAATCCTTCAATGTGATTTTCTGGATTTTTTTTTCTCATTTTGTTTCTCATAGTTGAGGTATACCTATGATGAAAATTGGAGACCTCTCATCTTTTAAGTGGGAGAACTTGCACAATTGGTGGCTGACTAAATACCCCCCCCCCCCCACACTGTATTTGACAAAAAATAGCTTGGTTACAAGTATAAACAGTTTTTTCTACTTAAATGTTAAAGTTTTCTCAACATCCTTGGGTTCATTTCCTATAATTTCGTGATTTTTCATAATAATTCAAGATTTACTTTTTTTCATTGTCAATTTGCAACTCTTTTTTCCCTGTGTATGTTTACAGCACTTTGTCACTCGTGTAAATTTGCAGCATTTTCCCCTCAAATATAGCATTATGTTATTTGGGTGTTTATATTTTCAAAGCCACTGGAATTGTAATGATAATAATTTCAGCATCAGTTACCATGGTGATCTAGAAAAGTAATCGGCACCTAGACTCTAGTTACTGAACTGTTCATCTCAGTTTGTATTATACACAGGGATGGAGATAATTGAGGCATGGCAACTTTTTTGATCCATCAATGTACAGTGATCTCCACAGTCGCCAAGGTCTTCTCAAAGTTTTGACTCAATCCAAAACACACAACGGTCTCCCAAACGACTCCAAAGATCAAAAATTGACCCAATCTCTCAACGATCTGTGCTGTATAAAGGGGCCCTTACACCTTTCTGTTTCTTTTTATAGTTTATTAACACTTACTCCAACCGGGTCTTTCTGATTGCTGGTAGGCTTTTTCGGATGAGGCCTGCGTGGTGTTTTCCCCTTTCTGTGGTAAGATAAAACACGCAAATACGGCTAGCGTTAGTCGTTCATAACAATGGACACTGAGTTAGTCACGAGCTAACGCTGTTGCTAGCTAATCAACAGCTGGCGTTTTCTTTGTAAAAAGTTGGCGTCGGGATTTAGTAACAGTCTTTTACGAACACAATATTTAAAATCAAGATATAAATGTGTTAAATTGTACTCACACGTGTCTATTCATCATATCGTGGCGTCTCTTTTTTTTTTTTTTTACCGTCTCCCGTTTTGAATCTTCCCTCCTTCGCCCCGAATCCGACTAGCTTTTTCAAAAGGAGCCGGCAACTGCCAATAGCATCTCACGACTCCAAATACGTATTTCCGGCTTCACTTCCGACCAACTATGAAAACGACACACAAAAATGCAAAATATGTGGCGGTCAACGAATGAAACCAGTCAAATTCATCTATAAACAGTATAGGAGATAATTTGAAACCGAATATTCAAATAAAATAGATGTGTCTTGTATGACGTTTTTTTCGCTTATTATTCAGACATCCAAAGGCTTTACATTCCGCCATGTTGCGATATCCATATCCCATTGTATGTTTTTGTTTTTAAAAGAGCAACGAGTGTCTGCTGCTCTGTAGATAGTTTTAGAATCATCTTCCGAGATCAGATGAGACAAGCCGCTGAATTTAAGCATTTATTTATTTATTTTCTACTCGTTTTAGTTCTGCATTTAATATGAATCCTGAGTGGGCTGCACGGTGGCGCAGTGGTTAGCACTGCGGCAGCACAGTTTACCCTTGGCCGGGGGATTGTGGGGATCGTGGGTTCGATCCCAGCCCCCGACCAACAGTGATCTGTGTGGAGTTTGCATGTTCTCCCCGTGTCGCGTGGGTTTACTCCGGGATTTCTCCGGTTTCCTCCCACATGCCAAAAACATGCATGTTAGGTTAATTGGCTGTTCTAAATTGTCCCTAGATATCTGTTTCCTATAGGCCCTTAGAATAGAGGGTTAGTATTAATGAAAGCGCTTTGAGTGGTCTTTGTGACTAGAAAAGCGCTATATAAGTGCAGGTTAGTTAGTTAGTTTGAAATAAACGTTTGAATTTGAATATCCCGGAAGCCGCCGCACATCCGGGTACTCAGATCGCAGTGTTCGAATTATCGGCATTTACGAGCTCAGATCAGAAAAGACGGCCCGCAGAATTTAAACATCCATCCATCCATCTTCTGCCGCTTAATCCTTTCGGGTCGCGGGGGGGCTGGAGCCTATCCCAGCATCTTTGGGCGAGAGGCAGGGTACACCCTGGACAGATTGCCAGTCCATCGCAGGGCCAACACAGAGAGACAGACAACCATTCACTCTCACATCCACACCTAAGGACAATTTAGAATCCCCAGTTGATGCCAATTAACCTAACCTGCATGTCTTTGGCATGTGGGAGGAAACCGGAGTACCCGGAGTAAACCCACACAGACAGAATTTAAACATTTATTTATTTATTTTCTACTTGTTTTAGTTCTGCATTTAATATGAATCCTGAGTTTGAAATAAACGTTTGAATTTGAATATCCCCGAAGCCGCTCCACATCCGGGTACTCGAGGCTCAGCCAATACTGATCCAGATCGCGGTGTCAACGAAACCTATATGTGTACAAACATCTACCTCCTGTATCAGACCAACATCATGAAGGTTTGCAGATAGTAATTTACAGATATTGTGGCACATATGTCTGGTTCATATCTCCCACAAATGTATGGCTTATGTGGATTAGGGCTTCACGTCTGGAGGAACAAAGAGTCTGGATCGACGGGGGCCGACAGGAGATGTCGAGGAGGTGTGAAGTCAGACCCTTGTCTCAGAGAGGAGGCCCTGGGGGCATCCCCGGAACATCGGAGAATAAGAGACAATGGTGAATCTTCAGAGACTTGCATTGTGATTAAATGTTTGCAGAAGCACCATGTGACTTGAGTTCTTAATCCCCCGGAGGTATAAGAATGTGATGTGACATGATTCTGCCTCTTCTTTCTATTTGAGAATGTTGGATGATTGTGTTCTGCAATAAAGCCGAACCTGAGGAATGAACTCAGTCTCATCATTGAACACAACTTCCACAATATGTTATTTGAAAATTGAAACTTTACAGATAGAATTTTACATTACCTATTTCACATTTGTCTATTACAGGGAGGGGGTACAAGAAGATCTGGTGATGATTAATGCAGTCATATCTCATAGACATTACTATTTCTGTCTTATATTACATTTTGCCTGACATTACTATAAATATTTGCTATGATGGATAGGAGGGGACAGGGTGGATATTACGTGTGATGAAGATGATGATGATGGTGATGACGATGGGCTGGGCTCTGGGTTAAATTAATAAAGCCTACATCTACTGCTTTAAACTGTGTTTTGATTCAATTAACACTTCACCTCACTTTGCAATTGATTAATATGAGCTTGCTGCTTTCATGTTGAGTGCATTATTCTATGCGATAAATTTAATAAATTTGTAATGAACATTGGTGTATTGTATAAATTTATGTGGGCCTAAAATCAATAAGAATTTCAAATTGATTTTAAACAACTATACAGATCCAGGTAGATGGGGGGGGGGGAGTGTATAATGTCTGTCTAGTTAAATGAAGAAACTTGAATAATTGATTTGTAATTTTTTATTCTCTTTATTTATTTCAAAGTTGACATATCTAGGCCAATTTGTATAGCACAGGCTGAAATATTTCTTTGATAAACATTTTTGACAATTGGGGCGGGGGGGACAATAAGCTGGTTGCCTGGGGTGGCAAATATAACAAATACAGCCCAGGACAAAGTATGAATTAATCAATTTCGGCCATATATTTATGCATAAATGGCCACAATGAAAGAGGTAGGCTTAATTATTAATCAGGGGGTATGGTAACTTCTTTTTCAGCTCATTTGACAGTTCTTGATTGAGACACTGCAAAATGCCATAATTTAATAATTATGAAGCTCTTAAACACCTAATATTTATGCAGATTATGCTGAAAGTAAACCACTATGCACTGTGTTGTACTGTGTTGTAAACATGTTCACTGAAGCCTGTCAAACGTTGAACAAAGGAGAATGACCCAAGCAGGTGTCTGCACTGGACCACAGGGATGTGCTACAGATATCCTGTACCAAGATGGCGGACGCGCGTCACGCCACCGCAAGCACGGACTGGCCAGAGCTGCCAATCTAGCATTTGATATCTATGGGCTGTACCCATGTTTTGCTGACATAGCTGAACCAGCAGATCAGCAATGGATTTATATCAAATTGCTTTGAACGTGAATTTCAACTTAAACTTGAACTAGAACGTGAGACAGGGGCTCAATATAATATCTTTTTTTTCACGACCACCACAGGTACGCTTTCTTGTAATTTGTTGCTGTGATTCATTGCCCCGGGTTACATGGTCATGTGATTTACAGATCACTGGATTGAGAATGTACTTGTATATGTACAGATTGGATTCCGGGGTTCACTTGGGGTGCTCACTTGGTCAGGGGTCCACTTAACCTGCATCTGTCACAATAAACTGATTACTGGGAATAAACCGATAATGGCAATAATCAGTTTTGTCATGTTTACATGCACATTCAACAGATCGCTGGAGAGTAAACCACTTGAGTTAACCCCTTGCACTCTGGTCAATTTCCCTAAAAACGCCAAAAAATAACATACCCAAAGTAAATCAAAAGCTGTTCTTCAACCCTTTGCAGCATCTTCATGGGGTTGGTTTCATTTAAAAGAAAACACTTTGAATTTTTGGGCAAAACAGTCATAATCTCTCTATGTGCTCCGGCCACTGAGTAACAGCCATCTAAACATACTGAACTTGAAGAAAATAAATTTTGCCTGGGTGTTTTTTTTTTTATACAAATGCTTGCAAATAACACACAGAGGTCAGATCCGGGCTGGAAAATGCAACAGAAATGTAGAACCAAGTGTTATCCAGCTGAGGTCAAAATTTTGTAACAATACCACAAAAAATGAATGTATTACACAGCTTTTTCCTCAGGTTGTTCCCAGGCGTTTTTGAACTGTGCCAAATTGTGCCAAATTGCACAGTTTGGAAAAACGTCTGTAAGTTTTGAATGATTTAATATAGAAGCTTGATCTTGGGCTCTAATGAAAGGTGACACTCAGGGCTGTGTGTGAGTGGGGGGGGGGGGGTTGTTTATTCATTCATTCATTCATGAATGAACAAACAAGCCCCCACACACAAAGAAGCATGCCACGTAAAAAATGTGTGGCTTTTTTTACAAGAAAAAATAACCTACAGTGCACTAAAAATTATACTAGAATATCTGTAATGTAGAAGATAACAACTCCCACCCCCACCCCCCACCCCAGCTACAGAGGATGGACATCGCCCAGTGCGCCGCGGTCACGGTGCGCCGCGGTCTACTACGCACAGTTGTACTAAAATATCTACAATAATATCTGCAATCCGCTACAGAAGAGTAGCGGGGGGGGGGGCGTTCACGGTCCATACGCGGCACACGAACCGTGTACCGCGGCGCATGGAGGCCGGTTCGTACGCCGCGGTCTACTACGCGCAGTTGTAATTTACCGATTGGTCAAAAGTCATTTTTGATTACAATTTTCAGGGATAAAGAATAATTTAGCTTATAACACTTACCTGTCCACAACAGCAGTGTCGCTGGCGAACTTCTCTTCCTCATTGTCAGACGAACATGACGTTGGTCCGCTTGTTACGGACTCGTGGTTCTGGTCATGCGACCCGGTCAAACCATGATTCCATTATTGCGGTTTTGCGCTTCCATGATTGCGGTTTTGGCGAACGATTTTTCAAAACAAATAAGAACATTAGTAAGAAAAAAAGACTGGCGAACGCGTGTGTGTCACCCAGCCTTCGTCGTCGGCCTCCGTCGGTCTATGATGACCATGGAAGAGAATCCTAAACGTCTACTCTGCTGGGACAGCACCGCCTGTGGCTGAACAGGCCGATGCGCGAATGGCAGTCCCTGTCACACAGGTCGCACTTGTGGGTGGTCTCCGTGCTGCTGGGTCTGTGGCGGTTCTTCCTGCGGGTCCTTTTTTCATCTGCTGCAGCAGTCAGTCTCTCTTCACCCAGCCTTACACAAAACAGCTTTCGAACTTCTGTGCTTCAATTGGCTGGCTGTATTCGCAGCCGTTGGTAGGCGGGTCCTTCTTGCTAGGTTTTCAGTCATTGGTTCTTCAAGGTTTCAGAAACCCAATTCAAGGCTCTTATTAGTCGAATGAGAGGTCAATCACATCTAAACCAATCAAAGCACTCCTTTGGCTTTCTGTTCGTGGCTGTGTCTGTAGTGGAAGAACAGAAATGCAGCTTTTTTTTTTTCAGTGCGCTCTAGGACGCAGCGCCCTCGTGCGCAGAGATGTGCCCGCCCGCGGTACACCAGAGTGCAAGAGGTTAATCCCAGTTACATGGCCTTCATCAGATTATTCTATTTACAGTTCATCTGGAAAGTATTCACAGCACTTCACTTTTTCCACATTTTGTTATGTTACAGTCTTAGTCCAAAATGGATTAAATTCATTTTTTTCCCTCTAAATTCTACACACAACACCCCATAATGACAATGTGAAAAAGTTTTGAGAGTTTTGCAAATTTATGAAAAATAAAAACTAAGAAATCTCATGTACATAAGTTACAACCTTTGCCATGAAGCTCAAAATTGAGCTCAGGTGCATCCCGTTTCCACTGAACATCTTTGAGATGTTTCTACAGCTTAATTGGAGTCCACCTGTGGTAAATTCAGTTGATTGGACATGATTTGGAAAGGCACACACCTGTCTAGATAAGGTCACACAGTTGACAGTGCATGTCAGAGCACAAACCAAGCACGAAGTCAAAGGAATTGTCTGTAGACCTCCGAGACAGGATTGGCACAAATCTGCAGAAGGGTACAGAAAAACTTCTGCTGCTTTGAAAATCCCAGTGAACACAGTGGCTTCCATCATCCGTAAATGGAAGAAGTTCGGAACCACCAGGACTATTCCGAGAGTTGGCCGTCCGTATAAACTGAGTGATCGGGGAGAGAAGGGCCTTAGTCAGAGAGGCTACCAAGAACCTGATGGTCACTCTGTCAGAGCTCCAGCATTCCTCTGTGGATAGAGGAGAACCTTCCAGAAGGACAACCATCTCTGCAACAATCTATAATCAGGCCTGTATGGTAGAGTGGCCAGACAGAAGCCACTTGTAATGTATGGAGGTTATCACAGTGTGATGTATCCCAAAAGGGGAGCGCGCACATAATATGCACATGACATATGTGGGTTCTTGTTCTTGCTGCTGATGGCGGTTCAAGTGTTGTCTCCTGATGCTGGTAATAAACATGAGTGCAGGCTACTGAAGAAATCACGTCTCCAGGTTATTGAGTCTCTAATTATCTTTTATGTCCTGTCGGATAAGTATCTACAGACATTACATGGTGTCAGAGTCGTCTGGAAGCCGTTAAACCAGCGCCATGACAAAGTTTAATCCTCCGAGTGAGTTCAGATTTGACTGCCCTGCGGCGTGGCCGGAGTGGCAGCAGAGATTTTCCCGCTTCAGGCTAGGTTCAAAACTGAACAAAGACGATGAGGAAATACAAGTAAGTTCCCTAATATATGCAATAGGAAGCGAGGCTGAAAAGATTTTCAGCTCTTTCACGTTCAGCTCAGAGGAGGAGAAAAAGAAATATGATGTCATGCTTAAGAAGTTTGAGGACTATTTTGTTTCGTGGCAAAACATTATACATGAGTGAGCATGTTTTTATCAGAGGAATCAGCAGCCAGGAGAAATGGCAGAAATGTACATAAGGACTTTGTACGAATTAGCTGAACACTGCGACTTTGGGGAAAAGAAGGATGAGCACATTAGGGATCGCCTGGTTGTCGGAATAAAAGACAAAGAGCTGTCCCGGCGTTTTCAACTAATGGCAGACTTAACACTATCACAAGCAGTGGAGCAAGTGCGCCAGGCGGAAGAGATAACGAGGCAGGTTAATCTCCAGACGAGCCACCCTGAGTCCCAGCCGTCTAATGTTAATGCAGTAAGGCGACATGGTTGCCCACAGACAGGAAAAGGCAAGCAGCAGTGTGGAGACAACAGCCCAGCACCACAAAAATGGAAAGAGTGTGGGAGGTGTGGCAAGCCTCAGCACTCAGATGAGAGGAGGTGCCCAGCATTAAAAAGTAAGTGCAACAAATGTCAGAAAATGAGACATTAGCAGGACTCAAACTCAACAAAGCCTAGTGCAAATTTTAGGCAGAAGCAGGTCTGCTTCCTAGGACACATCACCAATGGAACAGGGGTCAGGCCCAATCCAGATAAAGTGGCCGGAATTGTGAACTTTTCCCAGCCTGGCAACATCACAGAGCTGAAGAGGTTTTTGGGATGGTGAATTATCTGGCAAAATATGTTCCGTAGCTTTCTACAGTTGGGCAACCACTATACGAACTATTAAAGGCATCAAATGAATGGGGGTGGGGTCCAGCACAGCAAACGGCTTTCCACAAACTTAAAGAGGCTCTCACCACAGCACCCGTACTCACCTTTTACGATGCAACTAAGCCTACAACAGTGTCAGCAGACACCAGCAGCTATGGGTTGGGGGGTGTCTTGCTCCAGTTACACGGAGATGATTGGAAACCCGTGGCCTACTGTTCGAGACGCCTGAGTGACGCAGAGACAAGGTACGCACAGACTGAAAAGGAGTGCTTAGCCAGCGTGTGGGCCTGTGAGAGGTTTGAGAAATATTTGTATGGACTGGAGGGTTTTAGACTGATTACCAATCATAAGCCCCTAGTACCCCTCATGAATCATAAAGACTTGGATGGTGTTCCCATTAGATGTCAGAGACTGTTAATGAGACTTATGCGTTTTAATGCTACTGCCGAATATGCACCAGGCAAGACCTTAGCAGTAGCTGATGCACTGTCCAGGGGCCCAGAGCAGAGTGGGGGAGAGATAAGCTCTCATGATGACGTGGCAGCATACATCAATGCTTTTATGTGCCATGTGCCAGCCACACCCCAGAGAATGGCAGAGTTAAAACAACACACAGATGTTGACCCACAGCTTCAGACAGTTTTGGGTTTCATCAGACAGGGATGGCCCGACTACATAGCTAAAGTCCCTGTGATAGCCAGAGACTTCTACCATGTGAGAGGAGATCTCTCAGAGCTAGATGGTTTAGTCATTAGAGGGAGACGTAGAGTCATTCCTACGGCTATGAGAGAGACTACTGTATGTTGGAGAGGATCCATGATGGACATCAAGGCCTAGTCAAAAGTAAAGAAAGGGCTAAACAGTCTATTTGGTGGCCCAAAATGTCAGAAGGTATTATGACCAAAGTGCAGCAGTGTGTGTTCTGCAGGGAAAACAGAAACACACAGAGGAAAGAGCCACTGCTATCAAGTGAGCTTCCATCTAGGCCATGGCAGAAAATCGCCATAGACTTATGTGAGTTCAAAAAGCAGAACTACCCGGTAGTGTCAGACTATTATTCCAGGTATTTGGAGATTCTAAATCTGCCAGCTACTATTAGCAGTCATGTAGTAACTAGACTTAAAGCTACCTTTGCATGCTACAGCATCCCCAAAGTGTTAGTGAGCGACAACGGACCTCAGCAAGCTTCAGAGGAAATGCAGAAGTTTAGCTGGTAGTATGACTTTATTCATGTGACATCCAGTCCACATTACCCTCAAAGTAATGGGCATGCAGAGAGGGCTGTTCAGATAGCCAAAAGCATACTGAAACAGGAAAATCCCCTCCTAGCCCTGATGACCTATAGAGCTACGCCAAGTTCTTCAACTGGGATAAGCCCAGCAGAGCTCCTAATGGGAAGGAAAATTAGAGCAACACTACCCACCTTGCTGTCTAACCTAGAACCTAAATGGCCTGACAAGGACAAAATAAAATGGGCAGATGTTTCAGCTAAAGAGAGACTACTACTACAACAACAGAAATGGAGTGAGGGTTCTACCACCACTGAGCCCAGGAGACTGTGCTCATGAAGCTGGATGGACAGAAACAGTGAACTACACCAAGCACTGACCACAGTCACAGCTCCACTCCCAGGTCCTATGTAGTGGAGACAGCCCATGGGGAACAATACAGAAGGAATAGGCGCCATTTGTTGGCCGTGCCTAAAGTCCCAGATCCTGTCAGCAAGGGTCCAGACCCAGTTTTACCCATGGAGAATAATGACACTGTGGTAACTCAAACTAAAGAAACACCAGCTGACCACACACAAACAACTGTTACATGGTCTGGTAGAGTGTGTAAAAGGGTTGTTAAGTTGCATTTGTAAAGCCATGTTGTAAGTCACTCTAAGAAGAGGGGGAAATTAATACATTGTTAAATAATGGCACATAGAGGTGTTTGATTTGTTATACTATGGTCATTAATGTTCCATAAAGGGGATGATAAAGAGGCATTTTTGTTGGGGGGGGGGGGATATGTGAATTGTCCCGCTGTTAGACCAGATAAATGCTAAAGAATAATATTACTGTTTTGAGTTTAAAGCACCGAGTCTGATTATAGGAATAATAATCAGCTGTGGTAAGCAAAGTGTCATCCATTCTGATAAAGTTCAGTGTAAGTGGTCATTACCTCTTAAAAGGGGGAAATGTAATGTACAGAGGTTATCACAGTGTGATGTATCCCAACAGGTGAGCACGCACGTAAAATGTGCATGACGTATGCGGGTTCTTGTTCTTGCTGCTGATGGCGGTTCAAGTGTTGTCTCCTGATGCTGGTAATAAACATAAGCACAGGCTACTGAAGAAATCACGTCTCCAGGTTATTGAGTCTCTAATTATCTTTGATGTCCTGTCGGATAAGTATCTACAGACATTACACCACTCCTTAGTAAAAGGCACATGGCAGCCTGCCTGGAGTTTGCTAAAAGGCACCTGAAGGCCTCTCAGACCATGAGAAACAAAATTCTCTGGTCTGATGAGACAAAGATTGAACTCTTTGGCGTGAATGCCAGACGTCATGTTTGGAGGAAACCGAGCACCGCCCATAGACCAATACCATCCCTACAGTGAAGCATGATGGTGGCAGAATCATGCTGTGGGGATGTTTTTCAGCGGCAGGAACTGGGAGACTAGTCAGGATAGAGGGAAACATGAATGCAGCAATGTACAGAGACATCCTGGATGAAAACCTGCTCCGGAGTGCTCTTCATGTGATTATTATTAATTATTCATGTGAACAATACGCTGAAATAAGCTTATGTAATCTTGTTAAAAACTATTGTCTTTTCTGTATATCTTGCACTTTCGTGCTGTATTTGTGTGCATTTTCCTTGTAGAATCATCCCAAGCGTCCGCCGCGCCAGCACGCCCGGATTAATGTGAATCTGTCCCGCCACCAGGCGCAAAATCTATTCAATGATAAATATTTGCAACATTTAAATGAGGTTGCAGAAAACGCGAGGGTAGCCCAGGAGCAGGATGTTGCCTTGAGAAGGCAGGAGCTGGCAGAGACGGCTTCATTCAACCGAGTCTTCCTGACCCAGGAGCTGGCAGAGACGGCTTCATTCAACCGAGCCTTCCTGACCCAGTTTGGGAAGCTGGGAGAGGCACTCAGTGGTCGGCGTGTATAAAATGTCGATTAACCTTCATGTTGTGTTGCAAAGTTTTTTTTTTATTTTAATATTTTGTATATAATAAAATGGAATTGTTTTGGAAAGTGTGGTTTGTCTGTTATAACACTGAATTATAAAACAGTATAATTACATAGAAATTCCATTGCCTAGTCTGATCAAAATGATGCCGATCATCCTGTCAGGGGTCAACCATTGTAAAGGTAATGTAATTTTTAACTAGACCAAAAAACAAATGTTTTTGTAAGCTTTCTGTTCTTTTTATTGAAATATCATAAAAAATTAGCCCCACATGATCCAGTTCTAAACTTTGGGTACATTTTTTATGTTAACTTATAAGAAGTTGCACAGTTGGACTTGAAAATGCAGCAGGAGAGACTGATCAAGCTTACAAGTCAAAGTAGGTAAAAAAGTAAGTAGATGTAAATTGAATGTTCTATCGGCATTCCAAATTCAGAGAATTACAATACTTTAGAAGGAGTGTAGCATCATCAAAACGGAAAATACTAATACTGTTGTTCCAAACGTTGACCTGAAGGTGAAAAACATGAATTTTTTTTATTCAGTACATCCAAAATGCCCTAGGATGTAAAAAAATAATACAATTTGGTGTTGGCCAGTGTGACACTGTCTCATTATTTAATACGAATAAAAACAAGTTTCAGCTCATTATTTCTAGGTCATTTGGCAGTTAATTCAAACCAAAAGTGACTTGTGTTGTTGCAGCTTTTTTTTATCAGAGAGTTTCTCAGGTTTTGGAGCATATAATCATCCGTCCCTTAACTGTTAAACATTAAATAACAGCAGACAGATTGACAAAGGATACACAATTGTGTTGCTGTTGCCCAAAACCGTTATGAACCACTGCTTGTGGTGCTACCTTTTTCATGTGTGTGCTTTTTATGAATATTCACACTTTTTTGTAAGTACAAGTAGGATAGTATTAAATTGAAATATAACATATTTCTAATAATGTGTGCTTTTTGAAAGTAAAAGTTGGATAGGATTAAATTAACATATAACACGTTTCTCAATAGTGACAGTAACAGTATATGGAGGAATTCTGGGTCATATTAGCATCTGCTCTTCATCATAATGGGTTTGGGCGGGGGAGGGGGGGTGTCTAATCATGTGCCATGGAGGGCCAAGACCCTGCAGGCTTTACCTCCAACCAGTGTCTTCAACAGCAGATTCCACTGAACTTCTTCCACTGACTGATCAGTGACAACACCTGCTGAAGAGACTGGGTAGAAGAGAGAACCTGCAGGGTCTTGGCCCCCCATGACACATGATTCGAAGCCCCCGGATTAGGTTTAATTGGATTTAACATTTTAACACAAACTGCTTTATGGTTCACAATTCTGTTGACAGACTTACACCAAACCAAAAGTGATTTCTCAAACTGCTGGATTATTCTTAGCTTTTCCAATCTTTCAGTATTTAATTTATGCCACATGGTGGTAACCTTCACATATAAAAAAAGAGACATCTGCAAAAACTTCATAGGTTTATTGTCAGTGCAAATCCTAGTGCAATACAACATGAATGCATATCTAGTACATTGTTGATGCAGAGAATATATATTTCTACAGTACATGTTTCCATGTAAACTTGTGACTGCATTATTTTAATTGCTTTTAATCCTAGATCAAGTTTGTTTTGGCCTAAAATCCATGATAACTGTCAAATATATCTTATTATACATAACTCAGTAAAGTTTACTTTTTGAATATATATTTTGTGGCTAATATTAACCTGGCGATCAAGTTGTGTCAGCTGATCGTTTTTTTCTATGATACCATCTCAGAATCTGCTGCAGAAGCAGGTAAGTCCATGATGTCTCAACAGTCTCTCCATGATTTTCAAGCAGATCAGAGCAATTTGTTGTACAGGAAATAAAACGTTTCTACAGACATTCTTAAGCTCTATAACCACTGATCGTTTGTGAAGCTGTGTTGACATCAGTGACAGGCTGATCACATCCGTGACAGGCACGCCCAGAGCGAATGAAGCAGTAATTTCCCCACAACAGAGCCATCTGAAACACACACAGCGTACATATTTTAGTACCTAACAGCGATAACTTGCAGACATTAAAGTGTAGCACGACGTACTTATAGCAAACTAGCATTAGCAACCATTAGCTTACCGTCATATACGACCTAGTTTGTATCCTCACACCTTTGGCTCTCCCAGAAGCTGCAGAACTATTCCAGAGTGTTTTCATCTCGCTGCCTGTACCCTTGTCTGGCGGTCCTTTTTGGCGTTTACGGTGAAAAAAGCCACAGACCGAGGAGTGGCCTTGTACAGCTATGTGTTATGTTTTGCTTGGGTCTTCTCAATAAAGTTTTGGGGAAAAAAATGTTTTGCTTGGGTCGCGTGCGTTACGTCACGGGACTGTGGAGCCGCCTCGCTGTTATAAACCCACCCACCCTAGCACAACACCCATGCCCAACACCATGCTAATGGAGACAGAAGCATTCCGAGCCGTACCGAGGTGTGCTGGGCTAGTGGAAAAGAGGATAATGACTGTTTCATTTAGGTCTGATCAGATTCCTCCACGCAGCTCTGTCTTTAGCCTTCTGCTGCCAGGAACCCTGTCTATATCCAGGTTCTTCAAGTTTCTTTTTACAGTGTCTTTAAATCAAAGCCTTGGTCTACCCTGATTGCATTTGCCCTCACATAACTGTGAGTAGAGTAACTGCCGAGGGAGACGCTGGTGGTCCATCCTCTCAACATGTCTGAGCCATCTCAGGTTCGTCTGTATTAGCATGTCCTCCACTGATGGTAGACCAACTAGTTTCAGCACTTCTATGTTTGTTATCTTGTCTTTCCATGAGATGTTCATTATGGCTTGAAGATGTCTCATCATGTACGCATGGAATTTCTTTACTTGCACTCTGTAGACAGTCTAAGTTTTAGCACCGTACAATAGAGTAGCCAGTACTGTCTCTCTGTACACTTTGCATTTCACGTGGATAGACACATGTCGATTGTTCCACAGTCTCTCCCTCAAATTTCCAAACACAGCACTTGCTCTTCCCATTCTGAGAGATAGTTCATCCTCCAGCCTAGCATTCTCTGAACCAGTACTCCCTAGATACTTGGAAGTCTTGCACTTGACAAGTGGCACTGTACCAGTGCTGATCTCTTCTGGTAGTGATGTTGATAACTGGAACTTTTGTGGTTGATAAAGGCACTCTGTCTTCTTGATGTTGATTTTGAGGCTGAATTGTCTAGCTGTTCTTGCAAATTTCTTCAAAGATTGCATATTGTGACGTTTGCAAGGTTCACACAAAGAAAATGGAGCAAGATGGTTATGATGAACGGGCTTTATTTTACACACACTGAGCACAGGCAGGAGGGGAGGTCATTCTCCCAGACCTCCGTTTAAATCACGGTTACACACACATAATAAATCTTGCCTATGAAATACTGCTGGGTAATTATAACGCAGTTATAATTACACAGCAGCAGAATAGCTCAGTAATAACATTTACTACACACACAAAGTAACGTTTCAATTGTCAAAGCATGCTGGGAAACCCCTGCCCCCCTTCACATGGCCCCGACGTTACACTGCCCCCCCCCCGGACTGGTTTCTGTCCCCAGAAAAATTAAAGTCCAATTTAGAAGTCCAATACAAACTCATCCAGGTGTCGGGGCGGTCTTCGGCGCCGGCGGCCAACACGTACAGGCCCTCTAGTGTCCATCTGGGTCTCAGTCAGGGTATCGGGCCGGGATGGAAGCTCCGGTTCGTCCACCAGCGGTGCAGATGGCCGATACGGGGCGAGACGGTCACGATGAAGGACCACAACCCAGTCCCTTTTTCTAAGCCTCACCCAGTACACCACATCTGACAGTCTCTCCAGGACCACGCATGGCCTCGACCAATGGCTCGCCAGCTTAGGTGATCGTCCTCTCTTCCTCTCAGGGCAGAAAACCCAGACTCGATCTCCCGGTGCCAAGTCCCTCCCCTGGCAGCGGCAGGGGGTCGGCAGAAGCGAGCGTATGACTCCCGCTGCCAGGGCCTCTCGAGCCAGCTCGTGCACCGTGTGGAGACGTTCTTTCAAACAAAAAAAAATAATCCAATCCGGGTTTTCTTTCCACCTCCGGCTCAGGGGAGGGGACCGAATACCAAATCCACCGGTGTGCGCAGCTCGTGTCCAAACATGAGCGCCGCAGGGGTGCACCGGGTAGATTCCTGAGCCGCCGTCCGGTACACCCACAAAACAAAAGGCAGATGCAGGTCCCAGTCTCGCTGTCGCTGGTCCACTAGAATAGCGAGCTGGGTGGTGAGGGTCCGGTTGAATCATTCGACCAGGCCGTCGCTCTGTGGATGCAGCGGGGTGGTCCGGGTTTTCCGGATGCCCAGCCGCTTGCAGACCTCTCCGAAGACCTCCGCCTCGAAGTTCCGACCCTGATCGCTGTGCAGCTCCTCCGGTGCGCCGAACCGACAGAACATTTCATCCACCAGCTTTGATGCCGTCGTCGTGGCGCTTTGGTCCGGGACCACGTACGCCTCTGGCCACTTAGTGAAGTAATCCATCGCGACCAGCACGTAGCGGTTCCCCCGGTCCGTGGTCGGGAAAGGGCCCAGGATGTCCACTCCCACTCGTTCCATTGGTGCTCCCACCCGGTACTGCTGCAGGGGAGCGTGGGATCGCTGAGTTGGTCCTTTCTGAGCTGTGCACGTGTCACAGCGGTGAACGTGGAGCTCCACGTCCTGATGACAACCGGGCCAGTAGAACCGGGCCCGAAGGCGCTGCAGCGTCTTTGTCACTCCGAAGTGGCCCGCTCCTACCGCCCCGTGAACCAGCTGGAGTACTTTGGGCCGGAGTCGACGAGGAACCAGCAGCTGCCAGACGTGCCGCTGCCCAGCTGGAGTGTGCCACTGTCGATACACCACGCCCTCGTGGCAGCGGAGGTTGGCCCACTGGGAGTGTAGGGCCTTAGTCTCTGGGTCCAGCGGTGACACAACCTCCCAGGCGGGCTGCTGTCCTGCGTCCAGCCACTGCTGAACCTGCGAAATGACCGGGTCTCTGTCCTGCTCGCTCTGCAGCTGCTGCGTGCCAAGGGCCTCTGTGACGTCATCGCTGGGGAGAGCTGCCTGATCATCCGAGGAGGGGCTGCGCATCGCTGCGTGATTCCTGCTCGCAGCGGCTCGGAGAGCGGCAGCCTGTGGGGCGATTTGGTCCCGATCTTCAGCCCGTTGGCAGTGACGACACTCCTCTGTCGCAAAGGGGCGCCGAGACAGCGCGTCAGCATTGGCATGGAGGCGGCCTGCCCGATGCACAATCTGGAAATTATAATCCTGCAGTGCCTCCAGCCATCTCGCCAACTGTCCATCCGGTTCTTTGAAGTTTAACAACCAGGTCAGGGAGGTGTGATCCGTCCTGAGCTGGAACCGCCCCCCGTACACATACGGGCGGAAATGACGCAGTCCTTGGATGACAGCCAGCAGCTCTCTGCGAGTCACACAATAATTTCTCTCAGCTCTGCTGAGAGTGCGGCTGAAGAAAGCGTCTGCCTGCTCTCCCTGCTCTCCCTCCTGGGATAGCACTGCCCCGATGCCCTGGTTGCTGGCGTCCGTGTCCACGATGAATGGGCGGTTCGGGTCAGGATACTGCAGGACGGGGGCTCCGATGAGCGCCGCGCGGAGCTGGGAGAAAGCAGCAGTACAGCTGTCACTCCACTGAAACGTGCGTCCTTTCTGCGTCAGCTGATGCAGCCGGCTGGCGATGGTGGCGAAGTCTTTCACAAACCTCCTATAATAGGAGGCCAATCCAAGAAAACTTCTCAGTTCTCCAACGTTCCGCGGCACTGGCCAGTCTCTCACTGTTGCCACTTTTTCCGGGTCGGTGGCGACCCCCGCTGCGCTGACGACGTGGCCCAAAAAGGTGGTCTCCCACCGGAACAGGTGGCATTTCTTAGGGTGTAACCGTAGCCCCGCCTGCTGGATGGCTCCCAGCACCTCTCGGAGATTTGACAGGGCGCTGTCAAAATCAGCTGCATGCACCAGTAGGTCATCCAGGTAAACAACGCAGCGACTCCGGGGCACGTGAGCCAGCACTCGCTCCATCAAGCGCTCAAAGGTGGCCGGAGCGTTGCAGAGTCCAAACGGCATCACTTTAAACTGGTACAGTCCTTGCCCGATGGAGAAGGCTGTTTTTTGGCGGGCCTCAGGTGACAGCTCTACCTGCCAATAGCCGCTGCGTAGATCCAGCGAGCTGAACCAGCTGGAGCCGGCGATATGGTCCAGTGCGTCATCGATGCGGGGCAGGGGGTAGGAATCTTTCCTGGTGGCATCGTTCAGGCACCGGTAATCCACGCAGAACCGCCACGACCCATCCTTCTTCTTGACCAGCACCACAGGCGCCGCCCAGGGGCTGCTGGAGGGCTCAATAACATCTGCCTCCAGCATTTCTCGCACTTTTTGTTCCGCCGCTGCCCGCCTTAAAAAGGGCAGCCGGCGTGGGTGGAGTCGAATCGGTCTGGCCTCACCGGTGTCGATCTCGTGCTGCACCAACCCGGTCCGGCCGCATTCCTCATCCTTTGCAGCGAAAACACCCATGTAATAGTCCAATAGCTCCCGCAGCTGGCGTCTCTGTTCCGGGTCCAGCCCGCTGCAGCTCCGCTGAAATAATTCCTCCACTGCTTGCTGCGTCTCTGCTGACACGTTGACCCCTCCCCTTGCTGTCCCTGTGTGTGCTCGTGCTCCCTCTGTCTGGGCTGGTGACGTCATCGTGTCCGGTCCTCGCGGTGGCCCGTCTGGTCCGGTCTGTCTTGGCGATCCGTTGATTGCGCGGGCTCCCGTGTTCCGTCCCTGGGTTCTGCTGTGGAGCGTGATGGTCCGGTTTCCCAGCTGGAGGGAAGGTCCGGCGGTGTCGATCTTGGCACGCCAGGCTGTGAGCAGGTCTAGTCCAATAATACAGGGGTCTTGGATGTCAGCCAGCCAGAACGGGTGTCTTATGTTCTGACCGGCCACCCCCACCACCAGCACTCTCCGCCCCTTCAGTTGGGCGCGCTCACCGGTAGCCGTGGTGATGCAGCGCTCGGTGGGTTCCCACCCTTGCGGAGCCATCTTGCTTGTGCCCGGCAGCACACCGGGTCGAACCAAGGAGATTGTAGAGCCGGTGTCAACCAGGGCCCGGATCGACGTCTTCCCCAAGCTGCACTGTAGATACATCCCTGGAGAGTGTCCAACTCGGCCCACGCGCGGTGCCGGCTCCTCGGGGGAAACATCTGCTGGAGGTGGCCTGTCCCCGTTCACGCCACCTCGCTCTAGTTTAACACCGGGGAGGGGCCAGTTTGTCGTGGGGTGGGTGCGGGGCAGTATCGTGCGATGTGTCCCATCTCTCCGCAGCGGAAGCACCCTTCCTCGCGCCGCCACGGCCATCTTCTCCGTGGACGCGCCGCCGTGGTCTGCCGTAATTCCTCCTCCTCCCCCTTGCTCTCCATCGTAGCCTGGTAGGTTCTTCGGCTGTGCGTTGGCGCTTCAGTTGTGCGATTTATTAGCAGCTCTGCCCGCTCTGCTTCTGCCACTGCAGTCTTCCAGTCGCTCGCGGCATGGAGCCGTACGTGGCTCTGGAGCTGGGCCGGGCGGAGACCTTGGATGAAACTCCGGAGGGCGAGCTTCTCTACTGCCTCCGGTGCAAAATCTGGGTAGCTGCGCCGGGTTAACAGCCATATGTCTGCAGCATAGGCTCCTAGTTTTTCCTGGTGGTTCCGGCGGCGGCTGGTCAGTTGTTCTTGGGCGTGTTCAGCGTCCGCTATTCTCCCAAATCGTCTCTGGAGCGCCCTTTGTAGTGCTGGCCAGCTGTGGCGCTCCTCAGGCAGGAGATCAGAGAGTGTGCAGAGGGCTTTCCCTTCCAAGGCCAGCGCGACCTGTACGGCGGTTTCCTCTGGCGACCAGCCGTTCAGCGCCGCGGTCAGCTCGACCTGTGTCATGTAGTCGTCCAATGTCGCTTCGCCGTTGAAACGGGGAATCTTGGCCCGCTGTCGAACAGGTGGGGTGGTCGTCTCCTGATCGCTCGCCACTCCTGATCGCCGTGGGGTCGCCAGCCCGTCCTGCCCTGAGAAGGGTGGAATGTTTGCTCTGTTCCGCCCGCTCTGTCTTGAAAAAGACAGGAGGCGGGGTGCGCTGGCCCCGTCGGGTCCGCCGCTTCGTTCGTCCCGGCTCCCGGCTCCTGGTGGTGGTGCCTCGGTGTCATCGTCCATCATCAGCTGGGCAATGGCCTGCTCCAGCTGCTGGATCTCCATTCTGATCCTGGCTTCCATTTGCTCCATGCCAACTTCTGACACCAGTGTGACGTTTGCAAGGTTCACACATAGAAAATGGAGCAAGATGGTTATGATGAACGGGCTTTATTTTACACACACTCTGAGCACAGGCAGGAGGGGAGGTCATTCTCCCAGACCTCCGTTTAAATCACGGTTACACACACATAATAAATCTTGCCTGTGAAATACTGCTGGGTAATTATAACGCAGTTATAATTACACAGCAGCAGAATAGCTCAGTAATAACATTTACTACACACACAAAGTAACGTTTCAATTGTCAAAGCATGCTGGGAAACCCCTGCCCCCCTTCACATGGCCCCGACGTTACAATATCTTCCACACTGTGTGTAACTAGAGCACTATCGTTGGCAAAGAGCATTTCTCTTACTACCTTTATTGATGTCTTACTCTTGGCTTTAAACTGTGCCACATTGAACAAGTGTGCTTCTTTCCTTGTTTGAATGTATATTCCTTCTGAAGTGTCTTTGAAGGCCACCTCAAGCATGGTTGCCAGATATAGCGAGAAGAGTGTAGGCACCAGCACACACCCGTGTTTCACCCCGTTGCTTACTGAAAAGTCTTTAGATACTGAACCACCCATTGCCACATTTGCTTGCATACCTGTATGGAGTGCCTCGATCAAGCTGACAAACTTCTCTGTACAGCCATATTTCTTGAGTACCTACCAAAGTCCTTGTCGCGAAACAGTATCAAAGGCTTTACTGAAGTCTATGAAGACTACATAAAGTGGCATGTTGTTTGATACACTTTTCTTGAACCTGTTTCAAGCAGAAAATCATGTCCATTGTGCTTCTTCCACTTCTAAAACTGCACTGGGTTTCCGGTAGTACATTCTGCGAGATGTGTTCATTGAGTCTGTTCAGTAGTACACGTGAGAGAATCTTACCAACAGTGGCTAGCCGTGATATACCTTGGTAATTTCCACAATCTTTCCTGTCACCTTTCTTGAACAAAGGCACAATACTTGCATCCTTCCAGTCCTGAAGTACTTTCTGGGCATCCCATATCTCTTGGATGAGTTTGTGCAGGCAGTTGGTCAGCTGAACACCACCAAATTTCCACACTTCTGCTGGAATTTCATCCCTTACTGGAGCTTTTCCATCCTGTGTTATCCTGGTAGCTGCCATTAATTCATCAAGATTTGGTGGTTCATCCAGACTTGATACAGCTGGTCACTGCACTAGAGCTTCTTTAGCCTCTTCAGTGAGATCTCCAGGGTTGTTTAGTAATTGGTCAAAGTGGTCTGCAAATCTGTCCAGGATCTTGTCTTTCTCCTGCAAAACCGTTTCACCATCCATAGCCTTTAGTTGGATAAATCCTCTTGGTTTAGGGCTGTAGATTTCTCTCAAACCTAGGAAGAATGTTTTCATGTCCTTCCTGTCTGCTGCAGTTTGAAGTTCCTCTGCTTTTTCATCCCACCAGTTGGACTTCATCTCTCTGGTGTACTTCTGTAGCTCACTCTGAGCCTTTGAGTATTTCTTCTTCTTCGACCTTGTGTTACACTGTAGGTTTTCCTGCCTAGCTGTATTCCTTGCTTCTAGTAATTTCTTCAGATGTTCATTATGCTCATCAAACCAATCTTGATGTTTCCTCTCAGGGTGGCCTAATACATCACTCGGAGTCTGATACACCGTGTCTTTCAGTGTTGCCCATTTCTCTTCTATGTCATTCTCTGAGTTGTTGCTGTCCCAGTCTTTCAAGTTTTCAACCATTTCCTGTGTAAGTTCTTCCTGCTTCTTTTGGCCTTTCAGTGCACTAGTGTTTAGCTTCCGTGGTGGCTTCACACCCGTCCTGCAGAGCTGTT
Source organism: Pholidichthys leucotaenia (assembly GCA_020510985.1). Classification (NCBI taxonomy): domain Eukaryota; kingdom Metazoa; phylum Chordata; class Actinopteri; order Cichliformes; family Pholidichthyidae; genus Pholidichthys; species Pholidichthys leucotaenia. Next base: position 442,397,521 of record CM035840.1, read on the forward strand.
TTTGTCTGCAAATCCTTAATCTAGATCTCAGCATAACATGATCAGTACCACAGTCCGCACCTCTCATTGCTCTGGTGTCCAGTACATCCCTTATGTCTCTCTTCCTTACTATGATGTAGTCTAACAAGTGCCAGTGCTTGGCTCTTGGGTGCATCCATGTCTTCTTTTGTGTGTCCTTGTGCTTAAATAGAGTGTTGGTTATCACAAGGTTGTACTCTGAACATAGTGCAAGTAGAAGTTCTCCATTAGCATTGCACTTGCCTACTCCATGACTGCCTAGCACTCCTTTCCATTTCTCAGTGTCCGAATCAACTCTGGCATTAAAATCTCCAACGAGTATCAGCCTGTCATCAGTCGGTACACGCCTGATAGTCTCATGTAAATCACTGTAGAACTCTTCCTTCACCTCCTCTGTGTTGGTCATTGTTGGGGCATATATACTGATGAGTGTAGCATACATCTTCCGCTGTAGTGGGAGTCTCACAGTCATTCTCATCCTGTCATTGATTGGCACCAGTTCCTCATCAAGCATTGCTGCTATCTCCTTTCTAACTGCAAAGCCCACTCCTGCTTCTCTCCTTTCTTGAGTTGATTTCCCACTCCAAAAGAAGATGTACTTATGGTCTTACAAGCTATCATATCCAGGCAATCTTGTTTCACTAAGTGCAGCTATGTCTACATTGTACCTGTACATTTCCAGGGTCACCAGCCCAGTCTTACTTTCTGGTGCTGTGATGTTGATCTGTCCAACAGAGTGTGTACATTCCATTCTGCTACACACAAGGCTGCTGTTTTCCTCTTCTTTTTTTCCCCCATTTTCCTATATAATTCAGGCACTTCCGGCGCCACACGAGTCGGCTGCCTTTTTGCAACAGCGGCTCAATTCTGAGTTTTTTCTTTACACACTTTATACATCACGGACACACAGATCGCCCCAAATGTCTCCTGAGCCGGCGGACGGAGCCACTGTTTACAGCAGGAGACGGTACAGCAGGGAACAGCTGCTTGCACTTAATCGCCACTCGGTGCTAATGGAAAAACTCGATGTACCGGGAGAAATAAGGTGAAAACGACGTGGTTGTCGGGCTGGTGTTAGACGGCGGACAAGGAGTATAAGGTACAGACCCACCCTCCCATCCGTTGTTATGGGGAATGTACGTTCTATATTGGGAAAGGTAGATGAGCTAGCGGCTATTTCCCGCTACGACAGCGTATACCGGGAATGCTCCCTCCTTTTGTTTACCGAGTCGTGGCTAACTGAACTAGTAGCAGATGCTAACATTGAGCTGGAGGGTTTCCACGCGATACGGGCAGACCGAACACCAGACAGTGGCAAAGCAAAGGGCGGTGGAGTGATGATCTATGTTAATAACAACTGGTGCAGACCGGGACACATCACTGTTAAACAACAGCACTGCAGCAAAGACATCGAGTTGCTAGCTGTTAGCATGCGGCCTACATATCTCCCAAGGGAATACTCACACGTGATCTGCATTGTTATTTATGCAAATCCGACGGCGAACACTGGGACAGCGCGTGACGTCATCCACTCAGTAACTGGCAGGCTGCAGACAGAACACCCAGATGCTCTTCTCCTCATCTCAGGCAATTTCAACCATGTTTCACTGTCTCCCATTCTACCCACGTTTACCCAGTATGTTACATGCCACACTAGAGACAATAAAACACTGGACTTATTCTACGCAAACACTAAGGAGACGTACACCTCATTACAACTCCCCCCACTCGGGAGATCGGATCACAACTTGGTTCATCTCCGGGTGGTGTACAAACCCCTAGTGCACAGACAACCTCCGGCCATGCGCACAGTGAAGTTATGGTCTGAGGAGGCAACAGACACTCTAAAGGGCTGTTTTGAAACCACCGCCTGGGAGCAGCTCTGCAATCCACATGGTGAGGACATCGATGGCCTCACTCACACCATCACGGACTACATCAGTTTCTGTGTGAACAACACCATTCCCACCAAGACCATACGGTGTTGCTCAAACAACAAACCCTGGATCAACCCTGAGATAAAAACACTTCTGAGAGAGAAGAAGAGGATCTTCAGGTCGGGGAACAGGGAGATGCTGAAGTCCGTACAGAGGGAGCTGAGGAGAAAGATCAGAGAAGGCAAGGACAGCTTCAGGAAGAAGATGGAGGACAAGCTGCAACAGAGCGACATCAGCGGAGTCTGGAGAAACCTTAAAACCATCTCTGGGCTCCAGAATACCTCCTCCCAGGCCACGGGGGGCAGGGAGTGGGCGAACAATCTGAATCTGTTTTTTAATAGGTTTGACCAACCGCCCTCCCCCCCGACTGCACAACAACCACTGCTGCCACTGAAGACATCAAGTCCTGCTGCCCACTCCCCACTCCACCATCACCCCCCCACTCCCAATACACAGCCCCCCAACCTGACCCTCACTAAGACCCAGGTGAGGACGGAGCTGAGGAAGATCAAGGCGAGGAAGGCGTCGGGACCGGACGGAATCAGTGCAAAGCTCCTCAAGTCCTGTGCAGACCAGCTGTGTAGGATTGTGGAGTACATCTTCAACCTGAGCCTGAAGCTGGGAAGGGTACCACAGTTGTGGAAAACATCTTGTGTGGTACCTGTACCAAAGACTTCCCACCCCAAAGATCTGAACAGCTACAGACCAGTGGCCCTGACGTCCCACATGATGAAGACCTTGGAGAGACTGCTCCTTGCTCACCTCCGCCCCCTGGTGGGTCCAGCGATGGATCCACTCCAGTTCGCCTACCAGCATGGTATTGGGGTGGAGGATGCGGTCATCTTCCTTGTGTCGTCACTTCCTTGTGGTAACGTATCGTCACTTCCTGTTTTGCTGTCTGTCTGTGTGGTTTGCTCTCTTCACTCTCCTGAGCTTTTGGGTTAGCCACTAGCGATGGCTACTAGCTTTCCTTCCTCTCCTCCTCTGGTGTGCTCTCTCTGTCAGATGTTTAGCTACACCTCTGCCTCTTTTAGTGATAACGGTAAATGTAATAAATGTTGTCTTTTTGAGGCGCTCGAGGCGAGGTTGTCTGATTTAGAATCCTGGCTCCGCTGCATTGAAACACCGTCTGCACCAGTTACTCTTGACGGACGCCCTTTAGCTGCAGCGGAGCTAGCTACCATAGCTAACCCTGTTAGCGGTCCTCCGGCTCTCCTCAGCAGCGAGGAGACTGGGTGGGTGACGTGAGAAGGAAGCCTAGTCGCAAAGCCCCGGTACACCTCCAACCTGTTTACGTTTCTAATCGTTTTTCCCTGCTCAGCGACACACCCGCTGAGGAAAAAACTCTGATCATTGGCGACTCTGTAGTCAGAAACGTGAACCTAGAGACTCCAGCGGCCATAGTCAAATGCATTCCTGGGGCCAGAGCAGGCGACATCGAGCCAAATTTGAAAATGCTGGCTAAAAGTAACTGTAAATACTCCACAATTGTTATTCACGCCGGCATTAATGACATCCGTCTCCGGCAGTTGGAAGTCACGAAACTTAATGTAGAATCGGTGTGTGACTTTGCAAAAACGATGTCTGCCACTGTAGTATTCTCTGGGTCCCTCCCCAATCTGACCAGTGATGACATGTTTAGCCGCTCATCATCCTTCAACCGCTGGCTGTCTGTGTGGTGTCCTGCAAATAACGTGGGCTACATTGACAATTGGAGCTCTTTTTGGGGAAAACCCGGTCTTATGAGACGAGACAGCATCCATCCCACTTTGGATGGTGCGTCTCATTTATCTAACAATCTGGCATCTTTTTTATCCAAATTTCCAAAACCGTGACAACTCAGAGTTGGGACCAGGAAGCAGAGTCGCAGTCTTACACGCCTCTCTGCAGCTCCTCTTCATCCACCACCCCTCAACTTAGCCCCTGTCTTCCCCATCAGAGAATCGTTGTCTGCTCCCTCCAAAGTAAATAAAAATATAATATATAAGCATCCCAAAGTGATTAAGCAAAATATTGGTAAAACTCAAATTAAACATAAAGCCTCTAAATTGAATGATTTGGCCTCTGTTCCTCCTCATAATTTAAAAATTAAATGTGGTTTATTAAATATTAGGTCTCTAACTCCCAAGTCTCTGTTAGTCCATGATCTGTTAATTGATCATCAGATTGATTTAATTTCCCTTACAGAGACTTGGTTAGGGCAAGAGGATTATGTTGGTTTAAATGAATCAACTCCCTCTGGTTATTTAAACTGTCAAAATCCCAGAAGTTCTGGTCGTGGAGGAGGAGTAGCAACAATTTACCATTCCAAATTACTAGTTAATGTAAAGTAAAAAACATGTTATAATTCCTTTGAGGGCCTGGTCCTCAGTATTGGGCACTTTAGCAATTTTAGGTTAAACCCAGTTTTATTTGCCATAGTTTATCGTCCCCCATCAACCTACTCAGAATTTTTATCCGAATTTGCTGATTTCTTAGCTGATTTAGTGCTGAAATCTGATAGAATAATTATAGTAGGGGACTTTAATATACATGTGGATGTAGATAGTGATTGCCTTGATGTTGCATTTAATTCAATATTAGACTCGATTGGGTTTTCTCAGAAAGTAGGAAATTCTACTCATTACCTGCACCATACATTGGACCTTGTTCTGACATATGGCTTAGAAATAGAAAATCTTGTAGTGTCTCCTCATAACCCTGTACTGTCAGACCATTGTCTGTTAACCTTTGATTTTACTATTTCTGACTATTTGGCTCCTAAAGAAAAATATTACTACAGTAGATGCCTCTCAGATTATGCTGTTACCAAATTTATGCAGATTGTTTCCTCTATGCCATGTGTCAACACAACGGAAATAAGCTATAGACAGCTTGCTCCTTCTGTAATTGATAACATGGTGGATAGTGTTTCAGCTTCTCTGCATCAGACTCTAGACTTGGTGGCTGCCTTAAAAAAGAATCAGAATCAGAATCAGAATCAGAATCAGGTTTATTGCCATTGTTCATGTAGTACACAAACTAGGAATTTGTCTCGGTACAATGCTGCAACATTAAACATGATAAGATAAGAGAAATAAACTATACATGTAATAAAGTGTAGGATAAGATTAAGTGATACTGGTCAACAGTTAAAATATATATTAGCCAGCAGCAGATACTGTGGAGAACTATATAGTGCAGTCGGTAATGCAGGAAGAAAACAGTGATGATTGACATGAGTCTGGTTGAGCTGCTGTACATGGTGCACGAGAGTCACTTAGTGTTCAGCAGTCTAATGGCAGAGGGGAAGAAGCTGTTCATGTGACGGGAGGTTTTAGTCTGGATGGACCGAAGTCTTCTACCAGAGGGGAGGGGGGCAAACAGTACGTGACCAGGGTGTGAGGGATCGGCTATGATCCGGCCAGCACGCCTCCGGGTCCTGGAGATGTACAGATCCTGGAGAGATGGGAGCTTGCAGCCGATCACCTTCTCAGCAGTGCGCACGACGCGCTGCAGCCTTAGTCTGTCCCTGGCAGTGGCTCCTGCGTACCACACGGTTATGGAGGTGGTGAGGATGGACTCGATGATGGCTGTGTAGAACTGCACTAACATCTTGGTGGGTAGCTTGAGCTTCCTCAGCTGCCGCAGGAAGAACATCCTCTGCTGGGCTTTTTTGATGAGTGAGCTGATGGTCAGCTCCCATTTGAAGTCCCTGGTGATGGTAGTGCCTAGGAAGCGGAAGGAATCAGCAGCGGTGATGGGAGAGCCTGAGAGGGTGAGGGGGGGCAGAGGAGTAGTGACTTTCCTGAAGTCTACAATCATCTCCACTGTCTTCAGAGCGTTCAGCTGCAGGTTGTTATTGCTGCACCAGGACGCCAGCTGGGCCACCTCTCTCCTGTAGGCGGACTCGTCGCCGTTGGAGATGAGCCCGATGAGGGTGGTGTCGTCCGCAAACTTGATCAACTTGACAGACTGGTGGCTGGAGGTGCAGGAGTTGGTGTAAAGGGAGAAGAGTAGGGAGGAAAGTACACAGCCCTGGGGTGATCCGGTGCTGATGCTAGTATAGTCTGAGACAGTCTTTCCCAGCCGCACATGCTGCCTCCGGTCCGTCAGGAAGTCGATGATCCACCTGCAGAGGGAGTCAGGCACGTTGAGCAGGGACAGCTTGTCCCGGAGCAGAGCGGGGCGGATGGTGTTGAATGCGGAGCTGAAGTCCACAAACAGGATCCTGGCGTAGGTTCCCGGGGAGTCCAGGTGCTGCAGGATGGAGTGGAGGGCCAGGTTGACTGCGTCGTCTACAGACCTGTTGGCTCGGTAGGCAAACTGCAGCGGGTCCAGGAGAGGGGTGGTGATGGACTTGAGGTGGGACAGGACCAGGCGCTCAAAGGACTTCATGACTACAGAGGTGAGCGCTACAGGTCTGTAGTCATTAAGTCCAGTGATCCGTGGCTTCTTGGGGACAGGGATGATGGTGGAGGATTTGAGGCAGGATGGCACGTGGCATAACTTAAGGGAGGTGTTAAAAATGTCTGTGAATACAGGAGCCAGCTGTTTCGCACAGAGTCTCAGGGTGGAGGGAGACACGCCGTCTGGGCCGGGGGCCTTGCGCGGGTTCAGTCTGGAGAACTGTTTGAGCACATCCTGCTCACTGATGATAAGGGGAGGGGGGGAGGAGGGGGGGGTGCCTTAAATGAAGTAGGGAATGTGGAGGCTGTGGAGCTGGAGGGAGGGGGGGAGTTGGACACAGATGACGAGGTGTCAAAACGGGCATAGTGTTGGGACAGTCTCTGACAAAGGGCTTTGTCATCCTGACCTTTAGGAGCCTGAGGCCGATAGTTGGTGATCTGCCTCAGTCCTCTCCACACGGAAGCCGAATCATTAGCAGTGAACTGCTGCTGGAGTCTCTCTGAGTACACAGATTTAGCCCTCTTCAGCTCTCTGTTAAACCGGTATTTAACCTCCCTGTAGCAGTCCCTGTCTCCACTTTTCAGCGCTGCTTCCTTCTCCTTCCTGATCTGTCTGAGCTTAGCTGTGAACCAGGGTTTGTCATTAGAGTAACTCACCCTGGTGCGTGATGGAAGAATGTTCTCTTCACAAAAGTGGATATATGAGTTCACAGTGTCCGTGTACTCATCCAGATCATGCGTGGCTCCTTTAAGCATGCCCCAGTCAGATATTTCCATGCACGTTTCCAGCTTCTCCTCAGCATCACTGGTCCGTATCTTCGTAGTGCTCACAACAGGTTTAGTGAGCTTCAATCTCTGTCTGTATGTGGGAATGAGGTGAACCATCACGTGATCAGATAATCCCAGCGCAGCTCGAGGGACAGCGCGATATGCGTCTTTCACTGTGGTGTAACAGTGATCCAGTGTGTTTAATCCTCTGGTGGGGCATTTAATAAACTGTTTGTAGCGGGGGAGATCGTGGCTCAGATTGCACTGATTAAAGTCGCCAGCCACAATAATCAGCGAGTCTGGAAAACTCCGCTCTGTGTGTTGAATGTGATCCGCGAGCACGCGCTGAGCTTCGCGCGTGTCCGCGTCGGGCGGGGCGTACACAGCGATCATTATGAAAGAAGCAAACTCCCGCGGGGAATAGAAGGGCTTGCAATTGAGAAAAAGTCTAATCAGAGATTTCTAACTCCTTGGTTCACCACAGAAACTCGTAGCTTAAAACAGAAGACTCGTCAATTAGAAAGAAAATGGCGCTCCACTAATTTAGATGAAATCTATTTAGCTTGGAGAAATCATCTTTTAATTTATAAAAAATCTCTTAGAAAAGCTAGAACGAGTTATTATTCTGCATTAATAGAAGAGAACAAGAATAATCCCAAGTTTCTTTTCAGCACTGTAGCCAGGTTGATAAAGAGTCAGGACTCTGTCAATCCTAGCATTCCCTTAGAGCTTACTAGTCAGGACTTTATGAACTTTTTCAATAATAAAATTTCATCCATCAGAGATAAAATCAATCAGATTCTTCCCACAGTTAACTTAAATACTGTAACTACTACAACTCCTTCAATTGATGTCTGTCTTGATGAGTTTACTCCAATCGACCTTTGTGAGTTAGACAAAATCGTTTCCTCATCCAAACCGTCAAATTGTCTTTTAGACTCTATTCCTACCAGGTTATTTAAAGATAGATAGATAGATTTGTTTATTTGACAGGGACAGTGCAATAAACATAGACAATTAATCAATGACAATCAGTCTGATGTGTTGCACAGATGTGTTGCAAAGAAGTCTTCCCTCTTATTGGTAGCTTTATTCTTCATATAATCAATTCTTCATTAACTTTAGGCCATGTACCGCAGGCTTTTAAAACTGCTGTAATTAAACCCTTACTCAAAAAGCCAACGGTAGATCCAGGAGCTTTAGCTAACTATAGACCAATCTCTAATCTCCCTTTCATTTCAAAAATCTTAGAAAGAGTTGTTGCTACACAATTATTTGACCACCTGCAGGGAAATAGTTTAATTGAAGAGTTTCAATCTGGGTTTAGAATCCATCATAGTACTGAAACAGCCTTAGTGAAGGTCACTAACGACCTCCTCATCGCATCTGATAATGGATTGGTTTCTGTACTTGTCCTTTTAGACCTTAGTGCAGCTTTTGATACTATCGATCATAATATTCTACTTGATAGATTAGAACACTATGTTGGACTTAATGGAACTTCGTTGCAGTGGTTTAGATCTTATTTATCTGATAGGTTCCAGTTTGTTCATGTAAATAACGAGTTTTCTTTCAACTCAAAGCTTAGTCATGGAGTTCCACAGGGATCTGTGCTAGGCCCTACTCTTTTTAGTTTATATATGCTTCCGCTAGGCAACATTATTAGAAAGCACTGTATACATTTTCATTGTTATGCAGATGACACACAATTATACCTGTCAATGAAGCCAGATGATAGTAATCAATTAGCCAAGTTAGAAGCATTTTTATGTTAGTAACATAACTATAATATAATTTTTTTGAAAATAATTCCCAGTTTTATATATTTTTAAAAAACTTTATTACGATGTAAATCGCCCTTTTTGTTTACGTCGCAATGCATTCTGGGTAGTGACGTAGAATGGTTGCAGCCGTTTTTTCTGTCTTATACAAGCCAAGAAGCGAAGCTACAAACTACTGCCATTTGTCAGTGAAAATGCCACATTGCGTGGCTTTTGGATGTAATTTCCAATCAAAGGGAAATAAAGAGAGCGGGGTAAGCCTCCATAGCTTTCCTAAAGAGGGAAAGTGGAGGAAAAAGTGGGGCGGCAGCGGCTCAGCAGGTAGAGCAGGTCGTCTAATAACCCGATGGTTGGCGTTCGCATCACGCTCTCCCTAGATACCCTGCCGTTGTGTCCCTGGGCAAGACACTTCACCCGCATTGCCTCCAGTGCCCATAACACTGGGTATGAATGTGTAAAAATGTTTAAATGTTCGGTGGAGGCCGTTGGCGCCGATTGGCAGCCACATTTCCGTCACTCTGAGTGTCTGTGATCACACGCTTGATAAAGCTGACATATATATTAATCACGCTGTGATAAAGCACGATATTGCTCCAGCGTGTGGCACCGGGATTCCTCTCTGTTCCTGAGGTGCAGGACAGAAGAGGATGCGAGGCGCATCTGCATAGTGATCAGTCCATACCTCTCACGCTGAGCGCTCTGCCAGCCCCGTACGCTAGGCTAACCTAAGCAGGGCTGCTCGCAGAGATAGCAAAAAGACGTGACAACCTAATAGTATTGAATGCAAAAGACGCAATAGACTTACACAATGGTCCCCTCCGGTATACAACTAGGAAAATACCGGTAGCTACGGAGGGTGACAATATGTATGGGTACATAATCATACCATGTAGGATAACTAAGTAGACGGTTATGCTGTTTCATTCCATCTAGCCACAATGCTCCGCACTGTGTGTGTTTGTATATTTATATATTTATTCTATCTAGCGACAATGCTCCACACTGTGTTTATATATTTACATATTTATTCCATCTAGCTACAGTGCTCCGCACTGTGTGTGTTTATATATTTACATATTTATTCCATCTAGCGACGGTGCGCCGCACTGTGTGTGTTTATGTGTTTGCATATTTGTTCCATCTAGCTACAATGCTCCGCACTGTGTGTGTTTATATATTTGCATGTTTGTTCCATCTAGCTGCAATGCTCCGCACTGTGTGTGTGTTTACATATTCATATATTTATTCCATCTAGCTACAACGCTCCACACTGTGTGTGTGTTTATATATTCACATATTTATTCCATCTAGCTACAATGCTCTGCACTGTGTGTGTTTATATGTTCATATATTTATTCCATCTAGCTACAATGCTCCGCACTGTGTTTATATATCTATATATTTATTCCATCTAGCTGCAATGCTCTGCATCGTGTGTGTTACCGACCCGCTATTCTGCCGGCCGCCGAACCGTAGTTGGGCAGCCTAGGGTAGCGCTAGCCCAGTTTATGCTAGCGCGGCTCGTTGGTGGTAACAGCCAATACACAATCCAACAGACTTTTCAAGTGGGAAGAACGAGGCACTTTATTTAGAACTGCAGCAACTGTCCACACATACTGCTCCTCCGGAGCACACTGGCTTTCTTACAGTCTTCATATCACTACGTACAGCTCGTTACACCTCCATCACAACTCCCGTCTCAGCCACAACAACCCCGCCATGGGCCCCCTTACGTCACTTCTTCTCCACACATACGCACACACACACACATACACACCGCAACCTGTCCAGGTTAAAGGAAAACAGGCTTGGCCTGCAACAGTACCCCCACTCTGGATGATGATCAGTCTTTGACATCACTCCAGCACACGTCATTACATATCATGGCGAGAGAAATACAGACATCATACAACTGAACATCTCCAACAGTCCACAAATGAGTCCTCCACCTGTAAAAGGTGACTGAAGGCAAAAGGGAAAGAAATGTCCAAAGAATGTCCGTTAATGCCTACTGCATGTCCTCACACTAATGTAACACAAAAATCATTCATTCACATTGCGGTGACACCAAAATATGTGTGATAAAACCTTCGTTCTGTGCACAAGAGTTCGTAGGAGGAGAAACAAACTTAGACATCTATAAGCATCTTAAACCAAAGACTTCAGCTTACACCTAGGTTTCTACATGCAAAGTGCTAATATCATAAGATGCGGCCACAACGACTGAGATATCAAATGCCAACTGTCACATACACATAGTGGTTAAAGCATCTTCAGTGTGCTCCAAAGTCTGTACAGCCCCTCAAACAGCCTGCTGCTGAGTGCAACTACAAAAATAGAACTCTTATTTCTTACAAAGTGAACACTTAGAAACGTAATTCCCCCCCTTTTTTTTTTAACTGAAACTAGGGAGTTCCGGGTAGACTACCGTTACTCCCGATGAGATCAGGGTGCATTCTTGCCCTTACCTGGAACAATGATCTCACCACTAAATAACTAAGGCAAGTCTATTCAATTCTTATTGTTCAGTGTGCAACCCAGTCACCAAACCTGTCAGGAGCTCTGCGGGTCCTCTGTGGCCTCTGAAGTGGTGCAGCAACAGGAAGACGACATCGGTCGCGTCCCTCACTCGAATCCTTAGCTCCGGCCTCATCCAACCGAGGGCGAGAAGAACTCTCAGAAGGATGGTCGCAGTCTGGTTGAATTGTCTGTGAAGAGTGGGGGTCCGGAAGGGCCCCTGCCGCAGCAGCCTCCATCTCTGGCGAGTTGTCCCACAGGTCCAGAGGGCCGATGTCTGCGTTGTCTGCACCGTCGTCCCACACCGGCGGAGGAACCTCCACCGCTGACCATTCTTTGGCGCCCTGGAACGCCCAGCTGTTGTCCATAGGGGTTCTGGAGTAGTAAGGTTTGAGTTTGTCATGGTGCACCACCTTGACTTAGCCCTTTGGCTTTTCTGGATACGGTAAACCATGTCGTCCAGCTGGCCCACGACGATATAGGGACCCTCGTAGGAGGGCAAAAACTTCCGTATTTTGTTTTTCACCCTCTTGGTGCCCTTGACCAAGTGCCATACTGCATCTCCAACCTTGTAGTGGATTTGGTGAATGTTTTTATCATACTGCCGTTTTGCACGCTCAGCAGCTCTCCCTAAGGTTTCCCGTGCCAGCTGGTGGGAAAGCTCCAGTCGTTCTCTGAGCTGCATCACATATAAGGGAAGTGAGCTGCTATGGGTGTAGTCGGGGGGCATACCAGCCACCAAGTCAACTGGTTCCGTGACCTCCCGACCATAAAGCATCATGTTGGGTGACAACCCTGTGGAACTGTGCTTAGTTGCCCTATAAGCCATCAGTGCATAAGGAATCGTCACATCCCAATCCCAGTGACATCTCTCAGCAGTTGTAGCCAGGATCTTTTGCAGGGTGGCATTAAACCGCTCCACCTGGCCGTCGGACTGGGGGTGAAATGGGGTGGTAAGGGTCTTTTCAATTCCCAGTAGGGCACACATTCCCTGAAACACAGCTGACTCAAAGTTTGTGCCCTGATCACTGTGGAGAGGGTGGGGCGCTCCGTGTCTACACACCCACTCCGAGGCAATCTTCTCAGCTACTGTCGTCGCTTGCTCATCAGGAACTGGATAAGCTTCAACCCACTTGCTAAAATAGTCCTGAACAACCACTATATAGCGATTGTGCCGCTCAGTCTCGTTTAACGGACCCATGAGATCAACAGCAATCCGTTCCATGGGGCTGCCTACTTTTACAGAGCCCATGGCCGCCTGTGGAGTTTTCTTGAGGCGAGCCTTGGCTGCGCAGCTGGTGCAGGTGCGGCACCAAAGAGTGACATCAGTTTTCATATCGTACCAAAAGTACCGGGTCTTAAGGCGAGAAAGGGTCTTCTCTGCACCAAAATGGCCCCCCACCAGCCCCTCATGCATCTGTGCCATTACAGATGTGCGGTACGAGCTCGGCAGGAGAATCTGGGGGTAAAACACCTTTCCCTCTGTGCAGTAAAACTTTCTAAGTACAACCCCATCCCTCTGATAGAGTCGCTTCCACTGTGCCCAGTAGGCTTTGGTGGCAGGACTGCATGATGCCACATCAGCCCACGCAGGCCGTCCCTCCCCCTTCTCAAACCACATGCACAAAGGTGCTATGTCCATGTCAGTCATTTGTGCTCCTTTTAACTGCTCCTGGGTCCAACCGCTGAACAGTTCAGTCTGAGATGGCTCGCTCACCCTGGTGATATCTGGATGAGAGAGAGGACGGTCACCGCTATTGTTGGTAACACTGACTACCCCCACTAGAGCTTGCTCAGGGGATGCTGCTAGCGGAGCATCTTCCAGGAAACTGTTGGCAAGGCTGCACTGCACCTCCTTACTTTGACGCAGGCTGCCGCTAGAGTCCGGCTCGGGTATGGTGCAGGGACAGGAGCTTCTACACGGCCTCCTGGACAAAGCGTCGGCGTTTTGGTGGAACTTTCCCCCCTGGTGGATCACCTGGAAGTCATATTCGGCTAGTTTCTCCAACCAGCGAGCAAGTTGTCCCTCTGGCTGTCTCAGCTTGGTCAGCCAGCGCAGGCTGCTGTGGTCGGTTCGGACAACGAAGGACCTCCCGAGCAGGTATTGTCTAAAATGGGAGGTGAACTCCACCACTGCTAGGAGTTCTCGCCTAGTGGTACAGTAGTTTTGCTCCGTGGAGGAAAGTCTCCTGCTCCCGTATGCCAGCACTCTCTCCTCACCTCCTTGCATTTGGGAGAGGACCGCTCCAATTCCCCAGTCACTAGCATCGGTGTCCAGGAAGAGGTCACCATCATCAAGAGGGTAGGCGAGCACAGGTGCTGACGTCAACCGGACTTTCAGTTCCTCAAATGCCTCCTGGCAGTCAGCTGTCCAATTAAAACGTGCATACTTCTTTGTGAGTTCATGAAGCAGTTTGGCGATTGAGGCGAAATCTTCAACAAACCGCCGATAATATGACGCCAAGCCCACAAACTGGCGCACCTCTGAGACATTGCGGGGGATGGGCCATTCCACCACCTTTTTTATTTTCTCAGGGTCGGTAGCAACACCTTTGGCTGAGACAATATGCCCCAGGTAGGGGACCTGCTCCCGGAACAAACAGCACTTGGATGGTTTCAGTTTGAGGTTGGCTTCACGCAGCCTAGTGAACACTTGGCCAAGCCGCTCCAACATTTGTGTGGTGTCCCGCCCCAGGACTATGATGTCGTCGAGATACACTAAGCATGTCTCCCACTGCAGACCGACTAGAACACGGTCCATGAGCCGCTGGAACGTTGCAGGTGCGTTGCAGAGTCCGAAAGGCATCACGCTCCACTCAAAAAGCCCCTTCCGGGTGCAGAAAGCAGCAGCCTTGCGGGCTCTTGGGGTCATTTCCACCTGCCAGTAGCCAGATGTCAAATCCAGTGTGCTAAAGCACGTGGCAGAAGACAGACTGTCCAAAGTATCCTGAATACGGGGCAGGGGATAGGCATCTTTAATAGTTCGTTCATTTAAGGGGCGATAATCCACACAAAGGCGCGGGCTCTGGTCCTTCTTTCTCACCATCACAATCGGTGCAGCCCAACTGCTGTTACTGGGCTGAGCTACGCCCATCTCCAGGCTCTGCTGCACCTGCTGGTCAGCTGCAATCTGCTTATCCTTAGCCATTCTGCGGGGTGGCTGTTTAACAGGCGGCCCAGGAGTAGTTAGAATGTCATGTTGCACAAGGCTGGTGCGGCCAAGGTCGGTGGGCCCCATGGAGAACACATCACTGTAGGACTGCAATAGGCCAGCCAGCCTACTCTGGTCATGCTTTGGTAGGTTGGTGCAGCTCTCTGCATACAAGGCCTGCAGGTGGGGGGGGGGGGCACAGGAGTAGTGGCCTGGTCAACACACTCTGGGACAGTCGAGACATCACAAGACTGAAGCTCTGCCTCTCCCAGCACTACGGCTGACTGGAGCACTCCCGCCACCGCTCCCTTCTTCAAGGTGACAGGAGCTGCACCAGGGTTAAAAACTCTGATGGGGATATCGGTGGACTGTGGTGTTCGCACAACAACCCGCGCCACTAGGACTCGGTGTCTCTCGACGAAGCATTTGGTGGGGCTTAACAGCAGATCTCCATCAACAGCAGGTTGGCGGCGTACAGTGCCAGGCACTATGTACTCGCAGCCTTGCCTCAGCACGGTGTGACGAGCCACCCTGACAAGGTGCACCTCCGGCCCTGAGTCTGTATTGCAGCGGGGCACCTTTTCGCCAAAGAGGGTTATCTCTCCCCGGCCGTAGTCCAAACAAGCTCGTGCTTGTAGCAGAAAAGGGTGTCCCAAGATGACCTTTGTGTTCTCAGTGATGTCTGCCACAACAAAGTTCACACTGCAGACACGGCTCCCAATGTGCAGTGGGACGTCAACCTCCCCTAAAACTGGTAAACTATCTGGTCCGACGCCCTGCAGTGTTCTGGCAATGGATGGCTGTATGGGGGGTCTGGCTTGGGCAGGAATAGCATTATAGTGGTGGAGGGGTAGTACACTCTCGCGAGCACCAGAGTCCAACAGAGCACGACTCTCCAGGCCGTGCATTGTCACCTGTACACACGACTTGTCCTCCTGACCCTTAGTGCAGATGACCACTGTGCCAGGGCCCGTTGTTGCTGTCTGCGCCGCACTTGTGGCACGTGGCTTCAGAGAACGGGGGGAGGGGCAGTTCCACTGAATATGCCCAACGCCCGAGCAATTGCAGCAGACCAGCTCCCTGAAGCTCCTCTTCCCCGGTCCATTATCTCCCTTGGGCTGCCAATGCTGATGGAGCGTCGGCTCTCCCTCTGGTGCACTGACAGGCCTCACAGCTACTCCTGTTGGTTCCAACCCGGTGCTGTCCCGCACTGTGGCTGCTCTAGCTCTCCTCTCCCCTGCACTGAGCACACCTGCCTGCATCAGTCGTGTAACAGTCTTTGCAGCCCTTTTTGTTGTCTCATACCTGTGAGCGATGTTGTAGGCGCTGGCCAGTGTGCGTGGCTTCTCCTCTAAGAGCCTTTGCACCACCTCTGCATCAGCTAGGGCGTTAGTAAAAGTCTCTACTCTGATAGCATCTTGCTCTCGCTCTGTACGGTCGGCATACACGATAGAAACCTTCTCATAGATGTCATCCCTCAGAGAATGCAAGGTTTCACCGGGCCGCCTGACTCTTTGTCTCAGTTCAATCCCCACAGCTGCTGCGTGCTCGGAGCATGGCCCATAGGCAGCCTCTATCTCATCCACGATCTGCTGATAGCTCCACCTGCCAGACCTTGGATTCTTATGGACGATCGCCCCCGCTGCTCCAAACTGAACCTGAGCTGCACCGCCATTGTTCTCTCTGACCAGCAGTTAGCTTGTGCACAGTTTTCAAAATGATAAAGGAAATCCTTCCATGCACCAGATCCGTCAAACTGACCTGGCTGCAGTGTAGGAATCCTCTCCTGTCGTCCACGAGGTTGATCGTCACTGTCACCTGCAGCACCGTCGTAGTGTACTAGATGTGATGAGGAGCTACGTGGTGTACAGCCAGCCTTCCTCTGGTTATACTGGTGGCAGCCACATGGCTGAGTTTTTGTATTCCATGGTGGTGACATAGGGCTCGGGGAGATGCAGTCGCAGCCCAGGGCCTGCATTTTCGGACTCCATCCCACATGCTGGGGTCTGTGTGGGGTAAATGGTGACACTGTGCATGGTTGGAGTGGTGTCTGGATCAGGGCAGCTGGGGTGCTAGTCTCGCAGCTGTTATAGTTCATGTTCATAGGAGTGGCTGAGGTAACCAGCCCATCACCAGCGGTGAAAACAGTGGCTGGGCCCATATCATTTCTGTTATTATGTGGTTGTAATGAGCCACTATAGACAGCTGTGCTTCTGGTGGTATCATAGTTCAGGTTAGATGAGGTCACAAACTCACCACATACTGCTGCATGCTGAGCGGGAGATGAAATAAAAGGGTTGGTGGACAGCGAGGGTGGTAGAGCAGGCGGCCGTGCCACATTTGGTTGAAACAGCGTATTACCAGCCGCCATTTCGTGTGCAGCTAATGTTAGCTCCATGCTAGTGACAAAGGGATTTGTGCTACATCCATCATACGCGCACATGCCATCCTGTTGTTCAAAACAGTCTGTGGTAACTCCAAAATCCTCTGTTACATCATTCACAAAAGGGTTTTTACTCACATTTGAGGTTGTCACATCAGCATACCTCTGGCCCGCAGCCGCACGCCGCCATTATTTCCGGCTCCACCGCTGCAGATTTACAATTTCGTCGCAGCATTAAACGTGCCTGTTGTGTCTCCCACTTAAAAAGTCTTTTATCCCGGACGAGCCCCCAGTGTTACCGACCCGCTATTCTGCCGGCCGCCGAACCGTAGTTGGGCAGCCTCGGGTAGCGCTAGCCCAGTTTATGCTAGCGCGGCTCGTTGGTGGTAACAGCCAATACACAATCCAACAGACTTTTCAAGTGGGAAGAACGAGGCACTTTATTTAGAACTGCAGCAACTGTCCACACATACTGCTCCTCCGGAGCACACTGGCTTTCTTACAGTCTTCATATCACTACGTACAGCTCGTTACACCTCCATCACAACTCCCGTCTCAGCCACAACAACCCCGCCATGGGCCCCCTTACGTCACTTCTTCTCCACACATACGCACACACACACACATACACACCGCAACCTGTCCAGGTTAAAGGAAAACAGGCTTGGCCTGCAACATGTGTCTATATATTTATGTTTATATGTACTCTACATATGTATACTCGCTGCTCTTGGTTTTTCTTGCCTTCTGATTGTTGCTATCCCTGTGCTGCTGCAATCCTGGAATTTCCCCATTGTGGGACTAATAAAGGCTTATCTTATCTTACCTTATCTTTTGTCTTCCTGCTCCTAGCTTACTTTTCGCTGCCTGTCGGAGTGTAAACAGATCAGCGCGGACCTTGCTAACCCAGGCGACGTCCAAGCCAGTATGAGTTGCTTTCTGACTGACCATTTCATGAAACTGCTTGCAAAGTATTTGAGTACCACTAGCTTTTGCTGGACTAGCAACACATTCTTGGCAGATAAAGGTATTATCAGTGGCAATGACAGGCCAAGACAAACTGACTCCAGTATCTGTTGCAGTGACTGACCAGATGATAGGTTTGTTTATCTCTGTCTTTGTGTAGTGCATCTCACAATGCACCAACTGGCACAGTCCACCACAGACCTTGCAACAGATGTGTTTATCTGCCAGGATGTCCAGTCTCACCCTGTGTAAGTGGGAGTGGTCCACCACAGACCTGTGGCAGATATTGTTTTTAGTTCTGCCAGGATGCCCAGTTTCACCCTCCATGCCCTCGGAAGGGCGGGGATGGCGGTTGAGTCGCCGATGGCCCGACCCATGAGACAGGTAGTACCGGTTTTCATGGTTATCTGGTAGCAAGCAAGCCAATGCCTGACCTGATAACAACAACAACAAAAAAGGAGGATGTAAGTCTCAGTTAAAAGCTGCCAATTTCTGACCAAAAAAGTGGAATTTTATGGGTAAAAAAGCTGCAACTTCAGCAAAAAGACAAAAAAGGTGTAAATTACCAACTCTTTATGACCTAAAATGCTGCAAATGTAAGATTTGAGTAAAATGCTGCGAATTTAAGTGGGGTTTTTTAACTGCAAATTCAAGAGTAAGAAAAGTTCTAAATTCATGAGGAAAAAGCTGCAAAATTATGAATAATAAAAAGCTGCAAATTTTCAAGTAAGAAGCTGCACATTTCTGAGTAAAATGGCTGTAACTGCAGGAAAATCCTGCAAATTTATGAGAAAAATCCCCACATTTACAACAGAATGTTTCTAATTTACATGAAAAAGGATGTGATAAATTGGCGTGTGTTGGCTGTTTTTAAATGACAGCTGTGAGGAGGAACTATAAGGTGGTTTTTTTTTTTTATCATGCAGATCTGCATTAATCAGCATGGAACAGGAGAAGATGAAGAGGAATAGGTGATCCCCAGCAACAGAAATAATCCAATTAACCCAGGAGGAGTAATCACACCCAACAGCCAACAGACACCCAACAGATGACACCCCATGACATCAGTGGTAACAGCTGGGACTGGAATTTCCCCATTGTGGGACTAATAAAGGCTTATCTTAACTTCACACCTCTGGCCATTTACATGTTTCCTTCTGAGGACAATTCAAACAGAGCTGCTGTTGAAATGGAAACCAAAGGATCAAAGGGTGACGTGGCTTTATCAGCAGCACTGATTACCCCCCCACCCCCACCCCCAACTGACCTGTTGGACAGGAACTAACAACTCCTCAGACCTGTTAACATAATTTTAACAACAAAAGAACATGCAAAAGGACCCAAGATTCCCTTTAACAGGATAACAGCCTGAATATCCTAGTCTGTGAATGAACAGAGCAACTATGAGTGTTTCACGGAGTCACTTATTGAATTATAACAGTTAATCTAAGTCACAATTTCAGGAAACATATACTTCAGGGGACACTGACACATCGTTTTAAATTTTGCTGATTTTTTTTCCACTTCTCTTCCAGTCAGGCAATTGATTCCTTCTGTTCCTTGGCCTTGATGATAAATCATTCTTAAAATAAAAAGTCAGAATCCTACAATACGAAGCAGCAAGTTTGTCATACACCGTTGTCAAGGTAGGGTGACATGTCATAAAGTGTGCCATTCCTTTTATACCATTTCAAGCCCTTGCAGACTTGCACACTACTAATGGCTGCCGCTTAAGTCTACAAGAGCTCAGGGCTTGAGGGTTTAGGGAGGAGACTGAGATTCGGCCAATGTGACCTGTTGCAAAGAGCCTGTCTTCACTAGTGAGTGGAGGAAAAGATGAAGCTACTTTGTGGAAACAGATTATTTTTCCTTTTTCATGGTTAAGGACAAAAGCATGTTGGTGGGTTGCAAGCTAAAGTGGCGGTTGAGACCTACTGCAATCTTGAGAAGTGCTTGAAAACAGCAGCAAAGCTAGTGTGAAGTTACGGCGTGCTGTGTGTCGTGGGATGGAACTGCTGCAGGGTGCCTGTGCCTTTAAGTGGCAGACGCTCATGGGTGATTTAGTATAAAGGCAGGTGCGTGGGCCTGGTCTGCTCTCGCTACTCTGAGCTTCCTGGTTGGGCATCGTTGTCATCATTACTGCTGCAGGTAAGTGTGTCGGTGGGATTCTGTTGCTTTCATTAATTTGGCAGTTTGTTAGACTGTTTGGTCTCTCTTCAGGCTGTCGCCCCCTGGTCTGCTTTCTCTCTGAGGCTCCCTGCGCGCTGCACTTCCCAGTTAAATGTTACCACGACTGCTGCAGGTAAGCGTGTTTGCGGGTTTTGATTTTCTTACCAATTTAGCCCGTTTGGTCTTTATTTTATTTTTTTTTAAGGCTGTTTTCTGTTGCTGCCCATCGTGACTCACTACTGGGTCAGCAGCACAGTAACAGACCGCTGGTGGACTCGCATTAAGGTGTGGTTGGTGCAGTAATTCTACCGCTGATTGGAACTGCGGGTGTTGCGCTCTCCTGCGCTGCGCGCCCATTCACCGGAGGCCCGCATTAACACTGCAGTTTTACCTCTTGGAAATTATATTTAAGATCTATGTGTGAGACCTACCTCATTGTGGGCGGTTTCTTATTCCATTTTAGAGGTTTTATATTAATTGAGGCCACTTATTTCCGGGCTAGTTTGGAGGAATTATTCTGGAGGGGACTTGTTGCCTTTTTGGCTCTTAAGAGGCTTTAGTTTAATATAATGTGAGACCTGTGCGTCTTTCAAGGGCAAATTTCTCCAAATGGTGTTTGCGAGTTGGCGTTTATTCTGTATTGGAGAAATTTAACTTCGTTTGGTATATTTTCTTTGGGTTGATTTTGTTTTTGTAATTCTGTTTATTTTATTCTCAGTAATTTTCTGTCTTTATTTTAGAACTGAAGGCCTGCGGTGGCAGGACTGGTTGCTGTTGGTGGTTCTTGCATCCCTGTGTGCTGTATGTGTGAAGGGGTATGGAGGTTACCCAATTAGAACAGAACTGACCTCCTTATTAACCTCTAATAAAGCAAACCCCTTTTAGGTTCCCAATACGAGGGTGAGCAGTACTTAGTAACCATCAGGCACCAAAGTTTCAAGCACAAACATTTAATACAAAAGGTAAAATAAGATTAAAAAAAAAAAAAAAACCTCAAATATTGCAAATGTGACCTTAAAGGAAGCAGCCTTTTAAAAGGCAAGTCATTAAAAACGTCTTATCAATCCCAGAGGCTCGCTGTCACACCCCAGGCCTTGTCCTTCGATATCCTCAACAGAGTCCACACCAAGCAGGCCCACACGTCCACGAGTCTTCCTCTAAACACCGAAAAGTTGGGAAAATGGTCAGCAGTCTATTCTTCACACACGGAGGTCAGTCCCACTCACATCTCCAATGGCAATTAAGAAGGCTAAGGGTGACTCCAAAGGTCAAACTAGGCCTAGAGGAGCCCCGAGTGAAGAACCATCCTTGGCTGAACTACAAAACACTATAATTACTAAGATTAATGAAAGAGCCGACCAAACTGATGAGGCTGTCCATTACAACATGGTCCAAAATGAATACTGCACTTCAAAAACGGTGCATACTGATGGAGGAAAGTCACTGAATTGGAAGATAAAATTAATGAAGCTGATCGTTACAGCCGGCAACTTATTTTCGGCTTTATGGTGTCCCAGGAAAAAAATGACATCAAATCGCAAATCCAGGATATCTGCCATGTGGTGGTAGCAGACACGGAGGCTGCTATGGTGGTGTCAGCCATAGACATCATACACAGAATTGGAAAGCCTAAAGATGGAGGTCCCAGTCATCGGGTTTCTGTCCAGAACGGCAAAGCAGACACTACGGAGGGCATCCAAGAAGAGTGGCTACCTGAGGGATAACGAGTCACCTTCAGAGAGGCTGACGGCAGCGGACAGAGCCGCCCGCAGCGTCTCTGGCCAGCCGTGGAGGAGGCAAGAAAGAGAGGAGAAAAGGCTGACTAGGTGGGGAATAAAGCATGCATCAATGGAAAGATTAAAATGATGTACTACAAATGTACTTTATGCCATTTTGGTCAGATAAAAATATTATGAATGTCATAGTGACAATAGTGGATAAGTGCAGTATTCTCATCAGTTAAGTTTGGGTTCTGAGAAATGAAGTAAAAGTTTGTTCTGAATTTGTTTTTTCTGTTAATGCCAGGGGCCTTCGAAGCCAGTTAAAAAGGAAAGCGCTTTTGTATTGCCAAAACAAAAGGTGCTGGTTTTTATTTCATTCAAGAAAGTCGAGCTTTGGAAACAGGTGTCATTTTGGAGGAGTCAGTGGGGCCAAGAGATGTGGTTCTCCTTGGGCAACAACAGGTCAGCAGGGTCATTATTATGCAGGGAAGTTTAGAGGGAGTCTTATCAAATGCATGACAGATGAAAATGCTAGATGGATTATATTGCTGGTTGACAGTGATCAGTCCCAGTTTATAATGTATTTGCCCCCAATAACAAAGCAGAAACTTATTTTTAACAATAGATTAACCAGTTACTACTCACTTCCTTCAGCTAAAATTGTATGGGATGGAGATTTCAATACAGCCTTTGAGAGCATTGATAGATGGAACCCTAAAAAAACAAATGAACTAGAACATATGATAGTATGGACCTCACTTACATATGGAGATGTAAGCATCTAAATAAAACCCTATACACATGGAATAATGACAAATCTCAACAATCGTGCATACTCTTTTTTTTTTTTTTTTTCTCTTCAGACATGGAAGATGGTGTTGGATACAAAAATGGAGCTTAGTCCTTTAAGATCATAAAGCAGTTACAATTACCATTGATGCAAAATCATTTGGGCAGAATGGAAATAAAGGCTATTGGAAGTTAAAACACTTCTACAAAACAAAGAATTTAGATGAAACCAAAAAAATTATAAACACTGGAGACAAGCAAAATTGTTAAATAATTCTGGAAAATATTGGGAACTAATGAAATATATTAGGAATCTGCCAATTAAAATTGGGAAAAGACTTGCAAAAGAAAAAAGGGAAAAAGAAAATCAATTACTCAGTGAATTTATCTGAGAAACCCACCTTGTCTGAACAGGAAACCAGAGAATATTCCTCTTTACAATCTAATCTTGACAAAATGTATAAAGAAAAAGCCAAAGGTGCCTTTATTAGATCCAGGAGAAAATGGCTAGAGCAAGGTGAAAAATGTACTAAATAATTCTTCAATCTAGAGAAGAGGAATTTTGAGCAGTCTTCCATCAGTAAACTTAAGAAACAATTTAATGTGAAGATGAAAAGATCATTTCAAATTATGTGACAAATGTTTACCAAAAATTATATATGGCCAATTCAGAAAATGAAGCTAATATGGACACATTTCTTAGTGAACAGGGAAATTACGCAAACGGTATAAATGACAACTAGAAGTCGGTTTGATCAGGAAATGAAGGATTGAAATTAAAGAAGCCATCAGTTCTCTTCAGGATAACAAATTGCCTGGAAATGACGGCTTAACGAGTGAGTTTTATAAATCCTGAGACATTATCCCCCTTTTTAAGGTTCTGTTTGAAGAAACTATAAAGAATTACCAGCCACTCTTCGCCAAGGCTTAATAAAATTAATCCCCAAACCAAAGAAAGATGGATTAAGTATTGAAAATTGGAGACCAATTAGTCTTTTGAATAATTATGCCAAAATATTTGCACTTGTTTTCACCAAAAGGTTAAAAATCTGGATTAAATGATATCATTGAACAATCTGGTTTTATGGCAGGGAGAAATATATGTAATAACATTCGAATGGTATTGGATATGATTGATTATAATGAATGGATCTTAAAATGAGTTTTGTTTTTTTTTTTTTTATATATAAAGCATTTGATACGATCAGTCATAGATTTATGTTTAAGACCATTCAACACTTTGGATTTGGAAACCATTTTCTGAAAGTGTCACTACCTTGTAGAAGGGCAGCAATGGCTCAGTTCAGTTGGCCCACGGTACAACAGAGATTTGAGATTGGCCGCGGAATTACACAAGGCTGCCCACTGAGTCCCTTTCTGTTTCTTGTTACACAAATTATGGCAACACACATTAAGACATTTTTGGGGTATTCAGGCCTTGGACAAAGAACTCAAATGATCTCAACAGCAGATGACGCTACAATCTTTATATCTAATAAAGATAAGGTGAGCAAGGCAGTTGACTGCATTCAGGAATTCTCAGAGGTTTCAAGGTTGAAAAATCTAAGTCAGTTTTGTTTCTGCTAAACAAACTGCAACTTATTAGAAATGACATTCCTGCTAAAGGCAAGGTAACATATTTGGGAGTGATTATTGAAAAGAGCGATTGCGCAGCCTTTCCAATTTCTACCCTATAATGGAACAAATAACCCAAAAATTTAATGTGGTTGAGAGATCTCTCTAAATGGTAGAGTCCTGTTATCTAAAGCTTAAGGAATATCCAGATCTGTTTGTGTCCTTATCACTAGAAATGCCTACAGAAATATCAAAGAAATTAGATAAAATCTTAATTTCCTATGGAGGAATAAAAACCATTATTTAAAAGATGTATTGTGTAATGATAAAAACTATGGGGGTCTGGAAGTTTTAAGTTTTGAAATGTTAGTCATTTAAAATAAAATGGGTAATTGGCCTAATTAATGGCAAAGATGCTATTTGGAATACCTTCCCCAAACATATTTTTAATTTGATGGGCAGGGCTAAATTATTAAATGTGATTATGCAATTGAAAAGCTCCCTGCAGAGCTGTCCAATTTTTATAAACAAGCTCTGCTGACATGCAAACCCATCTACAAACATGATTTTTCCCCAACTAATTATTATATATGGAATAATAGGAATGTTCAGTACAAGAACAAATCTCTCCATTACCAGAAATGGGCAGATAATGGCATCCTCTTTGTTAAATGGCTTTTTAATACTGATGGGCTCCTATTAACCTATACTGAATTCCTATGCAAATTTAGTTTACCCATTACCTCCAGAGAACATGCAGTGGTATCTGATGCTTTACTAGGAGGTGTGCTGCAGCTTTTTAGAGGCTCAACAGCCAACTTGAAAGATAATGAGCCTCTTAGTAGTGGTCTATTCATTGGTGAAGTGGACATTAGCAAAAAGAAGTGTACCAGTAAATCTGTTAGAACATTACTACAGATGGTGGCCCTGCGGGACGTCTTTCTGGTCTTTGTATGGAGAAATTAAGAGGGACAAAACTTGGTTAAATGGAGGGAAATTCTGTGTGAACAATAAAGTTAAAGAAGTGTCTTATAAAATACTGCACAATATACTGTATATCCAGTTTAAAAAAAAAAAAAAAAAACCCTCTGGAGAGATTTAGACTTGATATTGAATATTCCTGTACCTTTTGTGGGCTTAACGTGGAAACAATTTGTCATTTGTTTTATCAATGTATGCATACCAGAATGTTCTGGACTGATGTGGAACTTTTTATCAGAAGGAAAGGTCGGCAAACAATTCAGCTCCAAGAAAGGTGTTTGGGTGTTTTTTTTTTTTTTTTTTTTTGAATAAAAAAAAAAAAAAAAGACATGAACAAAGACGGTCTTTATTCAACTGATACTGCGCCTGGGAAAATTTCATTCATAAAAAAGATGGACAGTGTAGGGAGCTTGGAATGAAGAAGCGATGTGATTTTATAAATCAAAGTTTATCTGCTTCACCTCCCTAACATGTCTCATCTCGGTGCAGAAGCAGAATAAGAGGTCGAGCGCAGTCAGACCTTCATACTTATACCCACACTCAACAAAAGACATGACATATCAAAGCTGACATCCCGCATTAACATAATCCCCCTCCATTGTCCATCTCCTCCACCTGACCCTGGGTGGTCAGGAAGTTCGAGCCGGTCTCCACCGCTGCGACTCGGTCTGTTCTTTGATCCTCGCTGGCGGTTGAGACCTCTTGTCCTGTTCTGAGGCGTGAGGTCATTCCACATATGTAATCACTAAACATTCTAATATGTCTATACATATGTAGGTATGGAATATGATTAATATAAGCCACAGACAGACTCCAAACCAAACTCTGAACGTTTGCGAAATGAGCTTCTACAATACAGCATCACACTGAAAGACCTTAAGAAGGCAATCAGAACAAGCTGTTTTTGATAAATTTCATTTGAATTGATTTTTTTTTTTGTATATATCCTCACTTTTACTTCAGCTTTTCAATATTTTAATTACTTAATGTTACCCTGGCAAACAGTGTTTATGTATATACTTATATAATTAAAGTTTTAAAAAAGCTGCAGGAAAGTATTAGCGGCGTGTCCACCAAACTAATTTTTTCTGCTGTAGGCGACTCTTCATTCTCTATGTAGTCCAGCGGTTCCAGCACTGGGTGCCCTGAGCGCTGAAACGCTTTGAGCGGTGGCCGATTTTTGTGGCGATGCTCAGAGCTGAAAAAATCAACTTTTTTTTTTTTTGCTTTATTTACACAGCAAAGAGATTACAGACAGATCAACACACTTTGCATAACGGTAGGCCAGGGGGTGTACAAGAGGGTTAATAAAACAAGATAAAAGGGTGAAACAGAATAGACCATCCCAGCCATCTTCTTCTTAATCCTTTTTGGGTCGTGGGGGGGGGGGGGGGGGGGGTGCTGGAGCCTAATAAAATAAAAATGGCACCAAAGGGAAGTTGCATTAAAAACAAAGCTTTAGATTATGACATTTAACAGCCCTTGAATTTGAGGTGTCGGCAATAGTGAAGTAAAGTTTAAAATAAGCATACAGTTCTGGGTAATAAGGTAATCTTTTAAGGAATTTAGAACGGTGAATGTAATATTTGGTTACGATGATAATCAGATTAATAACATAAAATTCAGATTTGAGTTTTTGGTTATCAGTAATGCCAAATAGGACATGGTTCCATAGCAAGGAGAAACTAGGGTATATATTGTCAATAAGGCGAGATGATTTACTCACATAGGGACGGGACCAAAAGAAATGCACCACAGTTTCTCTGTGCAGACCACAGAACAATTAACTTCGTCTATTTTATGCATATAAAAATGTCTTCTTGGAAAAGCTTTCTGATGGCCTTGTTTGTCCTATTCTGACTGATGCAATGCACACTAGTGTTGGGAAAACCTGTCTCTCTGCTCGTGTCAAAAATCTAATTACTTTCTTCCCAGCCTTTATAGAGATGGCGACACCAGATGGGATGGCATCAAAAACAGAATATTCTTTGGGGGGATAGGGATACCAAAGTGATGAATAAACTCAGAATAATTAAAGAGAAGGCCATCTTGATTAACTGACTTACTAGTACATTTTCAGACCAGCATTGGTGTTTTTTTTAATAAAGGTTTTTATTATTCCATATATAAAACTTGTGAGGACTAAAATTATGCTTGAATATTAAGGATCAAGCCAGCAGTATTTGTTTATGGAAAGATGACATCTTTGTGGGAAGTCTTTCAATGTTGTAAGGGCATAAAAGTAAAAAGTTAAAGCCTCCCAGTGAGGAGAAAACATGAGGGATAAAATTCCAAAGAGAATTGGGACATTTCAGAAAATTTCTTATCCATTTAACTTTGGATGTATAATTTAAATTTGAAGTCCAAAACATTTAAGTCACCTTTATCATATTCATTCATTAGGACTGTTTTTTTTTTTTTGTTTTCTCTTCCAAATAAAATCGAAGAGAATTTTGTCAGTTTTACTTGTTTGAGGATCTCATGTAGTGACGGCAGCATATGTTCATCTGGATAAACCTTCAGCCTTTGAAAGTAAAACTCTTCCTCTCATGTCTCTTAAAAGCCATTGATTTAATTTTTTTAGTTTTATTAATGAGGGGAGTGAAGTTGGTGGAGCATCTCTGCAACTCGTTTTTTTCCTATAGAGATGCCAAAGTAAGTGACAGAGCTCTTAATTGGGATGTTTGAGAGCGAATCCATATTACAGTCTTTAATAGCTAATAATTCACATTATTAAGATTTAGTTTAAGACCAGATGCTTTGCAGAACAGATCTAAAGAATGGATGGCAGGGTGAACTTGTGAACCAACTTTAAGAAACCAGGTTGTATCATCAGCCAGTTGAGTGATGATGGTTCTGCCAGCGAGAGATGCCCTGTAGATCACTGGATTTAATGAGAACAGAGGAGTGGAGCAGCAAGAGGGGATAAGGGGCAACCTTGACATGTGCCTTGTTTTACGTTAAATCGTGGTGATCCATATTTAAGTTTAATGGAGCAGCTGGCATTTTTAAAGGGTTTTAACAGCATCACAAAAGTTACCAAAGCCAAATTAAGGGAAAGAGGAAGTTGTGCTCAATTCAATCAAGCCTTAAAATGTAAAAATCAAACTGTTGTATTAAATGTGAATAGTCCAGAAGATTCAGAACAAGCCTGATATTGTTGAAGATGTCCATTGGGCATAAAGCCTGATTGCTCTTCATCAATTAAATAATTCAAAACTGTTTTGATTCTAGAAGTGAATATTGGGGCCAGAATTTTAGTCATTATTAACAAGGCATATAGGATGCCAGTTGTCAATATATAGTGGATCTTTGAGGCTTTGGAATAAGTGATCAATCCTTGAGTCAAACTCCAGGGCAGGTTCGTAGCAGAATTCTTGCATTAAAAACTTGTAATAAAAAGGGGCCAACTGTGAGGAAAATGGTTTATAAAATTCAGAGGACAGCCCATCTTTTTCTGGAGATTTGTTGTCCTTCAGATGACATATGGTGCTGCATACTTCTGTTGCTGATGGACAATCGCAAAAGTCTCTGTCCGTATCTTTGACAACAGTAATATTTTGTCGAGGGGGTAGAAACGGTTGAGCTTCATTATGGGAATATTCAGAGGTGTATGATTTCTTATAAAAGTTAGAGCAATGAATGGATATCATGTTCGGGTCATCTACCAAACTGTTCACCATCATTAATTGATGGATAGTGTTTGCTTTTGCATGATATTTTTCCAATTTGAAAAAGTAAGATGAATTTTGTTCCCCTTGTGGCAGACACAATGCATATTGCACTCCACCCAGGACAGGAGGGTTGGTGGGGGAGAAAATATGGAGATGCTAATGGGGAAAGCTGAATGGAGCCAACCAGACAAAGATGTGCCTTTCGCCCCCCTGCCGCACCAGGCTGGCACCTGAAGACGCAGGGGTGTGAATGTATTGTAACAAGACATGCTCTGTGACGTGGGTTTCAGGTTGTTAAAATGTGCCACACTTTCTTTGTGCATACAACAAGACATTATGGGCAGAACCCTCTGTCTTTATGCATAGTAGTAAAGATGTAAAAAGAGGAATGTACAGAGACCGAGAGATTCTTTTGCTATTCTGTTTTGTTGGAGAAAGAATAGTTTGTCATTAAACTTGTTGCCTCGCTTGCATCCTTTCTCTACACCCTTCTACTAACCAGTGTTTGCGGGACCTAACAAAAGCACCTTCTGCTTTCCTTTTGTATAGATCATCCAGTCTTTCCTGCAGATTACTCAACTCCAGCTTATTCTCCTGTTAAGTCAGCAAGCAGACTTTGACACAACAGAGAAATGTTGGTAATGATTGCTCTTCTTGCCTTTTAATTTTAGCTGTTACTTCCAAATTTTCTTCGAAATTTTGAGGATTCATATTTGAACAGTTCCCAATTGAAATATGAATTTTCTACTTTGGCTTTATTATAAAAGTGGGTTATTAGGTGAGAAATTTGTTTGAACTTCATATTTCAGAAGTTATTCAATTTCCAATAAGTGGCTTTAGTATGGTTAATGTTGGCAGAAGATGAGTTGTTAATTAAAATAGCTTTGTGATCCCTTAGAGGGCAAGGGTGTGTATTAATTGAAATGTTTTGCTCACTTTGTGGAGAAAGGAAGCAGGCGAAACAACAAGCTGGACAACAAACGAACTTCATTCCTTCTCAAACATTCAGTACAGTAAAATCTACTGGGTCTCTGTGCAGCCTCTTTTATAATCATTAATTCCATGCATGAAGACTCAGGAATCCTGACCATAATCATTGTGTGGAACAAAGACAAGTGTAGCACATTAACACAATGCCAGTACTGCATTCTCACACCCTTTCCTCCTTCAGTGGTTCTGATGCTTCTTTCTCTTCCCGGGGGGAAGGGGGGGGGAATGGTCCTGACTGTTCTGTCTGAGACCCCCTGGTGACACTTCCTCCTTCAACATATTGTTCCCACTTTCCCCCAGCTTCTGTCTCTGGGTGGGGGATTCTCCACCTGTACCACCACACAGCTCCCCTGCAAACACCAAGAAAGGGCACTCATCCCCCTGTCCTTGGGGCTTGAGCCGGCATCCGTAGCGGGGAGGTTGCCAATCCAGTCGAAACGCCCTGCTGGCAAGGTGTACAGGAGGGCACGTCGGTCTGTGAAGGGAAAAAGGGAGGCGGAGGGTACACACATTAGCTTTGCCAGCGCCAGTCCCTACCAAGGGAACACCAACTTGCGGAGCCCCCACTGGTGGGCGTCCGCGTTGGGGAGCTTGGGCCAGCACCACCTGCTTGTCTGCCAACACAAAAGCAGGCTTCAGCCTGTCGACACGGTCCCCCCCCCCCCCCCCCCAAAAGTCTAGCACAAAATGCTTCGCCCCCTTAAGTGACCTTTGAAAATGTTCGCATAACCCTTTAGCCTGGGGGTTTACGCAGTAGTACAGTGAATTTTGACCCCCAGGCTCTGGGCCATCGCAGACCAGAGTTCTGAAACAAATTGTGGACCCCTGTCGGAAGTGATGTCCCATGGAGATCCGAACTGTGCAACCCAAGCCGACAAAACGCGAGCCACTTCCACAGACGTGGTAGAAGCCAGTGGGACCACTTCAGGCCAGCACGTGGTGCGTTCGACAACAGTCAGAAGGGGTGTATGTGTGTGAAACCTTGTGATGGCCGGAGGGGTCCCACCAAATCCACATGGGTATGGTTGAACCGCCTAGCTGGGATTTGGAACAGCTTGAGGGGGGGGCTCTGGTGTGCTTGTGCACTTTGGCCTGCTGGCACGCGACACAAGCCGCAGCCCACTCTTTCACGTCCTTGTGCAAGTGTGGCCAGATGAATTTCGCCCCACTAGCTTCACCGAAATGCACACGCCTGAATGCAAAAGGGAGTGGACTGACTCAAAAATGCGGCGGCGCCAAGCGTTCGGAACCTCCGGGCGCAGGCGGCCGGTGGAGACGTCTAAGAGCAAGGGAGGGCACCCTTATTGCACCTCCCTGCTCTCAAGCCTTAACCCAGTAGGCGCAGACTGGAGCGCGCAAATGTCCACAACTTGCTCTGCGGCCATGGCAGGGAAATCTATTCCCATGTAAAGCGGGGAGACTAACGGGCGCAACAAGCAATCGGCCACGACATTGAGCTTACTGGCAGCATGTTGAATGTCAGTCGTAAACTCCGAGATTGCGGCCAAATGCCGTTGCTGCCAGGCTGACCATGGTTCCGAGACCTTGGACATCGCGTACATCAGTGGCTTATGATCCACAAACACAATGAACTCGCGCCTCTCTAGCCAAAACTGGAAATGGCATGTCGCCAGGTGTAGAGCCAACAATTCTGTTGAACGTGCTGGATTTGCGTTCGTTGTCGCACAAAATTTGACTGAAAAATGCAAGCAGCTGCCACGAACCGGAGATGTACTGCTCAACCACTGCCCCTATGGCAACATCAGACATGTCCGTAGTGAGCGCTCTGTGCCAACGGATCTGGGTGGGCTAGCAACACGGCATCTGCAAGCACTGTTTTGGCGTTTGTGAAAGCCTGGACTCGCTTAGGACTCCAGTTGATGTTTTCTGTGGGCCTTTTTTTTTTTTTTTTTTTTTTTTTTTTTAAAGCATGGTATACAACGGCTGCATCAGCTGGGTTGCCCAGGGAAGGAAACTGTTATTTAAAATCGACCAGTCCCAAAAACTCCTGTAGGGCCCTCAGTCTGCGGAAAGTCCGACACGGCGTGCACCTTATCCAGTAGCGGAATCGTGCCCTCAGGCAAAATGCAGTGGCCCAAAAAAAAATCACACTCACACCGAACTAGCACTCCGCCAGGTTCATTATAAACCAGTGCGCTTCTAACCTTTGAAAAACCTTCTTGAGATGGGCTATGTGGGCCTCCTCGGACGTGCTAGCTACCGCATTGTCGTCTAAGACAAAACGAAGGACAAGTCACAAAGCACTGCATCCATCATTCTCTGGAAAGGCTTCGCCTTTAAATCTGAACGGCATGCGTAAAAACACCAAGGCCGAAAGGAGTTATTACCGCTGTTTTCGGAACATCTTCCTTGCACACTGGGACCTGATAACCACGGACCAGGTCCACTTTCGAAAAAACGTGCACCCCAGCCAGGTGCACGGAAAAATCCTGGATGTGCAGGATGGGATAAGATTGTGTTCCATGGCGTTGTTCAAGCTCTGGAAATCGCCGCACGGTCGCCACGACCCGTCGGCCTCAGGCACCATGTGTAGCGGGGATGCCACGGGCTGTTGGAGCGCCTGATGATGTCCAACTGCTCTAAGCTGGCAAACTGCTCATGCACGCTGGCCAGTTTAGCCGTATCCAGACGTCGAGGTTGCGTGAACACTGGCGGACCTTTTGTAGTTATGAAATATTCGACCCCGTGTTTCATTATCGTAGCCGAAAAAGTCGGAACCGTGAGTGCTGGGAACTGAGTAAATGTTGGTACTTACCCCCTGCAGCTGTAACGTTAGCCAGTGTTGTTGGCCCAGCTCCCCAAGCTGTGCAGGGCAGTGAGGTAAAGGAGACGGCATCCACTAATCACCTATTGGCAACATTGGCTAACAACCCATAAGCACATTAAAAATATCTCCATCCTAAAATGGGGGCAGAATATGCAGCTACCACAAAGTCCCACTGAAAGTTGTCCATGTAAGCATATCATCAGTGTCCGCTCACCAAATGTCCTGATGGTAGACCCATTGGCAGCCGTAAGCTCAAGACCGCTGCCTCCTGCTGATCTGTCTGCGCTAGCCAGCAGGATGAGGCTCTTCTGCAAGCCAAAGTCCACCAAGAAACGTCTCCTCGAACATGTCTGTGATTAAAAAGCGGCTTGTTTCTGACGCCAGCGGTCGCAGCAGCTACTGACTGCTGGCCGTGCTGTTTCCTGGCTTCTTGAATTGGCATGGCGGCAGGCAGCATTGGGCATTCAAACTGAAACGGTGATGATAGAAACAGATAACCCTGTTCTGCATCTCCTGGCGTCTGCTCCGGCTACCACCAACGGCTCATGGATGCTGGTGCTGCTGCATTCATGCTGAGAGTTCTGGTCACTAAAATGATGCGATCTGCTTCCTGCACCAGTGCACGGTACTACTTGGGCAGCAGCGAGTTGGCCAGGATCACCCTCGCTGCTGCCTGTAGGTTCCTGAGGAACAAGTGGGCGAACAGGAAAGCTTGACTACAGTGTGGTGTTTTGTTTTTTTTCCCCTAACCTCTATTTGGGTGCAGTTCCAAAGCAGCACTTCCAGGGGGCAACATTGTACAGTGGACATTTATGCCCACATCTCCAGATTGTGTTCATAATTGCCCAGTCAGCTTATTATAGCGACTTTTGGCTTGTTTTTCTCTAGTCACTTGCAAATCTCATCAGTCATGGGCTTGTTTTTTAATGTGTAGTTGCTTATTTGGGTTTGCTTTGCTGTCTGTGAAAGCTCTCCTAGCTCCCCACAAAATGCTAGTGCCATAGTTTGTTTACAGGACCCATCCACACCCCTGTTTCCTGGTTACCACGCCTGCCCCACTGATCTCTGTAGAATAATTAGACGGACCATTTGTCGTCAGAAGTGAAGCCACCTGGCCGCCATATTGGTACACCCAAAACACTAGTGCTATGGGGAACCCATGCTGGGATATTCATCTCAGACTGGGAGGAAAGGAGAGATGGTAAATTCCTCTGCCGGAAGAGCATGGAGGATTGAGCAAATCGGGACAATAGGAATTGTGATGGGAGAATGTATTGTGATGCAAGACCCCAGGCAGCAGGAATAAGCAGCTGTGGGGACAATAGGACTTGTGATGCGTAAATAAGATAAGATAAGATAAGCCTTTATTAGTCCCACAACGGGGAAATTCCAGGATTGCAACAGCACAGGGATAGCAACACTCAGAGCAACAATCAGAAGGCAAGAAAAAAAACAAGCAAGCAAGAGCAGCTAATATACATATGTACATATTACTATAAAATATATATATACACACACACACACACACACACACACACACACACACAGTGCAGAGCATTGTAGCTGGATGGAATAAATATATGAATATATGAACACACAGTGCAGAGCATTGCAGCTAGGTGGAATAAATATGCAAGTATATAAACACACACAGTGCGGAGCAATGTAGCTAGATGGAATAATATGTAGATATATAAAAACACAGTGCGGAGCATTGTAGCTAGATGGAATAAATATATAGATGTATAAATATAAACACACCCAGTGCTGAGCATTGTAGCTAGATGGAATAAATATGTAAATATATAAACACACACAGTGCAGAGCATTGTTGCTAGGTGGGATGAAACAGCATAACCGTCTATTTAGTTATCCTACATGGTATGATTATGTGCCCATACATATTCTCACCCTCCATAGCGACTGGTATGTTCCTAGTTGTATGCCGGAGAGGACCATTGTGTAAGTCTATTGCATCTTTTGCATTCAAAAAAAAAAAAACTATTAGTTTGTTACGTCTTTTTGCTATCTCTGCGAGCAGCCCTGCTTAGGTTGTACAGTCTGACAGCCGTTGGTAGGAAGGACCTACGAAACCTCTCGGTTGTATGTATTGTGATTCTACTTGATGTAGAATCAGTGTGTGACTTTGCCAAAACGATGTCTGCCTCTGTAGTATTCTCTGGGCCCCTCACCAATCTGACCAGTGATGACATGTTTAGCCGCTTGTCATCCTTCAACCGCTGGTTGTCTGTGTGGTGTCCTGCAAATGACGCGGGCTACATTGACAATTGGAGCTCATTTTGGGGAAAACCTGGTCTTTTGAGATGAGACGGCGTCCATCCCACTTTGGATGGTGCGTCTCATTTATCTAACAATCTGGCATCTTTTTTTATCCAAATTTCCAAAACCTTGACTACTCAGAGTTGGGACCAGGAAGCAGAGTCGCAGTCTTACACGCCTCTCTGCAGCTCCTCTTCACCCGCCACCCCTCAGCTTAGCCCCTGTCTTCCCCATCAGAGAATCACTGTCTGCTCCCTCCAAAGTAAATAAAAATATAATAAGCATCCCAAAGTGATTAAGCAAAAAAACTGGTAACTCAAATTTAACATAAATCCTCTAAATTGAATGATTTGGCCTCTGTTCCTCCTCATAATTTAAAAAATAAGTGGTTTATTAAATATTGGGTCTCTAACTCCCAAGTCTGTTAGTCCATGATCTGTTAATTGATCAGCAGATTGATTTAATATCCCTTACAGAGACTTGGTTAGGGCAAGAGGATTATGTTGGTTAAAATGAATCAACTCCCTCTGGTTATTTAAACTGTCAAAATCCCAGAAGTTCTGGTGGAGGAGGAGTAGCAACAATTTACCATTCCAAACTATTAATGTAAAGCAAAAAACAGGTTATAATTCCTTTGAGGGCCTGGTCCTCAGTATTGGGCACTTTAGCAATTTTAGGTTAAACCAAATTTTATTTGCCATAGTTTATCATCCTCAGAATCAGAATCAGGTTTATTGCCATTGTTCATGTAGTACACAAACTAGGAATTTGTCTCGGTACAATGCTGCAACATTAAACATGATAAGATAAGAGAAATAAACTATACATGTAACCATCAACCTACTCAGAATTTTTATCTGAATTTGCTGATTTCTTAACTGATTTAGTGCTGAAATCAGAATAATTATAGTAGGGGACTTTAATATACATGTAGATAGTGACTGCCTTAATGTGGCATTTAATTCAATATTGGGCTTGATTGGGTTTTCTCAGAAAGCAGGAAATTCTACTCATTATCTCCACCATACGTTGGACCTTGTTCTGACATATGGCATAGAAATAGAAAATCTTGTAGTGTCTCCTCATAACCCTGTAGTCAGACCATTGTCTGTTAACGTTTGATTTTACTATTTCTATTTGGCTCCTAAAGAAAAATATTACAGTAGATGTCTCTCAGATGATGCAGTTACCAAATTTATGCAGATTGTTTCCTCTATGCCATGTGTCAACACAACGGAAATAAGCTATAGACAGCTTGCTCCTTCTGTAATTGATAACATGGTGGATAGTGTTACAGCTTCTCTGCATCAGACTTTAGACTTGGTGGCCCCCTTAAAAAAAAAAAAAAAAAAAAAAAAAGTCTAATCAGATTTCTAACTCCTTGGTTCAACACAGAAACTCGTAGCTTAAAACAGAAGACTCATCAATTGGAAAGAAAATGGTGCTCCACTAATTTAGATGAAATCTATTTAGCTTGGAGAAATCTTTTAATTTATAAAACATCTCTTAGAAAAGCTAGAATGAATTATTATTCTGCATTAATGGAAGAACAAGAATAATCCCAGGTTTCTTTTCAGCACTGTAGCCAGGTTGACAAAGAGTCAGGACTCTGTCAATCCTAGCATTCCCTTAGAGCTTACTAGTCAGGACTTTATGAACTTTTTCAATAATAAAATTTCATCCATCAGAGAGAAAATCAGATTCTTCCCACAGTTTACTTAAATACAGTAACTACTACAACTCCTTCAATTGATGTCCATCTTGATGAGTTTACTCCAATCGACCTTTGTGAGTTAGACAAAATAGTTTCCTCATCCAAACCTTCAACTTGTCTTTTAGACCCTATTCCTACCAGGCTATTTAAAGAAGTCTTCCCATTTATTGGTAGCTTTATTCTTCATATAATCAATTCTTCATTAACTTTAGGCCATGTGCCGCAGGCTTTTAAAACGGCTGTAATTAAACCCTTACTCAAAAAGCCAACGCTAGATCCAGGAGCTTTAGCTAACTATAGACCAATCTCTAATCTCCCTTTCATTTCAAAAATCTTAGAGTTGTTGCTACGCAATTATTTGACCACCTGCAGGGAAATGGTTTACTTGAGTTTCAATCTGGGTTTAGAATCCATCATAGTACTGAAACAGCCTTAGTGAAGGTCACTAATGACCTCCTCATCACATCTGATAATGGACTGGTTTCTGTATTTGTCCTCTTAGACCTTAGTGCAGCTTTTGATACTATCGATCATAATATTCTACTTGATGGATTAGAACACTATGTTGGACTTAATGGAACTTCGTTGCAGTGGTTTAGATCTTATTTATCTGATGGGTTCCAGTTTGTTCATGTCAATGAGTTTTCTTTCAACTCGAAGCTTAGTCATGGAGTTCCACAGGGATCTGTGCTAGGCCCTACTTTTTAGTTTATATATGCTTCCGTTAGGCAACATTATTAGAAAGCACTTTATACATTTTCCTTGTTATGCAGATGATACACAATTATACCTGTCAATGAAGCCAGATGATAGTAATCAATTAGCCAAGTTGGAAGCCTGTCTTAAGGAAATCAAAGCTTGGATGACTTGTAATTTCCTGCTATTAAATTCAGATAAGACTGAAGTCATTCTTGTTGGTCCAAAAAACCTTAGAAATTCCTTTCCAAATCAAACTTTCAGTTTGGATGCAGTTACTCTCTCAATAGCCCTGTGAGGAACCTTGGAATTATTTTTGATCAAGAGCTGTCCTTCAGTTCACATATTAAATTTGTTTCTAAGACTGCCTTCTATCATTTGCATAATATTGCCAAGATTAGGAGCATCTTGTCTCAGAGTGATGCTGAGAAACTGATCCACGTTTTTGTTAGCTCGAGATTAGATTATTGTAATTCTTTATCAGGCTGTCCTAAAACATCTTTAAAAAGTCTTCAGCTGATCCAAAATGCTGCAGCAAGAGTTTGAACAGGTACTAGAAAGAGATCATATCTCCGGTTCTGGCCTCCCTTCATTGGCTTCCCATAGAGTTTAGGATTAAGTTTAAAATCCTTCTTCTTACTTACAAAGCTCTAAACAATCAGGCTCCTTTTTATTTAAAAGATCTGATACTACCGTATTATCCTAACAGAGCACTACGCTCCCAAAATGCAGGATTACTTGTAATACCTAGAATCTCAAAGTACAATGGGAGGCAGAGCCTTCAGTTATCAAGCTCCTCTCCTGTGGAACCAGCTGCCAATCTGGATTCGGGAGTCACTCGAGCTCTGTTAAGAATGGGGATAAAACCTACCTTTTTGATATAGCCTACAATTAGGGAGGGATCATGTGTTTCTGAACCCTCCCTTAGTTATGCTGTTAATAGGTTTAGTCAGCCGGGGGACCTCCAATAATGCACTGGGTCTCACTCCTTTCTTCACTCTCAATTAAATATTTTTTTGCCGGTCATTAACATCTGTTTGTTCTCTCCCATAGATTGAGTCCCCATCGTGCTGTTTGCTCTCTACATGTCTGTTCTTTTCATCTTCTCTGTCCCCTCACCCCCCCCCCCAGCCAGTCGCAGCAGATGACTGCCCCTCCCTGAGACTGGTTCTGCTGGAGGTTTCTTCCTGTTAAAAGGGAGTTTTTCCTCTCCACCGTCGCCAAGTGTTTGCTCACAGGGGATCGCCTGATTGCTGGGGTCTTTCTGCAACTGTGGGGGTTCCCCCTACAGTTGATAGTGCGATGAGATGACTGTTGTTGTGAAATGGCACTATATAAAGTTGAATTGAATGCAGGACCTCAGGCATGCAGGGGGAGTGAGTGTTGTGATATAAAGGAGACCCTGCAGCATGAGTTCATTGCTGTTTCTGAGACTGAGAAATGTGAGTGAATAAAGATCATCTGCTATGAACACCTGGCCTGTTTATTGCTCCCTCCACACTGGTGACCCTTGACGAATAATGGAACACGAGGCAAACACCCCGGAGACGGCCCGATCGGGAAGCCCCAGCAACACGTGTGCTGTTTCGGTCAAACTGCCAGACTTTTGGTTGCACGACCCAAAGTCTTGGTTCCTCCACACCGAGGCCCAGTTCGCGCTCCGGGGAATAACAGCTCGGACACTAAGACTTTTGGTGAAAAGACATTGTATCCCTACACGGCCATATGTACGAGTGCACATTTGTCATAGCGGCATGCAGTTTCCCAATCTTGGGCGCTTTTTTTTTTTTTTTTTTTTGTGTGCATATGGACTACTAGTCGATGTTGCTAACAGACGCCTGATTAATGCAATGTCTTTTGATTCCCTCCCCTGTACAGCTCGAGGAACTGGGCCAACAACGCTAGCCAGCGTCACAGCTCCAGGTGGTAAGTTCCACACACTACTCACCCAGTTCCCAGCACTCATGGTCCCAACGTTTTCGGCGGCCATCACTAAACACGGGATGGAGCACTTTATTACCACCACGGGGCCGCCCGTTTTCGCACGACCTCGGCGCCTGGACACAGCTAAACTGGCCAGTGCGCGAGGAGTTTGCCAACTTGGAAAGGTTGGGCATCATCAGGCGCTCAAACAGCCCATGGGCATCCCCACTAGACATGGTCCCTAAGGCCGAGGGCTCGTGGAGACCATGTGGCGATTTCCACAGATTAAACAATGCCACAGCGCACGACCACTACCAGATTCCCCATATTTAGGATTTTTCCATTCACCTCGCCAGGGCATCTATTTTTTTTTTTTTTTTCCCCCTTAAGATAGACCTGGTCCATGGTTACCACCAGGTCCCGGTGTGCACAGAGGACATAAACCAAACGGGGTTATTACTGCCGTTTTGGGTCAGTTTGTGCCATGCCTTTTAATCCAAAGGGCATGCTTAAAGACATTCCAACACATGATGGATGTGGTGTTGCGCAATCTGCCATTTGTGTTCATCTACCTGGATGACATCCTGGTGGCCAGCACGTCCCAGGACAAATGTGTAACCCACCTCAGGACGGTTTTCCGGAGGTTAGAGGAGCACAGGTTAATAATCAACCCGACAAAATGCCAGTTCAGCGTGACGGATCGTATGGTGTTTTTTTTTTTTTTTTTTTTTTTTTTTTTGGGGGGGGGGGGCATTGCATCTCACCGGAGGGAGCAATACCCTTGCTGGATAAGGTGCACGCAGTGGCGAATTTTCCCCTGCCTCAGTCAGGGCACTGCAAGAGTTTTTGGGGATGGTTAACTTCAATAACTGTTTCCTCTCCCGCACAGCCCAGCTCATGCAGCCATTGTACGCCGCACTCAAGAAACAGAAACCGGTGGACAGTCGACTGAGCTGGAGCAGGCATTCTGAGGTTAAAACGGCCCTGGCAAACGCCACACTGTTGGCACACCCGGACCCAGCGGCTCGGATAGCGCTCACTACCGATGCCTCGGACGTGGCCATAGGGGCCGTCATGGAGCAATGCGTCGCCGGTTCTTGGCAGCTGCTCGGTGGGTTTTTTTTTTTTTTTTTTTTTTTTTTTTTTTTTTTTTAAAAGCAGGTCTTTGCGCGACAGTGAGCGTTACTGGCTCTCCACTTGGCCATACGCCACTTCCAGTTCTGGCTGGAAGGGCACAGCTTCACTGCATTCGTGGACCACAAGCCGCTAACATACGCAATGGCCAAGGTTTCGGAACCATGGTTGGGCCGGCAGCAGAGACAGCTGGCCGCAATCTCTGAGTTTGACTGATATTCAGCATGTGGCCGGTAAACTGAATGTGGTGGCCCCAGTCTGCGTAGGGATAGATTACACAGCCATGGCCGCAGAGCAGATTGGCGATGTGGACGTGTGCGCACTCCAGTCTGGACCAACAGGGTTAAGGCTGGAGAGCAGAGTACTGCAAGCGGGGGGGGGGGGAGGGGGCGGCGCTAATCTGTGACGTCTCCACAGGACGCCCGCACCCGGTGGTCCTAGGCGTTTGGCGCTGCTGCGTGTTTGAGTCCGTTCACGCCCTGGCACACCTAGGAGTACGCAAGTCAGTCAAAATGGTGGGATCAAAGTTTGTATGGCCAGGCCTGCGCAAACAGGTGAAAGAATGGGCTGCAGCCTGCGTAGCATGCCAACGAGCCAAAGTGCACAGGCACACAATGGCCCCTTTGGAGCCGTTTTGTATCCCGGCTAAGAGGTTCAACCATGTTCACGTGGACCTCATGGGCCCCCTCCTGCCATCGCAGGGGTTCACGCACCTTCTGACAGTAGTGGACCACACCATGGCCAGAAGCAGTCCCACTAGCTGCAACTGCGTCCGCAGATGTGGCACACACCTTTTTGACAACATGGATGTTTTTTTTTTTTGTTACTTATTTGTACCCGTAGGTAGATTTGGTTTGCAGTCTGGTGACAAGCCACCGGCTGCTGGTCGCTGCGAGCGCCCTAAACCTACAGGTTTTTTTTTTTTTTTTTTGGTATGCGGGAGGAAACCGGAGAAATCCCAGAGTAAACCCACGCAACACGGGGAGAACATGCAAACTCCACACAGC
Source organism: Pholidichthys leucotaenia (assembly GCA_020510985.1). Lineage (NCBI taxonomy): Eukaryota > Metazoa > Chordata > Actinopteri > Cichliformes > Pholidichthyidae > Pholidichthys > Pholidichthys leucotaenia. The sequence continues at coordinate 442,438,871 of CM035840.1, forward strand.
TCACTGTTGGTCGGGGGCTGGGATCGAACCCACGACCTCATGATCCCCGCGATCCCCCGGCCGAGGGTAAAACTGTGCTGCCACAGTGCTAAACCACTGCGCCACCGTGCAGCAGTGTTGCGTGGGTTTACTCCAGAATTTCTCCGGTTTCCTCCCGCATGCCAAAAACATGCAGGTTAGGGATACAGGGCGCTTGCGCACAGTGACCGGCAGCTGGTGGCTTGTCACCAGACTGCAAAACAAATCTACCTACGGGTACAAAATAAGTACCAAAAATAAAAATGGGTCGCACGTTTTGGCATCCCTTCGGACATCACGTCCGATCGGGGCCCTCAGTTTGTTTCCGACCTCTGGTCCGCTATGGCCCGTAGCCTGGGTGTCGCAATTCATCGCACAACCTCATACAACCCACAGGCCAATGGGTTATGCGAGCATTTCCATAGGTCACTGAAAGCAGCGCTCAGGGCTTCGCTTGCGGATGCAAATTGGGTGGACCGACTCCCGTGGGTTCTATTCAGGTTGCGTTCTGCACCAAAAGAGGAGTTGGAGGCTTCCCCAGCAGAGCTGGTTTTTTTCTCAGCCGCTGCGGGTCCCCGGGGAATTTTTACCAGATAACCCCACGCCAAACAACCATCCGTCCCCCGCGTTCACGGCATAGCACAGATGCAGGCACACTACCTGGCCCAGCCCACCACTGTTTTCCATGCACTTTTGTGCCTAAAACTTTGAAGAACGCAGCGTTCGTGTTTGTCAGGCACAATACCCACCGCCCCCATTGCACCCACCCTACAATGGCCCGTTTAGAGTGCTGGAACCAGTGCTCTCTCCACAGTGCATCCAAATTGGCAGCCACTAAACACAATGTCAACTCAATTTCTATAGTTCACCACTTGCGCAAGATTGTAAGTTGTCTCCATACCAAGAAGTTCAAAATCTGTTAATTTTTGGGGAAGTTATTGAGGTAAAAGTGGCCAGCCAGGGGCTTCACTTCTGGCGGCCAATGATTAATCCAGTTTTTCTAGAGATCAGTGGCCCACCCAACTCCACTCAGCTCTGTAATCACTGATGGCGCGTGAGATATCGGGGTGTTTTTTTTTTTTTTTTTTTTTTTTTTTTTTTAATATACAGATTAGTGCATATGGGACCTTAAATCGAAAAAAAATTCTTCATTGAAATGAATGGCAAGAGCAAAATTATTGTAACGTTGGGGCTGTGTTAAGGGTGCGGGGATTTTTTCCCCAGCATGCTTTGCCAACAGAGGACGTTATCATTTGTGTTAAAGCGTTATTACTGTCATATTACTGTCACAGCAGTGTTATAAGTAGAATCAGAACAAGACTGATCATGTTTGTGCAACCCTTAGTGAAACGGAGGTCTGTGGGAATGACCTCCCCTCCTGCCTGTGTTGAAGGGTGTGTTTCAATACAGCCTGTTCGTCATAGCCATCTTGGACACTCGCCAGGGATGTACCTACAGTGCAGCCTGAACAACACGCCAATCCAGGCCCTGATCGACACCGGTTCTACATCTCCTTGGTCTGACCCGGTGTGCTGCCAGGCACGGACAAGACAGCGCCGCAAGGGTGGGAACCCACCGGGTGCTGCGTCACCACAGCTACCAGTGAGCGCACCAGATTGGGAGGGCGAAGAGTTTTTGTGGTGGGGGTGGCCGGCCAGGACACAAAGCACCTATTCTAGCTGGCTGACATCCAAGACCCCTGCATTATTGGACTCTATCTGCTCGCAGCGTGGGGCGCAAAAATTGACACCACCAGATCGTCCCTCCTGCTGGGAACTCGGACAACCACGCTCTGCAGCGGGACCCGGAAGAGGAACCCAGAGGCCTGCGTGATCAAGGGACCGCTAGGATGGACCAAACCGGGCGGGTCACCGCAAGAACTGGACACAACGGCGCCACGAGCAGAGGGAGCACAATCAGACAGCAAGGGGGAGGATCACAGCGGAGCGGGTCATCGTGTCAGCAGAAACGCAGCAGGTGGTCGAGGAATTGTTCCAGCAGAGCTGCAGTGGGCTGGAATTGGGACAGACACGCCAAATGCGGGAGCTGTTGGACTGTCTGCACTGCCAGCAGGCAGAGGATCAAGACCAGGCCGTCCCACGGGCTGCTGCTCTCCGGACCGCTGTGAGCAGGAATAACACAGCAGCACACAGTTCCCCTCGGATGATCAGGCAGCTCCCCCCAGCGACTGTCACAGAGGCCTTCGGTGCGCAGCAGCTGCAGAGCGAGCAGGACAGAGATCCAGTCATTTCCCGGGTTCGGCAGTGGCTGGACGCGGGCCAGCAGCCTGCCTGGGAGGCCCTGGCAGCGGCAGGGAGTCGGCAGAAGCAGGCATGACTCCCGCTGCCAGAGGAGGGACTTTGCACCAGGAGATCAAGTCTGGGTTTTCTGCCCAGAGTGAAAAAGGGGACAGTCACCAAAACTGGCGAGCCATTGGTCGGGACCGTGCATGGTCCTACAGAGACTGTCAGATGTGGTGTACAGGGTGAGGCTAAAGAAAAGGGACTGGGTCGTGGTACTCCACCGTGACCATCTCGCCCCGTACCAGCCATCCACCCCGCAGGTGGTCGAGCCGGAGCCTTCACCCCGACCAGATACTCCGACCAAAGCACGGATGAACACTAGCGGGCCTGTACATGCTGGTCATCGACAACTGAGGCCGCCCCGACGCTCGGACGGATTCGTGTTGGACTTTTGAGCTGGACTTTTATTATTCTGGGGACAGAAACCAGTCTGGGGGGGACAGTGTAACGTCGGGGCTGTGTTAAGGGGGCGGGGATTTTCCCTGGCATGCTTTGCCAGCAGAGGAAGTTATCATTTGTGTGTTAGTGTTATTACTGTCATTATATTGCTGTGTTATGACACAGCAGTGTTATAAGTAAAATCAGAACAAGACTGATCATGTTTGTGCAACCCTTAGTGAAACGGTGGTCTGTGGGAATGACCTCCCCTCCTGTTTGTGTTGAAGGGTGTGTTTCAATAAAGCCTGTTCGTCACAGCCATCTTCTCCTTTTTCTTGTGTGAACCCCCTAATACGTCACATTATCTTTTGATCCCAATCAAATTTTGCCACGAGTTACGCATAGGTTTGTCAATTTAAAAGAATTTTCCATGTAATTAAAGCTGTCCTATAATAGAATAGGCTTTGTCATTGTACAGCTGTATAGTCCAACAAAATTGTGGGGGTTATAGTATATTATAGTAATATTTAGTTTTTAAGTTTTCTAGCAGACAACTCCCATCATCCCAAATCACTAAACTGTAATCGTATTTAGTGCTGTTACTTATGCAGGATGCACGTCTTTTCTTTTGATCAGAAATTTAAAAAAAAATAACTTATTCAAAGTTTTTATGTTGACTTTGACTATAAATTTGCGTTGCTTATGCAGAATGCATATGTATTTTCCTCTAGTTTATAAAATTCCATTATTCAATGCTGACTGTTTAGTCAATTCACTGCAAACAAAAATAAATCTATATATCAATGTTATCAAGCAGCCTCTCTTTTACAGTGTCGTAGGTTGCCTGTTGGGCTTTTAATGGGCTTGATTCCATACAGCTGGTTGCTTGTTTTTCTCGTGAAACCTGGCAACACCGATTGTGTTTTTGAGTGGAAAATTATCAATTTGTAATACTAGGCAGCATCTAAAGACGGTAACATAACAAATTAAATCATATAGTTCATCATTTGGGTATTTGTGTCCTGTTTACTCCAACCCAACACAAAGATGGAGATGTCTGTAAAACATTGGATGGAGATATTTTGGAGGGAAAATTTACTGGAAATGACATTTTACACAGACAGGAGTTATGCTCATGGATTGTCACCTTATCGTGGTGGGGTTTTTTCGTGCCCCAGTGATCCCAGGAGCTATGTTGTCTGGGGCAATCTGCCTCTGGATAGGGTCACCCAAGACAAACTGGTCCTGGGTGAAGGGCCAGACCAAGAACGATCCAACACTCATAAATTCTATATCAAGGATTCAGTGTACCCCAGCCGGTATGGGGTTACCGGGGCCCCACCCTGGAGCCAGGCCTGGGGGAGGGGCTCAGTGGCTAGCGTCTGGTAGCCGGGTTTCCACCCATGGGACCTGGCAGAGATCAGCCCAAAGGAGTTACATGGGTCCGCCCTCCAGTAGGCTCACCACCTGCAGGAGGGATCATGGGGGTCTGGTGCTATGTGGATTAGGTGGCAAAGGCGGAGACCTTGGCAGACTGATCCCAAGCTTTCTAAACTGGCTTTTGGTACGTGGAATGTCTCCTCTCTGGTGGGGAAGGAGCCTGAGCTGGTGTATGAGGTTGAGAGATACCGGCTAGATATAGTCGGCCTCACCTCAACACACAGTTCCGGTTCCAGGACCAGTCTCCTGGAGAGGGGCTGGAGCTTGGCCTTTTCTGGAGTTGCCCCGGACGAGAGGTGACGAGCAGGGGTGGGTATTCTTGTATCCCCCCCACCTTGCTGCCTCTATATTGGAGTTTTCCCCGGAGGATGAAAGGGTTGCTTCCCTGGGCCTTCGGGTTGGGAAATGGGTCCTGACCATCATTTGTGCCTATGCACCAAATGAGGTTTCCCTTTTTGGAGTCTGACTGGGGTGCTGGAGGGTGCTCCTCTTGGAGACTCCATTGTCCTACTGGGGGACTTCAATGCGCACGTGGGCAACAACATTGAAACCTGGAGGGGGGTGATTGGGAGGAACGGCCTGCCCGATCTGAACCCAAGTGGTGTTCAGTTATTGGACTTCTGTGCTAACCAGTTTGTTCATAACGAACACCATGTTCAAGCATAAGGGTGTCTATATGTGCACCTGGCACCAGGACACCCTAGGTCGCAGGTCGATGATCGATTTTGTTATTGTCATCAGACCTGCGACCGTATGTCTTGGACACTCGGGTAAAGAGAGGTGCAGAGCTGTCAACTGATCACCTGGTGGTGAGTTGGATCCGATGGCAGGGGAGGAGGCCATTCAGACCTGGTAGACCCAAGCGTATAGTGAGGGTGTGCTGGGAACGTCTGGCCCCTGTCCGGGAGGTCTTCAACTCCCACCTCCGGAAGAACTTCAACCACATTCCAAGGGAGTCTGGAGACATGGAGTCTGAATGGGCCATGTTCTCCACCTCTGTTGTTGAAGCGGCGGCCCAGAGCTGCGGCCGCAAGGTGGTCGGTGCATCTCGTGGTGGCAACCCCCGAACCAAGTGGTGGACACCAGTGGTGAGGGGGTGGCGTTAAGCTGAAGGAGTCCCATCAAGCTTGGTTGGCTTGTGGGACTCCCAAAGCAGCTGAGGTGTACCGGCAGGCCAAGCGGAGTGCAGCTCGGGTGGTTGCTGAAGCAAAAACCCGGGTATGGGAGGAGTTTGAGGCCATGGAACAAGACTTTCGGTCGGCCTCGACGAGATTCTGGCAAACTGTCTGGCGGCTCAGGAGGGGAAAGCAGCTCCGTCCACACTGTGTATGGTGTGGATGGGGCGCTGTTGACTTCGACTGGGGATATCGTTGGGCAGTGGAAGGAATACTTCAAGGATCTCCTGCAATCCCACTGATACACCTTCCACAGAGGAAGCAGGGTTTGTGCACGAGGGGGATGACTCGCCTATCACAGGGGCTGAGGTCGCCAAGGTGGTTAAAAATCTCCTTGGCGGCTGGGCCCCGGGGGTGGACAAGATTTGCCCCGAGTACCTCAAGGCCCTGGATGTTGTTGGGCTGTCATGGTTGACATGCCTCTGCAACATTGCGTGGCGGTCGGGGGCAGTGCCTTTGGCATGGCAAACCGGGGTGGTGGTTCCTCTCTTCAAAAAAGGGGACCGGAGGGTGTACTCCAACTTTAGAGGGATCACACTCCTCAGCCTCCCTGGGAAGGTTTATGCCAAGGTACTGGAGAGGAGAGTCTGGCCGTTGGTCGATCCTCGGATTCAGGAGGAGCAATGTGGTTTTCGTCCTGGCCGTGGCACATCGGACCAGCTCTTTACCCTCTCGAGAATTCTCGAGGGGTCGTGGGAGTTTGCCCAACCAGTTTACATGTGTTTTGTGGACTTGGAGAAGGCATTCGACCGCATTCCTCATGGTTTTTTATGGGGGGTGCTTCGGGAGTATGGGGTATCGGGCTTGTTGTTACGAGCTATTAGGTCTCTGTACGACCTTTGTGAGAGTTTAGTTCATATTGCCAACACTCGGTCGGACTCATTCCCAGTGAGAGTTGGACTCTGCCAGGGCTGCCCTTTGTCACCAATCCTGTTCATAATTTTTATGGACAGGATTTCTAGGCGCAGCCAGGGAATGGAGGGTGTCATCCTTGGTGACCACAGGATCTCATCTCTGTTGTTTGTAGATGATGTTGTCCTGTTGGCTTCATCCAGCAATGACCTACAGCTCTTGCTGGGACGGTTTGCCGCCGAGTGTGAAGTGGCTGGGATGAGAATCAGCACCTCCGAGTCCATGATCCTCAGCCGGAAAAAGGTGGATTGTCCTCTCTGGGTTGGACAGGCTCCTGCCCCAAGTGGAGGTGTTTAAGTATCTTGGGGTCTTATTCATGAGTGAGGGGAGAATGGAACGAGAGATTGACAGACGGATCGCAGTACCATCTGCAGTGATGCGGATGTTGTACCGGTCTGTTGTGAAGAGGGAGCTTGGTTCTAAGGCAAAGCTGTGGATTTACCAGTCAATCTACGTTCCTACTCTCACCTATGGTCACGAGCTTTGGGTAATGACCAAAAGAACAAGATCACGGATACAAGCGGCTGAAATGAGCTTTCTCCGTAGGATTGCTGGACTCACCCTCAGAGATGGGGTGAGGAGCTCAGTCATCCGGGAGAGGCTCAGAGTAGAACCGCTGCTCCTCCACATTGAAAGGAGTCAGTTGCAGTGGTATGGGCATCTGATTAGAATGCCTCCTGGACACCTCCCACTTGAGGTGTTTTGGGCACGTCCCACTGGGAGGAGACCCCGGAGCAGACCCAGGACTCAGTGGAGAGATTATGTCTCCCAGCTGGTCTGGGAACACCTTGGTATCCTCTCTGAAGAGCTGGGGCAGGTGGCTGGGGAGAGGGAAGTCTGGGCTTCTCTGCTTGCAGCACAGGCTGCAGATGTACTGTCTACAAGTATGGTTGATGTCCAAGAGTGGCTCCTCAAGAACCATCTATTGCTGAACCTTCAGAAAACAGTCTCAATGTGCTTTTCAATCAAAAAATGTAACCTGCAACATTTTAAAGTTAATATACATGATCATGACATCAGTTTAGCTACAGAATTCAAATACCTTGGCATTGTACTAGATCCTCAACTCAAATTTAATCTTCATATAAAGAAAATTTCAAAAACAGTAAAAAAAAATCTGAACTGCTTTAAATTAATTAGATATTACATACCTTACGAAGCAGCTGCACTGTATATGCATTCTATGGTTTTTTCTCATATATCATACTGTTTGACAGTCTGGGCTCAAGCAGCCCCTTCCACAATAAGACATATAGGTTCATTATATAATCAAACCCTAAAAATCTTGGACAAAAAGCCCATTAGGTGGCATCACTGTAATGTTTTAAAAAAATACAACCTATTGAGTTTTGAGAGCTTCATTGACCTCTGTCTTCTGAAATTAACGTTCAAATGTTTCCATAAATCAGCACCCGAGCCACTTGCTGGTTTCGTCCAAAGACAGGACAGCAGCAGAGCCACCAGGAGTTCTGTTAACAATAACTGTAAAATATTCCACCGCAGAACCACATTTGGACAAACAGCTTTCTCTATAAAGGGCAGTCACATCTGGAACACAATGCCAAATGAAATTAAAATAATAACGGACTTTAAAACATTCACTAAAAATGTTAAAAACTGGCTGAAAAATAAACAAGAATGTACTCATGTATGAATTATTTGTCTGCAAAGTGTGAGTGAATGAAGGGAAGGAATAAATGTTTGTTTATAGTGAGTGACGGAGGGAGGAAGGCCTGAAATAGGCAAATGTGAGTTATGTTAAATGTGAGTCAGGCTGTTATATTTGTGTATTTATAATATTTATGTTAAAGGTGAGTCAGGCTGTTATATTTGTGTATTTATAATATTTATAATTGTGTATTTATAATTTTTCTGCATTGATGTATGTGGTTATTGTGTATATTTTTATCTTGATTCTTTTTTCTAAAGCCCATCCAGGGACAAGAGTTGCAAATTAGCTAATAGCTATACACTCTATGTGCAACACATCAGATTGATTGTCTTTGATTAATTGTCTGTTTATTGCACTGTCCCTGTCAAATAAACTAATCTACTACTACTGCTTGAACTGCTGCCTCCGCAGCCCGGACCTCTGGAAAAGCTGTATAAGATAGATGGATGGAAGAGTTATGCTGAGAATTGCATCCCATTGTTGCAAGTACATAGGTGTTTAGTGCAAGTCAAAGTCAACTATACACTTTGAAAATACTTTGGAAAAAGTGATTACCCTTTATACCGACAATGCATAAATGTAAAATCTCGACTTTGAAGATTGTTAAACGTGGAGTTGGATCACTATGATTTCTAACCCTCTTTGCAACACTAAAACATCTGTCGAATAAGCATAAAGATAATTTACACAAAGTAATTTTTACTTCTAAAAATGTATAATTGGTACTTCTAAAAATGCAAAAATTGTTACAAGCCTGGCTGTAGTGTTATATTTTATAGTTTTGGCGGATGGGATGCAGTTCTTGGCAAGCGAGTAATTCTCAGCATAACACTGGCTCCTGGCCCCTACAGTACAGTAAAGCCCCGTTTCCACTAGTGTCAGTACGGTACTGTGTGGTCCCACCACTGCGAGGCACGGCCCAATGTCCAGGCCGATGGTTTGCAGCAATTATTTGGCAGCGTAGCAGCCATCTGGAACACACAGACAGCATACACATTTTAATGCCTTAGTAGCGATAACCTGTTGCCACTACAATGTATTACGCGGGGATTATGACTGTAGCCAGCATTGGTAATCGTTAGCTTACCCTCATCCTGCTCCTTGTCCATATGCCACCGGATTCAAACGTTGGAGATTCCCCTTCGGACTCTGGTGCATATTGCAATTCAGCTATGGCACACAATAGTCTCCTGTGTTTTGTCTAGCCGCACGCAGCCTTTGCTGGCTCTGCTGTTTGGCCTTGACAAAAAGCCACAGCGCGAGCATTACAATCATCCTCTCCCGATCCTCCATCTTGTGTTTTGCTATTGTGTTGCACATGTTGTCCCGGAAAAGTGCTGCTGCCGCCTCCCCGGAAAGGTGGCGGCGACACCTCCCTCTCCCACCCACACCAAGTGGGACCTAGTGCAGTGGAAACACAAGAGGGCCGAACTGTACTGTCCCGTCCTATACCAAAAGGGGCCTTAAAGGTCTGACACGTTCTTGACTTCCTCTAATTTTTCAACACATAATACAATATGACGAAATCGGTTTGTCTGTGCAGTTCTCTCACTTCCGCCCTCCCAAGAGAGCAGACGCTTTTTTCTTCTCTCCTGCTGATTTTTTCCTCCCCTCCTGTTACTAGATCCCAGCTTGCTGTTGTCTGCCTGCGTCTAACTGCGACCGCCGAAAAGAAATTGAGTTAATAAGCTGGGCTTTGAACACAATTGACACTATTTTTTCAACAAGGAAAAGTGCTCCGGGGGAAGCTGTCTGCCCCGCTGGAACGGCTCCAGTGGGCTATCTATGTGACACGGGTAATTGGAAAATGCTGTGTCTCTCTAATCTTTCTATCGAAGATATTGAAGATTTGTTTATCTTCGTAATCTTGGTGATTGGGATAATTCTGATTGGGACGGGAATTGTCTTGGTTTACCGCAAATTGCTGAAGATGGATTCAACCTATCAAAATGCTGGCCAGGCGAGGTGCATCCAACAAATTGAGAAACTGGAGAAGACCATGATAGCGACTACTGGAGAACTGTCTCGTAAGGTGGATTACATCATGGGTTCGCTCAGGTCTTTCCACGACGAATTCAAAGCTGCGCAATGAAGGATTAATGTACTGAATCTACAGAAGAAATACAAGTCTTCTCTGTGATCAGTCCTATTTGGCATTATTATTCCCCATGAAAATTCCTCCTGGCTGTCTGCAGACTGTGTTTTTTTCAAAATCATGAGCACAAGGCCTTGGACAGCCAGCTGCAGCGCCAGATAAGACTGGGCGCCAGACAGACAAAACATCTTCTGCCAAGGGTCCTTGGGTCTCTCTTATTATCATCAACACTGCTCAACACCGCACACACATTGATTCATGAACTGATTAAAGATACTGTACACTGCTCTCTTGTGTCTTGTGAATTCTATTGTATGCTAATGCATGAGGGTTTTTTTTCTGTGTAGTCAAAATTTGGCTCACATATGAGCGTTTATTCTGATTACTATGTTTTTTCTCTCTCCTATTGTGTTTTCCTCCCCCTCCTCTCCCCTCTTTACCTCCACTGTTGACAGGCGCCTTGTATGGCGACGCGTCATTGGATGCGCCTAACGTGCGCGTCTAATGTCAAGTCAAATTCCTTGTGTGTTTACTTGTAAATATACTTGGCAATAAAGCTGATTCTGATTCTGATTCTGATTCTAAGTGAAAGTTTTTTTTTTTTTTTAACGCAAATATCCAACGTTTCCATGAGCGCAATGTCACCCATTGCGTCAGTGGCTGGAAAACCCCCCCGGCCATGTTGTAACGTCATCAACAGAACACAGCGCTTGGCTGCCCTTTGTACACACAGGATGGAAGAAGTTGAAAACATCGACCATGGTTCCAGCACTTGTAGTCTGGAGTTGGTTTGTGTTGTCCAATCTTCAGACGATTATAGTTCAGAAGAATAGGATGATAAAGAAGAATCTGGGGGCATCAAACCCTATAGGTTTGAGCCGTGCCAAGCGGGCATTGTGCCGAGAGAGTCAGACTCAGCAACAGTCAGCTGTTCATGTTTTGTGTGCATCATCTGCCGTGTTGTCAGCCAGCCAATATTGCCAACACTATTACGACGTGTTAGCCACTCCACACAGCCGTGGTTCTATTGCACCCCTTGTAGCGATGTTGACTCTGGGGCACAACCGTGGTTAATACGTCTCCTCCATGTTCACTGAGCGGCGTCGGCCCCTAACACCTACTGTTTGTGTATTTTTGTCAGTCTTCACCTTTTTGGGAATTGTCTGTTCTATATTAAATGTGCTTTGGTGAATACTATGCTTAAATCCTTGTGTAAATCATCGTTATTTATGCGTAAATCATCCTTCTCCGTGCGGTCTTATGCAGGGCAGGGAGAGAGCACATGAAATAACGAGGATTAAAGCACAGAATTCACCACAGTACATTTAATATAGAATGACAGAAAATTCCCAAAAAGGTGAAGACTTACAAATAATATACAGAAACACAAACAGGAGGCGTTCAAGGCTGACGTCGCTCAGCGAACATGGAAAGGAGACGTATTAACCACGGTTGCGCACCAGAGCAGACATTGCTTCAAGAACACACGAGAACCACAGCTGGGTGGAGTGGCTAACACGTCGAGAGTGCTGAAAATACTGGCAGACTAACAGCACAGATGACAATACTATTGACCAGCAGTACGTGTACATTTTGGCGCCGTTTGCCATTAACGCACTGCTGGTGATGGTGTGATGACAGGCACCTGGGCGAGGACCGGGAAACATGATCAGCGGGATGATGATCATGATCACCTGTTGATAATTATTGAAGGGACGTGCCCGGACCGGTGTGCGATCAGAGAAAGTAGGTCAAAGCTGCGCGTAAATCCATTAATCCTTCTCCTCATCGCGCTCCTCCTGCATAGAAGTGCAGAGGAGAGCAGGCTCGAGCTGAAGCGTGTGAATGTGGTCTTTCACACATCACACGCTTTGTCTAAGCCTGTGACACAATGCGAAGGCATAGCTGTAAAATTAAAACAAGAAACCAGAGAAACTGTGAGCCACAAAGCTGCTGTCATTCCAGTCAACAACACCGTAGTCCATTGCTGCGATTACGTCGTGGGCGGCTCCACAATCCAGTCAGTGGCTGCTGCTTTTTGATAACTATTTTATGCAGGAGCTGTTGTAAATATTATATTGATCATTGACAATGACTTTTGGGTTTACACAACATGCTAAAAAAAAAGGTCAAAAACGTGTCATCAGACCTTTAAAATGCCATAGACTACCTTCCTCTACCAAACGTAGCTGCGCATGCCCACACATAGTTGGTCGTCTTCTTCGTCTGCATGTGGCGGTAACAAACCACAGGTGCATGACCGCCACCCTAGGATTGGGGATGATATGGCAATGACTTACAGACTACTTTGCATTCAAGCAAGTAATATAATAAAAACTAGAAAAGCACTCAGAGCGCAGACCTCCGCCAAGCGCCACAGTTCCCCCCCCCCCCATACAGTGTTTGTGTGTACGTTTTCAGATTCCTTGACCATGAAAACATATGACTAGCAATTGGATTCACAATGATAGGATTAGTGGTTCAGTAGTTATTCACGAAAATCACATTTTCCATAATGGGGTTTTCGCCACAGTTCCCCCCCATACAGTGTTTGTGTACGTTTTCAGATTCCTTGACCATGAAAACATATGCCTAGCAATTGGATTCACAATGATAGGATTAGTGGTTCAGTAGTTATTCACGAAAATGGCATTTTCCGTAATGGCGGTTTTCTTCTGGACGGTGATCTGGATCACCACCAAAATGTAATCATCATTTCACCATAATCATCATAATCACCATTTCTGACAATCTGTGAAAATTGCATGAAAATCCGTCCATAAGTTTTTGAGTTATCTTGCTAACAAACAAACAGACAAACCAACGCCGATGATCACATAACCTCCTTGGCGGAGGTAATAACCATGGAGGACTTAGGAGAAGCACCACAGAGAAAACATCAGAATCAGAATCAGCTTTATTGGCCAAGTATGCACAACACATACAAGGAATTTGACTTTGGCTAAAAACTTGCTCTCATTGTTCAGGTGGAGGATTTAAATAAGGATTCAATGACAACAGAGTATGTACAGTAAATTACAGTCTGTCCACGTTTCTATAAAAGGATGCAAATATATACAGGAATATATGCAGTTATTTACTCAGACTAACCACACTTTGCAGAAATATATGAAAAAATATACAGTCACACAGTATTTCAATGTGAACTCAGATTCAGTGATATAATGTGAATGAAGTAAAAAGCAGTGTGAGTGTTGTGTGCAATGTAATAATGGATGAAAAGTCATGAGTACAGCAACAGGTAGGACTAGGTGAATGTTAGTTCATCAGAGTGATGGCTTGAGGAAAGAAACTGTTCCTGTGACGGGTGGTTTTGACCTTCAGTGATCTGTAATGACGACCAGAAGATAGAAGTTCAAACAGTTTGTGGCCGGGGTGTGATGGGTCAGCACAGATGTTTCCCGCCCGTTTCCTGGTTATGGACTGATAAGTTCTCAATGGAGGGTAGGTCAGTACCAATGATCCTCTCCGCAGACTTAATGATCCACTGCAGTCTGGTCTTGTCCTGTTTAGTGGCAGATCCAAACCAGACAGTGATGGAAAAGCAGAGGACAGATTGGATGATGGCGGTGTAGAAGACAACCAGCAGCTCCTGAGGCAAATCAAACTTCTTGAGCTGACGCAGAAAAAACAACCTCTGCTGGGCCTTTTTTCGGACAGTGTCTATATGGGAGGACCACTTCAGGTTCCGGGAGACTGTGGTACCCAGAAACTTGAAGGAGTCCACAGTGGACACTGTGCTGTTGAGGATGGTGAGTGGGGGGAATGAAGGGGGGTGTCGCCTGAAATCCACAGTCATCTCCACCGTTTTGGCTGGGTTAAGTTCAAGATGGTTCTGGCTGCACCAGAGGATCAGCTGCTCCGCCTCCCGCCTGTATGCAGACTCATCATCATCCCGGATCAAACCGATGACTGTGGTGTCGTCCGCAAACTTCAGGAGCTTCACCGAAGGGTCCTCTGAGGTGCAGTCATTGGAGTAGAGGGAGAAGAGCAGTGGGGAAAGGACACATCCTTGGGGGGCGCCAGTACTAATTTTTCGGGAGCTGGATGTAAATCTCCCTAGCTTCACCTGTTGCCACCTGTCAGTCAGAAAGCTGGAGATCCACTGGCAGGTGGAGGGAGGCACCTTGAGCTGGAGGAGTTTCTGATGAAGAATGCCTGGGATGATGGTGTTGAACGCTGAGCTGAAGTCGACAAACAGGATCCTGGCGTACGTCCCTGGGGAGTCGAGGTGTTGCAGGATGTAATGTAGTCCCATATTCACTGCATCATCCACTGACCTGTTTGACCGGTAGGCAAACTGCAGTGGGTCCATCAGGGGGCCTGTGATGACCTTCAGGTGGTTCAGCACCAATCTCTCCAAGGATTTCATGACCACAGAGGTCAGGGCAACAGGTCTGTAGTCGTTTAATCCTGTAACAGAGGGTTTCTTGGGAACTGGAATGATGATGGAGCGTTTGAAGCAGGAAGGCACTTCACGCAGCTCCAGTGATCTGTTAAAGATCCGGGTGAAGATGGGGGCCAACTCGTTGGAGCAGACTCTCAGGCAGGACGGAGACACACCATCAGGTCCTGCAGCCTTCTTGATCTTTTGTCTCTGAAAGACCCGGCGCACCTCCTCTTCACAGATCGTTAGTGCTGGTGGGAGGTCAGAGTGGAGGAGGGATGGAGTTCCTGGGGCTGCAGATAATCCTTTTGTGTGGGTGGGAGGTGAGAACTGTAGGTTCTTTTCAAACCTGCAGTAAAAGCTGTTTAGGTCGTTAGCCAGCTGGAGGTTTTCCACAGGGTGGGGGGATGGTCTCCTGTAGTTGGTGATATTCTGCAGGCCTGTCCAGACAGAAGCAGAGTTGTTGGCTGAGAAGTTTTTTTGTAACTTCACACTGTAGCTCCTCTTAGCAAGCCTGATCTCCTTCGTCAGCATGTTTCTGGCCCACTTGTACAGAGTCCAGTCACCAGTCCTGTAGGCCTCCTCCTTGGTCTGACGTAGCTGCTTCAGTTTAGGAATGAACCAGGGTTTATTGTTGTTGTATGTGCAGAAGGTCTTGGTCTGCACACACATGTCCTTGCAGAAACAGATGTATGACGTCACAGTGTCAGTGAGTTCATTTAAGTTAATGGCTGCAGCTTCAAAAACACTCCAATCTGTGCAGTCAAAGCAGGCTTGTAACTTCAGCTTTGATTCCTCAGTCCATTTCTTCACAGTCCTTACAACAGACTTGGAAGTTTTTAGTTTCTGTCTGTATGTTGGAATAAGATGGAGCAGACAGTGGTCAGAAAAACCCAGAGCTGCACGGGGGACGGCATGATAGGCGTTTCTTAAAACTGTGTAACAGTGGTCGAGTGTATTTGTGTCCCTGGTGGGACATTTAATATGCTGTCTGTATTTAGGAAGCTCATTTGTGAGATTAGCTCTATTGAAATCACCCAGAATGATAAGCAGAGAGTCTGGATGTTTTTCCTCCACCTCTGCTATCTGTTCAGCGAGGTGCTGCAGGGCCTCTGTTGTAGAAGCAGCAGGCGGGATATAAATTCCGACCAGAATAAATGAGAACTCTTGCGGTGAATAAAAGGGTTTACAGTTTATGAACAGTGACTCTAGGTTAGGGCTGCAAAACTTCAACACTGTGACATCAGTACACCAACCTGCGTTTATGTAGAAGCAGATTCCACCACCTTTAGTCTTTCCAGAGAATTCTCGGCTGCGATCAGCGCGAAACAGCTGGAATCCGTCCAGGCGGACCGCGCTGTCCGGGATGTGTTCACTCAGCCAGGACTCCGTGAAACAAAGGGCGCCAGATCTGCTAAAATCCCGGTTTTTGTGAGTCAGGAGCAGCAGTTCATCCATTTTGTTCGCCAAACAGCGGATATTTGCCAGATGGATCGATGGGAGCGGCGTGCGAAATCCTCGTTTCTTCAGCCTGACTAGCGCACCGGCACGTTTACCACGCCGCCTTCGTTTCCGGCCAGCGCCAATAGCCGCTGCTCCCACAGCTAAGATCGACTGAAAAAACTTCAGATCAGCAGCAGAAACTGGCAGAGAAGTTGCATTGGGAGGTAGTCTGAGTGAAAGTAGTTCCTCCCTTGAATAGGTGATTCGGACAGAAGAGCAGAAGTCCAAAAAAACACACAAAATTATCAAAAACATCAGAGAGCAGAAGCCAGTGGCTGCCATCCGCGGCGCCATCTTAGATTTTTTTTTTTTTTTTTTTTTTAATAAATAACCAAGTAATAACCATGGAGGACTTAGGAGAAGCACCACAGAGAAAACATCAGCAGGATGTTGAGATAGGGCAAATTTTTGATCTCAATGGTCAACCAGCGATCTCCATAATGAGTAAAGAGACCCAGAACAGATGACTATTGGGTTCACTCTAGCTTTGTGGATGTGAAATTTGCCAATAATACAGATTAGTTTAAAATCAGAGTCAACAGACCTGAACCTGTTACAGTGTAGAAAAAAGACCATGTCCTCTGATACAGGTATCAATACATGTACAACTGAAAAAATACTGGCAGTTGGCAGTGGTACCCCGCAACCTCTTTGTTGTTGAGATGTAGTGTATATGGAATTTTGATGTTGACCTTGCAATCCCAAACCCATAGGCAGAGGTCAGGGTGACGGAGTGAACCTGTGGACAAAGTTTGGTGATCCTAACTTTACTTGTTGTATAGCAATAAAGTATAGGAGAAGCTAACCCTGATCTTTGACCTTTTGACCCCAAACCCATAGTTAGAGGTCAGGGTCTTGGGGTGAAAATGGCTGTCTCAGTTCAGGTGTTGCAGCCTCATAGACCGTGGCCCTAGAGGCCAGAACACTCAAATGTCGGGTAGGCTGCATCTAAAGGCTGATTTACGGCTGTTAAATGAGACGGTCTAGCCTTTGGAGGACATACTGTATGTCTGCGTGACCACACACCACTCCCTCGCCTAGCAACAAGTTCCATGTGACAATTTCTTAGTGTCTTTGCTTTCCACAGCTATTAACCAAATCAGAAACCCAAATGGCAATCGACACATATTTTTTGTATTTGAGGCTGACAGCTGATAGTAGCCAGGTAAAATATATTCTAAATTCAAAAGTTTCAGGTACATTAGTACAATTAATATTTTTGCCATCAACATTATTTTTGTAAGGAATGTACTGTGTGTGTTTGGTAAAAATGTAATTTAGAATTGTCATTCATTGATTTGACATTTTTATCATCAACTCAACATCAAATGGAATCACTTACTCCACTATTCTTTATTTCACCCATTTATTCCACTAGTCATCCTAACATTGTGCTTTTTAGCAACTACAAAAGTTGAGTATTACATAACTTTCTTTGGAGTTTGGTGCATTAGTGTAACTCCAAAAGCTTCAAAAATAATAAACTTATTCATATCCCTGATTACTATCTATCTGCTGTCCCCTCAAAATTACTCAACACACAGCCATTGATGTCTAAACCACTGGCAACAGGAGTGAGTACACCCCTACATGAAAATGTTCAAATTGTGCCCAATTAGCCATTTTCCCTCCCCGGTGTCATGTGACTCGTTAGTGTTACAAGGTCTCAAGTGTGAATGGGGAACAGGTGTTAAATTTAGTGTTATCACTCTTTCATACTGGTCACTGGAAGTTCAACATGGCACCTCATGGCAAAGAACTCTCTTGAGGATCTAGGAAAAAAAAAAAAAAAAAAAAGAACTGTTGGTCTACATAAAGATGGCCTAGGCTATAAGAAGACTGCCAACACCCTGAAACTGAGCTGTAGCACAGTGGCCAAGATCATACAGTGGTTTAACAGGACAGGTTCCACTCAGAACAGGCCTCGCCATGGTTGACCAAAGAAGTTGAGTGCATGTGCTCAGCATCATAACCAGAGGTTGTCTTTTGAAAATAGATGGATGAGTGCTGCCAGCATTGTTGAAGGGGTGGGGGGGTTGGCCTGTCAGTGCTCAGACCATACGCTGCACACTGCATCAAACTGATCTGCATGGCTGTCTTCCCAGAAGGAAGCCCCTTTTAAAGATGATGCACAAGAAAGCCCTCAAACAGTATGCTGAAGACAAGCAGACTAAGGACATGGATTATTGGAACAATGTCCTGTGGTCTGATGAGACTAAAACTTATCTGATTTAGATGGTGTCAAGCGTGTGTGGTGGCAACCAGGTGAGGAATACAAAGACAAGCACGATGGTGGGAGTGTCATGGTTTGGGGCTGCATGAGTGCTGCCGGCACTCGGGAGCTACAGTTCATTGAGGGAACCATGAATACCAACATGTACTGTGACATACTGAAGTAGAGCATGATCGGAAACTGGGCCGCATTCCAACATAACCACCCCAAACACACCTCCAAGATGACCACTGCCTTGCTAAAGAAACTGAGAGTAAAGGTGATGGACTGGCCAAGCATGTCTCCAGACCTAAACTCTTGAGCATCTGTGGGGCATCCTCAGATGGAAGGTGGTAGAGTGCAAGTTCTCTAACACCATGATGTTGTCATGGAGGAGTTGAAGAGGATTCCAGTGGCAACCTGTGAAGCTCTAGTGAACTCCATGCCCAAGAGAGTTAAGGCAGTGCTGGGAAATAATGGTGGCCACACAAAATATTGACACTTTGGGCACAATTTGGACATTTTCACTGGGGGTGTACTCATTTTTGTTGCCAGCAGTTTAGACATTAATGGTTGCGAGTTATTTTGAGGGGACAGCAAATTTACACTGTTATACAAGCTGTACACTGACTACTTCACATTGTATCAAAGTGTCATATCTTCAGTGTTTTCCCATGAAAAGATATAGTCAAATATTTACAAAAATGTGAGGGGTGTACTCACTTTTGTGAGATACTGTATGTGTGTGTTGTGCATAATTCAGATTTTTTTTTTTACAGTATGTATTTTTTTTAATAGACCAGACCCCAGTACTGCAGGATCAACCTGACAGTTCCTGTACTAAGACTTTTTTTTTTTTTTAATAATGAGGACACCAGGGCAGACTTTAGGCTGAGCAGAGAGGCTCTGGCAGTGCTGATGGATCATCTGCAACAAAGCCGGTGACATGGATGGGATGCCACAATAGAGACCCTGGTTTTCCTCTTCTGGCTAGTGAGTGGGACATCATACAGGGTGGTTGCAAGATCCCTTGGTATGCCTCATTCCACTGTCCACCAAATGGTCCAGAGTGACAGGAGAAGTGGTATCCATTCGCCAAAGACGGCTGAAGACCTGGAAGCTGTGGGTAATGGGTTTGCAGGGCTGGTACATAAGACACCATGCATTCTGAAAAGCTGCAGGTACAGTTGACAGCTGGCGTGTCTGGATCAAGCCACCAGCCCCTGATGGTCTGTACTAGAAAAACAGAACTGTTTGCATCCATTATTCTGCAGGCAATTTGTGACCATCAGGGCAGTTTTATCGACACGTAGGCTGGCCTGGGTGAGTCCATGACTCCAGGGTGTGTTGCTACAGCCCACTCTACAGGTCAGCCTACCCTCCTCCAGGGCACTTTAGAAATGGAGGATACCCCTGCCTGCAGCGACCCCCTCCCCCTCATCACTCCCTTGAAGAGACTAGTGCAAGGTGTGGCCATCCAGCTCTTTAACATTCATCATTCCAAGGCACGCTCCATTATAGAGCGTTTCTCTGGGATGATGAAAACGAGGTTCAGAGCCATCTTTCTGCAAGCGCTGGAGGTGCACCGCACCTTTGTGCCTCATGTAAGAAATTTACCAATTTTAATGAAAAAACATTGTTTTAAAAGATAATCCAATTATTTGCATGTACTTACTGTATATTTTCGGGTAATAAGTGCATGTGTCGCCCTCGGCTGGTGACATCGTGGCCCCAGAGGACAAGCCTGAGGAGAGCACTAGCAAGAACGAGGGGAGGCTGACCAGGAAGAAGTCAGTGATCCTTACTGGAGGGATCTGCTCTGGAGCAGGTACCAGTAGACCATGACTATTGACTGGCAAGTAAAACATGTATTTCAACTACTGAGTGATTTAAAATGTTCTGTGAAATAATTTTTTTTGTATAGTTTGTGGGCACATATGTGGTTTCCATATGCTTCACATGCTTGTTACTGTATGCTTATTGTTTACTGCACGTCTCAGAGGAACAAAAGGTCTGAACCTCCTAGGGGTTGCAGGAGGATGCGAAGTCTGGCCTTTTGTATGCAGAGAGACAGCCATGAAGGATTTCCTGACCACCAGGACTTCAGGTGGAGGCAGAAGACCTGAAGGGGGTGCGTTGTGATTTGGGATGTAAAGACAATGCGACTGTTTGCTTTGATGTCCTGGGGTATAAAAGGGCAGCTGTGGGGGCATGTCTTCCTCTTGTCTGCTTTTTGGATGTTGGAGAATGTGGTTGTGAATAAAACTGATTTTGAGTAATAAACTCAGCCTCGTCTTTCCACACAATCTCCACACTGGTGACCCTACGACGTATCATGAGCGGAGACGAATCTCCCGAGCTAGACTCGCCAGGAGCCAGCCAAACGAGTGCAGCCACAGTCCACCTACCGGACTTCTGGCCGAACAATCCGCGCTCCTGGTTTAGCGCAGTCGAGGCACAGTTCCACCTCCGGAGGATTTCGGTGGACGACACAAAGTTCTACCATGTGGTTGCAAAGCTGGACAACCACACAGCCCAGCGGGTGGCGAACCTGATCAACCACCCGCCAGACAGCGACAAGTACAGCACGCTGAAGGCTGCACTCATTCGTTATTTCACCCCCTCGATGCAGGAGCGAGCAGAGAGGCTCCTGGCGCTGACTGAATTTGAGGGCGACAGACCTGCAGACCTCATGGGGAAGATGTTGAGTTTGAGAGACTCCGAAGATGATAACTTCATCTTCACCCACCTCTTCTTCAGGACCCTACCGCCAGAGGTGAGTGACCCTGGCCAGTTCACCACTGCTGGCCCGACAGGACTACCACGAGCTGGGCCAGGAGGCGCAGCGACTCGTCAACGCTAGTAAACGGTGCGCGGCTGCGGCAGCGGGGCCAGGCACAACGTCCAGAGACAGCAGGGGGCCAGAGGCTGCAGCACCAGACGCACCGATGACGGCGGCGGCAGGGGCCGCGAAACACTAAGCAGACGACATCCTTTGCTTCTATCATCGACGTTTCGCAGAGAGGGCACGCAAGTGCATTCCACCGTGCCACTTTAAGCGCTCGGGAAATGCCAAGACCGGGGGTCGGTAGCAGCTGCGGCCCTCTGAGAGGAGAACAAGCTGCTCTACTTGAAGGATGCGCACTCGGGGAGGCATTTCCTCGTGGACACAGGCTCCCAGCTGAGTTTCATCACACCTTCCTACGCTGACCGGGCGGCGCCTTCCAGTGGCCCCCGGGTGCCAGCAGCAAACGGCTCGGCGATTAAGACCTTCGGTGAGAAGACTCTGCTTCTGTCTTTACACGGCTGTACATTCGAGTGGACTTTCGTCATAGCGGCAGTCAATTTCAACATGTTAGGGACTGACTTTTTGTGCTCACATAGTTTGTTGGTCGATCTTGCTAACAGACGCCTGGTTAATGCACTCTTTTTCTTCTATCCCCTGTACAGCGCGAGTGGCCCCGCCAACAGCACAAGCCAACGTCACAGCTGCAGGTGGTAAGTTCCACACACTCCTCACTCAGTTCCCAGCGCTCACGGTCCCAACATTTTCGGCCACAGTGGCTAAACACGGGGTGGAACATTTTATTACTACCACCAGACCGCCCGTTTTCGCAAAAGCTCGGGGCTTGGATTCAGCTAAACTGACCATAGCGCGCGAGGAGTTCGCCAACCTGGAGAGGTTGGGCATCATCAGACGTTCGAAGAGCCCTTGGGCTTCACCGCTTCACATGGTCCCGAAAGCTGATGGCTCGTGGCGGCCTTGCGGTGATTTCCGCAGGCTGAACAACGCTACAGTGCACGACTGCTACCCGATCCCGCACATCCAGGATTTTTCAATTCATTTGGCGGGGGCGCGCGTTTTTTCTAAAATAGACTTGGTACGCGGTTACCACCAGGTCCCAGTGCGCACTGAGGACATACCCAAAACAGCGGTAATAACTCCCTTCGGGCTTTTCGAGTTTTTGCGCATGCCGTTTGGGCTTAAGGGCGCTGCGCAGACGTTCCAACGCATGATGGACGCGGTTCTGCGCGACCTCCCTTTCGTGTTCGTCTACCTGGACGACATATTGGTAGCCAGCGCGTCCGAGGACGAACACGAAAACCACCTCACAGCAGTTTTCGGGAGGTTGGCAGAGCACGGGTTAATAATTAACCCGGCGAAGTGTCAGTTCGGGGTGACGCAGATTGATTTTTTGGGCCATCGCGTCTCCCCAGAGGGAGCAGTCCCTCTGCCTGACAAAGTGTGCGCAGTCACAAATTTTCCCCAGCCACAAACTGTCAAAGCGTTACAGGAATTTTTGGGAATGGTAAATTTTTATTACCGTTTCCTACTCCGCACAGCGCAGCTCATGCAACCATTGTATGCTGCACTAAAAAAACAAAAACCCACAAATAAAGTCGAATGGTCTCCGGAGCGAGAGCGCACATTTTCCGAAGTCAAAATAGCCCTGGCGAACGCTGCGTTGTTAGCACATCCAGTCCCAGCGGCCTGCATGGCGCTCACTACTGACGCGTCAGATGTGGCCATAGGGGCGGTCGTGGAACAGTTTGTAGCTGGAGCCTGGCAACCGCTCGCCTTTTTCAGTAAGACCCTGCGCGACAGCGAACGAAAATACAGCGCATTCGACAGGGAGTTGTTAGCTCTCCACTTGGCCATTCGCCACTTCCAGTTCTGGCTGGAAGGACGCCGTTTCACCGCGTTTGTTGACCACAAGCCGCTGACTTTTGCGATGGCCAAGATTTCAGAACCTTGGTCGGGCCGGCAGCAGAGACAGCTGGCCGCGATTTCAGAGTTTACTACCGATATCCAGCATGTGGCGGGTAAACTTAATGTAGTGGCAGACTGCCTCTTGCGTGCCGTGGGGGCTTCCGCCCACACGGAGGTAGATCCTGCAGCCATGGCCGCGGAGCAGGTTAGCGACGCGGAAGTGCGCCCGGCCCCAGTCCGCGTGGGGATAGATTATGCAGCCATGGCCGCAGAGCAGGGTAGCGACGCGGATGTGCGCGCGCTCCAGTCTGGACCAACAGGGTTAAGGCTGGAGAGCAGGGTGCTGCAAGACGGTATGCCCCCCCTAATCTGCGATGTCTCCACTGGGCGGCCGCGTCCAGTGGTTCCAGCTGCGTGGCGCCGCCGCGTTTTTGACTCGATCTATTCTCTGGCGCACCCGGGAGCGCGCGCATCGGTCAAAATGGTAGGAGAGAAATTTGTGTGGCCGAGCCTGCGCAAACAAGTTGGAGAGTGGGTGGCAGCCTGCACAGCCTGCCAGCGGGCCAAGGTTCATAGACACACGAGAGCTCTTTGGAGCCGTTTCACATCCCAGCTAAAAGGTTTGATCATGTCCACGTGGACCTCGTAGGCCCCCTCCCGCCCTCACAAGGGTGCACACATCTTATGACAATGGTTGACCGCACCATGCGCTGGCCAGAAGTCGTCCCGCTTTCGTCAACCACGGCTGAGGAGGTAGCACGCGCGTTTTTAACGGCATGGGTAGCGCGTTTTGGAGTCCCGTCGGACATTACGTCTGACAGAGGCCCGCAGTTTGTTTCCGAACTTTGGTCAGCGATGTCCCGCAGCCTGGGGGCAACGATCCACCGCACGACTGCGTACAACCCGCAGGCTAACGGGTTGTGCGAACGTTTTCACAGGTCATTGAAGGCGGCCCTCAGAGCGTTGCTTACGGATACAAATTGGGTGGACAAGCTACCATGGGTTTTATTGGGGTTGCCTTCTGCACCTAAAGAGGATTTAGAAGCCTCCCCAGCTGAGCTAGTTTTTGCACAGCCACTTCGGCTGCCCGGGGAATTTCTCCCAGATAATCCTGCGCCAGAGCGCTCCCTGGTTCAGCGGTTACAGAATAGCGCGGGCCCAGGCACGCTACCTGGCCCCGTTCATCACAGTTTTCCGCGTGTTTTTGTGCCTAAGGCTTTGAAAAATGCGGAGTTTGTTTTTGTCAGACATGATGCTCATCGTCCGCCCTTGCGCCCACCTTATGACGGACCATATAGAGTGTTGGAAACAGGGGATAAGCATTTTTTGCTAGATTTGGGGGGCAGAAGAGAGAGGATTGGCATTAACAGGCTCAAACCCGCTTTTGTGTTAGCTGACGAAGTTGTGCAGTTGGCGAAGGCTCCTCGCCGTGACAGACCCCCTAGAGAGCATTCCCCAGAACACCCACAGAGGTTGACTAACAGTTCTCATCCCCAGGCAACAGATCCACAGCGGGAAGACGCCGTGGAAGTGATACAGCCTGCTTTTAGCAGATATGGGAGAAGGTTGAGACCTATGCGGCATTTGGACTGATATATAGTGATTTTATTATGGCATGCAATCTGTGGTGATGTTGTTCCATCTTAGACGTTTGGGGGGGGTCATGTGGGCACATATGTGGTTTCCATATGCTTCACATGCTTGTTACTGTATGCTTATTGTTTACTGCACGTCTCAGGAACAAAAGGTCTGAACCTCCTAGGGGTTGCAGGAGGATGCGAAGTCTGGCCTTTTGTATGCAGAGAGACGGCCATGAAGGATTTCCTGACCACCGGGACTTCAGGTGGAGGCAGAAGACCTGAAGGGGGGTGCGTTGTGATTTGGGATGTAAAGACAATGCGACTGTTTGCTTTGATGTCCTGGGGTATAAAAGAGCAGCTGTGGGGGCATGTCTTCCTCTTGTCTGCTTTTTGGATGTTGGAGAATGTGGTTGTGAATAAAACTGATTTTGAGTTAACCCCTTGCACTCCGGGCAATTTTCCTAAAAACACCAAAAAATAACGTGCCCAAAGTAAATCGAAAGCTGTTCTTCAACCCTTTGCAGCATCTTCATGGGGTTGGTCTCATTTAAAAGAAAACACTTTGAATTTTTTGGCAAAAAAAAAAACATAACCTCTCTACGTGCTCCGGCCACTGAGTTACAGTCATCTAAACATACTGAACTTGAAGAAAATAAATTTGGCCACGGTGCTTTTTTGGATACAAATGCTTGCAAATAACACACAGCTGTCCGATCCGGCTGGAAAATGCAACAGAAATGTAGAACCAAGTGTTATCAAGCTGAGATCCAAATTTGGTAACAATACCACAAAAAATGAATATTTTACACAGCTTTGTTCTCAGGCTGTTCCCAGGCGTTTTGGAACTGTGCCAAATTGTGCCAAATGGCACAGTTTGGAAAAACGTCTAACTTCTGAATAATTCAATATAGAAGCTTCATTTTAGGCTCTAATGAAAGGTCACACTCAGGGCTGTCTGTGTGTGTGGGGGGGGGGGGGTGTCCCCCCCCCGCTCGCTACAGAGGATGGACTTCGGCCATCGCTACACAACGGATTAGCCTCAAGTGGTGATGTGGGACAGCAGCGCAATCACCGCGGCTCATCCCCCCCCCCTCGCTGCAGAAGAATAGCGGGGGGGGGGGGCGTTCACAGCCTGTACGCGGCGAGCAACCCCTTGTACCAGGGCGCATGAACTTCAGACTTCGTGCGCCACACAGCTGTAATTTACCGATCGGTCAAAAGACATTTTGGATTACAATTTTCAGGGATAAAAAATAATTTAGCTTATAACACCTTACCTCTTCACAGCAGCAGTGTCCTGGCCCACTTCTCTTCCTCATTGTCAGAAGAACGCGACGCTGGTCCGCTCTGGTTCTGGTCTCGCGACCCGATCAAAACATAATTCCATTATTGCGGTTTTGTGCTTCCATGATTGCGGTTTTTGGCGAACGATTTTTCAAAACAAATAACAGTAGTAATTAAAAAAAGACTGGCGAAGGCGTGTGTGTCACTCA